>BSBM01000904.1:49972500-50656666 GCA_027924585.1 Larix kaempferi
ATTTGGACCTTGCTTAACTCTATGCATTGTTCTTGTACTACTAAATCAATCCTGAAATTCTCAAGTACCAAATCATTAAGACAACATCTTATCTCCTTCTTCGAAAAGATGGTAAGCCATAAAATTGTTCAATTAATATGGTTTTGACAACAATCATCTTTACTTATATTCCTCCTTGGTAAGTACCTATCTTACTAGACATTTGAGGGCCCATATATCTCCTTAATTGAATCATTGACTTTAAAAAATACTTTACTTCTCATCTCTACTATTGCCACAAGTATAAGCAATTGTTGTAAAAGATATGGTCGAGCATCCCATCTAGCCCTTACTTGTCAAATTCTCATGTTTGGAGGAAAATTCTCCTTCTGTATTTTGTGCTCATTCATGTCTTCCATAGATTTATCAAGGGACTCAACACAACTCTTGCAAAATTCATGATCAATTTGAAAATGTTTATTCAAGAAATTGGTTAAATAAATGATCTTGGTGGCTAAGACAAAGGATTTATTTATTCCCATAGATCCATCAACAAATTCATTTGTTCTTCAATATTAGGAGAAATTGTTTCTCTCACTCCCTATAATAATCCCTATCATTTCTTCTCCTTGGAAATCATCTCTATATTATTTTCATTTCGTTCCTTATAGGTTTTTATGTCCAATGGTTGTGTAAACAATGGCCCAGGAAGCAATGTAGATTCCAATTCAACATTTATTCTCTTTAATTTAGTGTTCTCTTCCCTTTGTTCCTGAATGAAATGCCTAAGCATACCCTAGTGGAATCATGTAACTTAAGGGATCCCTCTATCCCTAATTCTTTAACATAAAAAGAAGTACACGTATTCTCCAAGAGATTCTTCCCCCTTTCCCTAACTCTCTCGATTTGCAACTTTTTAGCTTATGGATCAAAATCAACATGGTGGAGATTAATTGAATTGTCTTCAAAGAATGGTATCTCTAATAGGACACTTTTTCCTACAACCAAACTATTATTCATGAATTTTATAGAACCCTAGGTAGGCAATAATTGCCTCCGACTTCAATTTCCATAATATCATAAATGACTTCCATCCCCTCAAGTTGGCTTGTCGAGTAATTTTTATGTGACCTATTCCTTTTAGGAACAACATGTTCTTTATAAATTGTAAATTGAGGCAATATTTGGTCATATACACTTTCATTAGAAATGCTCATTCCTCTAACAATATCCTTAGGAAAAGTAGCAAAATTGATTTTCTTGGAAGGGGGAGCAACTTTCCTCCCAAAAACAAGATACAAAACTACCTCTTCCACTAGCTGGTGATTTTCCTTTTTATTTGACAATTGGTGCCTAATGCTTGATGTCATCAAGCACCATCACTTGAATTTCCTTCCCATTGGGACTAGCATTTCAATAAATATGGGTGTGTAAGTCACTCTAATTTGTAGCTTCATTACTATGTGAACCGACAAGTTTGTGCTCAATCACAATCCCTTCATTATCTCCAATATCCTCATCCTATCATCTAGATCTAGGAAAACATTATCCATACTCTTTAATAGCAAATGACAGATTAAATTTTTCCCTTAGTATTGTAAATCATGGAATCCTTGACTTCTTTTAGACCAAGGGGTTTTAAACCCCGATCCAACTTCGTCATGAAAACAACACTTCACATAGTACTAGGTATACAAACTTGAATGGGGTGGAGATGAATTTATTCCTTTTCTTTTCCTCAAATAATGACGATCGTCTTTGGTATTGTCAACAAAACTCACTTAAAAAAAATCTATCACAAACAAATTTGGGTAAAAAATATGGGTTCCATTCAAAACCATAAAGTTGAATGTATATATATATATATATATATATCTTCATAAAAATGATGACCCTTTCCCTTGAGAAGGGTCTAGGCTTCTTTTTTCAACCTCCCTATGGTTTTCCTAGTTAACATATTTCTAAACCTCGCTATATATAAATCCTAAGCTCTATGAAAATTTAAAGGGGTCTTATGTTTTTATAACATGGGATATGACAATGGGATAGGTTCCAATCATATATGCACATCCCCTTTTGGATCCAAACTCTAAAATTGCTCAAAAAAATGAATTGCATAAACCAAAATCAAATCCATGAAAAATATCTAGGCCTTTTTAAAATTGGCTAGTTAATGGGGCAATTTCATTCAACATAAAATCACCCCAATCAAACATTGTACCTTTGTTCACAACATAGTGCATAATATAAAGGACGTACCTAGAAACCTTCAAGGCAATGTCCTAGCCTGCAATTCTAGGAAAAAGATAGGTAACCTCATAGTATGGCTCTTTTAAGTCAAAAGTGTAATCTAGTAAGCAATGAAATTTTCAATGGTTGTGTGTGCAAACCATTTCCTCAAAATCGATATGCTCCATCCATTGGAATTCATGAATATATCTTCATCTTCTATCCTAAAACCCTGGTCTATGTAGGGAGCCTCAACTATGCCTCAATGTGCATGTCTAAAATAAATATATGCAAGGGAAATGAAAGCCTTCTAATCTCTTTCAAACTCGCAACATGATGCTTGGCATCAAACCTCTTGGAACACCATTGGACAAACTCACAAAATTATAGACTTTAATAACACAACTAGCATTTTCTAGACCCAAATACCAAACCTTATTGCCCTTCTAAAAATGTTCCTCCATCTCCAAGCACCACTTGTACATTGACGACCAATGGAATTCCTTGTCCCTTTGGGCCAAGTTTTTAAACATATCCCCATAATACAGTTCATAGTTTTTCATTGGATTCATCACTCATAACTTACTCGTCAGCTATAAAACCCTAGACAAATTAACCTTAATCAATTTTCATGTCTTGTATCATCCACATTATCCATCAAATTCATGGGATATAATGATCTTCAATAAAGGCATTCCACCCTGGAGATTCAGTGTCAACCTCAAAGAGACATATATAGATATGTTGTCATTGATAATTCAATCCAAAATTATGGAATCACCAGCCAAGACATAAATAACATGTATAAATGTGTAGGATTTGAGATCAGATCCTTTCACATAACACATGCAAAATGTAGGATGCTAGGAATCAATGTATTAACATTTTTTCTTAAGGATACTTCACACTCCACAAAGGATGTAAGATTGTGGAAATAGAGGGACAAGTGATGACCAAGAAATAGCTTCCAAACCCTACAGTACGCATGCAGAGTGTAGGGTGTAGATAATGTAGGAAGCAAATAAAATAAAATACTTAAAAGGGAAAGGGGGGTATAACAAAATGCCATTAACAAGGGCCAATTATGAAATAAGACACGTAACAACTTACTATTCTAATAAAGTGTTGAAGGTAAAAAAATCCCAATTAATGAAACCAACCTAGTGGGAGGGAGGTATGTAAGCCCATGAAAATGATAAGTAAAGACTCCAACAACTCAAGAATCCTATTCTTATGACATTGTGTAGCTGACCCTTTCTCCAATTGTGTCTCCCTTCCAAGTTCAAAAGAAAGACAATGCATCACCACCCTCTCTAACATGTGAACCATGATTTTCTCAAACCCCTAGCTAAAAAGACAAATCAAATTCAATCATATACACTTTTTAGTCCTAGGTTATCTAGGTAGATTGGGTTGAGGAAGAGGAAGTGAAACAGGATATATTGGATCCTCTACAATCCCATCTAGTGACATAAAAATATCAAGTTGAAGGGTTCCAATAGGAACCAATAACCCCATTACAAGTTGAGCAAGTGGAATGGGTATAATTTGTGAACACTGAAAAGAGTTAAACCCAACAAATGATGGCATAAATTGTCATTGTAACTTATTTAAGACAACTATTGTTTATTCACTCTATTATTCTTCCAATTTCTATGTATTTTTTCTCATAAACTAGGCTTTGAAAGACACTCTAGTTTAAAGAAAAGAAATTTATTGCTTAGAAACCTCTTAGTCCTAACAACACTAGAAGTTTCCCCCTTTCTCAATATCTCTATATTTCTCTTGTAGTTATATATTGTATGGTTCGACTGTAATTTTTTTAATTCAAATATCTAACCATTGGTCCATTACTATGAAAAAAAGTGAGATGTAACTAGATTTAAATATATATTTTTTAGAGTAAATTTTTATGCCATGAATCACCTTAAAATGTTAACATTTTAAAGGAGTTTACATGATACTCGTGGGATCATCATTTATTCTTCTAGCTTTGTTATAGGGTTGCATTAAATTTTAAGTATCTATAGTTAACTGGGTTTATTATTGCATCTTCACTCAATATCCAATTGTCCATTTCCTTTTGTCCCATTGCATGGTGTACCATCATTTACTTGGTCCTTAAATATTTTTGGTCAGCCAAAGAGGTTGATCAATAAAGGTATTTCTACTATGATATCTAGTTATCTACAATGTCTATTGCCAGTGATAATTATGTCATTTTCATTCTAAAATATTGGTTTATTATGATATGCATGCTCTAGGTTTATTATTCTACAATTAAGGTACATAACAATTACACTACTAGAATGATGACTCTATGAGATCTATGGGAAATGCTCTTTGCAAATAGAGGGACAATTTTGAACCAAAATCTAAAATGTTTGCATGTGCTCGAATTTGTTTGGAGATAGATAAGGAAAAATGCCTCTTAGAAATAATATAAATTAGTATGGACAATGGAAGTCATTTGCAAACATTTACCTTTCAATTGTAAAATTTAACATTAATATGATCATTTTTTCAAGGATTGTAAGAAGGATACTCCACTCATAGTTGCACCTAGAAAAGAAGAACAATGGTAGGAAATAAAGAAAAATATGGGAACAAATCATGCTCCTCCCTTTACTTCTCAAGCTACAAAATAGAAAGGAGATCTTAGTGAAACAAGTTTTATTTTCTCTCCCAACCTAAATTTGCCTCTCCGTCTCTTGATGATATTATTGGCCATGTCCCCTCCTATCCATTGTAGCAGGTCCTAATTTTCTTAGGAAATCCCTCTCTTGTAGATCCTCAATATGAGCCCCAATATCAACCTTTTTCAATTGAATAAATTATCCTTTAGCAACCCCTTGTTGAACCAATTCATCCAAAATCACCTCATCCCCATCCATTTTCATATTGTATCTATTTTCTAACTCACAAATCAAATCCATAGTCTCACCCTCTCAAGATATATCGCAAAGAACCCTAGCTATGATTCCATAGAAATATACCTATCAATCTTGTTGGGTATTAACTCATTAGAAATCCCAACAATGGGAAGAAATGGAGTCTAAGGATGAGTTCCTACCAAAGTAAATGGGAAGGAATTCACACAAAGAGAAAAAAAGGTAAGAAACAATTACCAAGGAAAAAAAGTTTGGTCCTTCAAACATTTATAGACAGTATGCTTGGAGGAAGCAGCAAGCCTTTCCTCACAAAAAAACCAAGAATGCAAATATCATTGGAGTCATGCAGTAGAGGATTATGTAGTAAGATCATATTGGATGCAATTAGAGGCCTCGTGCGATTTTAGAAACCTAATGTCCTTATCTAGGAGAAAAAAATGCAAGAATTTAATACGCTTGAAGTAGGAAGAAAACAATGGAAAGAGACAATGAATAACTATAATCTCCAAAGAGCATCTAGATGAATTTTTACATTACGAAATGATGATGAACTTGAGTTAATTTAGTCCATATGCACACAACACTAGATCTAATATGGCCTAGTATGTGGCAATAATGATAAGCAATTTAAGATTTTCAATATATATGATCCAATGCATTATAGATCCAAATATGAATGTTGGAAAACTATAGATGAAATGAAAGATCTAGTTGTTCTAAAAACTACTATAATGGCGGGTCGTGTTAACATGGTCTTGGATTAATGGGGGAGGCATCATTTCAATATTGTAAGAGATCGATTCAGATAAAAAGTGAAATATATTATTCAAGACTAGGACCTCATCAACATCAAGTCAAAAAGGGGGAAAATATATGTGGTCAAACAATTAGGTTGGTCTGGATCATGTTGCATCTTGACTTTATTACCTTGTGGTGAATACATGGTTTCTAAACTAGAATATGGAAATGTATTCCCACATAATACCCTCAACAATATCATATCAAAGATCAATTTTGATTTCATTGAAACCAAAAGGGAACTATAGGCCTATCCCTTTCAATTTTAATACATTGTGGTTGCAAGAATAGAAAGCCATAGAAATAGCCTAGGTTGCATGGTGACTTAAATTAAAAGCATCAACATGATCTATTTGGGATTCCAAACTTAAATCAACCAAATATACTTTGTACGACTTGGGAATTTTTTTTTCCAAGAAACTACAATATAAAGGAAAACGGTTTATTGACGGTTGTTTGAGATGAAGAAGAAATGGAATAGTGAGAAGCTGCACAACATATTCAACATAAAGAAAAATCTCTATATTGGAAACTACACCAACCCTTTAGGATGAAGAACATCGAAGAATCAAATATTGTATCCTTTGGTTAAAAATAGGAGATAAGAATACTACTTTTTTCCACAAATAGTCAAAAGCTAGGCAACAAAGGAACAATGTTAGTGAAATTTAAAAAAAATGGGGACAAAATATAGTTTTTGAATAGATTAAAAATGAATAATTCACTCATTTCAAAAGCCTTTACATGGATGGATAAGACGCTATCTTGGAATCCATCTATTCCATGCTGCAAGGTCTTTGATATCTTTTCCAATGCCTTATCAACCCAAACCTTGATGAGTTTCATTATGACCTCGTCCTTCACTCTAAAGGAAAATATATCACTTTGGACCTCTATTAACTCTATGAATTTTTCTTGTACTACTAAATCAACTCCAAAATTCTAAAGCACCAAATCCTTTACCCATCATCTTATCTCCTTCCTCAAAATCCTAGTGATCTCATCAAATTGTTCATCTATTGTGATCTTGACAGTAATTAGCTTTGAGTCATATTCCTCCATTGTAAGGTCCCTATATTATTCATGGACACTTGAGGACCCATTTATCTCTTTAATTTCATTAATTGATTTTCAAAAGACTTTACTGCTCTGCTCCATCAATTCCATGGGTGCAATCAGTTGTTGTAAAAGATTCAATTGAGCATTACAGCCATCCCTAACTTGTCAAAGCCTCATGTTTAAAGGTAATTTCTCAATTGTATTTTGTTTCCATTCATGTTTACCAAGGGTTTAGAAAAGGACTCGATATAACTCTTTGAAAATTCATGATCATATTTCAAATGTGTATTCAGGACATAGGTGAAAGAAATAATCTTGGTGGATAAGACATAGGATTTATTCAATAGATCCATAAACAAATCCATGTGTTCTTCAATAATGAGAGTTATTGTTTCCCTCACTCTTTGCAATAATCCCTATTATTTCTTCACGTTGTAAATTATCTCTTGATTATTTTTTAGTTCATTCCTTAAGGGTTTCATGGACAATGGTTGTGTAAACAATGGTCTAGGAATCACTGTAGATTCCAATTCAATAATCCTCTTCTTTAATTTAGTGTTCTCCTCCATTTTTTCCTAAATAAATGCTTAAGCATACCCATAGTGACATCAAGTATCTTAGGGCTCCCTCTATCCCCAAGTATTTAACATATAAATAAGTACAATTATTTTATAAGAGCTTCTTCCCCATTACCATCACTCTCTCGAATTGCATTTTTTTAGCTTGTGGATTAAAATCAACATGGTGGATATTAATTGAATTGTATTCAAATATTGGAATCTCTAACATAACACTTTATCCTATAACCATACTATTATTTATGTATTATACAACAACCTAGGCATGCATTACATTGTCTTGCTCTTCAATTTCCAAAATAGCATCAATGACTTCCACCCCCTCAGGTTGGCTTGTAGGGCCATTTTTAGGTGACTTGTTTATTTTAGAAACAACATGTTCTTTTACGATCTTAAACTGAGGACGTTTTTTTTGTATCCACTTTAATTATCATTGCTCATGCCTCTAATGTTATCCTTAGGAAAATTAGAAAAAGTGAGTATCTTAGATGGGGAGAAAATTTCCTCCCTGTTGTGAGGTATATCTACCTATGATAGGGAATTCAAGAGATCATCAACATATGTGTAATTGAGTTACAGAGATAGAATAGAAAACAGGTGCAGCATGCAATACTTCTTTCAACTGAAAAGAACTAAGATCTAAAGTCAAAATGAGTACCTGAACAACCGACATCTGATCCAAGCTTCAAACTTTAATCTCCTACTCCACTGCTCCAAATGAATTACCTACAATAAAACGCATACCCTTCTCAAATATTTTGACCAAATAGAAATGAATGCTTAACATGAAACTCATATACTAAGAGATGTGAAATATTCAATGACATAAATTCATACAATGGACAAATATTTTATGGGAAGTAAAGTCTTTGTATTATTTGCATTAAAGACAATCAACTAAACCTGTTCTGCAACTGGCACCGTTGAAACCTGACCCTGGGATCCTGCTCCTC
Source organism: Larix kaempferi (assembly GCA_027924585.1). Taxonomy (NCBI): domain Eukaryota; kingdom Viridiplantae; phylum Streptophyta; class Pinopsida; order Pinales; family Pinaceae; genus Larix; species Larix kaempferi. The sequence continues at coordinate 49,980,988 of BSBM01000904.1, forward strand.
TTCCTTCAGTGGAATTTTCTCCATCATTTCCTTATCAAAATTGGTTCTTCCTTTCATAAGGCCCTCTCCTTGTATTTATAGCAAGGATGAGAGGATAGGCTTGAAATGTAATTGGTTAGGGAGGTTATGGTAGTTAGAATAACTGCCATAACTAATCTCTAATATTCTTTTAATATTTTTTCTCGTGATTTAGAGATACCCGCAAGTGTGTCTCTTGACAACTAGTGAGTGAATCGCGAGTATAATGTCCAGCAACATGCGGGTGCAACTTTTTAGGTGTTACCCGTGGGTTTTCAGTTTAGATTTTCGTGGTTAACCCGCGAGTTTATTGATAGGAGAGTTGCAGTTATATATCAAAATATGTCAAAAAGATAGTTATTTTAAGGAGAATATTGCGAATTATGGGCCAAAGCATCTATGATCAAATAGGCTCTTCCAACCATAAGGTCCTTTTGTGTGACCGACAAGGCAATGTAGTCACAGACAAAGAATTTCCATTTTGACTGATAAAAGATGCCCCCTAGTGTATGAGGTCAAAGGGGAAGACAATGGTCTAAATACATTACAAACCAGGAAGTGGACGACCATAGGAACCACAAGAACAAGGCCACAAACAGTACCTGAAACAGAAACAAGGTCAGCGAGCAATTACAATCTTGATATCAAGAGATGTTCAAAATGTTAGAACATGATATCCAATACATAACTAAAAAGATGTATATAGCGTGGCCACTGAAATACAAGCGTGGATCCACGTCAAAACAATATCATATCCATAGCAACAAACTGGATCTATGTCTCATGATGAGCCAATATAAGTAGGGCTCACTCTTGCGCAGCTTGGGTGATAACAAATGAAACTATATCAAAAACCCAAGGTATTCAAACTAACCATCGATGGTACAAATCCTAAGCCATGTGATTAAAGGAGTTGAAGTCGAACATGGAGGATTTAATTTGATTACCAACCAATGATGAGAACCGTTAACAAACACGAGGACACCCACCAATAATGAAAATGGAGTCCAAGGTACCTAGTACATTCTTACAAGTGTGAATAAAAGGTCTTGAAGTCGAACACTTGAAGAATCTATCGAGTAAGGGACATTGATGTATTCCCATAAATCAACAGCGAGAAGATCTTCCACTGATGACTACAAATATCAAGGTACTAACCAGGAAACTCTAAGTCCACTTCCTAGATCAAAATGTGTTGATGTCGATAGGAAGAGACTCGTGAGAAGGAAGGCATTGATATATCATTCATCATCTCACATGAGGATCACTGATAGATTGAGTTGAAACAAGACTGATATAAGGGATGGCCGACATGAGGATTCAAGATGAACTGCATAATGGCTGACATGAGGAGTCAAGATGAACTGCATAATGGCTGACATGAGGAGTCAAGATGAACTGTAGAATGGTCGACACAGGGATGATCCTTGAACATTGAGCACCAAAGGTAAGTATTTTAGGAATCTTGGGACTGACAGGAAACATGATATAAGTTTTCCATGTAGGAGACATAACAAACTCTCCATATGATCGGAAGAATAACCAACCGGAGGAGTACACAACTCTGGAATCAGGTTAAACCCTGAAGCCAAAAACTAAGACCCATTAACTCAAAGGAAGTGTTGTGTTCAAGGATGGATTAGAATGGCTTCCAAATAATGAACGAATAACAAAGATTTTCCTTCCCTTCTCTTTTTAAATGTATTTTCTTAGTTTAACGAGCATGAAAAGGTGAAAAGAAAGCTTGATACTTCCTTTATTGTGAAATTTTAATGAGTCCAAAAAAGTAAACTCAATAATCCTTCTTCATTTTTTAAACAAGCTCGAAGAGGAAAGAGAACAATGCTTGATATAGTTCCAACCATGTGTAATTTAACAAGTCCATGGGAGGAAAACTCAAGACCTTCTTCATGTTTTAATGAGTTTGAAGAAGAGATAGACTAGTACTTGATAAGATACTGATCTGTGGATTTTAATATCGATCCCGGATTTGTTTGTGCTCGCCGTTGTTTTCATATTTAAGGAGTTGAAAAACTTAAACAAGAACTCCATAGTGTACTTTTTCATAAAGTTAGCCTCCTCATCGAAAAAAGTGTAAAATTACGCGAGAGACGACTCTTCTAGTCGACAGGACCAGAGTATACATTTTTCATAAATAATCCACAAAGATTCGAAAAAGGGGTAAAATTATATCTAAGTGGTTGCCTTTCAATTCCTTTAACGAGTCTGAACAAGACAAGTATGCTCGGTAATCTTGTCAATATTAAAGAAGTCTAACAAGAACATGAAAAAACTCCATAAGGATGGGAAACTTAAAATAAAGAGAAAAATGATGTATAATGTGTAAGTTCCCAAATATATCAAATGACGGTACGAGCTTCTAGAAAGAAACAAAGACAATGAATAGCAAATGGCAATCCATGGTGGCTGAAGGAAATCCGAATGGCATAAAATGACGAAATATAGATTCAATGTATTGATCTAATCGACATGTCATAAGAAGTCAAACCTTGTATAAGACACTAGTATGAACATAGTAGTGAGAAAGTGGCTTCTTGTTCTTTTACCTAGTTAAAACAGCTTGGATTAGTCATCAAGATTAATAAAACTGACAAAAAGAAATTTGAAACTATAGAAAATGGTTAAAAAATCAAAAAGATTTTTATAAATAGTTACAAATTCAAAATATAACCCACATTTAACATTTTACCATTGGAGAAGAGGACAAAAGACCTACGACTTCAACAGTTGATTGCGATCGATCCGGGAGACCAAATCAGAATCCGTCGCTTGGAGGTAACTCATCTCACCTTTCTTTGCAATTTTGGTCCATTTTTTAAGTTTTTTAATGGTTTTTAGGAAGGTTTAAATTTTTAGGTATGCGTACCCGCAGGTATGCCTTTTTGAAATGTGTGGGTACATGAAAAAGGCGTGAGTTATCTTGAAAGATACTCGCAGGCACTTTCCTCTGTGTAAGAGATAAAATCGCGGGTGGCACAGATTAAAAAGAAAAGCTTCAAAATCTAATGCATAAATGGATGATTGCAATACATGATGGTGCTCACTTGGAGAGAGAGAGAGCATGAGGACATGGACAGAGTATCCATGGGGAATCCACTTACACTAAATTCTTTAAGGAGGTGTGGACTTCTCAAGTATTTCTACACTTCAAACATGCGAGCGCAATCCCACCTACTCCAAATGCTCGGCAATACTAGGATCGAGATCATGGTATGTTCAATCTCCAAGGGGAGGTGCTAGATATAACTATGGATGATATATATTTCATAACCGGGTTATCCTATCGATATGAGGTTGTAAACCTCAAGGGAACATTCAGAGGCATTGGATCCTTATCGATACATGATTACATCAATACTTACTGTGTAGCCGGAACTGAAAAAAGTCGCAGTCAAATGCCCATTGGCCAAACAGAGATATTTCCATTGAAATTGATCCTAAGCACTATAAACAGGATCGGTGGAAGTGCAACACAACATTTGGCATCCTGAAGCTATATGCAGATTAGCATGGAATGTTTGCGCAATGTTATATTTGATTGGTGCTCCGGTCTATTAGTAAACATGAAACACCAACTAACGGAGTGCAAAACTGGGAAGAAGAAGAACTTCAGATACTTCAACATACTTTGTACCTTCGAAAGAGAGAGTCCCTGCCCTTAGTCCAAGAATGGCTCTACCAACACTAAACCCTCGTGAGTCGTTGATGACTCGATGGGGTGATATCTTCCTTCATCAGAGAGGTGGTGAGACCAGTGCTTCATACTATGACAAGGACTATCTTAGATGGTGGAGCCGCCAACTGCCAACCTTCAAGCAGTTCCCTTATGCCGACATGGAATTTCAGGGAGATCCCAAGCTTATGTTTCCTCCAAGAGCAACCTGGGGAGATATAGGTACCAAAATTGTTTTTAAAAGTTATTTAATTTTTAAAATTCTTGTCTATATATGTGATTTGTTTTTTTAATGAGTGTGAGTACTAACAACATGCAACTTATGCAAATGTGGGGCCATCAAGGCTAGCTGGGAATCCCAGAATATATGTGTGACCGACCAATCCAGTTGGTACTGATGCCATGGTGCGGAGTATTGAGGGAAAGATGGGTCAATTTACCCATGATATTCATACATATAGGATTGAGTTGATGCCCCTGGAGATGCAAGAACATGTGGTGGGTGTGCCCCCTGCATGGATTTGTTTGCTTAGGAAAGTAGCCAGGCTGGTGATCTGTTATAAGGAGGCCTTAGCAGAGTAGGATGAGGCTCCTGCCTCTCTGTAGAGAGAGTGACATCTATTTTTGAGTATTTTATGCCCTTTTTGTATATTGTAATATATTAACAGATATTGAATCAAACTCATGTGTTTTTGGACCTTATATATATATATATATATATATATACAGTATCAATTTATATACATGTTTTTCTTTACGTGTGTTAATGGTTTATTTTATTGTGCATGATACAAATGCCAGTCAAGTATATAATTTGTGTATGCATCAACTAATGTATTGTGATTTCTTGAAATATGTTGATATGAAATGCAAACAAAATTTCTCCCAAGCAATCTAACTCACAAAAACTGACGTAGCAAAGAAGGATCCCTAACCTGATACTCACCCTTCAACTAAAGTACAACTAACTGTGAATCGAGTCTTACCTCCAAACATGAAATTCCATGATGAATAACATCTTGGAGTAGTTCAATAACCGCACTATACTCAGCTATATTGTTCGTCGTAGGGCTCAAACAAGCACCTCCTGAGGAAACAAGTTGGCTTGTGGGTGATTAGATTACCCAAGCAGTTGAGGCCAAGTTACGAGTGTGAAGACTTGCACCATCAGTGAATCCTACAAGAAAAAACATATATACCAAGGCATAATAATTTTTCAAGTAGAGCCCATTTCTAGGCTCGGGAAGCTTAAAACCGATCATAATCCATCAACTCATATGAACCTTTCCTCAATACTTTAGAAACAATATAGGGTCCGAGCCAAAAAGATTTGGACTTGCCTGCCCCCAAGGGGTCCTTGTCCTGATCGTAAACCAAAACAAGGTCTCCTTAGGAGAAAACCCTAGGTTTTACAGACTTGTCATATTGATGTTTAACTCGGTTCTTGTGAGCTTCATTCATAGTGAGTGAATCGTGGTGTTGTTCATCCAAATGTTCTAACTGAAGCAATCTTTATTCCAAAGCAAAAGTTTCGGGTAGTAGTTGGATAGCCAACTTCAATGATGGAATATCGCATTCAATCGGTGTGACTTCCTCCATCCCATGAATGAGTTGAAATGGTGAAAAACCAGTAGCAGTCTTGATATTAGAACGATATACCCAAAGATCCGGATTCAATATGATGTGTCAGTTTGACCTAGTGGTATTAACGATACGTTGAAGAATAGTTTTCAAAGTTTTGTTGACTGCTTCAACTTGACCATTCTCCTGTGGATAAAATGGAGACAAGTGTTCTTGTCAAAAACCTAGCATAGTGGTCAACTCAGTCATCATGTAGTTCTAGAAATGTCTACCATGATCAGTGACAATCTCTTTAGGTATGTCGAACCTAGCAATAATATGATTGAAAATGAAATAGGATGTGGTTTCTCCATATGCCTTCACAGTAGGCATTGCCTTGGCCCAATTCATAAAGTAGTCAACCGCAACGATGATGTACTGATGTCCCCCAGTAGAAACTGGGTTACAAGTCATGTAATCAATCCCCCACTTAGTGAAGGAACCAACTGTGATAACAGGGTGAAGAGGATTCGGATGTGCTTGCATTTTCTTTGTGAAAAAATGACACGGACGACAGTGTTTCATGACTTCCACACAATCTTTGAAGATGGTGGGCCAAAAATACCCAGCACGCAGTATTTTCTGGGCTGTTGCAAAACCCGAAAGATGACCCCCACCGGATCCACTTTGAGAATCATTCAATACTGACTCGACTTCATCCAGAGTTAAACAACAATGTAATATCAAATCTACCCCCCATCTATATAGTGTATCAGAAATAATGAGGTATTTCTTGGCATGATGCCTAAGCTTTCGTCGTTCATCTCTAGAGAAAGTCAGCGGACACTTAAAAGTATGGAGATATATTAAAATGTCTCCATACCACGGATCGTAGGTTGCAATGAGGAAGATGTGTTCATCAGGGAATGGTAGATCTTCTTCATCGCACGTTACATCACTAGGAAACTCAGATATTGGTTCCATGAATACCAAAGACTTTTTTGACTTAGAAGATTGAAAGGTAAGATCAAATTCTTGCAAGATTACAATCCATTTATTGAATTTACCCCCGATGATGCGTCAGGTTAAAACATATTGGAAAGGATTGACCTTTTCTATTACTGTGGTAGTTCGCAATAAAATATAGTGGCGTAGCCTCTAAACGGCATACACAACATCTAATTCCAATTTCTCGATGTGAGAGTACTTTAGTTCAAGATTTACGAGCACGCAAGAGAGGTAATAAATGACATGCTCTTGGATTTTGTCATCTTCCTGAACCAAGGGTAGAAACAGATGCGGCCAGGTATAGAATAAAATCATGAGTATAATCTGGCGGACTCAACAAGGGGGCTGAAAAAAGTGCCTTGTTCAAAGCATCAAAAGAGTTTTGTGCAACCTCGTCCCAGAAAAAATGGGTATCGTGTTTAAGCAACCACATGAAACCCTTTTTGATCTTAGCATAGTTAATGATAAAGTGTCTAAGAAAATTGGACATGCCTTGTAAACTTTGAAGTTGTCCGATAGTATGAGGAGGAGGTAATTTGACAATAGCCTGAACTTTCAAAGGATTGACCATAATCCCTCGATTAGACACGATGAAACCAAGTAATCATGCAGACTCGACACAAAATACACATACGTTAGGGTTTAACTAAATATTGTAGTATCTGCATCGTTCAAACACGAGCCGTAAATGTTCAGGATGATCTCTTCTCTTTCGAGATCGCGCAGGAAGATCATCCAAGTAAGGTTCAACCACGTGTTTGATGTCATGGAAAGTAAAGTTCATAGCTCATTGGAAAGTAGCTCCAACATTCTTCAATCCGAACCGCATTTTCCTATAGGAAAAGGTACCCCAGGGATATATGAAAGTCGTTTTATGCTAGTCTTCAGGCTTGATTTGAATTTGGTTATATCCCGAAAAACCATCCATGAAAGAAAAATTTTCATAGACCGCACACGCATCTATGATTTGGTCAATAAATGGTGTGGGATAGTTTTATTTTGGACAGGCTTTGTTAAGATCCATAAAATCTGTACACACACGTATAGTACCTTGCTTTTTATCAACCGGGACTGGGTTAGACACCCATTCCATCATGTCGATAGAATAAATGAAGACGACATTGAGGATATTTTCAACCTCATCCTTAATGGCCGCAACTTTCCTATGGCTAACTGTACGAAGATTTTTTCGAACTGGTTTCACATTAGGATATGTCATAATGACGTTTTCAACGATGGACGGGTTGATGCCTGGAATCTCCTCATATGACCAGGCGAAAACATCGCGGAATTATTTAAATAAGTTGGTGTACAAACTGATCTCTTGTGGAGAACAATTTGCGCAAATGAAAATATTTTCCAGGACATTCAATTTAATGGAAATATTAATTAGGATAGTTGTTGAAATATTTTCCATATTACCTTCAGTGAAAATCCCCTGTTTTGTTAAAGGATTAGTGGACCAGTCAAAATTTCCACCAGGTCTCATTGAAAACTCTCCATTCTCGATTTTGTTCAGATCTGGAAGGAAATAGGATATGTGATGCATATGTTCCCAAGGATGATCCATACCTACCATGGCTTCCAGAATAGCCTCATTTGATGGTAAAACAGTATCTAAACAATCGAAGGAATGGGTGGAATCTATTACCCATGCAGGTGCATAATCGATATCTGACCCCATAGAGACCGAAGGAGTCGAAATATAATATCACAATACTATGTTATGCTTGATAAGTCACTTCTGCGATGGATAGGGGCACAATTGGTTCCTCTTGAGTAGGAAGGATCCAAGGATCAGTTGTTTGAACAACAGTGAAAACCTCCTTAGATAGCATAATAGCGTTACTCGTTGAACCAATATAATTCACAGGAGCGGGTAAATCAAAGGTTCCCATCAAAGATGAATACATACCTACTCCTAAACTCTCACTAAGAGGACGGGCTTGATCAATCCATGAGATATTTGAATCTAAAGGAGTTGTGTTGTTTTTTCGAGCATAGGATAGTTGGTCAATCGTGACAATCTTTCCTTCATGGGTGAACATAAGTACCCGAAAAAATGGACGAAGGAATGGATTGCATTGCATACGTCCAACTTCTTCCCAAAAACAAATTGAAGTCAAAAGAAGCATCTACAACTTCCACCTCTACTGACACTACCTTACCTGCAAGTTGGATCTCAAATGAGGGTAATATTCCATGCAGACGGAAGGATCTCCCATCAAAAGAGGTAAGTAATGTAGTTGAAGAGGCTAACTCCATAGATCCTAGGGCTTGCCAACAAGAGATAGACATTACGCACGTTGACGCACCTTCATCTACTACTGTTCGTCCAATGGTTTTTGAGCCATGGAATACTTCGATTTGGAATGCCACATGATAGAAAAACCAAGGTTTGATATTTGACATATCAATTCTAGCTAGCATACTTGATGAATCCATACTTCCTATTGCCACTAGAAGTGCATTTCGTTGTGATTGGCAGCTTTGCATAACTTCTAGAGCAGACATAGCACATGGTGTTTGGGATAGGTCATTTACAACTGAGTAGTTTGGAGTGGCCCATGCATTAGGGTTGTGTGTTTTCCGTTTGTAGACACCTTTCGGTATCTTCGACATAGGATTTGTAGGTCTCTCTATGTGAAGAGGAACATATGACTCAGGGATTTCTTTTTCTTTACGCTGCATATCCGGGGTATAATTCCTGGCTCTCACTTGCAATAAAGCATGGGATTTAACCATATTGATATAGGATTGATCATCCTGTGTGGCACGAGGAGTGCCCCCAGTATTAGAGCTTCCAAAAGCTGGACTTTGTCCTTTGGGAAAAGGATCCTTCAGGACAACTGGTTTCTTTTGAATTAACAACTTCTGAGCTTCATCCATCAAAGGACATTGATGAGTGAAGTGATCGTCTTTACAAAGCTTGCAAAGAAACTTCACCTTATTCTTTTCTCTCTTTCCCTCCTCGGAATTTTGAGTGGTTTTGGGATTTTGTTGGTTTCCTTCCCCTTTCTTTCCCTTTTTCTTATTGTTGGGTTGTCGAGGACCCTTTTGATTGGACTGCACATTTTGTACAGCTTCTGTTTTTGAAGGGGAGGATGCAACCTCAGTTGCTTCCACAAAAGAATGCTTCATAGAGAGTGCATCAAATTGCTTGGTCAAAGCTTCTAATGCGGATGAGTCGGTTGAACCTAAAATTCCATTGGCATGTGGTCCAGGTTTAGGTTTACCAAGATCAATGTTTGACCTAGGTGCATCTGGAATGATTTCATAAAGGCCTGGGATGCGTATAAATCAAGTCAAGTTCTTGGGTCCTGAGAATGGCTTCTTTCTCAGAAGTAACACCAGAAGTTGACACATCTTTGGAGATGTAGGGTAAGAGTGATTTCAAAAACCGCTCCAATAGAAATTCTGGGGGAATCTCATCTTTAATGAGTTGTTTCCGTCTTCTCCACTCCTGAATATGATTAGATAAATGAGTTGATTTTTTCTATATAAAAGTAATTAGAAGGTCTGTGCCGACATCATACTGGATGGAAAGCTAGAAATGGTTTAGGAAAACTATCGCCAAATCAAAAAAATTGTTATAAGCTGCGGCTGGTAACTCGATATACCATTTGGCTACAACACTAGTCAAGGTTCTTTGAAAGAGCCTCAATTGAATCGAGTCATCATTTAGCGTTTTCAAGGACCACCACAGATGAAATGTTGTGACATGGTCCCCTGGGTCTTCACCAGTTTTTCCTTCAAACTTTGGAATGTCTGAAAGGATTTTGGTTGGGACTAGAGGCCAAGCAAGATTATATTGCAATAGGTCATTCATTAACTTTGAAAGATCTGGCAGATTCAAAGTTTCCAGAAAAGGTAAGCAGGGCCTTGCCGATGGAATTTGATTTTGAGGAATCTGGTAAGGAGAACCACCAAAACCATGACTCCCATAAGGTTGGTTGGGGTTGCCCTTATCCATCGGTTGCGGTGAAAAAGTGTTTTGTAAATTGCTCCAACCATAAGATAGAGGATTTCTTCCTTGTGTCCCAATCCATTGCGGCTGAGTGTAGGTACTTCCAAATGGAGTATGAGTATAAGTATTACTACCTCCTCCACCAAAAAGTGAAAAAGGAGTACTTCCTATAGGCACATTTGAAGTTTTAACATTTGACGAATGTACATTGAAGACTGTAAAGGGATTGAAAATCGACATTTGTGCAATAGATGGGATAGGCATCGAGCCCACAAACGGTGCAGAAGGAGCAATATACCCTCTAAGTCAAGGGAAACCTTGATTGAAAGGAGTTGAGCTGGGATTAATCTGGAACTGTTGGATGAAAGGGGAAGATGTATATGGTACCGTAGGTATCCCTGAAAAAGGAATATTTGATGAACCCGTAGTGGATCCAAAAGGAGCAGATTTCAGTGCAAACTAAGTACTATATGTTCAAGAAGGTCCAGCATTGAAACTAAAAGAAGTGCTCGAAGCAAAAGACATATGCAATGAGCTCGGTGCTGGGGTATTAATGTGTAGAGGAGACAAACCTCCAAGTTTGATAGCCGATGTGGGAGTATGTGGAACTCCCAACCCATCTCCTATATTATCCATTTAAGTCCAGATGTAAATCTATATACACTTAACTCAGGTAAACCTAAAGAAACAACTCTTTCTAGCAATGGATCGTCTGGTCCAATTGAGGGGGTGTTGAAGTGTCTTGCAAAGTATTTTGTTGGAAAATATTCAACCTTGATGGTATGTGGGACCGATGAAGTTTGAGAAATGAGTTGAGGTTCTCCATGGGGTTCAGTTCTACTAGTTAGTTTGAAAGAACTAGTTGAATATGTTATGTGTCAATGAGGTGGCGGTGGAGGATCCACTGTGAATGGAGGAAGGTTTCTCAACCTTCTTGACCTATGAAGAGGTTGGTCCTCCACAATTACAAAAAAAATATTCTATGTAATAAACCTAGGGGCCGCTAGAATAACAATAAACACACATCACACTACTACAAAATTTCCTATAGTGATCTAGACCAAACAAACGGATAGTCTCCCCAAGGGAAGTCTGGGATGATTAGGGCCCAGAACAAGCCAGTGGATTAATGCAAAACAATTATCTAGGGTCCACGGTATAGTCACGATGGGGCCAAATGTTGGAATCACCCAACCACCTTCCCAAAGAGCTGCAGAGGATTACCAACCATATCTATCCTAGGTGAAGTGAAAATATCCTTTCACTCTCATCTATGTAGAGACTTATTGGTTAAGATACTAAGGCTACCATCAATGCAAAAACAGTCTGTGGGGACAGTCGCAGGTCCAACTAACACGCATGGGTAGGGTAACTAAGCTCAAAATCCAAGAGCACACAAGGTACTAGTGGATTCCCGTACGTGTATTAGTCCTGGTAGATGCTCTATTGAAAAGCGGGGGGGGGTATCCCAAACTAATCAACCTCACACAACCTCGTGCTTAACTCCGGTTTGAGTGGAGCTTCCCGACACACCTTCCACAAAGGTGGATTTACCTAAAGATAATTCACTACAATTTTGAGTTAACATGGTTTTGGATAGTTTAAGATGATCTGGTCCAAAACCCTAGCCTAAGCTAGTTGGTGTGTGTGTTCCCTAGAAAGAAAAGTTACTAATAGATTTTAACTTAAAAAATTATTTTTAGGGCTTTTACTTACTCAGAAAGGAGTGAAATGTGTGCAATATGGTTACAACTGAAGAAGCAAAGTGTATAAAATGAAAATTATTTTTCACAATTTTATTTTCACTTATCTTCCAAAATCAAAAGCTTGGAAAGTAAACCTAAAATCTTAAAAATGTTTTTTACTTTTCAGAGAGTTAGCATATACAACTAAAATCTAGAAAAAGAAATGCTCTTGCTCAAAAGAAAATACTTGCCCTTTTGGTTTTCTCTTTAACAAAAGAAATGGAAAATAAATATAAGCAAGACAAGAACACTATAAATGCAAGTATAAATGACTGTACTTAGACCTATAAAACTCAGAAATATACCCTCAAAATAATCTGAATATAACACACCCAAAAAATTTCTTCCAGGAAGCAAGAAGTAACTAAGTTCGGTAAAGAGACACTATGTAATCAACTAACATAAAGAAGAAAGCATAGAATCAAACAAGATATCAGACTGCCCTTCTAAAAAAGAGTGACCATAAAGAGAAAGGCCCAAGCGTCAAACAAACACAAAAATGGATTTGAAAGACCTAGGTACGTTCAACAAGCAAACCAAAGAAACCAAATAAATCTCTAAAAGAACCAAGAAAACTCAGTGTAAACCTACAGACAGGTATAAATGTTCCTGAACTTAGCAGATAAATCTTTCAACAACAAAATCACATACCCAAAGCCCAAACCCTAGGATAAAAACCCAAAAACTCAGGAAAAACCGCGATTGTCACTGCAACACCAAGCAAGTGACCCACAGGTCCAAAAGTACGCAAATCGCGGGTAAAGGGGAAAATCTGCGACTGTAACTAATTACAACTCCTGGGTCTTCTTTGATAAAAATAAAAAAAATGAAAGAAAACTTAAGCAAGACTAGGTATGAGTCACTAACAGGGGTATAAACACCCTATAAATTCTCCCAGAGACCTACAAGAATAATGAAACTAAATAAAACAACCCTAGCATTCCCATAGCAACAACAAGAACTCCCCAATGCAGTCGACGGTTTAGTTGTCCGGTAAATCTATCTATGATAGGGAATTCAAGAGATCGTCAACATACGTGTAATTGAGTTACATAGATAGAATAGCAAATAGGTGCAGCATGCAATACTTCTTTCAAGTGAAAAGAACTAAGATCTAAAGTCAAAATGAGTACCTGAACAACCGGCGTATGATCCAAGCTTCAAAATTTAATCTCCTACTCCACTGCTCCAAATGAATTACCTGCAATAAAACACATGCCCTTCTCAAAGCTTTTGACCAAATAGAAATGAATGCTTAACATGAAGCTCATATATTATCTGATATGAAAGATTCAATGACAGAAATTCATACAATGGACAAATATTTTATGGGAAGGAAAGTCTCTGTATTATTTGCATTAAAGCAAATCAACTAAACATGTTCTGCAACTGGCACTGTTGAAACCTGACCCTCGGCTCCTGCTCCTCTTCCTTCAATGGAATTTTCTCGAGTATTTCCTTATCAAAATCGGTTCTCCCTTTCTCAAGGCCCTCTCCTTGTATTTATAGAAATAATGAGAGGATAGACTCGAAAGGTAATTGGTTATGGAGGTTATGGTAGTTAGAATAACTGCTATAACTAATCTCTAATCTTATTTTAATATTTTTTCTCGTGATTTAGTGATACCTGCGAGTGCGTCTCTTGAAAACTAGCGAGTGAGTCGCAAGTATAATGTCCACCAACATGTGGGTGCAACTTTTTAGGTGTTACCCACGGGTTGTCAGTTTAGACTATCGCAGTTAACCCGCGAGTTTATTGATAGGAGAGTCGTGGTTATATCTCAAAATATGTCACAAAGATAGTTATTTTAAGGAGAATATTGCAAAGACTGGGCCAAAGAATCTATGATCAAATACGCTCTTTCATCCATAAGGTCCTTTTGTGTGACCGACAAGGCAATGTAGTCATGAATGGAGAAGTTCCATTTTGAGTGATAACACTCCCATAACAAGATACAAAACTACCTTTTCCACTCATTGATAATAGTCCTTTTTGTTGGAAAAATGGTGCCTAATGCTTGATTTTTTTTTTTTAACAGAAACGGGTAAATAGCTTTATATATTAAAAATAGAAGGAGGTTACATATGGCCGGGAGGCTATTCCTGTAATACCCATAGTCATCGTAGCCAGCATAAAATTGTGCAGCCTCTGATTTTCAAAATGAGTAGCCCCATACCAAATACAAAAAGAAGCGGGAAGGTCTAAACTTAAGCTAGAACTAGAACAGGGCTATTACAGAGCTTCAGGGATACAAAGGAAAACCAAAAGAGGGTGTAAAGTGCCTATAGATGCGAGAGCCAAATCAATTGGCCTGGTGGCGATTGGCAGCAGCCATGGCTGCATTTTCTTCATCCAGATTCAGAATAACAGAGGGGTTGCTTCCCTTGTTAACTAGATTGTTGCCATTGTTGACCCTTATGCAATCTACTTTTGCTTCTAGAATTCGAAGACAGCTGAAGGAAGTGTCATGCTTACCCATTATCTTTTCGAAGTAATCTTTTGCCTTACCAGCGCTGTTCCTAAATTTCGAGTTGGAGATCTGCACGAATGTGGCAAGATTGGAGATTTCCTTCTTGGTGTCCATCAATTCGCCACGAAGTCAGCAAACCTGGGCTTTCAGGTCCTAAATCTGGGTATTAGCTTCAAGTGTGGGGCTCGCGTTCATGTGAGGAGATTCCATAGAAACCAGGTTTCCCTGATAGCCCAAATGCTGCTTCCAGCTTTTGCTACCATACCCATCCGGGCTGTTACACACCAGAATATGAGGGCCATTATGCCCAGGTTCAAGGGATTTATACGACTTCCTGCTTATGTTGCCATAGTCGAACCCACTGCCAAAACACTGCATTACATCCCGATTTACAGTACTGGTTCCATTTTCCAGAGGAACCTAATTCTTCCTACTACCCTGCTCCTCGGGTTGATGAGAATTATTACAGACTAGACCCCCTCGCTTGTCGGTGCTTTCATTGTTATATAAAATCTCATTAAGGTAACGCTTCTTACCTCTGTTGGAGCCAGGGCCTAATGCACAATCCTTGTAATGCGGAGAATGGAAAATACCTTCCATGACAGAGAACATAAACTTGCAGATGAGAACGCTCAGGGAGAAAATAGGAGAGAACACGGAGGGACGATGTGAAATGATGCCGCCACCCTGCAAGATATATGGGAAAGGTGGCCTGGGGAAGAGCCTGTAATTAAGGCGGTGGCATGCGTGACAGATGGTGGAGGTCAGACTCAACCGTCGGTTGGGTTGAGTGGGCTTGAAGAAGGACACAGCTAAGATCCAAGGTATATTGCGGGAGTTAATGCCCCCGTTGGGAAGTGTGAAAATGGAGGTAGTGGGATGAGCCATGGAGGAAGGTGGTAAGGGAGGGGGGGGCTAGGGGACCCATACATTGAGGTTGAGGATACTGTTGGTTAAGGCATGACCATAGTCCAAACTTGCTCCGGAATTTACCATTCTATTGGCAGCTTGGTTGTTGTTTCTTAGAATGTGCAGGAAGGAGTTAGAGTGAAATCCAGTGGCTGCAAACTTGAAGTGTTAGTGTAGATGGTGAATGGCCTTGCAGTGGTTGTTGACATATCTTCTGGCCTCCCTTATAACCAACAAGGAATCCCCAAAGACCACTAGATTACTGACTTGATTTTTTTTTTCTATTTCGAGACCTTTTATCAATGCGAGCCACTCAACTGTGTTGTTGGTCTTCTGTCTGATCCCCCAAGCATAAACTTCAACTTTGTTTCCACTGGAGTCCGAGAGAACTCCCCCCGGACCTGCCAACCCTGGATTTCCTTTCGAGGCACCATCATACTTGTCCAAGGTTTTAAGCCAGCTTTGGAAATCTTTTGGGTCCATTCTGATCTGCCAGCAATGAGCCTTTTTTAGATTTGGGGTGAGGGTGAAGAGTGGAGCTGGGTGGGATCAGGAGATCCGAAACCCAAAGTTTCTCTTCCGCACTAAGAGGCTCTTTGCATAGATTCTTCAAATTCCTATTCCTGAGAGTGTTGATCCAAAGAGATTTGGCAGAGTTAACAATCTTTTCCGGAGATGCCCTTGCTCCTTTAAAGATTTCGTGGTTTCGTGTTGTCTAGAGCTTCCAACAAAGGAATTTGGGGAAGGAAAGCCAGACCCTTTTGAAGTTTGGATTCTTATAGAAGGTGCCAGTGTAGTAAAGATGCCATTTTGCAAAGAGGTCATCCCAATTGGTCGGGAGAGTGAGAGTGGGATGAATGTCCTACAAGTCCCTATGCCAAATATCTTGCAAGAATTTACAGTCCAGGAAGAGGTGGTTGACTGACTCTTCTTCCTCTTCTTCATTTTTGCAGAGAACACATCTAGCCAGTCCTGCAATTCCCCTTTTTTTGAGATTATCCGCAGTGAGGATATTTTTTGGAGCTAGAATCCAAGTAAAGGCATTAATTTTCAGGAGCCCATCCTTGTCCCGGACTCTCTTCCATTTTTCATCTTTACTACAAATGTTATTTATACGATCCAAGTAGGAGTATCCATCCTTCACAGAGTAAATCTCCTTAGAGCCCCAGCAGTGTGTGTCTTTGATAGAGGAGTGGACAAGAATGGCACCATGAAGGCAGGAGAGGAAGGCGTTGAAGTCATAATGCAGATGCTCAGGGAGATCTGGCTATATCCAAACTAACCAATTTCCTTGAGGGGACCAGCTAGAAAGTTGGTGAAGAGTTCGGATATTTGCTTGGTCCATCCAGATTCTCAAATATCTGAATCCAGATATTCTCGCAGGGTGACAGCTTCCATAGTTGTCCTTCCAAATGTTTATTTTTTTTTCCGTTACCCGGGGGTCCAAGAGAGATTATATTGAATGATGAAGGCTGACTTTTTGCACAAGTTCCATATAGTCGTTCCCATTTTCTTTAAATCAATGTGTTCCACGCATTTTTCCCTACTTCCATGCATATATTTTTTGTATAGAATTTCTTTCCACCAGGCTGTCTTCCCAGAGATTAGTCTCCAAAGTATTTTTGCACCAAGGGCAAGATTCATTAAGGAGAGATCTTTTACACCAGCCCCACCATATATCTTGGGCCTGCAGACTGTTTCCCAATTTATCAAATGAAATTTCTTTGTGCCATTTGTTTTCCCCCCCTATCAGAGAAAGCTACAGAGAGACTTGGATATATCCAGTATGACTAATTTTGGGGCAAGGGAAATGGAGCAGGAGTACAAGGTAAAATCGGCAAGGATAGAATTGATGAGGATCAACTTCCCTGCGGGGTTCAGCCAATGGGATCCCCAAGAACTTAACTTTTTATTTTATTTTATCCGTTAGCCTATTCCAGTTAGCAATATGTTTCTTACCTTTGGTTATTGGGACCCCAATATATGTGAAGGAGATCCAATCTTTAATCCATTCAAAACCCAGGATTCTCGCTATCCTTGAGATTGTCCCTTGAGTGCAGTTCCAGGAGTAAACTTTGGATTTTTTGAGGTTCACTTTTCCATCAGTAGCTTTTAGGAAAGTGTTGAGAATAAGCTTGAACTTGGTTGAAATTGTAGTGGAGGCTCCCCCTAGTAAAACTGTATCATCCGCAAATTGTGAGTGGTTTGCAGGTTTGACACCTCGAGCAATCTTAATTCCTTTGAGGTCTCCGGAGTCTTGGAGAGAGTGAAGTTTTCTGCTTAGGGATTCAGCAACAAGAAGAAAGAGGAAGGGGGATAGAGGGAAACCTTGGCGCAGACCTCTTGTGGCCATGAAGAAGGGGGAAGGTCTTCCATTAACAAGAGGAGCGATCCATGGAGAGTTGACATAGGATTTTATCCATCGGATGAAGTGGCAAGAAAAACCAAAATTTTCCATTATTGCATAGAGGAAATTGCAATTGACCCTGTCGAAGGCATTAGCCATGTCCAGCTTAATGGCCATACCTTAATGATTTTTTTCTATACTTGTATGCCCAGCTTCCTAGACGATTACTATATTGTCCAAGATTTGGCGGCCAGTTATAAAACCTCCTTGAGAATGGGATATTAACTTTCCCATGACCTTTTTCATTCTATTGGAGAGGATCTTGGAAAGGATTTTGTAGGAAGTATTGCAAAGGGAGATGGGTCTGAACCTGTTCATGGAGTTGGGAGATTTCTCTTTTGGTATGAGAGCTAGGAAGGATGAGTTGGTGGCTCCACCAATTTCTCTTTTTTTCTGGTCCAGTTCAGCATGTTCTTTAGATCGTCTTTAATTATTTCCCAAGTGGCCCGATAGAAGTTTATAATGAAGCCATCAGGACCTGGGGCTTTGTCCAAATTGAGGGACCAGATAGCCTGCTCGATTTCATGCTCTAAAATTGGTTTATCCAGCTCGTGATTTGTGTCATTAGAGACAATTCTCGGAATCTCTGCTAGGAGATCGGCCTGTGCTTCAAGGTCTGTTTCTCCACTATCTGAGAAGAGATCTTTGAAGTGATTGTGGGCCAGTGTTTCAAGGTTCTCTTGCCCACTAACTCTTTCACCATTGTTGTCTTTAAGTTCAGATATAGCATTTTGGCTACGCCGAGCTCTTGCCTGGTTGAGGAAATATTTACTATTGTTGTCTCCACCTTTGAGCCAGAGTTGTCTTGATTTTAGTCTCCAAGTTTCTTCTTCCTGTGCAGCAGCTTTAAGAAGATCTAGTTCTAGGTCTTTTTCCTCAAGGAGGATTGAGGGGGTGACTACATCAGTTTCCATTTTGTGGTGCAGATTGGAAAGCTTGGTTTTTAAGAGGATTTTGGAGCTATGAGGATTTTTGAAGGAGATTTTTTACCACTTTTTTTAAGTTGGTTTTGACTTTTCTGAGCTTGGATTCCCAGACGTAGCTAGGGGATCCAAAGAAATGAGAGTTCCAAGCATGGAGAACAACAATATGGAAGTCGAGGGAATGGATCCAGAGGGGGTTGAAGCGAAAAGGGATTGGACCCAAGTTGGTTGGGGTAGAAATAGAGAGACAGATGGGCTTATGGTCTAAGGAGGCGCAGGGGAGGGTGAAAGATGTGATTAAAAAGTCAAAGCTGAAGAGAGAAGAACTTACCAGAAAACGGTCCAAGCGAGCAGCAATGTGACCAGCTCCACATCTTCTGTTATTCCAGGTGTACTTGGCATTTTTTAAGGAGATACCATTAGATCCAGCTCGTGAAGAAGGTCCTCCATCTTTTCCCCAAAGGGATCCCTAACAATGTTCCCACCACGCTTCTCACTCTGATCTTTGGTAACATTGAAATCTCCCCCTATGACCAAGGTTTCCCCTCCCATGCTATCTTTAAGGTTACTAAGACCTTTCCAGAAGTTGAGCTTGTCTCTGTGATGTAGAGGTCCATACACATTACAGACATAGAAGGTTTTGTTACTGTCTTTCGACTTTATTTCCGTGAGGAGACAATTATTATTTTCAACTACGGACATAAGATGAAAGCTGGGGGGTATCAAGGTAGCAATACCTCCCGAAGCTCCGCGTGTGTTGAGAGCTGCTCCATGACTGTCTTTCCAAATTGAGCCTGAGATAGCCAATGTCTCAGAGCTCTGCATTTTTGTCTCTTGGAGTAAGAGGAGATCTGGTTTTTTGGACTTAAGAATATTTTTTATTGCTTCGACTTTATTGTGTCCTCCGAGACCGCTGCAATTCCAAGAGACGGCTAACATTACTTCTTAGCTGTGTCAGGCCCTGCTCGGGACCTACCTTCTTTCTGACCGCTTTGCAACTTTGATTGCTGAAGGATCTTCACGTCCTCTAGGATTTTTTGTCTCCTGAGATCTATTTCTCTTTCAGTTTCTACTTCCCTGTGGTATCTCTGAGATTTTCTGCCTCTTGTGTTTGGCGGTTGTATTGAATCTCCGTCGTCCAGAGAGTCCGGGATATATCTAATGAAGATGTGGATGGAACAAATTTTCTTTTCACCTTGTCTACCCATGATCCTCCAGGGGAGGTAGTGTCATCAGCTGATTCTTTTTTGGGGGCATTAGGCACTGTGGCTTCTTCTCTTATTTCTTCTTCTGTGGATCCCTCCTTATTGCTAGTCAGTTCTTCTTCATTATGCAAGCTCTGGAAGTTGTTATTGGTAGAGATCTCTTTGTTCTTTTGGGTTCGGCTGGCAGGTGGTCCCTGAGAAATTTTATTGGTCTTTCCCTTTTTAGCTTGTTTCCATCCCTCTTCCTGCACCTACTCTACAGTATCTTGCGCGTTCTTAGGGAAATTTTTTACGAAGTGTCCATACTGATGGAATTTTTTGCATTTGAAGGGGAGTTGTTCATAGTCCAATTTCTGCATGTGTTCCCATCCATCCATCTGCAGGTTGACTTCTTCAGGTAGGTCTTTTTCCAGATCTACTTCAACACATATTCTGGCATAGGAAAACAGAGGGCCCTTTGACTCGACTTTGTCAATGTATTTTCCTAGCGAGTTTCCGATAGCATGGAGAGTTTCATCATCCCAACAATGCAGAGGTAAATGAGGCAACCGGACCCAAACAGGAACCGCAGAAGGAATGTCTTTCTCAGGATCAAATGAGAGGTTCCATTTGTTGAGGTAAAGCCCCCGAGGGCCCATGAAATATGGGCCACTTTTGAATATTAGGTCCTTATCAGACTTATTTTCAAAAAGAAAAATGAAGTAGCCCTTACCACAAAAACAGTGTTGCAGTCCTCCAGTGATAAGAGGCATCCAATTCTTGTTTATCCAGGCATCCATAGATTTAGGGGACATCCAGATTCCTGTGAATTAACCGATCAGCCCCCACTCACTCAGAGCCAAGGATTTCAACTTTGAAGCTGATGATAGGATCTGAATGCATGGAGCAGCCGCACATTTGATGAAGTCCGAATGGTCAGGAGTAGCAGGAGGGGAGGGGTTGTTGGCGAGCAAGGAATGGAAAGCAGCCTCTAAAGCTCGTTTGCGTTCTTCAGAGGAGGGGGCCGACGGCGGATCCATGGTAGGCTGCATGAGCCCGCAGCCAGGGCGCGCAGAGGCGTAGGGATAAGGTTCCGTAGGGAGGCACAGGGCTAGGGTTCCGCAGGGAGGCGCAGGGCTCATTGTTTTTTAATGGTTCACTATTTTTTAAGCCTAATGCTTGATGTTATCAAGCGCCAACTCTTGAATTTTGTTCCCCTTGGGGCTAGAATTTCAATGAATATGGACGTGTAAGTCACTATGAGTTGTAGTTTTGTTACTATGTGAACCAACTAGTTTATTCTCAATATCAATCCATTCATTATATGCACCACCCTCAACATATTATCTAGAAGTACTGAAACATTAGACATACTCTTGAACAATTATGAAAGCTTTAAATGTTCCCTTAGGATCATAACCCTTGAAATATTCGACTTCTTTTAAATCAAGGGATTGTATTTACCTTGAACCAACTTTGTAATGTGAACAACACTTCACATAGTAATACATGCAAACCTAAATTGGGTGAAAAATAATTTTTTCCTTTTATTTCCCTTAAAGAATGAAACAACCTTTGATATTTTCAAGAAAACTCACTCAAAAAGAACTTATCACAAAAAAATGTTAACAAAAAGGGATTGCATTCAAAACCATAGAGTCAATGTATCATATATCTTTCTTCATAAAAATAATCACCATTTCCCTTGAGAAGGCATTGGCCTTCTATTGATAACTTCTCTAGGGGTGAGCATATATCTAAACCTCCATACACATAAATCTTGAGCTCTATAAAAATTGAAAGGGGTCTTAAGTTATGTTCAACAAAATATAGTGATTACTTGCATGTTGATTCATAGCACCTTCCTATAACAAATGAAAGCCCCTTTAAAAATATCTTCTTCATAGACCCAAACTTCCCAAACCATTGTTACTATTACATTATTTGATCCAAAGGTGAAACAAGAGAATTCATTAAACCTATGATATAGCACATGCATTCATGGGATATTAACATATTTCTAAAAATTCTTTTGTTAAACCCCTTTCCCTATACATATTTTCAATTGAAACACACATATATGTCTTTTTTTTCCATCACAGTTAAAACCCCTCTCTTTTTATTTCTGCAACTAGTTTGGTGACATGACACGACCCTTATAAAACTTGCAATATTATAGGGTGAAATATGAAATCTTAGTGGGAGTAAATATTTTGAGACGTGGGAACAAATCCTTGAACATAGTATTCAAACACAAGTCTAGTTCCACACATAGTTAAACTCACACCACCTTCACACATATATCATGAGTATACAAACATTGATTTAACTGCACACGTAGCTAAAATCCCACCACCTTCACACATATAGCACGAATATACAAACACTAATTTAACTACACACATAGTCGAATTGACACCATCTTCAAATACAAAATTACACCCATTCAAACCTTTTGATATCTAAATCAACCTCTAGACTCTAACCTTCAATGTCTTTAATATGTTAAAAATACCATTACAACTCTATATATTAAACAATCTAATACTTTACTTTTAAAATTTTAAACCTAATTGACCAATTATCTATTTAATAAACCCATGCATTCACACTCTTGTTTTTCCATATAAATAATGTAGGCACTAAACACAAACCATATTTAAATGTAGAAACTAAGTAACACACAAACCAAATTGCATTTATATTATTATAATACCTTGTAATAACAGTGAAGTGTCATCTTGTTAAGATTCTTATGCATCATCCCTAAATAATCCATTTATGATATCCTCGAGGATGCATTATATACTCGAGGATAGATGATGTTTATCCTAGGCCAGAAGCATCGTGTTTTCTCCTCGGTCGTCATGCATCACCTCGTTAGTTATATATATTTGGGGAAGAAGCGTAACTAGGTTTTGTATTTTTTGGTCCTTTGCTGAAATTTAAAACCTATGATTCCGTGATAGGAAAATTGCAATTTCATTTGTGTGTAAGAAATTCAGAATGTAAGACAACATTATTCCTATTAAGATTCTTCCATTTAGGATGGAGTTGTTTAATATATGTTCATTGAGTGACCGGTGGAATATAAAATGATGAAAAGGTAGAATCCGACCATAAATATTTGAAGGGATTGAAATGATTGGCATGTCATAAAATTATATATACCAGAATCCTTCTACCTAACAACAATTCAGAAGACTTATGTTTTTGACATTGAAATTTGACTTGGCATAGTTGGTACATAACTTAACAATAACTTATAATCTATTATAATGTTTAAATTGGTATAGATTCATCTTAAAAGACAATCTATCAAGCACCAAGAGAGATCAAATCTATCGAAGTACAAACTTTTTTTTAGAGTGCAAATATTGTAGAAGAGTTTTAATTTTAATTTATAGTTGTATATTTGTATCGTTGTAAATGTTTAAATCTAATTTAATTTGACGTATTATATTTTATAATATTTTATTATTTAAAAAAAAAAACACATGTCAATGTCAATTCGAGGATAAGCACAAAAAGAATTACATATCCCCCTCTCTTTTATTTTCTCTTTATTCTTAACGTTGAAGTTTGAACATTCACATCTAATAACCAATACCACTGTTTAAACAATTAAAATAAATAACAGTCAAAAAAAAATTATAACACTGAAAACATAAAAAATAATAATAATATCTCGTTGGGAAAAAATACAAGAAATTTAAGAACACAAAAGTTTTTAAATTGCAATAGGCTTGGTTTCTCATAGAGTAAATAATAAGTATGGGTTGTGACCATATTAATAAAAAGAAAAAGGTTTTTAAATTGTAATAGGCTTGGTTTCTCATAGAGTAAATAATAAGTATGGGTTGTGATCATATTAATAAAAAGAAAATACATTAGATCATTTTAATAATTAATTTTAAAAAAAATTGAAAAAAGTTAAATGTATTTTATAATTAAGTATCAAAGAGATTATAATAATTGATATATAAGTTAATAAAAAAATTAGAAATAATTTCAAATAAAAAATGTTTCATATTTTTATTATATTAACTATTATTATGATTATAAAAATTATATCTATTGTTTTCATAATAAGTAAAATCAATGCTTTTGTTTGAGGAGGAGACAACTGAGAGGCAGGCGGTTCTTGGAGTGAAGCATTTTGAGATCGTTCTGCTGCAGCTTGGGTGGCCAGGGCTTGGCCCAGCCGCCCCTCCTTTCCCTGTACACTCTCGGCAGGCTATGGAATGGAGACGCAGATCACCCTCAGCATCTTGTGCCCAGCAGCGTGTATTCACACTGACTGGGATGAATTCAAGAACCTGATTATGGTAAGATTTCCCCCGTTGCAGAGGTTACTTTATTTTCTGCTCTCCATCCTTTTCAGGCGCCACGGGCTTTTCCTCTTCGCTCCGTTGATATACATTTCAGGGATGTTATTCTACATGGGAATCCTCCTTCCAGGTCCCCAGCGTCTCTCGCAGCACGCCGCCCGGCTCGCTGTATCGCAGCCCGCAGGTGTTCAGCAAGCTCTGGCCAGCTAACTGTCAATGAGTTGGAGGGTGCGGTGAGGGGCGAGGGTTCTTGGAGCGAGCAGTAGCTTGGGCAGCCAGGGCTTGGCCCAGTCGCCCCTCCTTTCCCTGTAGATTGATGTTTCTACAGGATGATGGACGGCGTGCGGTGGAGGCATCGCAGGTCCTGGTGCGTAGGGTGTCTGGCCGTTTTCTTCATCAGTAGTTGCTGGCTGAGTTCGCCGGTTTGGGAGATCCAGAGTTTGCTGCTTGTCCACAGACTTGGATCTGCTGTTTCTTCTACTGAGGGTTTCGGTTTGAAGACGTCTTTCTTTCTTGGTGGCCGGCGGGGGTGTCTCAGGGTTCGTGTGGCTTTGCCATTGATCTTGAAACGGTGGCTCTTCATGAGATCGGGCACCTGATTGGTGGTTCAGCTGATGGAGTAGATAAGCCGTCAGCTGATGATCGATGGTCCCGGCTCGCAGGGCCTCGTGAAGATTTCAAGATGGATCCAAGATTCCAAGGGCTTCCCAACCACCTGTCACCTGCTGCTCAAGATCTTTTTCTTGTGGCAACGTTTGGGTTTCTCTTTACTGTTCAAGATTCATCTTCTTGTGGCGAAGTTTTATTGGGTTTATCTTTTTTTGGTTCAGCTCTTTATAAGCTATTGTATCTGCTTATATGGGACAGAAATATGTGAAAATGTAGGGATCCTTGTGATTCTACTACATCTGCAGAATGTAATTTTAATCATCTTTTTGAAATAAAATTACGGACTTTTTCCCAGGAAAAAAAAAAAGTAAAATCAATGCCTTCATAGTGGTGTTACAACCATCTATATACATACTTTTGTGCCATCTTCATGTTCTTTATTTATCAAATATATTGAGATTTATTGATCATGTTTGGAAAGGGTGTTTTTGGTTGAGTTCCTTGAAAATATGAGGAAAAGAAATGAAGTCAAATACACCAACAACCTTTTTAAGTATATATTCAACATTTTGAACATTGACCCGTGTATTTATCTAATTAATAACAAGGAAGAATCTCTAGAGACTTTAAGCTTTTTAATATCTCAATCTAAGGCATATTTTATAAGAAGTTTTTAAGACTCGCAACTCAATATAGTAAGTATGTAAAAATGTGAATATGGTATTAATAAGATTCCTTTGCATGGTTGAAGATAAGATCTCCTTATGTTGCACCGTCAAACGGGACCTTTATGTTGGTTATATTTACTTGTAAATGATTGGAAAATTAAAGGTGAGTTTCTGTTTGATAATATCTCTTGTTATATGATATTCTTTATAATATGTGTTCATCATATATTCTCCCATAACAATAAATGTTCATTTTATTGGTATTCATTATATTCACAATTTTTTCAAAAAAAATGGAACATTTTCTTAAGTTCTTAGCATTATGTTTTTTGTATTTTTATTTGCATTTTATTTAACATTATTTGATCTCAATATGTAATGTAATTTACCATCATCTTAACCACTAGATGTTATATAATCAATACACTATATAATTAAATTTTAAATTGTATTTAACCAAATTATTTTTCAATGTATAATTCAATTCAATGCACCAAATCATGTTATATTGCATTGTTATTGATATATTGGTATAGTATATAAAGTTCTTATTGAACTAAAGATCATATTGGATATTTATGGCCAACATTTATTATGCTCGTGACATAATGTATTCATTTTCCATATATTAGCTTTGTGGTACTTATTTAATTTTTGTATTTGCAATGTTCTGCAAAGTTTGAGTTTAATCAAAATGCATCGTAGTTTGGAGCCACTGAGTACCAAAGCTCACGATATAATCCTATGTATCATTTTATTTTTCATTAAATCTAAAGGAATGAAGATTTAGTTATGTATTGTCTTAATGTTATTAGATTTATTTCATTTTGTTTGTTTATTAAAAATAAAATAAAATTATCATAAAAATGGTTAAGTTTATAGGGGTTAATAATTTTTAATCATAATTATATGTTAATCAAAAATGATTCTTAATTGAATTATAAATCATTTTTATTTTATTTTAAATTAAATTATATAATTTTTTGTTTAATGAATTAAATTATGGGTATTTTTATTTTATTTTCTTGGATTAGTTATATATAAATTTATGTGTTTTTTTATTGTTTTAGAATGTAATTATTTATAAATTATTATTAAGTTACATAGAAGATGTCTCAATTCAGGTGGATGGAATGAAATCGTATCTTTAACAACATATGTTTTTATTTTCAATTTATGTTTTAGGATTGTTGTGTTATAAATTTAGTTATATATATTTAATAAAAATTAATAAAAATTCAGTAACAAATTTATATTTTCAAATTTACATTTATTGCTTTGTTTTATTAAAAAATATTTCTAATATAATTATTTTTGAATTTTGTGTTTATATATTTGTAATTTATATCATTTTCCATGTGTTTTTATTCAATATATACAAATATAGTTTATTAAATTTGAATGATTGTTTTACTTCTTGTGTCAACATTACACTTTAGACTTTGACACTCCCTATATAAAGCTAATAGCACCTAGATCTAAACTTCCTCAAAATCTCACTTATAATCACTAATTTTTATTTTCTAGAATTTTGAAAATATAACATATTTTTGTATTTGTAAGATGTATATTCCCGAATTTTTTTCATAATGGATTTTAGAAAGTCAGATTTTTTAAGGCAGAGGAACTTTTAAGGTGGTTCCCTAGAATGTGCTTCTTGTATATATAAGGTGTAATGCTTGGGCGCATGGAATTTTACTCTCTAGATATTTCTTTCTGATGGAACAAAATTGTAATGTCTCAAGGATTCTCGATGTCACTTTCTTATGGCAAAAATATTTCCAGAACATTTTAGATTTGAAGGTTGAACTATTTCAAATTTGTAGAAAGAAAGAATTATTATCAATTGATAAGTTTTCAGTTTTAGATAGTATAATTATAAAAGGTTGATTTCATCTTATTGCCCAAATAGGAAGATAGCTAAAATTTAAATCTTGTACACTTCCCTTTCTTGCATATGTATAGAAATCAATGCATATTTTAGCGACTTAAGTATTCAATTTTAACATATGGGTGTGTGCAAGAAGATGAGGGTCACTTTTGGCACGTTAGATGCAATAGAAAACTGAAAAAGCAGGCATCCCTCAACTTACTTGGATTTTTTGATTTACTTACGGAAAATATCTTGCATTGAGTAAAAAAGATGAAATGTAGGAAATTGAATCACGTTTCTGAATATATAACTTTTATGTATTGAAAATTTGCATAGCTATGTCAAGTTTCAGTTTTCCTAACAGACACTTTTTATTTTTCAGGAAAATGATAAGGTATATGTTTTTGTGGGTAGAGCCTTTGAGGGCCTAAATGATAGAATCAAGCTACAAAAATCGGCATGCATGTAGAGAACACATAGCACTTGTGCGCCATTATTTTTCGAAAATTAAATTAGTAATTTTATAATTTTTTTATAATTGTCTAAGTGATCAAACCTCAAAAATAGTACATCTTTTGTGGGTAGAGCCTTTGAAGGTCTTAATGCAAAATTCTTGAAATGGGTTTTTCATAGAACGTGGAGGTTAGTGTCCTCTTGTGCACCATACAATTTTTTTTTGAAATGATTGAGAATTGAAAAAGTTATGGAAGAAACACTAACAATGTGTTTCACGAGTTAAGGAGGTAGGACAGAAAAGAAATTGAAAGAAAATAGGAAAAATTAATATTTCAAAATAAAAGTTACATATTTGGAATCTGCAGAAAAAATGCTATTTGTGTCTAAGATTTCGTCAAAAATGACTCTGTGTAGCATATTGTAACGAGTGGCTAAGCACAGGCTTCTCCAGAAACTGGAAGAAATACCCAATTAGCTTTGGTTTTTCATTAACATAGCACAGGTTTGGAATTACCGAAGCAAACTCCAAAGCATACACATAGGATTATTGTTGACATGTGAGCATGTGACTCGGCCTGTTTAAATTCAAAAATATTGCCGCGCTTTTAGATTTAAATAACGCGTACGCGTTATATAACTAAATAACGCGTGCGCGTTATATCAATAATTAACGCATACGCATTATATAACTACATAACACGTACGCGTTATATAGTTACAAAACGCGCTCGCGTTATTCAAATCATAAAATACATGTTTAATACTTGAGAAAGAGGGGGTGTAGAAGTCAAGGGAAATTTTGTTTAATATTTGAGAAGGGGTGGGGAAGGGTCAAGGGAATCTATGGTTAATATTTAATAGGGGTGGGGAAGGGTCAAGGGAATCTATGGTTAATATTTAATAGGGGTGGGAAAGGGTCAAGGGCTTAGAAGGATGTTGGAAGCTTGAGTGGGGAGAGATGAAGGGAATGAGAACATGATGGGCTACAGGGGGTGAAGGGAAGTGGAGCTTGAGAGCACTATTAGGAGTAGAATAGGTTCTGAAGAGGTATAGGGTTAGAAGTTGAAAGTGAGACTTGAGTGACAAGGGGGAATGGATGGAGGCAAGGGGGATGTGAGAGAGAAATAAAGAATACAAGGGGGGGAGAGACATAGAGCGAGGGAGGGAGAGGGACAATGGGGAGGAATGGATTTGGAGGGAGTGAGAGATAGATGGGGATAGAACGAAATAAGAGATAGGAAGGGAGGGACAGAAAGTGTTGGTGGGAGACATGCAGAGAGTGGTGGCGATGGAGAGAGAGGGAGTGATGGAGAGATTGGGATAGGTTGAGGGAAAGATGAGGGAGGGATAGAAGGTGAGAGACAGGCGATGAGAGAGGGAGGGAGATAAGGTAGGGTGAGGGATGGAGGGAGAAAGTTGGAGATAGATATGGATGGAGGGGGTATGGGTTTGAGAATGGAAAGTGACATAATGTGTGTGTATGTGTGTGTGTTTGAGAGAGAGAGAGAGACACAGAGAGAGAGAGAGATATTGATGGTTGGGGAGAGAGAGACTAGAGGGAGTTGTGAGCATCATATTCTCCATCAGCATCATATTCTTCATCATCATCATCTTCATGACCATCATCGTCATCATCAACATCTTCATCATCATCACCATCATCATCATCATCATCATATTCCTCATCAAATCAACATCTCCATCATCATTATCATCATCATGATCATCATCTAAACATCACCATCACCATCATCATCAACATCTTCATCATCATCACCATCACCATCATCATCAAAATCTTCATCGTCATCACCATCACCATCACCATCACCATATTCATCATCATTGTCATCTCTAGGTTCCCCATCAACATCAACATCTCCATCATCATCATCTTCTTCATCATCATCATCTTCATCACCATCATCATCATCATCAACATCTTCATCATCATCACCATCATATCATCATCATTATCTTCCTTGAATCAGATCAACATATCCATCATGTCACCATCATCTTCTGAACATCATCATCTAAACATCACCATCACCATCACCATCATCATCATCATCTTCATCATCATTACCATCACCATCATCATCAACATCTTCATTGTCATCACCATCATCATCATCATCATCATTGGCATTTGTAGGTTCCTCATCAACATCTCCATCATTATCATCTTCTCCATCATCATCATCTTCATCACCATCATCATCAGCATCAACATCTTCATCATCATCACCATAATCATCATCTTCATCGTCATCAGGTCAACATCTCCATCATCATCATCTTCTTCTTCATCTTCACCATCATCATCATCATCATCATCATCTTCATCGCCGTCTCCATCATCTCCATCATCTCCATCATCATCACCATCACCATCATCATCATCTTCATGACCATAAACATCTTCATCATCATTGTCATCTCCCCCTTCCTCATCAACATCTCCATCATCATCATCATCATCACCATCACCATCTGAACATCACCATCACCATCATCGTCAACATCTTCATCATCATCATCATCATCATCAGCATCAGCATCATCATCAAAATCTTCATCGTCATCACCATCACCATCTTCATCATCATTGTCATCTCTAGGTTCCCCATCAACACATCTCCATCATCGTCATCTTCTTCATCATCATCATCTTCATCACCATCATCATCGTCATCTTCTTCATCATCATCATCTTCATCACCATCATCATCGTCATCAACATCTTCATCATCATCACCATCATCATCATCATCATCATCTTCCTCATCAGATCAACATCTCCATCATGTCACCATCATCTTCATCTTCATCATCATCATCATCATCATCATTACCAACACCATCATCATCAACATCTTCATCGTCATCACCATCATCATTGGCATCTGTAGGTTCCTCATCAACATCTCCATCATCGTCATCATTGGCATCTACAGGTTCCTCATCAACATATATCCATCATCGTCATTTTCTCCATCATCATCACCATCATCACCATCATGATCTTCTGAACATCATCATGATCATCATCTAAACATCACCATCACCATCATCGTCAACATCTTCATCATCATCGCCATCAGCATCATCATCAAAATCTTCATCGTCATCACCGTCACCATCTTCATCATCATTGTCATCTCTAGGTTCCCCATCAACACATCTCCATCATCATCATCTTCTTCATCATCATCATCTTCATCACCATCATCATCGTCATCAACATCTTCATCATCATCACCATCATCATCATCATCATCTTCCTCATCAAATCAACATCTCCATCATGTCACCATCATCTTCGTCATCATCATCATCATCATCATTACCAGCACCATCATCATCAACATCTTCA
Organism: Larix kaempferi; assembly: GCA_027924585.1. NCBI lineage: Eukaryota > Viridiplantae > Streptophyta > Pinopsida > Pinales > Pinaceae > Larix > Larix kaempferi. Next base: position 50,012,190 of record BSBM01000904.1, read on the forward strand.
TCGTCATCACCATCATCATTGGCATCTGTAGGTTCCTCATCAACATCTCCATCATCATCATCATTGGCATCTGCAGGTTCCTCATCAACATATCCATCATCGTCATTTTCTCCATCATCATCACCATCATCACCATCATGATCTTCTGAACATCATCATGATCATCATCTCAACATCACCATCACCATCATCGTCAACATCTTCATCATCATCGCCATCAGCATCATCATCAAAATCTTCATCGTCATCACCATCACATCACCATCACCATCTTCATCATCATTGTCATCTCTAGGTTCCCCATCAACACAACATCTCCATCATCATCATCTTCTTCATCATCATCATCTTCATCTCCATCATCGTCCTCATCAACATCTTCATCATCATCACCATCATCACCATCATCATCATCATCTTCCTCATCAGATCAACATCTCCATCATGTCACCATCATCTTCATCACCATCATCATCACCATCATCATCAACATCTTCATCACCATCATCATCAACATCTTCATCATCATCACCATCATCTTCATCAACATTATCATCTTTATCATCTTCATCTGCATCATGATCATCTTCATTGTCATCACCCTCCTCCTCCTCATCATCTTTATCATCTTCATCTACATCATGATCATCTTCATTGTCATCACCCTCCTCCTCCTCATCATCTTGTGCACTTATGCACTTAGGGATTAATATTTAGAAGAGGGTCTAAAGGCCTTTATGGGGGAGGGGCTCTAGGAACAAGGTAAGACAGAGAGGGCAGGGGGGAGGGATAAAGGCGTAGAGGGTTAGTGATTAAGGGAGAAGAAGGGAGAGAGTGCTATAGGGAGGGATAATGACGAAGATAAAGAGAAGGTGGAGAGATGGAGAGTGGGGTGGTAGAGACATGGCTGAAGGGAGAGAAAGAAACATGAAAGAAACATGTAGGGAGAATGAGGGACAGATATTTAGAAAGAGATAGGGGGTATCTAGGGATTATTGGGAGAGAGCTAGGGGGTATTAAACCATACAAAACATTTGTTTTGTATGCAATCATATAAATTATTAGTTTTCTTTGATTTTGTTCGTTGCCCTAGCCGTGCACCTAACCTATTTATTGTGCTTGACTATATCGCGTTCGCGTTTTTTCACTACATATCGCGCACGCGTTTTATATATATATAACGCATACGCGTTTTGGAACTCCAGAAATAATGGACTGTTGCTGTCCGAGAGCAACTTCACTCTGTCCGAACGAAAGCAACAATCCCGCGATTTTTCGAACAGCACGAGCCCGCGTCTGAAAATTTTCACATTCTACACCAACTCCATCATTTTTTTTTATGCAGGTGCAGCATTGAGGACATCTTTCATGGTTGCTCACTGTGGTGTTGGGTTATATGGCCATATTTGAAGAAAATAATTAGCAAGCTTGAAGAATCTCCAATTGAAGAACACCAAAGATAAGGCCTTTGAAAGATTCATTTTGCCTATATTTGAGGAGCACACAAGGTAAGATATCAAGCTTCAAGACCAACAAGGAAGAACTTCCATTTGCTTATTATTGAAGAGCTTGTAATTGAGGAGCAACAAAAACAAACTATATTGAATTGATCATTGTGGTGATGGGGAATGCATGTAACCGAGTAAACAAATCAACAAGGAAGAAGAGATCTCAAGAAGTCATTGAAGAAGAGAAAGAAAAGAAAAGAATATACATGATGAATCGGAGGCTTTCTTTGGAAACTAATCCAAATCCAATTGTAGAGGATACCATGGTTCATCCTATTAATCCACGACAAGAGGGACCTTCAATTTCCACAATAGTTGTTGAACAAGCACCCCATGGAAGTAATCAAGAAGCAAAACGTAGGTGCTCATTAGGGGATGTTTCAATTCCCACTTCAAGTCAAAGTGATAAGTTACCATCTCAAGATGAAGCTCACGAAGAAACACCCAATTTGCTATCCGGATGTGGTTATACAAGCGATGAAGTCAGAGAGGCGTTGGACATTTTGCCTACTGTTGAAGAAGAGAATGTTATCCACACCATCGATGAGGATGTTGGACTTCCACAAGGGGATGTTGGACTTCCACAGACCATGGATGAGGATGTTGGACTTCCACCATCCAACTACCAGGAAGAGAATGAAGGACACCGAGCTACTACTGAAACGCTAGAGCGTCTTGGTGATGCGCTACATGGTACAATTCCAACCCCCTTACCTCCATTAGCAAGCACACGTCGAAGAACTCCGAAGCGTATACAAGTTGATGAAAGACTTATGAATTCCATTGAAGGTACGCTATCTAAACGTAGTATTGCTTATCAAACTCAACAGATACTTGATAAATATTTTGTTTCTAAATGTGATGGAGATAAATGTAGATTATTTTTATCATTGTTAAAATCTAGGAGCATGAATGTTGTTAGGAAAAAGTTAGGGATAAAGATGATAAAGAATTCTGAACCAAGTTCTCATATAGTTAAAAGCCTAGTAGATGCATTTGGTAAAATTGGTAAGAACACACGTTCAAAGGACCGCAATGCTGCTCGTCGTGTGTTGTCACAATCAATTGCAGATAAGAACACCAGGGCCCTTCGTATTCTCAGGCCTACATCCGAACTAGTTAATTTGAATGTAAAAACCCTCCGTAGGTATTCTATTAGAAGAGAACATCTTGACACAACCGATCAGACAGATTTTTGGGCCTTTGTTGGTCGGTTGCCACGTCGTGACATGAAGCTAGTTGATGCAGTAAAGGGACTAGTGCACAGTTTTTGGCATGATCACACAAGGCCTTCTTCAAACCGAAAGGATGTACTAAAACTAAGAAGGGGTTCAAAGGATCGTGAACCACATACTAAGCATCTTCTTGATATAACACATACAGAGCTTTACGAGAAATTTAAGATTGAGCATAGACAATTGAACTTGGGGCAAAGATCTTTTGAGAAATGTAAGCCATGGTATGTTAGAATAAATACTCTTCGTAACACTTGTTGTTGTAGATACCATGTAGAATATGAATATTACTATGAAACATTTTTGTACATTCGTCGTGTGTTGCATACTAACATTGTGCAGGATTGCTCCATAACAATACCACCGACTTCATCAAGAGAATTCATTCATAGCATCATGTGCAATAGGCCCGAGGGGCAAACATACTATGCAAAATCTTGTTTGGATGGAACATGCTCCAACTGTGCTGGAATGGCATTATTGAGCCAATGTATGCACGAGAATGGAGACAGTGAATTTGGGAAAATGGTTACAGACATGAAAAGTTTCAAATATATCAACTATGAAATAGTCCCAGGGAAAGAAAGCAAAAAAATACAATTGGTGACATCTCAGGTATGCATTTATATCTATAAAATTATGTTGTAACGGTTACATTTCAATCCTTACTTACAACAAAAAACTGACATTGAGATCATTTTGTGTCACCAGGTACAAGTTAGTGACTTCATCAAGGAATTTATTGAAAAGACACATCAATATGTTCAGCATGTCCACGTGGCACGATGGCAGGATGAGAAGTTTAGAATATGTAGAGATACATTTCCCCTTGGTACTATACTTTCAGTTGTTGATTTTGCCGAGAACTACACTCTGCAACCTCAAAATGAGATCCAAAGTCAGTATTATCACTCTGAGCAGGTTTCCTTGATGGTCCATATCACATATAGGCATGGCCCAAATAGCACTGAAGAGCAAAGAGAAATTCTGAAGGAATATCACTTCTACATAAGTGATGATAGGTGCCACGACTTCCACTATGTACGTCATTGCTTCATCATGTTCTATGATCACTTGAAGGGAAGGAACATACAGATGGACCGACACTGGATTTGGTCTGATGGGTGTGCTGGTCAGTTCAAAAATGCACGCATATTTCAGTGGTTGTGTTCATTGCATAAAAACTACAAAGTGCCACATATGTGGAACTATTTTGAGACTGGGCATGGTAAAGGAGAGCATGATGGAGCCGGAGCATGTGTCAAAACAGCCCTACGAAGAGAGGAATTGAAAGTATCTACAGAATCTACTATTCTAAATGCTCAATCTATAGTCAGGTGGTGCACGTCAGTAATGGGAGAGGAATCAACTATGCGAGTAGAATCCACAATAAAGAGACATGTGGAGAGATTTTTTTGGGAGGTGGTAGACATAGATCGTTCACATGCATGGGAATGCAAGACTGTGCCTGGGACTCGTGGCTTTCATTCGGTTCGAAGCTCTGATAACCCAGTATTTGAAATTTGGACCAGAAAACTCGCTTGTTTTTGCCCGCCTTGTTGTGATGGTGACTGGGATGGGTGTGAATCATTGGATTGGGTTGATGGATGGGATCGCATATCACTTCCACTTGATCAGCGTGCAATTGTTGAGTTAACTCCGTTGGAAGAAGACCAATCATCTATTTCTGCAGATTTTGATCATGTCTCAGACCTTGTACAACCCGGTATGATGCATTTCCTTAACATTTTTTGTTTGTTTACGTAGTCTTCAAATGCACATTAATGGCCTTGTATCGCACGAAAAATATTTTGATCATATACCTACAATCATATAATGCAGGGCACATATACGCAATGGTTGCCTCAAAAGATACTGAATGGGGTGATGAATACTGGTTGGCACGCTGTATAGATGGAAAGCAAACTCTCATTGTGTCCATGACTGACGATGAAAACAACCACTTTCCAACTGGGTCTATGGTTGTTAAAGGTGAATACTTGACACGGGACAACAATGGAAGAAAGAAGGGTGGATATGTTTACAGGGATTACAAACCAGGTGCAACTGTATATCACTTTACCAACTTAATCATTGGCACAAACCTTCAGGTACGAACAATGCCTAGTCGAAATACATCGAAGGTACGCTACTTCTTACTGGATACAGAGCACGAGAGACTAATGGAGACCATCAGTATAAGAGATGATCCGGAGGGCTTGGTTGTATGATAATAGGTGGGATCTAGCATGATGAGGTACGTTACATACTTTTAATACTATACTATTTTCACTATTTGTAATTGAATATTGATATATGCTCAATTTTCACATGTATGTTTCATATGAATATGTCAATTTTGCGTTCTTGATATGCCAAATTTACAAGAGATGGATTAAAATTATATTATGTTCATATGATCAGTAAACCATATATTAATCATATTTGAGGGGTTGCTTAGCTAACTTTAAGGGCATTTAAGCTCTATGTTAAGCCCAACTAAATCCTTATGAATCACTAGACAATCGAATTGGTTCCTTGAGTAATTCAAATTTCTTTATGTAAAACCATTTTTCATTCATTTTAGTATGAAATCAAGTTTTTAGTATTTTTTTCTCTTTACTGGCTCTATTCTAGTTTCCTTTGAAAAATTGCTCAAAGTATTGTTGTTCTTAGTTTTATGAACCTATTTGTGATCTCTTTCATGTGATCATAAGATTTTACACATCACTGCCATAACCACTAGACAATTGTACACTATACAACTATGAAAGTCTCTCTTAATCTAGCGACAACCACCTTTTACCCATTTCTATAGAATTTATTTTCTTTAATAATTTTCTAATCCAAATTTTAATAGCTATTACATTTTCACTATACAACTATGAAAGTCTCTAGTGACAACCACCTTTTACCCATTTTTATTATACATCTCTAAGTTATCCACACAAAAACACACACATATATATATAATAATTATTGTGTATTCATAGTCAAAACTAAAAAATATATGGATTAAAGTGGATAAACTAAAATTATCCACTTAAATCCATTAAACTAAAATTATAATAATTGTGTTTTTTAATCCATTTTTTACATATGATCAGTAAACCCTAAAATTATATTATGTTCATCATGTTGGTTATTGGCTTCACCCAACAAAATTAATTCAATTCATGCTCACTATATTAAACAATACACTTATATTAAATTTAATTCATGTCTTGTTAAATATTTCATAATGAATTAGCTAGTTGAGAGCACCACCTTAGACCAAGCCATCATCATCAACATCTTCATCATCATCACCATCATCATCATCATGGACCTGCAAAACCCTAGTTTCCAAAGTGTCTAGGCAGGTTCGGGCTAGGAACACTAGCCATACCCGCCCGGTGGATGATTTTCCAAAGTTGACCCCCGTGTGCAAAAATTGCACACTCCCACACTGAGCAAAACCCTAGTTTCAAAGATGGACCTGCAAGGTGACACATGGGCCACCGGGTAGGAGGGGAGGGGCACCCCTGGCACTATCCCGGTGTGCTGAATCCAACGGAGTCGACGGTTCGTCGATCCAAGCCACGGTCTTCATTCTATGGCTCGTCCCGTCTCACTACCAGAAGGCCTTCAGGGACACCTGCTGGATACCTACCGGGGGCATAGAACTCCAACCATGCAACAAAACTGGGTTCCGGGGAGACCTTCAGGTGTGTCTAGACAGGTTCGGGCTAGGAACACTAGCCATACTTGCCCGGTGGATGATTTTCCAAAGTTGACCCCCGTGTGCAAAAATTGCACACTCCCACACTGAGCAAAACCCTAGTTTCCAAGATGGACCTGCAAGGTGACACATGGGCCACCGGGTAGGAGGGGAGGGGCACCCCTGGCACTATCCCGGTGTGCTGAATCCAACAGAGTCGACGGTTCGTCGATCCGAGCCACGGTCTTCATTCTATGGCTCGTCCCGTCTCACTACCAGAAGGCCTTCAGGGACACCTGCTGGATACCTACCGGGGGCATAGAACTCCAACCATGCAACAAAACCGGGTTCCGGGGAGTCCTGCAGGTGTGTCTAGATAGGTTCGGGCTAGGAACACTAGCCATACTTGCCCGGTGGATGATTTTCCAAAGTTGACCCCTGTGTGCAAAAATTGCACACTCCCACACTGAGCAAAACCCTAGTTTACGAAATGAATGCACAATGAAGCCACTGGGCCATGGGGAGACGAGGGAGAGGGCCCCCTAGAGGTAATCGCACGCCAGGAGACCAACGGAGTCGACGGTTCGTCGGTCCGACGTCCGGTTTCCGAGTTATGTCGAGTTGCAAGTCGCATGAAAATGCCGTTCAGGGACACTTGGTGAATTTCCGTCCGGGAGCCAAAAAGCAAACGGAGCAGGAAGATTGCGTGCCGTTGGCTCCCGCAAGTGTGTCTGGGCAATGCCGACGTGGGAACACTGCCAACACTGGCTCGGGGGAGGTTTTTGCAGAGTTGACCCACCAATGCGAGATTGCATGCAATTAAACTGAGCAAAACCCTAGTTTACGAAATGAATGCACAATGAAGCCACTGGGCCATGCGGAGACGAGGGAGAGGGCCCCCTAGAGGTAATCGCATGCCAGGAGACCAACGGAGTCGACGGTTCGTCGGTCCGACGTCCGGTTTCCGAGTGATGTCAAGTTGCAAGTCGCATGAAAATGCCGTTCAGGGACACTTGGTGAATTTCCGTCCGGGAGCCAAAAAGCAAACGGAGCAGGAAGATTGCGTGCCGTTGGCTCCCGCAAGTGTGTGTGGGCAATGCCGACGTGGGAACACTGCCAACACTGGCTCGGGGGAGGTTTTTGCAGAGTTGACCTACCAATGCGAGATTGCATGCAATTACACTGAGCAAAACCCTAGTTTACGAAATGAATGCACAATGAAGCCACTGGGCCATGGGGAGACGAGGGAGAGGGCCCCCTAGAGGTAATCGCACGCCAGGAGACCAACGGAGTCGACGGTTCGTCGGTCCGACGTCCGGTTTCCGAGTTATGTCGAGTTGCAAGTCGCATGAAAATGTCGTTCAGGGACACTTGGTGAATTTCCGTCCGGGAGCCAAAAAGCAAACGGAGCAGGAAGATTGCGTGCCGTTGGCTCCCGCAAGTGTGTGTGGGCAATGCCGACGTGGGAACACTGCCAACACTGGCTCGGGGGAGGTTTTTGCAGAGTTGACCCACCAATGCGAGATTGCATGCAATTAAACTGAGCAAAACCCTAGTTTACGAAATGAATGCACAATGAAGCCACTGGGCCATGGGGAGACGAGGGAGAGGACCCCCTAGAGGTAATCGCACGCCAGGAGACCAACGGAGTCGACGGTTCGTCATTCCGACGTCCGGTTTCCGAGTTATGTCGAGTTGCAAGTCGCATGAAAATGCCGTTCAGGGACACTTGGTGAATTTCCGCCCATTTTATAATTTAAGCCACTTTTAAATATTTGAACTTCCATATTATTTTTGAAAGAGTATAATATTTCAAAACTCCTAAAGAGACAAAAACACATGATCAAAACTCCTAAGGCTGTAATTTAGAGTAGTAATAATGGGGGTGATGGAGTTGAATTTGATCCTATGGAAGATAATGATATTAATATTATTGAGAATAAAGGGATAATAGGTTGATCCATGACACCTTTGTTTGCATGGATGAGGATGCACCTATGTATGAGACCTATGATAATATTCATGATGTACATCTTATTGATAAGGCACACAAAGGCCTATACAAGAGATCAAAGATGGGTCACTTTGTCTACTAATTTGATGTTGATAAAATTGAAGGTATTGAATGACATTTCAAACAATGGTATGACAAAGATCCTAATGTATACACAAGGTTAATATATAAGGTGCCCCATAAGGTTTTTTGTCATATCCCTATAATTCTAGGTTTTTGATGATTGTTTAGGTTAAAAAACATAGCACATTATATGGATTATCATGTACAAAGATAAGTGAAGATGGTATTATATGAGTGGCTACAAATGGTTCTCAATTTACAATCATCAAGGAAATATTACCCATTTTTTAAGAAGAACCTCATAATGTTAGACTTTCATTGGTAGTTGATGGCAATGGGTGTGCATGAGTGAGTTCGTTGAAACCTTGAAAATATTGTATTGCATTTAGTTTGATTAAATTACACGAGCAAGAACTTTGACATAACTTGTAATGATCATCCAAAATCACAAATTTTAATTAGATACCAATTAGTGCATGCATGTAGTGAATTCGTTGAAACCTTTGAATATAATAGTTTGTTCTTTTGACATAGTGCATTCATGAGTAATAGATAATCCACACAAATCAACACATTAGAATGACACAAGTACATGTATCCAAAAGTACATATATATCCAAAAGTGCATGTCTCCAAAAGTACATGTATATCCAAAAGTCTCCAAAAGTGCATGTCTCCAAAAGTATCGAAAAGTACATGTATCCAATGAAGTCAATGTACATGTCTCCAAAAGTACATGCACAATAAAGTCAATGTACATGTCTCCAAAACTGAATGTATCGAAAAGTACATATATATACAAAAGTATCCAAAAGCACATGTGTCCAAAACTATCCAAAACTATCAAAACTCAAGCTTTCTCTTGTTCTTTCCCGACGTTGATCCTCTAGGCACATCCCTAGGATCAATGTGCATCCCTGGATCCTACAAATTAAATATCAATTGTTAAATTCAACTAACTATGTACACTAATACATTATCTCAACAATTATCAACTGGTGCATGGAAAGTGCATGAAACACTTGGTCACTGAAGGACATCTCACCTCAACTGACAAAGGAGATTGTGTTGCTTGTGTACCAGATGGAGCCGTCGGTTGAACATCCAGGATGGTTGAACCAGGGGGGCCAGGCACTGCTCCTGCTGGTGGTGGCTACAATGAAAAAATGTTGAAATAGTTAGAAATGCATGAATAAACAATAGGTCCAACAATAATAAACTATGTAAAGATAATGTTGAAATAGTTACATACCTGTGTGTGATCAGTCGCCACTGCAGATGCGGCACTAACTGCTGCATCAACCATCGATGCAAGGTTCTCAGCAGACAACTCGGGTTCCTGTTACAGTAAACATGCAATTCAAACATTAACAAAAACGATTTATGCACTGGATTTCAAGTTAAACAACAAATATCATCGAAGGATATACATTACCGTGGTGTGAGTAAGCCCATGGTCGTGGGCAGCTGGAGTCTTTCTCGGAGTAGAACGCCTCACATACACACGACCCTTGTTCACGAATGGCCTGGAGGGAGATGCAAATCCAGGCAATGGGCCAGATGTGTCGGATGGTGCCTACAGTCAGCAAGTGTTCATGTAGTTAGACATGCATGATTCAACAAACAAACATGTATTTAAAAAATGTCATTTTTAATTGTTTACCTGGAGCCCAGACGTTTCAGGGGACGGTATGACCATGGGCACTACCTCCACATTACCTTGCCCCTGTGAAGGATCTGCCATCTGCAAGTTTAATAATTGTAAATATTAGACCGTATATAGCATTAATGAACTAAAATGTAAAGTATGTGGAAATTAACAAATTAACAAGTATTAAAAAACTGAAATTTTAAAATGTTTACCTCGGTGTGAGATACGGCAATAGGTGGTATATAAGATGGGCCTGCCGAATGGGTAGCATCATGCCCCCCTGTCGAGTCTGGAACATCCGGCTCTGGGGCGTCACTGCCGGTAATCATCATCAACTGCAAGTTCACAAAATTAATATATTAGCTCAAACTATATATATGTGTACAAAGACGAAAATAAATGAAGAATTTATTACAATTAACCATCAAGATACCTCTCTCAAAAAGCCACTGAAGGCAACATCTGAGGCAATACCATAGCAGGGACGACCACATGACGTGCACTCGTGAGGATCAGTACTAGGATGGGGAATAGCTGATGGTCCTGCACTAGTGGATGGTCCTGATGGTCCTGCACTAGTGGATGGTCCTGATGGTCCTGCACTAGCTGATGGTCCTGCATGGTGACGAGCTGGTGTATGTACCACACCAGGGATAGATGTCCCTTCCTCACCCATATGTTGAACCATCCTGCCATGGCGAACAACCGTCCGTGCCAAACTCAAAAATGCATCCCGTGTCTGCGGAATAATGCGATGTGCTGGTGGGACATCTGGCCCAGGCAACTGCCTGCGAGGTGCAGGGATAGGGCGATCCTGGTCTCGAAGCCTGGCATTGGGTCGGTTTTGGGGCATCCCCCCACCGATCCCCTGGAACTGTAAGATGTCAAAATAGTTAACGTGTTTATGCAACACGAACTCTGCGTACATCTTTCGAAGGAAATATAAGGGAATTTCCCTGTTGTTGTGTGGTGGCATATCAAAAGCCATGTACCATCTGTCCATCCAGTTATCAACAAATGGTTGAAACGTGCACCACTCAATGGAGATATGCGGCTTGCTTGCATTAGGGATTTCCCCCGTCCGAGGGTCCCTAAACAATGCAAATATAACCTCTTTGGATATTTTCAACTTTTTTACTGCATTGTAATCTAGTCCATCAGCATATTGTTGTCTTTTTCTTTCTCTGTAAGATGCAATATCATATAGGACATTCGTAGATTGTGAAATTGTGTCCACAATTGCATCCAAGGTTGATGCAAGTGAACGGCGAATCCTGTCGCCACCACTAAAAGCTTCACTTATGCCCCTCAATTGGGCAAGCTCAATCAATATTTCGGCATTGGCATCCATAGCCGCAACTGCAATAAAGACATTAATACGAAAATCATTAGAAACATATACATGGTATATAATGACGTCTCTTCAAAATTGAACATGTATTAAATCAAACTCACATAAGCAATTTAATGGCATTTACTTACATACATTTAAAACTTAAAATTAAACATTTGACAATTAAAAAGTAAGTTAGTCAGATTGGCAGAGAGGAGGAGGAGGAGGATCAAGGCAGTGATGAGTTTGTTGATTCAGGCATGGAGGAGGAGGATCAAGGTAGTGATGAGTTTGCATCTATGTGTCTCAATGTCTCATTGTGTTTTGTGATTGTGAATGACAAATGTGTTGTGATTTGTGAATGATCTAATTTCTATTGAATATTTCATATTTGTAATTGTAAATGTAATTTCTATTGAATGTTTGTAATTGTAAATGTTAAATTTTATTGGATGATCTATATGTCTATATTTTTAAATTTTAATATATTTTAAAAATATATTAATTCCGGGGGTCACCGTGTCCTACGTGTCATAATTCAGGGGGTCACCGTGTCCTACGTGTCATAATTCCGGGGGTCACCGTGTCTAGTGGGGACCAGGGATCAAATTTGAAGGGTGGGGTCCCATTTCACTATGAAGGGCTATGAGATATTGAACACTATTGAAGGGCTATGAGAAATTTATTAATATTTATTCTATGTGTATATATGGATGTGTTCATGTTGTATGGATTGGATTCTAGGTTAACCGAGGCCTTTTTAGAGCAAAGAATGGGGTAATTACTATTTGGGAACAAGTTTTTTATCAAATGTAAATTGCGGTGATGGAAGATATTGAGGGTGCCACATGTTGTGGAGAAAGTAGTATTGATTCCTATGACGTAATAGGGAGTTCAAAAAGTCTGGTTTCAAGTATTGTCATGCGTAGCTCGATTGATTTTTCTCGCGCTAGGGTTGTAGCAACTGTTATGGCCATTACTGTTAAAAGGATTGATGGGGTGGAATCCCGTGAAACGATGAGTTCTTTTGTTAAGACGTAGATTCAGTGAAATTTGGTGGGAGTCTTATGTTCATTTTATGCACAAAATTCGATTACTTGATTTTGTTGCATTGTTAACTCTCCTCCTAGTCATAGCTACAATCTCTTATATAATTGTGAAGGTTATCAATCCACTCAATATATTAAAGTTGTAGTAGGCCAAAATCATCCACATATTTATTGTACTCACAAATGTTGACATTCCAATTTCTATGTAGAGCGCCCATTAACATTAGATTGTATGGGACATGTTTTTGAGGCATGATGTCATTATCTCATAACAACAAGCTTTTTATCCATAAATATGTCATCTACAAGCCAACGGAATTGTTCCTAATCCTTTATAAAACTTTGTCATAATTATATCAATACCAACATCCCTACCTATTGACTTAGCTTAGAAGATATTACACCTTCGGATAACCAAACCTGATTCCAAGGTTGGTAATCATAAACGTAAAAGCATCATCATAAGGAAATAGCATGTTGTGTTGAGGAAATTCATTTTTTTCCATTTCCTTCTCAGTATAATATTTGGTTGTGGATCATTTAAAATGTATAATTTATTTTAATATAATTGGGAAGCTAAATTCAAATTCATTAATATATTAATATGATTTGATTTTTTTATTAATAATAAGTTATTCTTTTCATTTGAAAATGTAATAGTACATCAAAATTTCAATGTTTACTAACGTAGTAAAGTTGAGAGGCTTTATTTTTCAGTGGATATAGCAGACCTGTAAATTCATAGGATGTCAAAAATCTAGTCAGCCTTGAAGTTGAGCTCCTCAAAGAAAACGAATTTCTTTAAATATATTTATGGCAGGCTGGCATTGCCAGCTTCGCTCCGCAAACTATCCTGGAGGACTGGAGGAGATAGGGTAGGTGGAACTTGGAAGTAGCTCAACCACAGTGGAATAGGGGTATAAGAAAAAGCTTGTTTCTATTCATGCAATATGGTCGGAGCCATGGAAGCATGGAATTCCAGCATTGACTTGATACAACAAAGAAAACAAAAGGTGGAACTTGGGAGCTGCAGGATTGACTTGATACAACAAATAAAACACAGGGTGTGAGGCTGGGAGCCGTAGATGGTAGGATTAACTTGATACAACAAAGAAAACACAGGTCTATAGGTAGGGGCCACGGGCAGGAGCAACAACCTGCAACATTACAAGAAGTTTATGGATTGTGGATTTTGTTTGAAATGCCAAATTCGCGGGGGCATATTAACATAATATATTATACATTGAATACTCAATTAACTCACGGAGTCAGCATTCACGAATTGGTATGTGATAACTTGTAACTTGGTAAGCCCGCTAGCAACAACACGTATGAGCCACCTTCCAGGTTTAATAATTTTGTTGATGCCATTAAATGTGTTAAACACGTAAGCGCTCGCTACAAACACGAGAACTTCGAAGCGTTCAAGCCATGGGCTACTCAGTGTAAGCCCGTCCACGTAAGTTGCTCAATGATATTATTAGAGGCCCAATGGTCCATGATCCATGGATGATCGAACACGTGGATATTGGAGAGTAAGCGAGTCCCACTCCCAAGTCACCTAGCTAGTAGCCGCATTCCCAATTTCCCACTAAAAATTGTTGATGGGTGAAATTTGAAGCTACCCTTCTGTTGCAATTTTAAACAGTAGTGGTTAATTTCATTATTGAAGGGCTTACCATGAAATTAAATTTTTTTTGCATGGTAAAATTTGAAGTGGCCTTCTATGACGTGTGGGTAACATTTGAAGTGGCTTGAAGGCTTCAAATTTGAAGCCTGGTGGGGACACTCGTGTCCCGTGTCCTCGTGTCGGGTGACTTAGATGAATACATTGTAGAAAGGGGGGAGTTTTAATTTTTTCAATTTTTGGTTTGATTATGAAGTTTTGAGTTTTTTGAAAAGGGTTTCATTTTGAGGTGTGAATTTAATTACAAATTGGGTTATTCCCAATTTGATCAATATTACAAAACTAGGTTAAACAATAAAAAAATAGTAATTTGGATTAAAAAATCACAAAAAAATGATTTGGGTGAATGAATTACCTGACTAGATGAGAATGCACCGGTGAATTTGTTTCCCCTCCAGCTAAATCGAGCAACACGGATAGTTGAGTGGGCCACAAAGCGTCCTCGTCCAGGGTCAATTTCGCCTCTATTCGCGTTTCTGATGCGTGAGTGTCGCGGGTGGTCGGAAATCGGCCGACTGTGTTTTTAAATTCATTTTTAGTTTTACATATCGCGTACGCGATTTTTAAATACATAACGCGTACGCGTTTTTTAACTACATAACGCGTACGCGTTATTGTTACCTAGCCTACATGTCCAATGACATGTTAGGCTCGGGTCTTACCATGGCAGGTGGTAAATATCAGAAACGCGTTATGTTTTAGGTATCAGGAACGAGATTTGAAAAAAGTAGCATTGCATCTAAAGTGACCCTCATCTTCTTGCACACACCCATATTCAGATTCAAAATCATCATAGCAAATCATATTCAAAAATACAATAGTATACTCAAGGATTACCCTTTCTTTGACTATGCGGTCTTAATTTGTGAAGCCTATAAACCTTGTTCATTGCTTATGCCTCTCTTCACTTAAGTATATAAACTAAGTAATGCATAACATTGATCACGGTTTCAACAAGTTAAATAATTGTAAGCTTTGATCTACAATTTATAAACACGAGGCATAAAATCAAACTTCAATGTATTCACATCCTTGAATACTATTTAGTAAACATTGAGGTTTCTTCTACCAAAATTGGTTAAAATATGATGTTGGTCCATCACCAAAGAAAAAATAATTTAATCTAAAAATTATTATGTAATTTTGATATTTGAGGCAAAGGCACTCATATAAAGAAGGTATATATAAAGACTTGTACATGGTAAATTGTTCTTCTCAATGGCTAATTATTTCTTAATAAATTTTTCTTCATCATTCAATTGTAAATTATTTCTTTTAATAAATGTTCTTTTGTAAATTATTTATTTTAATAGGTGTAAGAACACTTAGTTTTATTTATAAAAATTAATTTGCAATAATCATTGAAAATTAAGAAAATGCAAATAGTTTAATTAAAATTAATTTGCAATAATTATTGGAGATTAAAAAACTAAAAATGGTTAACTAAAATTAAATTAGATATCCCAAATCATATTAAAAAAAAATTTGCAATAATAATTAGAAATTAAGAAAATGAAAATAACCTAACTAAAATTAAATGCAGATATTCCAAACCATATTAAAAATCAGTATAGATCGATCTTAGTGCAAAACATGAAAATGTTAACACTAGAATAAACTCCATACACTCAAATATAATAATAACATGGCAATAAATTTCATAGAGTCCCCTATGACTATTTTTTGTAAGATATTCCATACTCTCAATTATATTATTCATACTTACATTATACTCGTTCTAATTCATCTGTGTGTCTCCAACCCAAACTTTAATTTGAAACTTTCCATGGATGTGTCAATAGATAAATACAAAAATAGTAGCAACAAAACCTATAGTAAAAATCCACGCTCTCAATAAAAATGATGAAAAAGAATCTCCTGAAATCTAGGATTTTTGGAGATCAACCTCAATTCCATAAATGTGGAGACCTATATGTCTCAACTATATTATTCATAGTTATATTATGTTACAAATTTTCTTGAAAGAAACTCTATAACATCATTCACATTGATGAATTTGCAAGCAAAACATGGTAAGTATTAATCTTGTCATTTTCCCAAGCAATACTTTCTCGTTAGGAGTGCCATTTGTTTCACTTTGTCGCATGGGACCATTCCCGTTCTCTGTCAGATTATGAGATAGTGTCACTTTTGGCTTGTAGGTGGAGGATATGGTGCATTTTTCCTTTTGGGAGTTTGTGAGTTCGATGATTAACATGACACTTTATAGGTTGTCCCACTTAATACATATTGCTTTGCTTTTCTTATTCATAACTTCAAAGGAGCTCTTTGGAAGTTCAAGATGGTAGACTTATGATGTTGCTTGGTGCAGCTCTGCGAACCTTTTTTAAAGTGAGTGAGCCTAGGCCCTTGTGAGGTAAAAAGGGTCTTGTTAAGGAATATCTTTTAAAACATTATTGTTCATCATATTGAGAGGGTCATCATATGGGCATAGTATAAGCTTCTTTTTGGGTTATCTTTTTGGTGGTTTTCTAAATTAAGATCCTTTTGGTTTCTTTGTGAAGAACTAGTTACCTTATGGAAAAGTTTTTTTTAACTATGTGAACCTGAAATAATGTGAACCTGAAATAATTTGAAACTGAAGTAACGAAGAAGGTTCTCGAGAAGTCATATGTGTTGCAAAGTGGACTAAGTAGACTTCATTGAGTGTTTCCAACAACTTGGTTGGAGGTTGCTTATTGGACAAGTATATGAATATGGAAGTTATTAACATTCCTCCAATGGAGGGCATCTGTATCTGTCCGGACCTAACTTGAGATGTCTCATGACCTTGCAATACAAAATTATATATAAATCGTTCCGCCTTTCCTCTTTCGAGGAGCATACTCTTCGCTTGAATGCGAGATAATCCTACTCTGCCACGCTCACGCAGAGAAATCGCAGTTCTCAATTGTTGCGTTCAGTACTTAACTCGCTAATCGTGATAAAATCGAAAGAGAAATCATATTCAATGGATTCTTCCTGCGGGCTATTGAATAGGGAACTTGCACATGATAGTCAGGATTGTTCCATCGTGAAGCAGCAGCAGCAGCAACGCTGCGTATGGGTAAACGGTCCTATAATTGTAGGGAGCGGTCCCTCGGGTTTGGCCACAGCAGCCTGTTTACAAGAACAAGGAATTCCATGTGTTATATTGGAAAAGGAAAATTGCATTGCACCTCTATGGCAGCAGAGAACATATGACCGTTTAAAGTTCCATTTGCCAAAGCGTTTTTGCGAGCTCCCTCTAATGCCCTTTCCGGAGGAGTTCCCTACATATCCTACCAAGAATCAGTTTATTCACTACTTGGAATCTTATGCTCAGCGCTTCAACCTTAAGCCTAGATTCAATGAGTGCGTAGAGACTGCTAAGTACGATAAAATATGCGGAATATGGAGGATAGATACTGAGAATCGGTGTGGTGAAAAGGTAGAATATATATGCAGGTGGTTGATTGTAGCCACAGGAGAAAATGCAGAGCCCATTATTCCATATATCAAAGGAATGGAGAATTTCAATGGACAGATCATTCATGCTAGCAATTATAAAAGCGGGGCTGCTTTTAGCGGAAAGAAAGTTTTGGTGGTCGGCTGTGCGAATTCTGGCATGGAAATCGGCCTCGATCTCTCCAATCATAATGCTAATCCATCCATGGTGGTGCGCAGCGCTGTAAGTATAAGTTGCTACTGCTAAAATATAATGTTTATGCTGATCTGATCGCCCATAAGCTGTTGCCTCCTCTTACGTATTGAATTAATTTATAGGTACATGTCCTCCCGAGAGAAATGTTTGGGAGATCAACATTCGGAATAGCAATCTGGCTAATGAAGTGGCTTCCAGTATGGCTAGTGGACTGCTTGCTGTTGTGTGTGGCATGGTTCATGTTTGGCAAAACGGATCGTTATGGTATCAAGCGGCCACCGCTGGGTCCGCTAGAACTGAAGAGTACAGCAGGAAAGACTCCTGTATTGGACGTCGGAGCCATGGATAAGATCAGAAAGGGACATATCAAGGTACTTTTTACTTACATTATACGTATTCTAACTATTTTGTTTTTGTGAGCTTTCATGTTATTTCAAAGGAATCAAGGAAGAAATTTCAATAAACTTAATCTGGGTGGATGGAATGAAATACTTTTATCTCCATCAACACCACCAATGGACCACGTATCTTTGACCATCCCAATCATTTTGTTATAATGAACAATCAGAACCACTGTATCCTTGACCATCCCAATCATTTGAATCAAGGAAAGCTAGTCAATACATAGGGGAGGGTAACAATCTCAACCACCCAAACTACATCCAATGGACAATTCCAATCATTTAGGACCACTGTATCCTTGACCATCCCAATCATTTGAATCAAGGAAAGCTAGTCAATAAATAGCGGATGGACAATTCCAATCATTTAGGACCACCGTATCCTTGACCATCCCAATCATTTGAATCAAGGAAAGCTGGTCAATACATAGCGGAGGGTAACAATCATTCCTCTCAACCACCCAAACTACATCCAATGGACAATTCCAATCATTTAGGACCACCATATCCTTGACCATCCCAATCATTTGAATCAAGGAAAGCTAGTCAATACATAGGGGAGCGGAGCGTAACAATCATTCCTCTCAACCACCCAAACTACATCCAATGGACAATTCCATTCATTTTGTTATAAAAATGATCAACCTTACATAGAATATACATTAATGGACTAATTTAATCAATTTTTGTGAATATCTTATTTTGTTAATGCCTTTGACTCTGTAGACAACAGGATGCGTTGCCAATGAGGCTGATTGTTTTCTGGGTGCCACAGATTCTGCCAGGACTGGATTGTCTTACCCCTCACGGCGCTAAATTCGTGAATGACGAGGAGATTGAATTTGATTCCGTAATTTTGGCAACCGGGTACAAAAGTAACGTGGCCTCATGGCTAAAGGTAAATGGCTACATTATTTTTCTGAGAGATCCCTTATATCTTTGATCTATCCTTCTTTAGAATTATATGGCGGATTCCTCTAACGAGTGAATCTGTGTTGCAGGATTGTAGTTTTTTCTCTGAAGACGGGATACCGAACACTCCATTTCCCAATGGATGGAAAGGCGAAAACGGGTTCTTTGCAGTTGGCTTCACAAAAAGAGGATTGTTGGGCGCTTCCATCGATGCCATGCACATTGCGGAACACATCGGAAGGCTATGGAAAAAAATGACTAAACGGTTCAGTTTCGGAAGCAGGGAATCGATATGATTTTAATATCATATTGTTTAATTTTATTTTTTTGTTGCAATTAAATATTATAAATTAAGTGGTTGTGTTATTAAAACAATGTATATGAATAAAAATATTGTAAATGTAAATGTATATAAATGACACAGTCAATGATTAGCTATGTTGTTGTGTAAAATCAGCAATGAAATTGTACAGTACACTACTAAAATCACAATCAGAATCCGCTTTTGAAAAAGTGAAGTGGAGCCTCTAATGTTGTCTGCCTTTGATGATGGCACATGGCAGACATGGTCATCCGATCGAGAGCACCATTATGGCCCGGGGCCAATAAATTTTTGGATTCTGTCAACGTTTATTTTTGGCATGTTGCCACGCACTCTGTTTATGACCAATATTCTCTTTTGAAGAGCATGATTATACTGCTGGTTTTTCATTCTGGATGTGCTATGTAATAGCTTTTTTGGGAATTGTTGTTAGCATTAACAAGAGACCCTAGTGGTTATGTAAAATGTCTCTCCTTTATATATAAAGCAGATTCGCCTTTTTTTTCTCAGAAAAAAAAATGTTGTCATTAAATCAGAAACAGTGACAACGGATCTTTCATGTACAATAACTAAAACTAAGTATGGCTACGATCACATTCAAGAAAGTGTAAAGTTATATAAAGTTTATACCACATTCAAGAAAGTGTAACATTGTATAAAGTTTTACCACATGTTTCAATGATAGTGATGTTTGATGGACTTGTAACTTTTCATATACTTCTTAAGAAAGTATAGCTATTTTACTGTGTGAAAGAAAAAAAAGTTTTGCCACATGCAATAAAGTGTAACGTTGTATAAAGTTTATATTATTTTATTTATGTCTTAGTTGGAGTACAAAAGTACATTTGAAAATCAATTTAGGATGGAAAGTAAATAAAAAACAAAGATATCCAAATAAATCATTTTAATTATACATAATAAATCTAAAATGGGATAAGTTCCAAACCTATATACACAACCCAATGGGATAAGTTCCAAGCCTATATACACAACCCCTTTTGGAGCCAAATTGTCAAATTAGTCACACAAAAAAAAACTTCATAACCCAAATGCAAATCCATGAAAAATATTTGGGTCTTTTTGAAATTGGGTAGTTGATGTGGAAATTTCATTTGATGTCAAATTCCCCAAATCAAACACTCCATCTTTTGGTACCGTTGGAAAGGTCTAGATAAGAGCTACAAATTTTGTTTTTTGATTTTTCCAAGGTTCTGCACCGATTTTCTGGGGCGGAAATTTTACTACCAAGATACTAAAATATTTGCCTTGGAAAATTGATGTGGAATCTCAAAAAACTCAAAACGTGAAAGTTGTAGCTGTCGTGGAGACCTTTCCAACGGTACCAATAGCATCAAATTCTAAGTTCGGAAGAAAAAAAAAAATCACAAAAATAGAAAAAGGATTATTTTATCTTTCTCGTATGTTTTAATTTATGATACTTTTTAAAATATTTTTTATTTTTTATTTTTTAAGAGAATAATTATATAAATATTTTTATTATTTCAAAATTACTTCACTTTCATTTTAATTAATGTGAGATGGTGTGGTCCAGGCCGGGTGCAATCCCCAGGTGATTTTGATGGCTTAGATGCCCTTGGTTCGTGGTAACTTAGCCAAAGGCAAACTTGCTAGTCAAGGAGGTCCACCATTTTGCCAACAAAAAAAAAAGTACTTGGAAATAGTAATAATATAAAATAAAAGAAAATTAGTGATTGTTTATTTTTAGTATTATTGTAATTATATTTTTTCATTATAATTTTAGTTTTTAAGTTTTAGATTTTATTAAATATATAAAAAAATAGTGGTATATTTATAAAAATAAAAATAAAAAATTATAATATAAATTTAAAATGTTTACCACTATATCATTTATTGTGTATGCACCCTACGGATAGGCGATGACTATGAAATATCTTCTACACCCTACATTTTTCATGAAGAATATGAGAATGCAAGAAAATGTATTTCATAGTAGAAAACAAACGACTCAAACTCCACACTCCACACTCCACATTTCACATGGAAATGTGGGAATGCGGGAAGTAGATAAAAGGAAAGACATAAAATGGAAAGAGGGGTGCCACAAAATACCATTAACGAGTTCCTATTATAAAATAGGGAACATACAAACCTACTATACTAAGAAAGTAAGGAAGGTCAGAAAATCCCAAATGAAACCAACCTGGTGGGAGCGAGATATGTAGGCCCATAGAATGTAGGGAAAGTCAGAAAATCCCAAATGAAACCAACCTGGTGGGAGCGAGATATGTAGACCCATAAAATGATAAGTAAAGACTCCAACAACTCAAATATCCCATTATCAAGACATTGCATAGATTCCCCCTGTGTCTCTTAAAAAAGATGAAAAGAAAATAAATATTTCCCAACCTCTCTAATAAGTAAACCATGATTGACTCAAAGCCCTAGCTCAAAGAGGAAGAAAATTATATCACATTCAATTTTTAGACCTACATTATCTTGGTAAAATGGCTATAGGAGAAGGAAGCGAAATAGGAGATATTGGATCCTCTACAATCCGGTCTAACAACATAAACAAATCACGAAGAGATTTTATACGAACAAATAACCCCATTACAAGTTGAGCAAGTAGAATGGACAAAAGTTATAAAAACTAAAAGTGTCAGACCCAACAAATGATGGCATACATCGTTTCTTCACTCTATTATTCTTCCAATTTCTATGTATTTTTTTACATAAACTAGGATGTGAATGACACTTTAGTTCAAAGAAAATAAACTTAATGCTTAGGACTCTCTCAATCCTAGCAAGACCGGAAGGTTTCCTCTTTTTCAGTATCTTTCTATTTCTCTTATAATTTATATATAATGTTTAATTCCACTGCAATTTTTTAAATTCAAATCTCTAACCATTATTATGAAAAAAAGTGAGATGTACCAAAATTTGAATAATATTTTATACTAAGTTTTATGCCTTGAATCACCTCATAATGTTAACATAGTTGTTTACATGCCTTGAATCACCTCATAATGTTAACATAGTTGTTTACATGACACTAGTGGGATTATCATTTATTCTTATAACTTAGTTGTAGAGTTGCATTAACTTTTAAGTCTTTATATATGAGTTTATTATTACATCTTCAATGAATATCCAATTGGCCATTTCCTTTTGCCCATTTTATGATGTACCATCATTTTACAATCCTTAAGTATTGGTGGTTAACTAAAGAGTACTATGTACTATCTCTAAATGTCACGTAGAATTTATTTAAAGAAACTAAATCAAATAAAATTGATTATACAATTATCAATGTAATCATTTTCTCTAAGTACATCCCCTTGTGATCATACCTTTATTATTTGCGATCACAACTTTAACCACACTTGCACATATTTGGTATTAACACTTTTATACTAGCATTTGCCCCTTGAGGGGCAAAAATGAACGCCGGTAGGAAAAAAGGATTAGAAGGAACAAAAACATAGGCACGGGCAATGAAGGATACTAGTAGGAAAAGAACAAAGTTTGTAACAATCTCAGATTACAAAGACATAGATTTAAACATCACACTTGGAAAATTCTGGTTTAGGGGAGAGTGGGAACATGGAAGTTGAGCAACAAAATGGTGATGATGAAGAGAAGCATGATCCTCTTGCCAATGAGCAGTATGGTTATCCAAAAGCATAGTCAAAGAAGTGGGGATCTTGCATGAGAGTTTTAGATCCCAAAACTGGTGAAACTACATGCTTCTTGGCACTGCAGGATAATGAAGCTACATTTAGCATTTGCTCTGTTACTTTTCATCACAAAGAACATGGAACTCTTATGGGCATTGGAACTACAAAGGATTTAGAGTTTTGGGAAAAGAAGCATTGCTCAGGAGGTTTATTCATATCTATAGGTCTGTGGATGATGGAAAAGGCCTGGAACTTGTGCATAAAACAACGGTTGATAGAGTACCTCTTAGATTATGTAAATTCCAAGGCCGCCTATTAGTTGGAATTGGATAGGTGCTGAGAATATATGACTTGGGAAAAAGGAAATTGTTGGATAAATGTGAGCATAATCTCTTTCCGAATACAATGAATACCATCTGCTGTAGGAATACCATGAATACTCAATAATAACCTGGATGAGTTCTCCAAAACCAGTGATATCGTAATCATATTATAGGCGGGATTGGGATTAGGAAGGTGTTTTATAGGCATAGCCCATTATGTATTTTCTCACTATAATTTTATTTACAAGTGCATATATGTATGTATATGACACAATGAATAGTACTACTTTTATACTCTTACCCTGGGATATTACTGTATGTGCATGTCTGCATACACACACTAACAGAGATAGAGACAAAGACAGAGACAGAGACAAAGAAAGAGACTTTTCTATTTCAAGTTGCAACACAAAATACTGAATAGAGGGAAAGTGTGTGTACCTCCATAGCTCTCTCTTGTGATGTAAAACTATAAATTTTTATTTTGAGGGAATCTTTCCAATCACTTGAGCAAGAAGGTGAGTGAATATTCAGCTGCAATTGCATGGTCAAACAAAGTTTAATCTATTTATTTGGAAAGTATCAAATGCAAAAGGATAAACGGTAAATGCAGATCAGACAGTGACTCATTATACTGAAAGCTTGCATTTTTTTGAAATAGTATGAAATGTTGAGAAACCTGTTGTTTCAAGGATAAGAGATTATTGACTAATATACAATCAATGAGGGAAAGGATTATTGACTAATATACAATCAATGAGGTAAGAAGACATGGAAAATTATGCTTTCTATTGTGAAAGGCCGGTTTGAGCTGTAGCAATGTTGGACACCATACTATCTGATATTATATCTGCCCAATTGAATAATGTACCATGTGTGGTAACATGGTAGATCAATGGAACCCAACTGAGTTTATAGTTGTTTCCATTTGGTAGGCCGAAGATTCTGTTCAACATTAGGACTATGATTCGATAGGGGGTCCTTAAGTGTTGGCGGTCATACTCCCCGCTACCTTTGGGTCTTAGTTGCTTGTCTAGTACCATCATCTTCTTTGCACATTCAAAATTATCTATATTGGCATGCCTTACCCAATCATCAGTAAGCATAACTTTGGAGGAAGGCGGCTTGTATGTGGCTGAGAGGTGTCCTAGTTGAAAGGAGGCGAGTCCTTCTCCATTGGAGTTTGAAATTATCCTGGTGGTTGTATCTACATGGGGCAGAATCCACCCAATCACCTTTGAGAAAGGAAAAAATTATGGCCGGGTTGCTGCCTTGTGAAGGGCAGGCCTCTTGATGTTTTGGCAAACCCTTGATTCCTCGAGGTTTGCATCTGGTATTTTTCCATCTCTGATAGATGTGTACAGGTCACCCCATTTGAATTCTGGAGTGGCCCTTGTGATGGGTTTGGTGTCTTCAAACATTGTTTCAATTGGTATAATTGGAGTTGTTTCTATGTTAGGCTCAATCTGCTTGCCCTTCTTCTTGTTGGCTTTTTTAATCATACCTGATGTGAAAACATAAAGGGTGAATAGTGAGGAACTTGACATGTGTATAAGGGATATAATATTGAAGATTGAGCAACTAAGAAGCAGTTAAACAACAATTGAAAGTTGATGTTGTTTGGCATAGGTATGGCGTGCATGGCAAGGCACATGGCCCTTGGTAGGTTTTATTAGTGTTATATAAATGTCTATGCTAGAATCTTATTTACATAACATAGAAAAAGAAAGTTGAGAAGAGTGAATGCCAAATACAATTTGGCCTAAACTTAAGTGTTTGCATTGTTGAATTATAAATATGCATGTGTTGATATAAGTTATTATATATATTTGATTAGTCAATAATAGATGTTATTAATGTACAATAAAAGATGTGTTATATTGTATGTATATGATACAAAGCAGAGTAATAATTTCTACACGAGTATATATATATATATATAATCATAATCAATGGATTAATGAAATATATTTTTAGAAATGAATTGGTTGAAAAGAAAATAGAGAATTAATAGTGGACGTTAATTATCATCATATATTCTTACAAATCTATATTTCAAATAAAAGAATTTTATTAATATATATTAAATTTGATTATGATTCTATTGGTAATTTTGAATGCCAATTTAATATAAAAGAATGTCATATGTTTTAAATACGAAAACTTTATTAATATATATTAAATTTGATTATATCAATATTGAATGTGAATTTAATATAAAGATTTGGATGGTTTTGTTGGTTTCACATCGAAAAGAGTACTATTTTGATAAAAATTAAAAGTAATTAATTTTAAAAATGACTAAATATATCTATCATTTTTAGATGAAAGAATACATCATAAATATCAAATTTATAAAGAAGGAAAACCGAGATATCATTTTTGCTTTTGGACTTCAGATTCCATTCTCAAGAGATCGCCATGCGCTGATGGGATGATGATATGGGAAATTAGAAATACTCTAACCAGACTACTACTTTTGTCATTTAGTTTGCCCACATGAATTCATACTGGTTTTTAATTGGGAGGTCTCTAATGCCAGGCTAATTCTAATGAGTCAATTATATTTGTTTGATGGTATTTTTGTCTTTGGTTGTTCAAATTCGAGGCTTTGGGGTTACTTTGATGTGTTTCTCATACAATTTGTTCAGAGCTAGGGTTAGTTTAATATTTCCAATAAAATCGTCGTACAAGTAGAGCTAGCTACATAGTATCTGACAAATTCTTTTGCATTAATTCTTTTGGATCCTATCAACTTACTACCCCCTTTTTCATATGACATATCCACTGCATAATGAACATACTCAACTGCCATGGAAACTGAAGTTGGTTTCCACATCCGCACAACAACCCTTATCTTGTAGTTAAGTCCATATACAAAACGCTCTACGTGACAATCATCCGCATCTAGGTAAGGTACATATTTTACTAGTTCCATAAACCTAGCTTCATACTCCTCTACAGTCTTGTTTCCCTGTACTAAATCATGGAGTGCACATGCTTGTTCTTCCTTGTAATAATCTGGAAAGTACTTCATGTGGAACCTGTCCTTGAACAATTCCGAAGAAAACGTAAGAGGAGTAAGGTGCAACTGTTTCTCCAGATCTAACCACCAATTTAGACCATCACCTTTAAGATGAAAGATGTCCATTCTAGATTTGTAACTAGAAGTATACTCGTTCAATGAAAAGCATGTTTTCATGCCTTCCAGCCATGCTTCGACATTCTTACCAGGTCGTCCTCCTGAAAAATCAGGAACCTTTATCTTTTGTATTTCCCTCGAAATGTCCTGAAGCGGTTCCTGTCTTGGTACCTATGCCCTCTCAGAGTTCCCTCAGCTCACTTAAGTGGTTTCCATTTCAACGGCCCTTTCTGACTTCCTGTTCATCGTGGTCATGAAAGCCTCCAAATATTTCATTGTGATCTCCATTTCTGGTGTTGAGGTTGACCGTGGTGTTGTCGACGACGGTGACGGTGGTGGTGGCGACGGTGATGGTAGTCGACCTCGACCCTAAAATTTGTGTGTTGTTACCATGATTGATCGTGAAACATCCAAATAAAATTATATCATTAGTTCCTTAATCTCATAAATGCGGAAATAAAATTTAGTTACGCAATGCTTATACTTATGTGTAGGGATATCATGTGTCTCAAATTAACAAATCGTTGCGATGGGCATAAAACTTGCATTGTCGTTTTCATTGAACGAGTTTGTCATGTGGTAAAATCAATGTATTAACATTCAACTCTTCATGCCGGTCTCAACAGTGTCTTGTTTTTGAGATTCTGCGCCCATCTTGTCCCTTCGACAATGAGTTGAAGTCTCCGTAGAAAAGCAATTTGTGTCTTATTACTTAAAGTTATGGTTAAGCATTAATTAAGAAAATTATTTCATTTTTAGACACTAACTTTACTATTAAATGTAATATTTACATCTAATACTTAATGTTACACAACGGTAAAATTTAAAATCCATTGAACATCCATTAATCTATTTAGGTTTAATTTTTTTATTTTTTTTACTACAATTTTATTTATTTATTTTTTTAATAAAATAGGAATATCACATTTTTATAACAAAATTTATATAATTTATAAGAATGATATATATTTACCAACTGAGCTAATTTATATAGTTCCTCTATAAATAATTCATTATGTTAAAGAAAAAAAATTAATAAATAAATAATAAAAATATAATATGATAATAAAATTTGTAGTACATCCACATACTTATTACCTAACTCTACTCCTTCATACACCTGAGGTCCCAAAAGGCCACACGCCTCTCCACTCAGCTCATCGCAAAAGGGGGAGCACGCATGAAGGCCACGCGGCCTCTCTGTGCAGCCCACCATGCAGGAGAGAAAACCCAAAAAAAAAAAATCGAACCCAAGGCTGTCCACCATTTTCGCCCTTTTCATCATAAATTTAGCTCTGCAACATTTAAAAAAAGGTGATGCAAGCTACCTAAAAATAAAAACTTTTGTTCTAGCAGGGGCGACCAGGAATCCATGGCCATCCCCTTCTTTCACTTTCATGTGCAGCTTTAGGGCTCTCCTGGCCTTGGCGACCCGAATCACTGCATTTCATTACGAAAGGGTTTGCAGAAACAGTCATGACGATTCTATGCTGGGTGTCCTTTGCATTAATCTTGTTTTCGGTGGTCAGTATGTGTAAATCAGAAGTTGAAGATGAAGGAGGAGAAGCAGTTCTCACCCTTGGTGCTCATAATTTCTCGGAGGCTCTTGCTAGCCATCCGTTCAATGTAGTCGAATTATGTGCCATATGGTATGTATTTCTATCACTCCGAATGGTTTCTTTCGGTGAAGTTGTGTTTTTGTCATATTTTTCTCATACTCTCGCCGTCAAAAAAAAAAAATTAGATATGCACTGTAGTGGCCCGTGAACAGGCCATCTGTAGTCGGGTTCAGTACACAAATTCACAATTTCATATCAAATGAACAGCCACGGCGAGCGGAGGCATTGTTAAATGTAGATTCTTTGTAATTTTACAAACAGATAGATGGAGACTATTTTCTTTGGGATCGCGTCTCTGTGCATTGAGTTACAGTTAACGTTCATCTGAAGTTTTTTTTTTCTCTTTTCAGAGTCGAAATCGGAAAATGCTAAGAGACGTGCTATGGACTTCGTTGATCATGGCCGTGGTGGTGGGAAATGAAGGCTTTAGTGAGACGGTTGTGGAATTAGGGGTAAATGTAAGGTCTGTAGGTCGAAGCTTTAGCCGTTTAGGGTCGGGAGACCAGTCTTTGACGAGGTACGAGAATCCGAGTTCAGACGTGAAAGATTTGCAAGAAAGTGCTCAACACAGTGTCCAAATGCAATAGCAGCAAAGCGCACACCAGAATCAACAAAATCAATTAAACATGCGGTTACATGAGCAAAATTTACTCAAGACTCAACATTTACAGCAAAATAGTCAGTCAAATCCGCAGAGTTTGCTTCAAAATATGGAGATTCAGCAGATGAAGCAAAATGTTCAACATAAACAACTAAGCTTTCAACAGAATCAATTGAGGTTTAAACACCCGCGAGGGTCTCAGAGAACGCAAGGGTCGTGAGAAATACATCTGCAATATTGATGCGCAAGGTTTAAACACCCAGAGGTTGTTTTATCCATTTTCCTCTTCATGTGTTGCTGTGATATTGATGTTCAGGGTTCCTCAGAGTTTGTTTTCATCGATTTTCCTCTCCATATGTTGAGTAGCATCAACTTCTTCCAGTTGGTGCTTGGCCCATGTATTGCAATCCTATCAACGATCTTAATTTTTGCCGAAGTGACAATAAAATGCTTATTGTTGATTGTAGGTGTGCTTAGTGTACAGAACCATGTAAGTCGATGGATTACACTGATTCCAGTTGTTTGCTTATTTTAGAATAGAAATTAATTTCGGTTATCAATTGTACTACTTTGATGTTGTTAGTTAAAAGTAAAACCAATTATTGCGATTGTAATTCATGGTTAAGCATCACAGGAAGGGGTTTCGAACTCGAATTACGGGAGGTTTGTAAAGAACTTGTTTACTGGACTTAAAATGAATGAACGAATGAAGGGGAGTGGCTAATGCGGTGCATTCAAATTCAATTACCCGTAAATGCGGCGTTGCTCCATGTCAATCGAAAGGCAGAGCTTCTAGTGACGGACAACAATGGGGAGAATCGCGGCGGAGGCATTGTTGGTGCTGCCCTTCTGGTCATCGTTGTTCTTCTGCTTCCGCAGCTTCGCCATGATGTTTTTCTTCATTTTCTTCGTTGACATACCTTGCCCTGACCGACGAAGCTTGACAGCACCATCCACGTGGCAGCATTCCATTTCTTCTATGCGTGAGGAATCTAGTCGCCATGATGTTTTTCTTCATTTTCTTAGTTGACATACCTTTTTGCCCTGACCGACGAAGCTTGACAGCACCATCCACGTGGCAGCATTCCATTTCTTCTATGTGTGACGAATCTAGTCGAATCTAGTCGACGAAGCTTGACAGCACCATCCACGTGGCAGCATTCCATTTCTTCTATGTGTGACGAATCTAGTCGATGTGGATGGTTATGCTTCTCGTAGCCGACGTGGATGGTTATGCTTTTATGCTTCTCGTTTGTGAAACGCCTACGACGTAAATATAACTCGCTAACTTTCAAACTTTCAAAGTAAGCGCTGAGCAGTGAGGAGGGTTTTATAATTTGGACGTAAATATAACTCACTAACTTTCAAACTTTCAAAGTAAGCGCTGAGCAGTGAGAAGGGTTTTATAATTTGGGAAGAAATCCTTAATTCTCAAGTTATAGATTAGGGATTTACGAGGATTTATTAAGTTCATATTTTTGTAGTCTTTTTTATAAAACCTTATGCAAAGTTCATAAGTGGGATTTTATTTTCTTAAAAATATTCTAAATGCTATTTTCAATCTTTGTTGTTTTGATATGTTAGTATGTATATCTACTACATTTCATATAAATTCTTTCATAAAACTTGGATGATCACGTACCTTTTAATTCAATTTGAATATCATTAGTATGTTTATTTTGCTAGAAAAAAAATATAACTCACTAACTTAAATTTCTCCTCGTCTAAAAATATGTTAAGAGATTGACTCTCATCTAATAGGTTGAGCTACTACCTTGTTAAGCTTTTAACTAGACTTAAGATTTAGGTTTTAACTAGACTTAAGTTTTAGACTTGGGCATCTCTCTTTTAAAGTTTTAATCGTTGGTTTCTTTATTTACATTTATATGACATTTAGATGACTTATTTTTCATGTCTTCAAAGTATCTTTAATTGGAGTTACATTGGCATTCGAAAAGTCATATTTTTTAACCAAATTACATCTAAATAAAACCCTAGTGTATCAAAACATTTTCAAAGATCTTTATGGTATTTTCCTTGATATTCTATAGAAATTTAACATTTTCAAATATTTTTATGGTATTTTCCTAATATTTTATAGAAACTTGTTTGAATAATTATTACTTTGAGTTGATACGGTGGTCATTGAGGCTTTTTCAAAATATCACTTTTTGAAATTCCTTCATGGGAGGATTCAAAACATCTTTTAGATACCCACACTGGCTTATCGACTTATTTTCAAAATATTCTTTTGGAATTTCCTCAAAATATTCTTTTGGAATTTCCTCAATAGTGTATGGTCTATTAAGGACATTAGAAATTGGTTTTTTGTAATTTTTTATGGTTTATTAACATGATTATAGTAGTATAATTCGGTTGTATTGGATTTTTGTGTATGAAAATTTAGACAAACTCAGAATTTGTCGAATATTCGATGTAGATATAATACGAATACATTTTTATAAGATGACCTTTCAATCTATTTTGAAAAGACTTCCTTAAGTCTTGATGGATGGTGGGTGAGTATAGACACTCGATGTATCGTGTATGAAATTTTTGTGTTGATCTAAAATCAATTTAAGACAAATTGGCATCATCATTTCGTAAAAACATGAAACTTTTGTACCTCATTATGTTAATGAATACATTTCTTGTCAAACTGACATTAAAACTTGTGTATCTCATTATGTTAATAAATACATTTCTTGTGAAATTGACAATAAAACAATGAAAAATATGTCCTTGAAATGTCATATTTGCGACATAATTATAATTGATGTTTGAATTATTTTTATTCAGTTTATTATTTTATTGATATCATTTTAATTAATTATTAATTTTTATTTTTATAATATCTAAATATTAATAATATCAATGAAAGTTGATTTTACAGTGTACTAAATATGACAAAAAAACCACGTATATATAAAGCCAATATTCTAGTAACATTTAGTGAGTTTCACACCACAAGAGAGGAAAAATCTTTATATTCATAAATGCAATTATAAAATTAAATATTACATTAATCTCTATTTGATTTCAAACCTTGAAAACAAAAAACGTTGTATATATAACCACAATGATGAAATTTAAAATTAAACCATAAAATATCTATGTAATATTGTATGTCTATAAATAGGTAGTACATTGCCATCCTAGGGAAATGTCAACTTTTTATACAACATAGCATGAAAATATTTATACACATAAGAATGTAAAATGAATTTGAAATAATCAAAAATTGATTGAGATGCATATCAATAACTCTTACACTTACACTTCAACTAAGTGTCAACTTTTTATACAACGTAGAATGAATAAATTTTTACATATATAAGGAAATAAAATGAATTTGACATTCAAATATAAATAGGTAGTACATTGCCATCCTAGGGAAATGTCAACTTTTTATACAACATAGCATGAAAATATTTATACACATAAGAATGTAAATGAATTTGAAATAATCAAAAATTGATTGAGATGCATATCAATAACTCTTACACTTACACTTCAACTAAGTGTCAACTTTTTATACAACGTAGAATGAATAAATTTTTACATATATAAGGAAATAAAATGAATTTGACATTCAAATATTATTGAACAAAATGGATAAAAATATTGTAAATTCCCTCTTCATCTTCTAAGTCCTCGTCATCCTTACTCTAAAAAACATCATCAAACAACATAAGTTCAATAAATTAAAAACTTGTTAATGATGTCATACAAATATATAGGTTGAAAAGTTGTCAATATTCTCTAAGTCCCTCAAATCACTCTCATGATATCTATTCATCAATATAATTTCCATGTCTTGTGCTCAAACATTAATTTTCATGACATAAATCGAATAAGAATCATGAAAATGTAATATATTGGATTCAATTACACTCTAAATATCATTGAAAATTACACTCTAAAACATCGTGGGATGAAAGAATTTACTATATTTGTTACACTAAGAGGGTTGAAAATGCAAATCACTTTCTCATAAAATGTTTTGTGTATACCCACATTATAGCACAATTTCAAAAAAAAATCTACAATTTTGATCTTCTAACCTTTTAACTTATCACAATTATGATGATCCAAGAATATTTTTTTTTAAGTATTTTTAGCACAAAGATAAAATTATAAAGCAAATCAAGTGATTTCTTACATTTTTAAAATTTGATAAATAATAATAAATGAGATATTTCATTAATTCTATATTATTATTATTATTATGAGATATTTCATTAATTCTCTAATAAATTTAAATCTTTAATTTTTTAAATATAATATTTATTATATTAATAAATAAATTATAAAATAATTAATAAATAAATTAAAATATGAAATACGATAAAACTAATAAACATATTAATAATCCAATTTATAGTGTTTTTTATAATCTAATTAAAATAAATAACTCATACTATCTTATATCAACACCAATTATACTATGGTGTAGTCTAAATATTCTATGTTTTTAACTTTTTTTTAGCATATTTTTGGTCTAATTTTGTTCATATTCCGGTTTGAAATCTTAGAATCACATATATTAGCTATGGAAATTGCATAATTTAGGTACCATGGGGGTATTTGAGGGTGTTGAATCTATTTATGGATTCAAACATACAATTTAAACACATAGAAATTTGTATTTTACCAAAAGAAAATTACCGGTTTCCGACCAAAACCCACCATAAAGTCAAAAATGTAGAATAAATAGACTACTCATTATATTATTGATAAGTGATAAAATCTATCTAATTACTTAATTAGATAATATTTAACTCATCGAAACCATCATGATTTCAAAAATATTTTCTTTAATTTTAATTAAAATATTAAAAAAAAAAATTGAATATTTTTTATATTTATATAAAACTATTTATAGTAAAGAAGACAAATAAAAGTAGGAGTGTATGTATAAAAAACCTCAGTGAATCTATGCGGTGAAAACTCTCGGTGAAGCTCTTTCGGTGAAAACCCTCGGTGAAGTTCTTCAGTGAAAGTTAATATTTGGGTTAAAGCTTCCATGAAATTGTGGAAACTTGCGGTGAAACATTAGGTGAAGCTTTAAGGTGAAAACCCTCGGTGAATCCGAGTTGTGAAAGTTAAAGTAAATTAGCATCCGCAACTAGGGCATCTTCATCATTTATATGTGATCTTTAATTCAGGTGCATACATTCCTTCCCTCTCTATTTTTTTTTTTGGTATACATATTTATATTTTCACATAAATATGAATAATTCACCACATTTACCAAAACCCATTAAAGGAAGGCCTAGCACAGTTACCCTACAGAGTCTATATGAATATATGGAGTCAATAGAGTAGGGAAGAAGGAGAGGATAAACTTTATGAATATATAGAATCCTCTGAGAAACGTAGGGAAGAAAGAGAATCTAAACTCTAGATAGAGTTAAAAGCAATGCTCGATAATAAATTTAGATCCTTTCAAGAAGAGATCCAAAAATAATAGATGATAAGATTAAAAAAAAAATAGAGAACAAGGTAGAGATAATGGAGATTATACTACATGTAATGGAAACGCAAAAAACACACAAACAAGAAAATGCACCAACGGTATAAAATCTTAAGTTAAAAGATAGGATTAAAGAATTAGAGGAAAAAATAAATCACAACCTAACACTAAATAATATAGAAGGTAAATTAGATATCAAACCCATTAAAGAGGAAATGAATAAGTTGATATTTTTAGACCACAAGCTTAACAAAAGATCTTTGAACCTCATAATTTTTTGTATAAAAGAGCAAGTAGAAGAGGATACATTAGCCATTGTCAAGACAGAACTTCATAATAGATTGCAAATTGAAACTATTGGTCTCACTGAAGCAACAAGGTTTGGAAAATTAATTGAGAATAAAGAAAGGCTAATACGGGTTAAAGTTAGCTCTACCAAACAAAAGTATGATATACTTAGTAAGACCTCAAATTTAAAAGGCTGGGGGATATTAATAAATGAAGACCTCATTCCATAGGATCAGGCCAAACTAATAAAGGAGGACCAAAAGGTAAAAGATGCTAGGAAGGAAATGAAATGGGCATTAATTAGAAACAAGAAAGATGTTATTCAAGATAGAAGCCAAAATAGTAATAAATAACAATTTGACACACTCCAGATCCTCTCCCGGAATTGTCGAGGCTTTCCATGGAGCAAAGGCCCCAAGTTAAGTTGGATCCTGAGTGAGATTGACATTATATTACTGGTTGAAACTTGGGATCACGAGAAATCCAAGGTCCCTGATATATACGGATATGTCATTTGTTCGATATGGAATAAACGTTCATGTCGTAGAGGCATTGGGAGTATAGCCTGCTACATTAGGAAGAACATATCCCCTCATGTTAGGATTTATAAGAAAGACCCTTACAACCAATTTATTTGGATAGAGATCACATACATTAATAATAAAAAGACCTACATAGTCATTTTTTATTTTGCCCCTATTAATTCCAACTTCTATAAAAAACAATTTATATAAAAATTGTCCTTATAATGGTTTAGAAAATGATATTTCTAGTATAAGGAAGGAAGGAAATATCCTTTTGATGGTCGAATTCAATGCCTGAACTTCGAGTAACCAATCTATTATTTTAAGAAATTATTCCAACTCTAATCCTCTTTGGTTAGACGAAGACCTTGACCTAACTAATTGGTACAAAAGAAGTTATGAATATCTAGGTGAAAATTTATTCGGTTCTGAGCTAGTCAATTTTTGTAGTAACCAAAATATTATCATTTGCAATGGACTATCAAATTGGCCAAATTCTAGCCGGATGACTTGTATTCACGGGCTTGGCAGTAGTGTGGTAGATTATGTTATTTCTGATATCCCTTTATACAACAAGTTAGTGGATTTCGACATCTTAAACGACCATGAGTCTGACTCTGACCATAGGCCTTTAATTATAACTCTTAATATTTCCATGCATAGCGATCCCAAAGAGGAAAACTATCATTTCCAAAAGCACATGATCTTCGATAAAATAAAACCAACCTTTTTCTCCATGATTTAAAAAACGATTTGTTTCCTTTATCTAGTATGGAGAATATAGAAAATCTCTACCATAATTTGACCACATCCCCATCATCGTCCATTAGCAAGTTCTCTATTCAAGTCTCGGTTAAAAAGAGAGATAGTATAACCAACCCTTAGTATGATCAAGATTATAAAAATGCGAGAAAAGAAATTAAGCAAGCTACCGCAGAATCGATAAAAATGGACAAGATAAATCACTACAAAACCCTAATTAAAAGAAGAAGAAATTATCTTAGTAAACGGCGGGAAAATCTCTTACATCTCTCCAAGGTGGCTCCTAAGAAATTCTGGAGGCAAATTCTAACTCGCAAAACAAAAGAAGATAATAAGATTGCTTTAAAATATTGGAATTCCTATCTTAAAAAGCTTTACAAATCCTCAGATATAAGAGATAACATTCAAAACCTCCGTACAACGAAAGATTTTTTCTCATTAGAAGACATAGATTTTGGAGTTAAGCGCTTAGAAAATGGAAAATCCAAAGACATTGAAGGCTGCCAAGTATAAATGTTAAAAATTGGGGGGCATGTCCTCATCCCGCACATCCACAAACTCTTTAATTTAGCATTCAAGCAAGGGTTCCCTACACCTTGGACTCAGAGCCTCATTATTCCTATTTTCAAAAGTGGCGATAAAAATAAACCCTCTAATTATCGTACCATTATAATTAGCCCTCTCCTAGCTAAGTTATACGGTATTATATTAGAAAATAATATCAAACAATGGCTATAGATGGAAGGTAAGAGGGATAAATGCCAAGCAGGTTTTAGAAGGAATCATTCAACCACAGACCACCTCTTTACGCTTAGGATCATTGTATAGGATTGTCGTAATAATAAGTTGGATATTTTTTGTTACTTTGTGGAATTTAGGAAAGCTTTTGATATAGTGCCTAGAAATAACCTGTGGAATAGGCTAGAGGAGCTTAATGTTCATTTTGAATTGAGAAATGCCGCGATAAGGTTATACGAAAAGGTCATTTCCAAGTTTAAGAATAATGAGGGCTGCTCAACGGATATAAACTGTAATATTGGGGTTAAGAATGTTTCCCCCTCTCCCCTACCCTTTTTGGCATTTACATTGATAAACTAGAAAGGTGTTTAGAAGAAGTAGGTTGTGCTGGCACGATCTTAGTTGGGATAGTTATCATCCTCCTTCTTTATGCTGATGATATTGTTCTTATGGCAAAGTGCCCCTTTGATCTCAATAAACAATTCTCAAATATTTCTGCTCTAACACGGGTATGACTGTTAACACTAACAAGACAAAAGTTATGATTATAAAATCTAAGAAAAACACCTACGCAAATTTTATTTATGATAACACTAAATTGGAGGAAGTGACTTCTTACAGGTATCTTGTAATTGATATTCATCACAAGCTCAATTGGAACCACAATATTGAGAAAAGGATTAATGGAGGATGGAAAGCTTATTTTGGTCTTGAAAATAATTGTAAATCATCCAACCCGGTCATGTGGGATAAAAAGAAGTTCCTATTTGAAACTCTTGGCATCCCGTTGTCTTCTGAAGTATGGGGGTGCGACATTTCTAGAGAATCTTGGAGAAAGATTGAGCAAATCTAGAAGCAGTTTATAACTTATAACCTCAAAATTAAAAGCAACACACCTTATCATATTCTCCTCTTAGAAGTGGGTCTTTCCCCCATCGAGAGCATGGCTATGACTAGGTACCTGATGTACAAGCACAATATAAATAACATGGACAACGAGAAACTTCCTAAAATTTCTTTCAATTCAAGTCAAAACCAGTTACACCTCAAGCAGAGTTGGTGTAAAGATACGATGGCTTGGTTAGACCCTTGGGGCATTGATGAAAATGACACTTTGCAGAATATTGATAATGTCAAAAATAGTATTTCTTCTAAGTTTAAAGAGAAATTGTGCTGCTAGAAAAATTTAGCGATTAAGAGAAAACTAAGATAATATAAGGAGGTCATTAACCCTAATTTGGAAGATCAGAATTATCTCTTGATAATAACTAGTTCAAAGAAGAAAAAGAATATAGCCAAGATTAGAATGAACTCTCATGAGCTCCATAGCGAAACAGGGCTTTGGTCTATTCCCAAAACTATGTGGGAGGAAAGGGTTTTCCATCTCCGTGAGTCTATGAGCGTTGAGGATGAAAATCACTTTCTCTTAGAGTGTCTTGCTTACACCCACATTAGATATGAGTTTCATAGTATTTGCTACAATACAAACCTTTCTAACCTCCTGACTTGCCAAAACTATAGTGATCTTGGAAAGCTTCTTTCTAAGATTTTTTAGGATAGGAACAAAAGTTTAAAGCAAACCAAGTAATAACCTTCTTATGGTCTGATAGACCAAAGTTGGTCTCAGTGGACATTAATCATCATCATCATCATCATAAAAGTAAAGACAAGTATGCTTTGCTTTTAGTAATGTAGCATTGTGCAATAAAATTTAGTATTTAAACAAATTATTTTTATTTTAATGAAAAAATGTTTTTTTCTTTAGAATTTGAGAAGATGACACCATTATTTTTTTAAAATTTTAAAATTTTATAATTAAATTTACCGTAATAAAAATAAAAATAATCATCATGATAATATTAAAATATATATGATATTAAAAATATTATTACTTCAAAGTTCAAAGAGAAGTTGTGGTGTGATGAAAATTGAGAGGATAAAAGAAAATTAAGATATTACAAGGACGCCATTAACCCTAATCTTGAATATGAAAATTGTCTCTTTGTTTTAACTAGTGTAAAGAAGAAGACCTACATAGCTAAAATAAGAACGAACTCTCATGAGATACATAGTGAAACAAGACGTTGGACCTTTCCTAAAACTTTGTGGGCTAGACGGATCTGGGATCCATCATCTTTGCGAGACTATGAGTGTTGAGGATGAAAAGCACTTCCTATTAGATTTCCCTGCGTAGACCCACATAAGATTTTAGTTTCAAAATTATTGTTACAATATGAACCTGCCCAACCTTCTATCTCATCAAAATTATAGTAATTTAGGAATGTTCCTCTCCAAGTCTTTTGAGCACAGAAATAAAACTCTAAATCAAGCCAACTAGTTCCTTAATTTTCTTTTTCTTTGTAAATTTCTATACATTAAAAGTTTAAAAATATTACAACGAGAGCCACATAAAAAACTAGTGTCTCAAACCATCATCAACATCTCAGACAATTAACCAGCCTACCCCAAAGGGAAACTAGGCCTTAATCATCCCAAGACTATTCAAAGTTCTATTCAAGTAGGACCATTACGATGTAGACCGGACTATATACTAGAACTGGAAAACATAACCCAACCATCTAACATCTTCAAGACCTAAACAACCAGCATCAAAACCACCATTACGAATTGCAGAAAATAAACTAGACATCATTAGTAATATTGACTACTGACACCTTTATTTACAGTTCCCGGTGGATTCCTAAGGCTGCTTCTCCCTTAGTTTGAAGATCTTTCTCGTCATCATCTAGGCCAACACATTAATTATGGAAATGAGCTCTCACAATCTAGTTGAGGCTTTCATTGATTTTTAGGATCTGTTCTCGATTCGACTGGGCTAGGGATTCCACCCGTCTATTAAATTGTGGGAAAATTCTATAAGCATCCATAATTTCCCTCCCCACTAAGGCTTTCACCTTCCATTACATCAACACCGTCTTAGCATAATGAATCTCTCTAGTGCATGTCATGCTAATGTCCTCCACCTATTCTTCGTGTTCCTACTTTACTTCCGGAGACAGTCTTCCTTCCTCAATATCCCTCTCATACTAGTCGATAAATGCCTAAGTTCCTTCCTCCACCACCTAGTGGTACATTTTTTTGGTTGTAGCTATTTCTTTTTGGACCCTTGGCATATGGCCACCTTTGGAATTGTGAACCTGGGATTTCCCCTTTCTGGGCCTAGCCATCCCTACTAATGTTTTTTGTTCACATCCCAGACTCCCAGCTTTCTCACCCCCTCTAATCCTCTTTGTCTCTCTTTCTACTCAGACTCCCTAAAATTATTTTGGCTCTATAATTTCCTTCAACAACCCAATCTACCCTCCATCTTTCGTTAAATCCTTTTCTCGCACTCTCCTTCTAGTATATTCATGCTCAACCATGATTTTGAATGCTTCCTATCCCTGCTACGCCGGGATTCTTCGCCATCATTTTCCCCATCCCCTTTGAAATCCTCATGTTTTCTCCATAATGAGACGAGGCCATGCCTAACTTCTCCCATGAAATACGTCCCACATTGTATGCCTCCCATACCTGCCCCATCTCGCAATTGAATTCACCACTAAATGCCAGCTTCTGATTATGCATGTGTACAATCAATTTTCACCTCATGTGTGCAAGGTTCGGCTAGTGGACTAGTGTCCCCCCAAGCTGCCACTGTCATCTCATGTTTTGTCCACCTGCAT
Organism: Larix kaempferi; assembly: GCA_027924585.1. Classification (NCBI taxonomy): domain Eukaryota; kingdom Viridiplantae; phylum Streptophyta; class Pinopsida; order Pinales; family Pinaceae; genus Larix; species Larix kaempferi. The sequence continues at coordinate 50,052,526 of BSBM01000904.1, forward strand.
CTAGAACTTCTCTTTTAAGGACATGGTGTGGGTTTTGGTCCACTTATGTGTGTGCAGGTCATGAGATAATTTAATACAATCTCTCTGGGTGCAACCACATGTTCGACCACTACGTCAAGGTGACCCCTAGCTTCAGGCTCGACCCTCATTGGAATTGAACATTTCCCACTAGTGAAAAACTCCTCGCTCTTCACTAATGGATCCAACCCCTTTGAGCAAGTAATTCCTTACTTTTATTTCTTAAAGTCTAATAAACCAAAACTGGTCTAACTAAACGTTAACTATCATCATCATCATCAATATATAACTTAAAATATTAAACAATATTATTTAAATTATAAATTTAGTAATTATTGTTATCTATATAAATTAGATTGTTGAAAAAAAAATTTACAAATTGATATATATTTATATTAGTGTTCATTTCATTAATTTCTTTAAATTTGAATATGATAAATTAACTTTTCTTTTCTTTCCATTATAATGGAAAGTTGAATTTTGTCAAAATAATATTATGAATTTTTTATAATGTAAGGAACTAATTTATTTAATAATTAAATTATATTAATTTATTTATAAGTAAATTGTGTTAAATTAGATAAATTCAAAATTCAAATAATTTCAATTAATATTAAAATATCTTTTACTTTTTTATTAAATTTAGATAAATTTATCTTAATTTTTAATATGATATAAATGAGGAAAAATTAAAAAAATAGATTTCGGGTTTCGGGAACGCGAATTTTCAAAATTTGCATTTGGATTTCCAAAATCCCGAACCCGCAATTTTTCGGCTTTTGGGATGTCGATTTTCGGGTTGCGGGAATGCAAAGTTGTGAACTTGCGCGTTCCGGTTTCTGCAATCCCGAACCCGCAATTTCGGGTTTCAGGTTGCGGGCTGTGGGATGGTTACATCCTCGTGACCGTAACTTGACCCCCCGAATCTGCAATGTTGGGTTGTGAGTTGCGGCCTGTGTGGCGGGAAAATTGATTTTTGGATAACGGGAGCTTGCGAGGTCGGAATTTAATGAGTTCAGGGGCATTCTGAGGCCATTGACGGAGGCCATGAATGAACCAGTGAAGATCCCAAGCCCATTATGCTCCGATTGGGCATAAATTTGGAATTATTGGCTTTTACAAATCAGTGTCCCGACGCTTGGCAGAAGGTCGGATTGAGCCGAAATTGATATGGGGCAGTCATGGAGAAGGAACGGTGTTAATTTGGAGTTTTGGAGCCAAAATCCAAAGGAGGTGGAGTCGGGGTGTGCAATAAGTCCAAAAAACACTATTCCGGGCCACGTTTTGGGAATTTTGAAAAGCTTGCAGTGGTTGAAAGTGACCCTATAATCTGGAATCAAGAATATTACTGAACTCAGTATTTCATATTCTCAGTAAACCAAACATATTCCGTTAGACAAATATTTCCCAGAAATGCACCGTTTGGGAAATAGCCATTTTTGGCCCAAAATTTTGAAATTTTGGAAAAATGTGAAAAGTGGAAAGCAGTCAAACCCAGAATTTCATAAAAGATGAATGGTGCATCAGAACAGAGATCCGCAAGTTTTTGAACGTTCCTTGTTATCTAGAATAACTTTGTCCAATAGAAAAAATTTCGTCATTCCTCATAGATTTTCTTCTGCAGGTGGCTGAAGTTGGCATTCCGAACCAAAATACAACTGTGTAAAAATGTGTAGAATTGGGGTGAAAGTTGTCATTTTTGGAGTGATGTAGTTTCCACACCCGAGGTCGGAATGGAGCACGAGGACAGGCATTGGAAAGCTTGTCCAACAGGGAATAATGGCGTATGACCAAAATTTGAATAGGGTTATCACACACCATGGATAATTAGAGCAGAAAAGTGCCAGTGGCTATTTTTGACATATTGTTGACAATATGGGCAATTTCCAGAATTGCATGAATGGGCAAAAGAAATGAATGCATAACAGCTATGTGAATTATTCTATGAGTTGATTATGTTAAATATTGATTGTTGTATATTTCCAGATGCATTCTTATGATGTCTAACAAATATTTTCATAATGCACAGTGCTTGTAGCTCATAAAATTAATAATTGTAGCAGAGGTAGCATACAGGAAAAATGGTCACCATAAATGATGCTCAAGATCCTTATGAGCATGAAGAAGACATCCTAGGAGAAAATGTGCATGAGGAGAATGCTGATACTGAATCCAATGGGAGAAGGGAGCAGGTGACTCCTCAGAACTTGGTTGAAACCATGGTGAGCTTCAATGAAAGATTGATGAAGGCTCAAGAAGAACAACACCAACTCAATGCTGCTATTTTGCAAAGTCTCACTGACATGTAATAGAGGATAAACCTTGGGTCCAACCCAAGCAATGCAGGTGAAGAAGGAAGAGAGGCAGAGAGTCGCTCTAGAGGTCGTTCAAAGAAGAGGACTCCAAGCCCAAGGAAGAGTTCTATGAACAAGAAGCATAGAACACCTTCCTCTAGATATTCTTCTAGCAAATCATGTGACTCCAGAGGTTCTCAAAGAAGTCCAAGGCATATGCCCAGGAGATTTGATGGAAGAAAGAAGTTCAAAGGAATCCCACATGGAGAATTCAGGAAGGCAAGGCCTCCCACATTTGATGGAGAAGGTAAGACTGGTCAAGAGGCAGAGGCATGGCTTCTTGGAATGAAGAAATATTTTAGAATTCAAGACTACTCAGGAAATGAGAAAGCCAGAATTGCCATCTACAATCTAAATGGTAGAGCTTCAATTTGGTGGGACAATCTCTTGCAAGTAAAAAGAATCAGTGAGAGGAAGATCAATTGGGAGAGATTCAAGAAGTACTTCAAGGAAAAATACCTTTCTGCTAGGTATTATGACAGTAAGAGAAAGGAATTCAATGAACTGAGATTTGGGAAAAAATCTATGGATGAGCATGCCCACAAGTTTTTGGAATTACTGAGGTATGTTGACTATATCAAAGATGAGAGGATAAAAATCCAATGTTTCCTTAGGAGTCTACCTCAAAGTTTCAAAGACAGAATTGAGTTTTTTAATCCACCAAGTCTTGATGAAGCCATTAGAATGGCAATGCATTGCTATGAGCAGAATAAAATAAAAACAGAGGTTAACAAAGCATGGAAAGGAAAGCCAAGAGGGAGGTTTGAACAAAAGAACAGTGGCTTCAAGCCACCATTCAAAGGTCATCCTAGAACCTTCCCACGGGGGCAGCAAGCAAGGAGTAGATTCAAACCAGCAGTAGCAACAGACAAAGCATCAAAGGGACCACTTCAGTGTTGGGGATGTGGAGAAAACCACATGTTGAAGGACTGTCCACATCGGAAGGATAATACCCGAAGGTTGCACAACTTAAAGGGAGAAGCTACAGTGGAGTACATGGCAAGGGAAACGCCTCGAGTTTATTCAACGTTGGACAATCATCAAGCAGACCATCAATCATCAGTGGTGGAAGTTGAAGGTAAGATTTTTAAGCAATCTATTTCTGTTTTAATTGATATAGGATCTACTCATAGTTATGTTTCTCCAAAAGTGGTTGAAGGTTGTTCTCTTAGAAAAGTGAAGCACAATAAATCTTGGCTAGTTCAATTAGCCACAGGGACCAAGAGAAAGGTTAGTGAAGTAGTGGTGGAGTGCCCCATAGAATTGAATGGACTCCACACACATGCAGATTTAAATGTGCTACCTTTAGGATCTTATGATGCCTTGATTGGCATGGATTGGTTGGAAAAACATAGAGCCAAATTGGATTGTTATGAGAAAGCACTTGAATGCATTGATGAAGAGGGAAGGCCAAGATTGGTAAGAGGAATTCCCAAGCAAGTTTCAGTAAGACAAATTTCAGCCTTACAGTTGAAAATTTTCTATAAGAAAGGTTGTAAATTGTATGCAGTCCATATGTCAGATTCATCATAGGACAAGGGTCCAAGGATAGAAGATTTCTCATTATTGCAAGAATTCCAAGATGTATTTCCAGATGAGGTGCCGGGACTACCACCAAAGAGAGATATTGATTTTACCATTGATCTTGTTCCAAGGGCAGCGCCGAATTCCAAAGCTCCTTATAGAATGAGTACACCGGAGTTGGTAGAATTGAAGATGCAGCTACAAGAATTAATGGACAAAATGTATATCAGGCCTAGTGTGTCTCCTTGGGGAGCACCGATGTTATTTGTCAAGAAGAAAGATGGGACTTTAAGACTGTGTATTGATTACAGGCAGCTCAATAAAGTGGCAGTCAAGAACAAGTATCCATTGCCAAGAATTGATGACTTGTTTGATCAAATGAAGGAAGCTAAAGTGTTTTCAAAGATTGACCTGAGGTCCGGTTACCATCAAGTGAGAATTAAGGAAGAAGACATTCACAAGACGGCTTTCAGAACTAGATATGGTCATTATGAGTTCACTGTGGTTCCATTTGGTCTTACCAATGCACATACCACATTCATGTGTCTCATGAATAGTGTCTTCAGCAAATATTTGGATAAGTTTGTGATTGTGTTCTTGGATGACATACTTGTCTATTCAAGGAATGAAGAAGAACATGAGGAACATCTAAGGATGGTGTTACAAGTCCTTAGAGAACATCAGTTGTATGCCAAGTTAAACAAGTGTGAGTTTTACCAAAAGAGGATTCAATATTTGGGTCATATCATTTCTGAAGAAGGAATTACAGTGGATCCGGAGAAGATTAATTCCATCATGGATTGGTCAACTCCAAGAAATGTTTCAAATGTTAGATCCTTTATGGGTCTTGTTGGTTACTACAGAAGGTTTATTGAAGGCTTCTCCAGGATAGCTCACCCGATCACTTCATTGCAAAGAAAGAACATCAAGTTTATATGGTCTGAAAAATGTGAGAAAAGTTTTCAGAAGTTAAAGGATATACTTACTAGCGCTCCTGTTTTGAAGATAGAAGATCCAAAGAAATATTTCGTGGTGTGCACATATGCTTGCATTGAAGGGCTAGGTGGAGTGCTCATGCAAGAAGGAGTTGTGATTTGCTATGAGTCAAGGAAATTAAAAGAGCATGAAAAGAATTATGCCACACATGATTTAGAATTAACAGCCATAGTACATGCTCTCAAGATGTGGAGACATTATTTGATGGGAAGAAGATTTGAGCTTAGAACAGACCACACGAGCTTGAAGTATTTGTTTAATTAGCCAAACTTGAATGCCAGGAAAACCAGATGGATGGAGTTCCTTTGTGAATTTGATTTTGAAATTAAGCATGTAAAAGGGAAGGAGAATAAGGTTGCAGATGCTCTTAGCAGAAAATTTCATATTGCAGTAATAAGTATGTGTAAATCAGACTTGAAGACAAGAGTTATTGAAGCATAGCATAGTGATGAAACTTTCCTTCAAATTAAAGAGAAGTTGCAGCAAGGTAATGTGGATGAAAAGTGTGCGGAATATCAGCTTGGTAAAGACAATATCCTCATCTACAAGGATAGACTGTACATTTCAAATAGTGCAGATTTGAAGAAGCTAGTGATGGATGAAATACATCAAATGCCATACTCTGGACACCTAGGATATCAAAAGACTATAACAACAGCAAGAAAGCAATACTTTTGGCATGGTATGAAGAAGGACATAGCTAAGTACATTTCTAGGTGTCAGAAGTGCAGCAAGTCAAGGCAAAACACCAACATCCAACAGGATTGTTGTAGCCCTTACCCATTCCGAAATGGAAGTGGGAAGTGATCTCTATGGATTTTATAACAGGTATGCCCATGACAGTGAAGAAGCATGATTCAATCATGGTTGTGGTGGACAAGCTATCAAAGGTAGCTCACTTTATTCCAGTCAAGTCCACTCACAAGGCTAGTGACATTGCAAATATCTTCATGAGAGAGATATTCAAGTTGCATGGATTACCTAAGGAAATCATTTCTTATCGTGATACAAAGTTCACTTCCAATTTTTGGAAAGGATTATTTCAGGAATTGGGAACTAAATTGAATTTCAGTACAGCATATCATCCTCAAACAGATGGCCAAACTGAGAGGGTGAATCGGTTTCTTAAAGACATGCTGAGAATGTATGTGATGGATAAACCATCTAAGTGGGAAGATTTCCTACACTTGGTAGAATTTGCATACAATAATGGACATCATGCATCCTTGGGAATGAGTCCATTTGAATCATTGTATGGCAAGGGGTGCAAGACTCCTGTGAATTGGGACAGCCCAGTGAACAGGGTAGTACTTGGGCCAGAGATGATCAAGGAAATGGAATAAGAAGTTGCTAAGATCATACAAAATTTAAAGGAAGCTCAGGACAGGCAGAAGAGTTATGCAGATTTGAAAAAAGTGCATAAATATTTTCAGATTGGGGATCATGTTTATTTGAGAGTGAAACCAAGGAAGAGTTCCCTCAAGTTGGGGATTTGTGCCAAGTTGTCACCAAGATATTGTAGGCCATTTGAAGTCCTAGATAAAATAGGGCCAGTTGCATATAGACTTGCATTGCCTGCTAACATAAGAGCTCATAATGTTTTCCATGTATCTTTGCTTAAGAAGTATGTACATGATCCTAATCATATGATTGATTGGAATGTAATACAGGTGGAACCCAAGGGAGAGTTCCAAGTAGATCCTATGCGCATCCTCGACAAGAAGGTCACTTTGCTCTGGAACAAAGCCATCGGGCAGGGGAAGGTCCAATGGGAGCACCTTAGTCCTGATGAGGCTACATGGGAGCTGGAGGATGCCATGAGAGAGGCATTCCCATTTTTGTTCAGTTTTGAGAACACCGAGGACGATGTTGTTCTAAAGGGGAGGGGAATGTAATACCCCAATTTTGACCCCTGTGAAATATTGGATTTTAATGTAAATATTGTATACATGCGTTGTATGTTTCCTTAGCGTGGAGCTCAAGGCCTAGGCCCCTCTAGTGTATGTTCGGATTTTATTTAAAACAAGCAAGTATTTGATATTTTGATACCCATGTGCTATTAAGCCATGGAATATTGTAAATTGATGTAAATATTAATATTGCAATAAAATACCAAAACTGGCTATGGAAGCAACCAATGAGAAGGGGCCATGTGTATCCACTAGGGAGTGGTGAGGGGGTTGTGGGGATGAACCATATGTTTCCAAATGTCATTGTGAGAACCCATTTGACTTTCCTTGATGACATTTATTTATGTTGTAAGGAAGTTGTTGAGGATTTCAGTCCATGGCTTCAATGGAGCATGGGCAGCCCAGAAATTTGTATGACAGAGTATGGGCTATGTTTTCTTGTACCACAAGCCACTCTACCTCATGGGAGTTGCTTCTTCCTCATTCCCAATCCAGTGTGGAAGGACCCAGCATCAATTTTCATCCAAAAACGAATTGCCAGTAGTGAGAAAAACTAGAAATCGCAACTTTGAAAGAACCCACGTTTTGAAGAGCCAAAAACGCCCAGATTTGGTATTTAACAGTAAAATCCAATGGGGGATCCATAGATATGAACCTGGGGGCAAATTTGAGAGGATTAGATACCCCGAAATCCATTGGAAAACCCACTTTCTATAGCCCAAAAAAATAGTGATGGGATTGAGTTATTTGATGAACAGAATTGTGAGAAATCCAATTCTGGATGACTGAGCAGAGGTTGGGTTTGCTTGATAAACCCAATGAAGGCTAGAATCTCAAGAATTAGAAATTGGACCTTTCTATACCCATCCTGAAGAGCACCGGAGGGAAGGGACGCCTGAGCGATTGTGCAACAGAGAAGGGGACCTTCCTTGTGTTGGGTGTGGTAGGTAATGTGGGTGCCTTGACTGTTGAATTCATTTGAGATTCCTGTAGCTCTGTGGTTGAGCTCACTGGCTTAGCATTTCCCTCCTTTGTCTTTCATATGCTTGATAAACCCAACTGTGTGTTGGCTTAGCATAGTTGTTGAGTGAAACCATGGGTGTGAGTGAGCCCAGCTAGTTCCTCCTTAGTGGATACACAACTCAGCTCGGGGGTGATCTCTCTACTGAAAGAATACAAGCTGGACATAGATCTATGGTTGGGTGGAACGTTGCTCTCACATGGCCAGTTGTTTGGACAGCTTCATCCTCAAGTTAAGTGTTATCTGTGTTATAAATTATATACATTTTGTGTTTTGTAATGGGTTAATTCGGAATGGTAATTATTCATGTTAATGAAATTGATATGAAGTCTGTGCATAGCATGAGTACGAGATTGAATTCTCTGCATAATGAACCTTCATATTCCTGTGTTAGATATGATGATGCATTACTGTTTGTGTGTTTGCAAATATGTGTATTTCTGCTGTGTTTATATTGAGTATGAGTCTGCACACAAAAGATTTTAATTGTTATGAATTTATGAGTAATGTATGGGGTTGAGATTGTCAAATAAGCCCGGTAGATTGGTCATGTTTCCCTTACTAGCATTGGATAGATGGAAGGGGACGTGACACATTTAAATCAAAGCATTGTTACCATGGTTCTCCTTACTTACGCATTTCCTTTTCCTTTGCGTACAGACCATGACCCACTATACCAAAAGATCCCAAACTTGACCTAATCCTAGGTCCTAATCCCCTTTATAGTTAACATTCTATCGACTCTTTCTCCTTGGTTTGGTCACTGTGCAATTAAAGGCTTTGATCCATTACCGTGTCCCTGTAAAATATCACATTCTAAATTAGGCCTCTTTATATCCACTCTTATGATATCACGTTTTTTTAACTCCTCACAAGCACCAGTCAAAATTCATGTTTTGACAAGATCATATAAGCTCTATTATCCATTGTAATGACCATTCATTTCCACACTTAAAATCACTATTGCACACTAGATACATTATGTGAGCATTGCTTATCATTGGGGCTAACACACTCACAATGCACTCATTGCATATATACATAATTGAATTGAAGTAATACCAATACCAATTTCAAAACTCCCCAAATATTTTATTCAACTGAGACTATTTTCAAACTTTATTGACCATTACAACAAAGAGAGTAGGATTCCTTACCGAACTTGTCCTCGACATCAATAAATCCATATTCATATATCATATGCTTGAAATATTTACCCAAGCAACCCTTTATGCCTCCATCCAAAGAAAAACAACCATTGATATTGATTACACTGCTCATATCCTGATACTTTGAAGCATAAAGTTACATAGCATTGCCACCTGCTAAACACCAAAATTTAAAAAAAATTAAACACCAAAATCTAAAAAAAAATAATAATAACAAAATTTAAAAATTTAAAACTAAAGATAAAAATTTAAAAAAAAAAACCAAAAAAAAACAAAACTTAAAAAAAAAAATTAACAAAATTAAAAAAAAAAACAAATCAAAAAAAAAATTTAAAAATTAAAAACAAAAAAACAAAGTACCCCCCCCTCTCCCCCTCCCCCTCCCCCTCCCCCTCCACTTTGCCCTCCCCCCCTCCCTTCCCACCTCCTTAGCCCCCTCCAACTCTGCCCTCCGCCCCCCATCCCCTCTCCTTTCCCCCTCCACCCTCCGCCTCCACTTCCCCCTCCCCCTCCGCCCTCCGTCATCCCTTCCCCTCCCTGACCTGCACGTGCAGCTCGCCCTCTGCCCCCACTTCCCCCTCCCCCCCCCCCCCCCCCCCCTCCGTCGGCCCTGCCCCTCCCCGCCCCACGAGCGTAGCCTAATAGGACGCCCTTGCGAACTGACGTGATTATGAGAATCACAACGCTGCAAATGGGAAGAATGTGGGCGAAAGAAAGAGCAATGTCGCTCCTTCTTTTTCCCACATGTCACCCCTTTGCGGCAATGTGATTCTAAGAATTGAGCCAGGGCACCCTAATGGGATGCGCTCAGGGGGCAGGGCCGACGAAGGGGGGACAGGGGGGGAGTGGGGGCGGAGGGCGGGCTGTGCACACGGGGCGGGGAGGGGCAAGGACGACAAAGGGGGGATGGGGGGCGAAGGGGGGAGGGGGAAGGGACAGGGGAAGGGAGGGGGAGAGAGAGGAGCGGAGGGGGAATAGGGGTGGGGAAGGCGGATGGGAGCGGTGGTGAGTAGGTTTTTTTTTTTTTTTAATGTTGAATTTTGAATTTTTTGAGTCTTTTAAAGTTTTTTTTTAATAAAATTCTATTTAAAAATTTTTAAAAACTAGTTTTAAATTTTTTTTTTTTAAATTTTCGTGAAAGTTTTTATATTTTATATTTTATATTTTTCTTAATTTGTATTTTTTTTTAAAGAGCCAAATTTTTGTTTGATTATTATTTTTTTATAAATTCTCTTTTATGGTTGAAAATAATTTTATTTTTATTTTTTTAATTTGGTTTTGATTTTTTTTTAAGAAAATTGGTGTTTTTTTCTTTTTTTTTAGTTATGGTTTTTCAAGTTATTATTTTTTAAAATTTTAACCTAAAAAAAATGATAGTGATTCTATGAGAACCAATTTTCAATTCGAGGATCGATTTAAGATTTCGATTGCAATGATACGACCTCTGGTTTCCAGATCGTTGTAAATGTACCCCCCCCCAAAAAAAAAAGGGATGACACTGGTATCACCAGTTTTTGTTTTGGGCTTGTTTTTTGGTGTTTTGGTAAAAAATATGAAAGAGATTTAATAAATACAATTTTGAATTATGATTCAATGATATAATATTGCCATTTTTTGAAAAAGTGTGCTACCTGTAGCATTAGTTTTCAATTTGAGCCTTGATTTTATGGTTTTTGTGAGCAATAATAAGGATTGGTTTGGTCCATATCAATATTTTCAAAAAAACAAAGGTGGTGCTACTGGTAGCACCACTTTTTGATTTGTTTTTTTTTTGTGTTCTTTATGTAAAAATACGAATTTTTATGGCCAGAGTTCTCTATAAAGTTCTCATCAAGATATATAACATGTTTAAAATGCGTAAGCATTTTGTTCTCCTAGCTTCGTGGCATCCCACTGGGTTTAAATTCAGAAGTCAATCTTTCCCATTCAAAGGAATTTCTGGCATTAAATTCAAAGAATCCTTCTCATTCTGGAAGTCAATCTTTCCCATTCAAAGGAATTTCTGGCATTAAATTCAAAGAATCCTTCTCATTCTGGGCAAGTTCTGATATTAAATTTGAACAACCAAGCACTTATAGTGCCGACTATATCGTAATTTCAAGCCAACGCCAAAGTCATAAACGAGCTAGACTTAGGAGAAAGGGATGGGTATTTTACTTGCTGCACGACACCTTATAATTCTCACATGATCACGTGCCACGATTCATATTACATGGAAAGGCGAATGACTATTATTTCTTGGAAATTCAGAATAACAGTCAGAGATCAAAGTCCTATGAACGTGTTCTTGAAATCAAGTCACGACAAGGTCCAGTGTTTATTGTTATACGGCATTCCTATTCGGTACCAGCTGGATGATCATCAGTCGGAGAGCTGAGTTAATGATGGTTTTCTTAATTTTCCTTTCAGATTTGGGGTCGACTAAATCTTATACTTTTCTTAGATTGTAAGAGAATGAGACATGTGTACTGTCTACATTGATTTTATGGTAATTTTTCCAAATTCAAATAAATAATTATAAAAAAATATAAAAAATAACTGACAGACGCAACTACCCATAAAAAACAAATTACGATCTTTCTTAGTTCTATCACATTTAATCACATCCTTTCAAATTGAAAACTACATTTTTGTGGAAAGGAAATAACTACGTGCTTTTTTCTCCATTTCTCCATAAACCAATGTCATATGAAAAAATATGTATAAATATTTACACACAGAATAAGAAAATATATAATATGTGATCATTTTAATAAAATAAACTTTATATAATTTGTAATCATTTTAATAAAATAACCTCTTTAAATACATGTTAACGGTTTAAAAATGGTTAATATCTTATTTTAATAAAATAACTTTTATTTTTTTTATTTTTGTTCGAAGCATAAAAACTCATTCTCTTCCTTGTCTTGGTCAACCGGATTTTGAGTTGAGAAAACCAAGTTCACTGAATATTTCTTTCCTTGGCAATCTTAGCAAAGCCAACCCATCAGCCCTCCACTTGTGACTCCATGAAAAGAAACAAAGACTAGAAACTTGGCCACCCGACTAGTGATCCATAGGGAAGCAAACTTACCACTCTTAAAATAAAATAACCTTTATACATGTTAAAGGTTTAAAAATTGTCAATATCTTTTAGAATTTTTATTTTGGAAAAATATATTAATAATTCAATTATTTTAAATTAATATAAATTAAAATATGAATTAAAAAACTTCAACTATTACCTTATAATATGAATAAATCACTTTATTCATTATTATAACAAAATTAAGTTAAGTAAGTATAACGTTATTCGAAAGCATAAATTTATTAAGTGCTTTTAATTGGTATTATTTTGTGATTATATATAAGACAAAAGAAAGTATAAGAATATACTCATGTTTTATAAATGATTATAGAAATAGGTAATGGTGTTAGAAGAGTATATTAGAGTTAAAAAAATTATAATGTGGAAATGTTTAAATAATATATAGATTATATTGAAAACGTATATTAAAGTGAAAATGTATAATGTAGGAGGATAAAGATATTATTTAGGTAAATGTAAATAAAATTATTCAAGATTATATTTATATAATATTTTAGTTTTAAAGTTTTTTTTAAATATAAATAAAACTTTAAAGCAAATTATTTAGTTTAGTATTTTTTTATTAAGATTTATAAATTAAAATTAATTTAACTAAATTTTAATTATCATTATCTTAATATTATTATACAATGATTAAATAAAATTTTATTAAATAATTAATAATAACCCATTTAATAATAAATTTTAATTTTTAATAGATAATAACAGTAATTTATTATTTATGACTTTAATTTATAATTTTTATGACTTTTTGGTGTGATGTTTCAGGATTGCTCCCACTACCTCGTCACGAAAGATCTTTTAAAAAAACTCAAAATTCTTTACAATGTTTTTTCAAGTAAAAATATATAATATAAAAGGATAAAGATATTAATTAAAACATATTAAATACAAATTTTAATTTTTAATAAATAATAACATTTATTTATTATTTATTATTTTTATGACTTTTTATTGTGATATTTTTATGACATTTTATTTTTATGTGGATTTTTTTAAACATTTTCAAAATTCTTCACAATGTTTTTTTTACATATTTAGGAACATATGTTTGGTTTAGTGTTTTTTTATTTATTCTTTATATTTCATAGGTTATTCGTTTTTGTTCAAACTTATATATATATGAAGAAAATGGTATAAAAATCATATATAAAGACAACTATATAATATATAATTTAATGAAAATGTATAGAAATAATTTATAAATACAACTATATAATTTAATAAAGATATGATATTATATATATATATATATATATATATATTATTTAATACCATCTCGATCATTCTCTTCAAAACCCATTTTTTCTAAATCATATATTGAAAATCTCGATCATTCTCTTCAAAACCTATTGCTTCTAAATTATATATTGAAAACTTTTTATATAGATATCACACTAAATTTTTATTATAGAAATTTCACTTCTCTAACAAACTTTAAGTTATACTCAAATTATCAATGTTTAATAACCCATCTCATTCAACTTACAATAGCTACAAATGAAATTTAACTCATAAATACATCTGAGCTGGAAGCACAAGAGAAGTCTATCAAAATAGTGAGAACAGAATTAAAACAACAGCCCTATGGCCCAAGCAAAACCCCAACTAGGGAAAACCTATAAGAGAGAGAGAGTGAGAGTATTTTATTTCTTTTAAAATTGGAATTGTACAGCAAATAAAAAATGGAGAGACCACTTCTCTCAACCCATTGAAGACAGCAACCAATTCTGGAAATCCTATGATAGAATTTCTGCTCATACTCAGCAATACACCAGCATTGGAAACTGTGCCCAACACAGGCTGTACGATCAGTCAAAATGCACAGTCCACTTCTCAATTTCTGTGCATAAAGAATTTTTCCTCATCCTCGGTCTATGTTGTCTCTGTAACAGCAGCACTGTACTTGGAAAATCATGCCCACTATGTAAGGAAACGCATGCCCTCCTTTTGCTTGGAAATTTTTGCCTCTAACAGAGCTAAACCAGAATTAAATGTAGCAGTCAATGACCTCGAAATTCATGTCAACAAATCCCAAACTCATTCCCAGCATCTTCCTCAAAATTCATGCTCATTAAATGTAGTTGTATGGTCTAGTATGAATGTTGTACCTACGCCTTGGGATGCATTCCAATAGACTTCTTCCTCTCCTCTCAAGCTCGACTTGCTCGGACCAAAAAATCTCTCTTTGGATGAACTCGACTTCTCCAAATGTCTTGGGATATGTGTAAAATGAAAGAGGGAAAGGAAATTTAATTCAATTTTATTGTCTTTTGGTTTGCCTCTCAAGGGTAACTAAAGAGTCATCTAATCCAAGGGTCCACAATAGATTAGATCAATGGATGAGAATAAATGCTCATAATTCTCTTCATTATTTAAATTTATTCATTTACCATTTAATTACACCAAAAGTCACTTTATAATAATAAAGTGAATTAATTGCTCATCTCAAACAATTAATACAAAGGTCATGTCCCTTTTTCCCTCATTAATTACTTAAACATAAAATGACTAGAAAAACACTTCCTAATTACAATTTCAACATTTATTACTTTCAAAATGTATTTATTCAAAACCCATTTTCTCTAAAACATATGTTAAAAACCTTTCACATAAATACTACACTAATTTTTTATTACTTTCAAAACTTATTTCACTAAAGCATATGTTAAAAACCTTTCACATAAATACCACACTAAATTTGTATTACTTTCAAAACTTATTTCACTCAAATATTTGTGGTATCATTTTAACAACTCCCTAGTAATACTACCAAAAAAATTTATTTTAAAAATTTAAGTCATTTCTATATTTTAGAACTTCTCATCTTGAATCAAATTGTTTTTTTCCCGCGAAAAAAAGCATACTATTTCTATTTAATATTGAATCAAATAGTGCATGATATCCAACTGCAAACCAGTGATCCAAAAAAACAAAAAGCCTGGTTTTTCGATAATCCTTCCAAATACAAAAAAACATACTTAATACAAAGTCAAAAAGCCAAAATAATGCTCCAGCAGTCCCTAATCTAGAAAATACAAAGTACCCAAATCAATCTTCAGGTTTTCACAGTGTTCTTCCCAAATTAGAAAACCCTCGTTATCCTCCAGAGCCTGCTTTGACAACTAATCAGCCTGAGAATTGAATTCTCTGTAAATGTTCTCCAGGGACAGTGAGCTAAAGGCTCTCAATTCCATCTGTGTTCTTTTGCACCAATAAACTAAATTCGGCACCTTCAAGTCATATTCACCTTTAGCCCATTTTATCGTTACTCGAGACTCTCCATAAATTTTGACTTTTCCAACCCAAATAAATTTGCAACACGGGCAACACACCACAGCGCTAACAATTATGCTTTCATGTTTGTCCCCTTGCCACAATTTAGTCGAAAAGTATAATAGTGTTTTTGATTCAGGAAGATTACCCCTCATGCTCCACAGTTCCCCAATTGTGTTGCTCCATCAAATAAAAGCACCAGATCATCAAAAGTAAGTTGAAAGCTTCCAATATTTCGTTGGGAAGGATGATTATCAGCAGGCTGATATTTAAAATAATGGCACAGAACAGAGTTAAAAATATTCTCCAAATATGGGCTCAGATTTTTGAAAATGGCTTTATTTCTAGCCCTCCATATAGCCCAACAAACAAAAACAGGAAGTGTAGGATGAGTAATACATCACTTAACCCAACAATGAAGACATGAATCCACACTATTACCCTCCCATGCCATAGAAATGCCAAAGCACTAGTAGAATTTCTCCCACAGACACTGAGTGAATGAACAATTTATGAAAATATGAGATGAAGACTCAGAATCCTTCAAGCATAGTGTACATGGACTGGGCCCAATCCACCCCATCAAGGATAAGTTATCCCACGTTTTGAGTCGATCCTGGAGCAAAAACCATAAGAAACACTTTAGTTTTAATGGAATGTGCCAAGACCAGATAGCCTTGTACCACCAGTGCATAGCGAAGATGCATCTCCTTTTTATCATATAACTATATGCGATCTTACCAGTGACAATCCTAGTAGCGGCGTTACCAACCCATAATACCTTATCATCCCCAGAACTCAAATGGATTCTAGCACAGTTCAAGGTATGGATGTACTCATTCCATTCAGCAGCATATTGATGAGGCAAACGTAACTCAACAACATTTCTCCAATAGCCTCGGGAGTTCCGGCTAACAATAGAGTTTAATGTGTAACATCCCACAGACCTGAGGAAGGATAAAAGTCCAGTCGTCATAATCTGTCCCATGTTTACACAGATAATAGGGTCAATTCCTACAGCAATATGTTGTCCATTCCCAACTTTCCAACACGTTTCTACAGCCAACGAGCAGTACACCTTCATAAATCCATTCCAAACCGGAGACACACCCATAGTCCTCTTATTCGACAACCGCATCCACTGAGTTATATCTGATTTCATATATTTATGTTGTATAACCCTAGACCAGAGTGAGACCCCAAATATATCCCTCCAAAGGCTCTTTAAACGGAGTGCTGCACTAAAGATTGATAAATCTTTCAACCCCCATCCACCAGCTGTTACAGGTAGTGATATTTTATCCCAGCTAATCATTGACACGCTTGATTTCTTCAAACCTCCAGTCCATAAAAAATTGAAAATAAGTTTCCATAGAGTGTTGATCACCGAACAAGGCACAGGCAGCAAGGAGAACCAATATACCGGAGTCCCCGCCAGAACTGATTTTACAAGTGTGAGATTACCTCCAATGGATAAGAGCCGATAAGTCCAATGGGAGATCCGGGACTTGAACTTCTTAATCAACCATTTCCAGTCCTTGATCATGTAGCCATTCGGCTTAAGCTGGAACCCCAGGTAAGTAAAACCATCCACAATTTTGCAACACTTGAAAGGTAGCAGGGATATAATGTCTACCAATCGATCCTCATCAACATAGTTCTCATAAAGACATGAATTTCTCAGACTAATCTCCATACCCGATGCCTTACAAAATAGATCCAAGATGCCCTTATAAGCCCTCCATTCCTCCAGTGAGTCATTGCCAGCTAGTAAGACATCATCCACAAACATAGCATGTGATATAAATAAATCATTAGATATTTTCTGGCCGTTAATCTTACCTTTTCTTTGTGCCATATTGATCAATCTACTTAGGCCATCAATCATTAACAGAAATAGTAAAGGAGACATCGGACAGCCTTGCCGAAGTCCGCGAGAGCAGCTAAAAAATGATGTAGGAGCGCCATTAACTAGGACAGCAGTACTCATTGAATTCACACAAGCCATAATCCATTGAATAGCAAGAGTTGGAACCCCAATTTGAATCATAACAATCCGGAGAAAGTCCCAGCTAACTCTGTCATATGCCTTCTCCAAGTCAATCTTAAGTAGGATAGCTTTAAGCTTCTTGCACTTGATAGAATGTAGAAGCTCCTGAGTAATTCCAACAGCATCATGAATCTGACAGTCTTCTAGAAAGACAAATTGCTCTGGGGTAATAAATTTGGACAATACAGGTTGTAGACGACCAGCAATAATTTTGGAGACAATCTTATAGACAAGATTGCATAGTGCAATAGGACGAAAGTCCCCAAATGTCTTCGAATCACTAACTTTAGGGATGAGAGTGATGAAGGTTGCATTCAAAGCACCAAAGACATACCATATAAACTATTCATTTAGAGCTCCCTTGACTATACCAACTGTTTACTTACACTTAAATAAAATATACAACAATTATCTCAATAAAAAATAAAAGCATTTTAATGTACAAGTCTCATAACTAAACACATCATTATGTATCATTTGCATCTAAACATGGAAATAAATAGTGACACAAAATGAAGAGACACTTCTTTTTACAATAAATAGAAACATAGAACTTAGGTTACTACCTTAAGAAATTTACCAAAATAAACTTCCAGTTGTCCAAAATTTTAATCATATGTATTCCCAATAATACATAATGGAAAAATAAATTAGGTTTATTTATAAATATGGATTATATATGAGTACTAATGAAAAAAACATCCATTTGTATATATTTGCAATATAATACATTTGTAGGTCCAAAGGGGTTGGATTCACTAGTGAAGAATAATTTCTCGTTGGTTATGAAGGTTTAATTTATAGAAGGGCTTCAAACCTTTGAGGTTTCTATGGGGGCACATGGAGGTAGTGGTCAAACATGTGTTTGCACCTAGAGACATTACATTAATTGATCTTGTGACCCATGCATACATAAGTGGATCAAATCCAACCCTCATGCAATCCTTCAAATCAAACATTAATTGTATCAAGTACAGCCAAAATTTTAACAATCTCATTGCTTGCTTGCAACAAGGTTTAATCAGCAAGAAGAAGGCATGAATGAAGAAAAACTCGTCATTGTGAAGGTCTCTATGAGCATCTTGACACCTAGAAGTGATCTCTCTCATGAAGACCACTACTCTCATATTCAAAATTGATCCTTGCATGTTTAACGCATAAGAGGTCTCCATTGGTATCTCAATGGGATAATAGGAAATATTAGTTTAATGGAACCATGACTAGGGTTCACGCTCAAATGCATAGTTATGACATCCCTTGGTTGATATGTAGTCACCAGCATGAACTTTGATCCTTAATGGGAGTTGGTGTTAGATTTGAACTTATAAGAGGGGACTCAAATGCATTCATATTTTATAAGGACTTGGAAAACCTTTTTTTTTGTAAGGCTCATACCCACTGAGTTTCGAACCAGTGACCTTATGTAAAGAGTGCCTTAACAATACACCCAGTCACCGTCTATTCTACGCCCCATGGGAACTTGGAAAACCTTTTGATTAAGCTCCATTTATCCCAAAATTATAGGTATGATAGAATCTTGGTAAAAAAAAGATCTGGTTTAGGTTTAATGGGATCTAACCATAAGGAAATTAACTTATCAAGTGGAGTAAATATATTTGGGGTTGTAACTTAATATTCATTTTTTGAAAGAGGCCTTTTATCCATTGTATTCTCAAGTGGATAAGAATAACAAATGTTTTCAATAGAAGGACCTTGGGTGTAGGGAAGAGCAGACCTTTTCTTTGTCTCCTAGGCACCTAAATTTAATCTTCCATCCCAGTCTGGGTAAGACTTCCAAACTTCCCCATGCACTTTTAGGAGGATCAGGTTTTATACTATATTGGAAACATATTGGAAGAGTTCATTTTCTATGATTGTAGCAAAGTTAAGGAGGGGTTTTTCTCTTTCATCCAAAACTCTATAAAGTTAGATATGTGTAAAGGTCTTCCTAACATTTTTTTTTTTTTAAGTGGGAAGGCTTCGAGTGTAATCAAGAACAAAATTAGGAGAGCACTATGGTTTGTCTCTAGTTTTGAAAAGATCCATGACATATAATGATTATATGTTCAAATTTCAATGAAGGCATATGCCAACCCCTATTTTTTTGGAAAAACCCATATCCCAAGTGGGTTCTTGGGCCCTTTAGACAATTTCAAGTTGTTGAGAGAGAGACCTTAGTCTTGTGCTTTTCTATCGAAGAAGAAAATATCAAAATCCCCTAGAAGGTTAGAAGGTTCTCCCTCTGGAAGCTTCAAAGAAATTGTGAATATTTTTAAGCATTGTCTCGTTGTCTTTATAATATTGAAATATTTTCCTTCCTAAAGATATTTGGAATTTTTATTGTTATATAAGACCATTAGAGATGATTTGCACAAAAAAGAGTTAAAGAAGGGATAGACAAAAGGCATAGAGAATTTGAAGCCACTTTCTATAAGGAACAATTTGGAAACAACTATCCACTCTCTCTAGGAAATTATTTATCCTTATTAATTTCACTAGAAAAGCAAGTCCAAAATAAGAACGTATTGTTTTTTTTTTACTTGCATTATCCCTCTTTTAAGTAGCATGTGTGCCTGTATAAGTTTGCACATATAAAGGATAATCGAGCAAACTAATCTTTGGATTTCTTTTCTAAAATGGTTGTTTAGATGCAACCACTCTTAATGACAAATGGTTAATCCTTAATCCTCCACTAATCTAGTGGAGGATTATTCATAACTCGACAATTCTTCTTGCTTCCTTGTTCACTAAGCTAGCGTTGGCTTATTCTTAATCCATCGTTTCCTTGTACCATAACTCGGCGATGGCTTATATATTAACTTGGCGATGGATTATATATGATATATACTCTCCATTAAGCACATCACCCAAGATCCCTTTCAAGTAAATTTACCCTTTGGTTGAGAATATAGAAGACACGTGATCAGATATGGGTAATCCAGAGTTACACTATTTTAATGTATGGGTAAGCCAAGGTATGGGTAAGCGTCATAAGGTATGAGTCACATAAGTGAGGATCTGACATTTTATATGTTTAATTCAATACATGTATAATTTCAACGTCTTATCACATTATCACATTTACTAATATCACACTGAATCAAAATTGAAATCAAAGTCAGGGATTATTTTTCCCCACATAAAATTAAGTATCAATTTAATTTAATTTAATTTACAGAAGTCTTAGTAAAAATTTTGCAATATGTTACATAAAAACAAATTGTGGTGTCATAGGAACTAAGTTTGATCATGGTACACAACTTTCCCATTTTCAGCAGCATATTTGATAGTAATCACCTATGCTATGAGTGGGTAGAAGATGTAATTTGTGGGGACATGTCTCCATGCTTTTTTGTTCTGGCAGTTTCTGTTTTTGCCTTGCAAATTTATTTTGGGTGAAGAGATAAGCGTGAGGGTGGTTTTTTTTTTTGTTTGCTAGTGCATTGAATGGGGTTTGTTTACTAGTGCATTGAGTGGGTTTTATTTTTCTTCCAGGAACAACAACAAACTGAAGGGCGGAGCCTTGTGAGTTAGCACCCTGGTGCACATGTCGGGGCGCTAACTCACAACGTTGAGACAAGCGTGAGGGTGGTTATTATTTTTGTTTACTAGTGCATTGAATGGGGTTTGTTTACTGGTGCATTGAGTGGGTTTTATTTTTCTTCCAGGAACAACAACATACTGAAGGGCAGAGCCTGGTGAGTTAGCACCCCTATGCACATCGGGGCACTAACTAACAAGGCTCCGCTAAATATGAAGAGCCTTATTACGATCCATGCTTTCTCAACCTTCTCATGATCTATACCAACGTTAAAATTTGTTGGTGTCTTCATATTTTTTTGTTACATCTGAGATGCTGATATTACACCCTTGATTTTGGGAGCAATGTATCACAATGTAATTTAATTTCATTAAATGACTAAACTTTAGTATGCAATTTTAATGAAGGACAAAACTTTATTATGAAGCAATCCATAAATTCATGCCCCATGTTCTTTCCCACAAATTTAATAGCAACAAATTTGGCACGAAACATCATCACTCCTTTGTAATCGATTAATTAAAATTTTAATTACTAATTATTTTTAATACTAGAAATAATAAAAAATAAATTAATATTATAATTTATAAACTATAACTAATTTAAGTAACATTTATGTTTTATAATAATTAATGGAAATATAATTTTTCTATCATTGATAATTCACTTTGCTTAAATGGTTATTGCTATCAATATGTCGATAACTCAATTTTCTTTAATAACTATAATTCTTATGGATTTTTTATAACTCCTTTGCTTCAAGATTGTGCAAGTGACATAGAATGACACAAAAAAAAAAAGTTATGCTTATAGCATCAACATTTTGAAATGCACATAGGTGAAGAGGACTTTTGAAATGTGATGAAAGAGGATATAATCGGAGCACAACCAAAGCTCTGATACCAATAAAGCATAAGGCATGGAGCACAGACCAATAAAGCTCTGCATAAGGCACGAAGCACAAACCCATAAAGCTCCGATGTGACATGCTTAAAGTGTGTTGTCAACACATTTGCTAATTAGTTAGTGCTCTGCCTCCTATTATTTTTCACTCCAACATCTTTTTGGCAGGGAATATGTTGCAATGCAGCTTTCTCTTGTTATAATTATAGTTATCATTAATGAATAAATGTGTATCGTATATGAGATTTAAAAGTATATTTAACAACAATTATACTGAACATAATTGTTATGATTTTTTTTATAAAAAAAATTATGATATGCTTGATTTAGTGTTTGAAAATTAAAATTTAAGATAGCATATGTATTTTCTTATTCTTTTAATATAGCTTACATGTTTTTGCTTTTGACATAATTTTTGTATTTTTATGATATGATTAATTTAGTGTTTGATAATTTCCTTTGTTGTTGTTGTTGTTTTATTTATTATAATTATAGTTATCAATAATGAACATAATTGTTGTGATTTTTTTTATAAAAAATGAAATTTATTATAGAAATTAGTATTTTTTTGTTTTATAATTTTATTATTTCATAGATTAAAACAAAACACTTTTTTTTTTATTTTTTTTAAATTAAAAATATAAATCAAATATATTTTAGAATTTTATTTTTCAAAATTATAAATCAAATCAAATATATTTTAGAATTTTATTTTTCAAAATTATAAATCAAATCAAATATATTTTAGAATTTTCTTTTTCAAAATTATAAATCAAATCAAATATATTTTAGAATTTAGGCTAAACTTATAATGCCTCATTATCCAAAATCAAATTAAAGCACACATATTTATATTTATTTTTAAAACAAATCCACAATAGTGAATTACCAAAGAATCAAGCTTACATCAAACTTGAATACATTTATTGTTACAAATTGTGGATGTTTCATCTTGTTCATGAGCTAATAAATGGGAACACATAGAGGCAAAACATCGACCTTGGTGATTTCCAGGACAAAGATGCCCCTAAAGAATTGATTGCATCAATTTTGAATTAGAGAGACTTAGTCCCATTTGAATCTAATGATAGGTACACTAAAGATAAACACTTCCAAATAAATCCCAACAATTTATAAAATTCGAAATTGGACAAGAATCCCACTTTTCTAATTTGCTCAAAAACATTGTGATTGCGTCATTTTGCTTCTTCTTGAAGGAAAACTATTGAGTGTTAGCTTTCCTGCTAGTAAAAGAACAATTGTAGAGCCAACAACAACATCATATTTGAATACAGTCATTATTCTACCATTGTGGATCTTCTTAGCATCTTCCAAAGCCAATAAAAGAGCACACACAAAGGAAAAACTTGGCAATGGTGATTTTTAGGACAAAGTTATCCCAAGAACATTGATTGCATCTTTTTTATTGTGCCAAAAGAAAGCGAGAGACTAATATATTTATAGGCATTACTATTTTAGACATACTTTTACAATTGTGTTATAAATTTAATTATAAAAACATTAATGACAAAAGTGACAAAGAGAAAAGAATGTAATAACTTTTACTTGAGTTGAACCCCATAAAAGACTTGAAATGAATCTACAAAGGTATTCATAATTGGCTCTGATGATAGAAATGGTAAGCGAAACTTTACATTTTAATGAAATATATTCAAAGTCTAATAATTGTCAATGTCATTACTAAAAAATATAGAATAGTGTTATGTTGTTAAGATGATTACCAATGACTTATATTTTTACTAATTTTGTCATCTTAAAAAAAGAATGATACTTACTTAGTTTCGGAATTTATGGAGTCAAAATTAGTCAAATATCCTCAACATTATTTAAATGTTGGGTATAAAGCGTTCCATAATTTCCTAAAAGGGTATTGCCTCTATATTCCACAACATCTGTACATCGAGGTGGATGGGACTAAAAACCCTTGGTATCATTTTACAAAACATGGGAGACTAAGCCAATACTCATGGTAACTATTTTTTTGACTTGACCCTTCCAACAACTTAGAACCTAATGTACATCTATATCTTGAGGTCATTTCCTTTCCTATTTATACCATTCAATTTAAATTTCTAAAGTTTATGATGAACTCTTGGAATATTCTACCTTTGACACCCTATTTGTTTTGTAAACACTTGGATAAGTAGTACATCTTGATCATCCGCATCCACCATGCACTTGGGATGCGTGAAGCTGAAATATCTAACGTCTCTTTAGGAACCTTTTGTAATTATGTTGGAACCAACTTTGAAGGCTTGTTGGATTTACCCCAGGGCATATTATTGGCATAGTTCCATTCATACATTGGGAATTTAAATCCTACAATCTTAAGGGAGGTTCCATTAATACAAGTAGGGAAAGGGGCGTGTCATCCATTTTAAAGGAACTAGGGTATTTCTACTAAATTGCATCATTGTCAAATATTTATGGTTGTGTGTGTGTGTGTGTGTGTGTGTGTGTCTCATTGTATTGGATATGCAGTCAAGTGTTGTCGTATAAGAAATTGGAGCTACATGTGTAGGATATTCCAAGACATGGATCACTCTTGGAGGCTTGTACTAACTATCTTATTCAACTCAATCAACTTCAAACCAACAACAATCAATTTTATATTATTTTTTCAACAAAAAATCTAATCAATTTTAAGAAATATGTCAATAGGTGTTTGTTGGAGGGTAGATCCAATCTCTATTTGCACCCATAAAATGTCTTTTAGAAAGTAGATCCAAACCATTAAAAGGTATAACATGCAAGGGAAGACAAATAAAATAGCCAGTTATTGATGTAAATCTACAAGAGGATAAGATAACACATCATGACATGATCATTATAACTGAACTAAACTTGATTGAAAGATACCAGATATAATTGTGTACTACCAAATATGAACTTAACTATGGGATTGATAATGGCTACAGGACTAATAATGGAAAAATTAGAGTGGCTTGGCACGATGTCTCCGATCATTGGAATCAAATTACAATTAAGCCTATGATGTGATCAAGTAGCCGCAGTAGTCAAAGTTCCATAATAGGCCATGGATTCCATTTTTTGCTATTGAAAAGCATCAAAATAATGACCCTCTTCATCACAGTGGCTTTACAGGTCAGTGATAGAAAAATGGTACTTTCATCCTCACCTTGGTCCAAGTCTATACAATGAAATGCTTCTGCTTGTGTGTGCATATGCTTGCAAACCCAGGTGGTACCTAGTGCAAGCCCTAGGTGACGTTTGTGGAATATATACCCTCACTCAACCGAACATGACTTTCATAGAATGGCATCATGTTTTTGTACCAGTGTTAAATCTAAAATAGATCATTTGATGCTTACTCATGTTGACTGGAAGCTTGAACTAGTAAAAAATAGGACATTGTAATAAACAAGGTCGACTTTATAGGGATGGTTTCATGAATGATCAATCATGTCAAGGAAAATTGGCTAATAATAGCCCATTATCACGACTCTTTCATAAAAATCCCTATCGCTTATAAAAAATCAGGCTAAAGCATATTCCCAACCACTTAACCAAGGCTAACTAAAGAAAGTTGAAATGTTGCATCATGCAAACAAATATCCTTAAATATATAGGATCATGTATTTTCTTATAGCATCATTTAATCTCGGGGTATCTTCTGTTTTAATTCAGTAATCACCAGAAACACAATTCCCTTCTTAGTCAATCTTTGTCAAATTTATCAAAAGAAGAATCCTAAAAGATTGCATTGTAAGGCTCGATAAGTCTCTGAATTTCCTTGGACCTAAAACATATTAACCCCCAGTTGTATATCATTTCCTACTCCTGAAAGAGATAACACAAGCCTATTCCTTTAGCATGAAATTGAATATAGGACAATGAAAGGCACTGTATTTAATACTGGAAGGTTTGAAATTCAATGGGGAGGCCAAACGTAATCAGCCAAAGAATGGAGGAGAAGGGGTGACTGAGGAAACAATGTCGCAATAGGTGGCACCTTGCCTAGATTTAATTCCAACATTAACTACTCACCTACCAGTACAACTACAATGTTACACATAGCAATTGTCTGTAAAGCATCCATGATTTGGAAATTAATTTTTTGGATTTATTAATGGGCTTCAAAGTTAAGCCTTTGACCCTCTAGTTCAGGCTCTAGTTCCAATTCTGGCATGAAGCAAAGAAGCAAACCATAATCCATTAGTCATTGTTCAATGCTGAGTTTCCCATGTAACACTGAACTGTGACACAATGTACACACAATTATTCGAATGGATGAACCCTAATAAAAAATTAATAATAACTTATCAAAATTTCCAAACCTCTAAAATATGTCTGGGAAAATGTTTACTGATTCGAACAATCTATTAAAAATTTTATTAGTATTTGAGGGGCAAAATGCATGTGACAAGAAAAATTCCCATCAAATTTCAACCCCATAGTTGCACAAGATAACCCCTAGATAGATAGGGAAAGTAAAAAGTGGAAAAAATAAATCACCTTAATACCTACCCTACCCTTATAATGGAAAATGTATATGGGCAAGAAATAACAAGTGGCGGGGGATATCGATGGAATCAATAAGGGCTTGCAACCACGTGGGCCCATCAGATTCCATAGAATCAATTTGATCATCTACCGAACACCCATTTTCTGTCTTCTCCCACCATTGTAAAACTCCCACCATCGGTGTTAATACTCCTAGAACTCATTTAGAACTGTCTCAAGTTTTGTTGAGCCGGTGAACAGGGGAAGAGAAATCTGCCCAACAATCGTTTTGGAGGGGAAGAGCCGGAGCTGCACCCTTTCGCAGCCATGTGTACGGGATCATCAGCAATTTGGGGAGCTGCAGCACGCAACAGCAGAGATTCACATCCATTGATTTTTTCTATGTTACTTTTCACACTCCAGTGATTTTTTTCTTCATTTCCAGCTCTGGCTTTAATTCCATCTATCCAGATTTGGGTTCATTAATGTGAAGGATGGATTGCATTAATGGTATGATTTTACTTACAGTACAATCATTCCATATTGTGAATCCTTCCATAGATTGCAAAGAGAGGGAGTATTGTTTGAGAAATAAAAAAGGGGGAATCGAAATTTCAGGGGAAATCTATTTTTCAAACTGGACTCCAATAAATAGAAGGCTTGGCGAAGAGATGGCTAGTAGAAGCACAAGAAACGATGTTCATAAGTTGAAGAAGAATCAAATCAATACTGAGGATTTGTTTCAAAGAATCACAAATTGCATTGCAATCCAAAAGCAAAAGAATAGGAGCAGGGATCTTCATTCCAGGTATTTATGCTTTAATCCATATGATGTAAATTAAAACAAGACTTGCAATATATCAATTAGAATTCATGACTTACCAGTTATTTTCTAGCCTAATCACCGTCATTTTGCTGGTTGAATGTATTCGAGTCATGACCCCATCGACCACAAGTCTGGGCACGATTTGTCTCTGCCAAAATACGGATTTTAATGATCAGAAACATACCCACATTTCCATCATGCTATGCTTCTGACTCATTTCAACTCTAAAACGGGATTTCAATTGTCTATGATCCATCCCAATTCTAATGAATTTCCAATCCACAAAGATCCATCAAATGGAATTACTGTTAGTTCATAATTTAACCCAAAATGGATTTTAAACTTTTCCTCACACTATCAACCTGCAAATAATTTAAAGCAAAGCACTGTTACCATGGTCCTCCTTACTTAGGCGTTTCCTTTTCCTTTGGGTACATACCATGACCCACTATACAAAAATATCCCAAACTTGACCTAATCCTAGGTCCTAATCCCCTTTATAGTTAACATTCTATCAACTCTTTCTCCTTGGTGTGGTCACTATGCAATTATTTAGGCTTTGATCCATTACCATGTCCTTGTAAAATATCACATTCTGAAATAGGCCTCTTTATACCCACTCTTATGATATCACGTTTTTTTAACTCCTCACAAGCACCAGTCAAAATTCATGATTTGACAAGATCATATAAGCTCTATTATCCATTGCAATGACCATTCATTTCCACACTTAAAATCACTATTGCACACTAGATACATTATGCGAGCAATGCCTATAATTGGGGCTAACATGCTAACAATGCACTCATTGCATATATACATAATTAAATTGAAGTAATACCAATACCAATCTTAAAACTCCTCAAATATTTTATTCAACTGAGGCTATTTTCAAACTTTATTGACCATTACAACAAAGAGAGTAGGATTCCTTATCGGACTTGTACTTGACATTAATAAATCCATATTCATTGATCATATGCTTGAAATATTTACCCAAGCAACCCTTTATGCCTCCATCCAAAGAAAAACATCCACTGATATTGATTACATTGCTCATATCCTGATACTTGGAAGCATAAAGTAACATAGCATTGCCACCTGCTAAACACCAAAATTTAAAAAAAAATAAACACCAAAATTTAAAAAAATAATAATAATAACAAAATTTAAAAATTTAAAACTAAAGCTAAAAAAAATTTAAAAAAAAACCCAAAAGACAAAACTTTAAAAAAATTAAAAAAAAACAAATCAAAACAAAATTTAAAAAACATAAAAATTAAAAATAAAACAACATTTTAAAAATTAAAAACAAATTAAAACAAAGTACCCTCCCCTCTCCCCCTCCCCCTCCACTCTGCCCTCTCCCCCTCCCTTCCCACCTCCTCGCCCCCCTCCCCCTCCACTCCGCCATCTCCCCCTCCCTTCCCACCTCCTCGCCCCCCTCCCACTCTGCCCTTCGCCCCCAATCCCCTCTCCTTTCCCCCTCCGCCCTTCGCCCCCACTCCCCCCTCCCCCTCTGCCCCCCGCTGTCCCTTCCCCTCCCCAGCCTGTGCGAGTAGCTTGCCATCCACCCCCACTCCCCCCTCCTCCCTCTGCCCCCACTCCCCCCTCCCCCTCCCCCCTCTATCGGCCCTGCCCCTCCCCTTCCCGCACGCATAGCCCAATAGGGCGCCCATGCAAACTAGTGCGACTATGAGAATTGCGCCGCTGCAAAGGGGCGGAACATGGGCGGAAGAAGGAGCATCGCCTCTCCTTCTTCCGCTCACGTGACGCCCCTTTGCGGCAGCATGATTCTGAGAATTGCGTCGAGCCACAAGGGCGCCCTAATGGGATGTGCGCGGGGGGCAGGAAGGGGCAAGGTCGACGAAGGGGGGATGGGGAGGGGGGAGGGGGGGCGGAGAACTGGCTGCGCACGTGGGGCGGGGAGGGGCAGGGACGACGAAGGGGGGAGGAGGAGGGGGGAGGGGGGGGCGGAGGGGGGAGGGGGAAGTGGAGGGGGAAGGGGCAGGGGATAGGGAGGGGGATAGGGAGGAGCAGAGGAGGATGGGGGTGGGGAAGGAGGATGGGAGAGATGGCGGGTAGGGTTTTTTTTTTTAATTTTTGTTTTAATTTTTAATTTTTTGTTTTAATTTTGAATTTTGAATTTTTTTAAGTTTTTTTTTATTTTTTATTTTTTTTAATAAAATTCCATTTAAAAAAATTTTAAAAATGGTTTCAAATTTTTTTTTTTAATTTTTGTTAAATGAATTTTTTTTAAGGTTTCATGAAAGTTTTTATATTTTATATTTTATATTTTTTCGTAATTTGTATTTTTTTTTAAAGAACCAAATTTTTGTTTGATTTTTTTTTTAAATTATCTTTTATGGTTGTAAATAAAAATAATAATAATTTTTTTTTAATTTGGTTTTGATTTTTTTTTATAAAATTGATGTTTTTTAATTTTTTTTAAATTATGGTTTTTCAAGTTATTATTTTCTAAATTTTAACCTAAAAAAATGAGAGTGATTCTACAAGAACCAATTTTCAATTAAGGGATCGATTTAAGATTTCGATTGCAATGATACCACCTCTAGTTTCCAGAAAGTTGTAAATGTAGCCCCCTCAAAAAAAGGGATGATACTGGTATCACCACTTTTTGTTTTCGGCTTTTTTTTTAGTGTTTTGGTACAAAATATGAAAGAGATTTAATAAATACAATTTTGAATTGTGATTCAATGATATAATGATATAATATTGTCATTTTTTGAAAAAGTTTGCTACCGGTAGCATTAGTTTTCAATTTGAGCCTTGATTTTATGGTTTTTGTACGCGTTGTTGAATTCTACAACAAGAACGTGTTTTGCAAAACATCCTTTACATCTAATTATGCAAGGACTATAGTTTATAATTATTATGGAGGATCAGACTTCTCTCAAACCACTTAGGCTAGACTCATTTGACTTTATTATTATAATAAATTATTTATATTTTTAATTTTAGGTATAAATAAAAAAAAATAATCTAGTTTATCCATATTATATATTTTGCCACTTCTATTTGATATATTAATGTTTAAAAAAAATGTTAAATTTAATTTTCAAAAATTTAATTTTTTTTTAGAGAGAATAAACTCTTTTATCATATTACATTCTTCACGACAAAGGAATTTGTAATAGAAATTTATAAATTAAAAAAATCGACATTTTCTCTTATCATATAAACAAAATGTGTTATTATTTTTAAAGTATTATTTTAAAGATTATGTATTCATCGTTGCATATGCACACTAATGTAAAGATCCTAATAAGCATTATAATAACTACAATGTCAATGGTAATACCAAAGTGAATTATTGAGATTTGTAATCAAAAACACATTCTAAATGGTACACATAGCATCACAACAATAATAATTTGGTTCATGTACACATCAAAATAACTTTGAATATTATCACTCGAAAGGGGACAATTAGATGACCAAACCCTTTCATATTAAAATAGAATTTGAATATATAAAAGTTGTTGTCACTTAAATGGTTAGATTTTTATTCATCACAACATAGCATAGCATAAAGCAACACTTTCAAAGCTATGGTCACAGTAGCACGCCGACCTAGTTATATTTCTATTCATTATTGTGTTTAATTATTTTATTCATGGACATGTTACGTACCTTTCTTTGCTTTGGTTTACATATATTTGTCTTCGCACGAGGATTGAACCCATATTCCCGGGGTTTTTTTTTTAATGAATAGTATGATATCGCGATGAATTTCTGGCATTAAATTCAAAGAATCCTTCTCATTCTGGGCAAGTTCTGATATTAAATTTGAACAACCAAGCACTTATAGTGCCGACTATATCGTAATTTCAAGCCAACGCCAAAGTCATAAACGAGCTAGACTTAGGAGAAAGGGATGGGTATTTTACTTGCTGCACGACACCTTATAATTCTCACATGATCACGTGCCACGATTCATATTACATGGAAAGGCGAATGACTATTATTTCTTGGAAATTCAGAATAACAGTCAGAGATCAAAGTCCTATGAACGTGTTCTTGAAATCAAGTCACGACAAGGTCCAGTGTTTATTGTTATACGGCATTCCTATTCGGTACCAGCTGGATGATCATCAGCCGGAGAGCTGAGTCAATGAAGATTGTGCTGGTTTTTCTAATTTTTTGGGGGTTGACTAGAGCTTATACTTTTCTTAAATTGTAAGAGAATAAAACATGTGTACTGTTTACATTGATTTTATGGCAATTTTTCGAAATTCAAATAAACAATTATAAAAAAATATAAAAAATCACTGACAGACCAACTACCCATAAAAAACAAATTACGACCTTTCTTAGTTCTATCACATTTAATTACATCCTTTCAAATTGAAAACTACATTTTTGTGGAAAGGAAATAACTACGTGCTTTTTTCTCCATTTCTCCATAAACCAATGTCATATGAAAAAATATGTATAAATATTTACACACAGAATAAGAAAATATATAATATGTGATCATTTTAATAAAATAAACTTTATATAATTTGTAATCATTTTAATAAAATAACCTCTTTATACATGTTAACGGTTTAAAAATGGTCAATATCTTATTTCAATAAAATAACTTTTATTTTTTTATTTTTGTCCGAAGCATAAAAACTCATCCTCTTCCTTGGTCAACCCGATCCTCAGTTGAGAAAACCAAGTTCACTGAATATTTCCTTCTTTAGTAAGCTTCGCAAAGCCAACCCATCAGCCCTCCACTTGTACCTCCATGAAGAGAAACAAAGACTAGAAACCTGGCCACCCGACTGGTGATCCGTAGGGGAGCAAACTTACCACTCTTAAAATAAAATAACTTTTATACATGTTAAAGGTTTAAAAATTGTCAATATCATTTAGAATTTTTATTTTGGAAAAATTTATTAATAATTCAATTATTTTAAATTAATATAAATTAAAATATGACTTAAAAAACTTCAACTATTACCTTATAATTATATGTATAGTTGAAGATGGTTTATAGCTATCATCATGACATAATACTAGAGATCCATGCCCTTAAAAAATGCCAATGCTTTCATATAAGAATGTGAGACTAGGGGAGCATGTATGGGGGGCTAGGGTTTGACGGGATGGCGGCAGGAGACTGAACGCCACTATGGCGTCAGCCAGGCCCTCGGCGGACGGCTGCAGGCCGTCAGAGTTGGCAGGCGAGGGCACGGTTTTCCTTGGACGTTAAGCTTCGTATCCTGGTCAAGGTTAGGGGAGTTTTAACACTGGTAAGTTTTTTTTACTGCCTTTTCTAACCTTCCCCTGTGGTTGCCTCTCGTTCCCTGTGGAAGATGGAGCCTATTGACATCGTGGACTACAGTAGCGACACGATGCACCCCAGCGATATTTGGTGTTCGCCACCTGGCAATGCCCGGTTTTCGAAAAGTTTAGGTGGTTTTAACGGGGGTTGTTCAGCAGACTCTCCTCTGAACGTCGGCTTGTTTACCTCCGCCGAACCGGCACCTCTGGTTTACTCTCCGGCACATTCCGTTTTGGACTCTCCTCTTTGGGTTGGAAACGGTGAAGACATTGCAACGTCGAACAAGGAAGCCTCTATTTGGGGAGTAACGGTCCTGCAGCAGCCCTCTCCGGAACCGGTTAGCGAAGGTATTGGTGATCTCCCTGAATTTCTGCTCTCCTCGGAGGGTTCTTTGGATTCTTCGGTGCGGGGTTTTTGTGGGGCGTCGAACATACATGCAGAGTTACAGGGTTTGAATGAGTTTGGGGTACGGCAAGGCGGTGTTTGCACTACGGCGCTGGACTGGGCCGAACACAGAGGCTTCTCTAACCCGGGTGGTGCGTTGTTTGGGAAGGTTCCCGGCTCTGGTGTAGATTATGTGGGTGCTCTGAACCCTCGGGCAAAGACGCGGAGGAAGTGGCTTAAGAACTCTGGTAGAGCACCAAATTACGCCTTGAGGGAGGACATCGATTTCCAACAGATTCTAGAAATGGCAAACTCTGTTTTGGTGGGCAGGGTCTATGGCAGGGCAGTAAGTCTTCACTCGGTGATTCAGTGGGCCTCAAGTGTCTGGTTGGACCACTGTGGATACGTTCCTAGGATTGTTGGACTCTCTGGAGGATGGTTCGCTTTTCACTTCAAATCGGAAGCGCATGCAGCATGGGCGCTCAACCTGAACTAGTCTATCTTCAAAGCGCCACTACTTCTCAAGCCATGGACCCCGCTTTTTTATGCTAGCCGTGAGAGAATGGATACAATCCCACTCTGGGTTCGGCTTCCTGGGTTACCCCTGCATTACTGGACAGAAGACCACTTCAGGAGCATTGGAAACATTCTGGGAAACTATTTGGAAGCCGACCTCTCGTTCCAATCAACTGCTGTTCAGAAGGTGGCTCGGATCCTGGTTAGCATAAATGTTCGAGATGGGTTATTTGAGTGTATAAATCTGAATTGGGGACCTTATTGTTTCACTCAAACCCTGGACTATGAAAATGTGTCGTTTCGTTGCAGAAGATGTCATGCGTATGGACACCCGGCTGTTGAATGCTCTATGCCTGTTCGTATGAGGTTAGGCAAGAATTTGAAGAGGAGGCCAGCTGGGGAGGAGGTTGGGGATTTAGGGAACATTGATGAGCAGGAGGGAAAGGATTTGGGACGCACTGCTGATGAGACTCCCACTTCCAATGGGAAGGATGAGAACACCAAGGTGACGGAACTGGAAGTGGTGAACACTCAGGAGACGGACAGCATTGTTCTGGAGATACACCTTCCTTCTGGCAGAGCAGCGACAGAACAGGTCTTAACATCTGATTCGGCTCCGGAAGCCTCCTCGCTGGCTCTGGCAAATGTCCCCGACTCGGCTGCTGGTACATTTTCCGCTCCATCCTTAAACCCTTCCTTCAGTCTTTTTTTTAATAACTTTGTTCATTCTGGATTCGATTGGGTGGATGGTCTTAAGAACTTGAACATTTCTTCAAAGCCACTAGCTATTCTACCCCCTCCTTCGAATGATGTTGGCTCTTCACCTGTGACGGAAATCATCCAGGTTCCCTGTCCTACCACTGGTATTGGTGAGGATTCTCCCGTCTTAGTTCAAGTGCTGGCTGAAGCCCCCTCAAATTCTGGTTCCTCGGAGTCTGGGTATTACCTTCGCTCCATGAACAAAGCTAAGGGTGGAGGATTAGGGCTGGAAAAACCAAAAAAACCCAAAACCAGGGGACGGAAGTCTTTCATCTCACAAGCCAAAACCAGGGCTCGATCGGATCTTCGGAATGGTACTCAACTTTCAATTGAAAGGGCACTTAGAGCAGCGAATGCCCACTTGGTTGGGTTGTGATGAAGATTATGTCTTTTAATTGTCGAGGTCTGGCTGGTCCCTCCAAAAGACCAGCTCTGCGTCGGATGCTGCAACTGGAGCATCCGGATGTTCTACTTTTACAAGAAACTATGTGTGGTGGTGCTGAGGCTATTGACAGGCTTAAGGCCTGGTTTCCAGGTTGGTGTTTTGAAGCTTTGGATGCTAGGGGCCGTTCCGGTGGTGTGGCAATCGGCTGGAATGAAGCTAGGGTTTGTGTTACTTCCAGCTGGGAGATGCAGTCGGTTCTGGGAATCTCCTACAATTTCTTGGAGTCGGCTCGTACCTTTACCATTGTCAACATTTATGGACCTTACTGTGAGAGGGAGTTGTTCTGGAATTCACTTCTGAGGAGGAACTAGCTCAGGGGGGATTCAGTGATTTTGGGGGGAGACCTAAATTTTTCATTGGGCCATGCTGAGGTTTGGGGGCCAAACGCCAATGTTGATCCCCTTACTAATTTCTTTATTCGGAAGCTTACTGAAGGCAATTGGATTGATGTGGAACCTGTATTGCTTAAGCCAACTTGGAGGAATAAGAGAGTTGGTCTGGACAGTGTGGCTAAGAGATTAGATCGGTTTCTACTCTCTGAGCATCTTGTGGAGTCAACCTTCTACGCTCGTCAATGGATTGGATCAGGGGGCATTTCAGATCATGAACCTATTTTTCTGGAGCTGAGGGATGGTCCCCACAAACCTCCTGCTCCTCTAAAATTCAATAAAGTCTGGCTGGAAGACTCGACCTTCTTGGATCTGATTCAACAACACTGGGTACCCTTTCATACCGAATCAATTCACTCTGTTGCCTTCCATTTTGCTGAAAATCTCAGGACTCTTAAGGAACCCATCAAAGCCTGGGCAGCAGAGAAAAGGAGGAAGGATGATAAGACTCTTAGAGATATTGAAGAGGAATTAGCCACTATTGCTGAGGAAGGGGGAGGAGGTTTCAGTTCTCAACAGTCTAAGGATCGTTTGGTTCATCTAGAAAATCTGAGGAACCGTATGCTTCTTCAGTTAGAGGAAACTTGGAGACTAAAAAGCCGCGCTTTATGGTTGGAGAGTGGGGATGAGAACTCCAAATTCTTCCACGCCTATGCCAAGGGAAGAAGGTCTGCCAATACCATTTGGAGTCTGGATGATTCTGAAGGTAACTCTTGGTCAACTTTTGAAGGAATGGCATCGGTGGGGATATCTCATTTCAAGGACCTCTTCAAAGCCAGTGAGAGAGTGAATATTGGAGAAGTGATACAGGTTGCCCAGCTTTTTCCCCGGTTTGTGGAGATAGAGGATAACAGGAACTTGATGGCTCCCATCACAGGGGAGGAATTAAAAAAGGTAATGGCTAGCTTTCAAAAGGACAAAAGTCCAGGGCCCGATGGATGGACGATTGAATTTTTTATCGCTCTCTTTGATCTCATTGGGAATGATCTGCTTGAACTTGTGGAAGACTCGAGAAGAACAGGTAGGGTGCCAGCCAGCATTAACTCCACCTTCATTGCACTTATTCCCAAGGTGGATACTCCTACTACCTTAAACGACTTTCGACCTATCTCCTTGTGCAACTGTGTGTACAAGATTGTCACTAAGATAATTGCTTGCAGACTCAAACCTATTCTCTCCTCTCACATCTCTGAAGAGCAGTTCGGGTTTCTGGAGTGGCGTCAAATTCATGAGGCTATAGGCATAGCTCAGGAAGGGATGCATAGCATCAAGACTAAAAAACTGAAGGGTGCTATTCTCAAAATCGACCTCTCCAAAGCATTTGATAAGGTGAGCTGGCTTTATATCAGACTCATGCTTACCCACCTTGGTTTTGAGATCGGATTTGTTCGCTGGATTATGAGCTGTATAACCACCGTCTCTTTCTCTGTCTTACTGAATGGAGCTGCTTCCCAGTTCTTTCACTCGGGCCGTGGATTAAGACAGGGATGTCCCCTCTCTCCTCTCCTATTCTTGCTGGTGGCGGAAAGCTTGAGTAGAGCTATCTTGGATGCCAAACGGTCTGGCAATTTCGAAGGGATTTCGGTAGCTCCGGGGCTCTCACTAACTCACTTGCTTTTTGTGGATGATATCCTGATCTTCTGCTCTGGCTCTTATTCAGATGCTGCTAAACTTAAAGAGATGTTGCAACTCTTCTCAACAGCTACGGGAATGGAGATAAATGATGGAAAATCCACAATTTCTACCTCGCTTTTGCAAGAGGAGGATCTCACTTTTTACACCACTTCTTTTCCCTTCAGGATACTCAATCTTTCGGATGGGATAAAATACCTGGGGTTCAATTTAAAGCCTAATGACTACTTAAAAAAAGATTGGACCTGGTTGCTGGATAAATTGGAAAAGAGGTTGAAGAGTTGGAGTTTTAGGTGGCTCTCGCGCACTGGGAGGCTTGTTCTTGTCAAGTCGGTGTTGGAGGCCATCCCGGTCTACTGGATGTCACTTGCTTGGATCCCTAAAGGGACGCTGGAAGCAGCAAGGAAGATTTGTTTCAATTTCCTGTGGAACGGGAAGGAAGATGCTCATGTCACCCCGTGGGTGAGGTGGGACAGAATTGCTGCTCCTAAAGCTCTGGGAGGTTGGGGCCTCAAGAATATTTTTCATTTCTCTAAGGCTCTGGCAGCCAAATGTGGTTGGCAGCTGATCAAGTCGGAAGGATTCTGGGCCAAGGTTATGTTGCGGAAATATGTGGAACCTGACTCGGTGGAGGAATGGATAAGATCTCCTAACAAGAGGCATCATGGCGGCTCTGTCATCTGGAAAGCACTGGTAAAATCTTTCGATATCATAGAGCATAATCTGGCATGGGAGGTTGGCGATGGACACAGGTTTCGGATCGGCCGAGACCCCTGGGTCGGATGCAACGATCAGCATATTCTGTCTGTTGATCTGATGGATGCACTGAGACAACGAGGTATCACAACACTCTACCATTTAGCGGACTGGGATAACCTTTGGATGGGCAGACCTCTTTGGAGGAGGCCGGACTCACTCGGCTTAAGAGTGGAGCTAGTGGAGGAATTAAGGATTTACTGTAGAGCTCTCTGCAGGGATCAGGTTTTTCTGAACGATGGTGAAGATTCACTAATCTGGGATGGAGACCCTTCCGGCATATACACCCCTAAAAATGGTTACCTGTGGATATCTGAAAATTTTGAGCCACGTGAATTGGAATGGTGGTGGAAAACGGTTTGGAAGCTCCATTGTCCTCCCAAAGCCAGACTCTTCCTGTGGTGTACTATGGCAAACCGGATTCCTACGTGGGAAATTCTGCAGAAGCGCAGCTTCCACGGGCCTAGTCGATGTATTTTGTGCAAACAGTGTGAGGAAACAACACCACACCTGTTCCTTCAGTGCCACTTCACCAAGGAGGTTTGGAATATTACTGCTCGCATTTTTAAAACAGCGCTTCCCTGGGCAGGGAACTCTATTGAAGAAGCTTGGAGAAGTTGGACTAACAATGTAGCTCTGAAACCATTCAAAGCTCTCCCTCCGGTGGTAAACTGGGGACTTTGGCTCATGCGTAACAGTGGACTATTTAAAGACAAATTGGGCACTCCGGCTCAGGTGGCTCTTCAGAGCTGTGGGATCTTTATAGCCCTCCGACGGGTCCGGCAGCCACCCTCTCCCCGTACTATTCTACCTGTTGATATTGATAGATCTCAACCCTGGGGCTTCTTCGACGGGGCCTGTCAAAATGACTCTTGTGGGGGAGGAGCAGTTCTTTACTTATCCCCTGTGCATTTCTTTGTGATGGCCTTTGGTTTCGGTAGAGGAACCAACAATTGGGCTGAAATACTCAGCCTCAAGCTGCTGCTCTCTTATGCTTTGGAACGTTCTTTACTGAATTTGAACGTCTTTGGGGACTCATTGAATGTGGTTAATTGGGTTAATGGCACATTTCTCTGCAACAACCGGAGGATTGCCTCTGTTTTGGATCAAATTCAGAATGCCACTCTTACACTGGATACTTTTACTTGCACGCACACATTCCGTGAGAACAACACTGAGGCGGACGAGGCCTCCAAGGAGGGACTTACCTTGGGGGACGGCATATGGAAGATTACTGAATCGCTGAACGGGAATGTGCTGGTTTACTATCATCGTCCATTCATTGAATGAATGGGGTTTTGGGTCCTTGGTCCTTGGCACCGAATTCTGTTTCTGGAGATTTTCCCATATGGAAGTCTGTACCGAACTAAATGCTATGTTAATTGTTTTGTATTTAGGAATAGAAACATCCTGCACCTGTTTATATGGCCTCGCTGAAGCATACTCTTTGAGTTTTGTAAATGATGTAACTTCTCACACAGTGAGAATATCACAGTTATATTTTGGGAACTTTACTGGACAACTGTCTCTGCAGTACTATACTCCACTCTAGATGAGTGAGATGATCAATGTAATTTCGTACTCCTTGGATGAAATGAAATTACGCTTTTTTTTCGAGGAAAAAAAAATTATATGTATAGTTTATTTAAATCACTTTATTCATTATTATAACAAAATTAAGTTAAGTAAGTATAACGTTATTCAAAAGCATAAATTTATTAAGTGCTTTTAATTGGTATTATTTTGTGATTATATATAAGACAAAAGAAAGTATAAGAATATACTCATGTTTTATATATGATTATAGAAATAGGTAATAGTGTTAGAAGAGTATATTAGAGTTAAAAAAAAATTATAATGTGGAAATGTTTAAGTAATATTTAGATTATATTGAAAACGTATATTAAAGTGAAAATGTATAATGTAGGAGGATAAAGATATTAGTTAGGTAAATGTAAATAAAATTATTCAAAATTATATCTATATAATATTTTAGTTTTAAAGTTTTTTAAATATAAATAAAATTTTAAAGTAAATTATTTAGTTTAGTATTTTTTTTATTAAGATTTATAAATCAAAATTAATTTAAATGAATATTAATTATCATTATCTTAATATTATTATATAATAATTAAATAAAAATTTATTAAATAATTAATAATAACCCATTTAATAATAATTTTTAATTTTTAATAAATAATAACAATAATTTATTATTTATAATTTTAATTTATAATTTTTATGACTTTTTGGTGTGATGTTTCAGGATTGCTACCACTACCTCGTCACGAAAGATCTTTTAAAAAATTTCAAAATTCTTCACAATGTTTTTCCAAGTAAAAATATATAATATAAAAGGATAAAGATATTAATTAAAACATATTAATAACAAATTTTAATTTTTAATAAATAATAACATTAATTTATTATTTATTATTTTTATGACTTTTTATTGTGATATTTTTATGACTTTTTATTGTGATATTTTTATGACTTTTTATTTTTATGTAGATTTTTTTAAACATTTTCAAAATTCTTCACAATGTTTTTTTTACATATTTAGGAACATATGTTTGGTTTAGTGTTTTTTTATTTATTCTTTATATTTCATAGGTTATTTGTTTTTGTTCAAACTTATATATATATATATATATGAAGAAAACGGTATAAAAATCACATATGAAAACAACTATATAATATATAATTTAATGAAAATGTATAGAAATGATTTATAAATACAACTATATAATTTAATAAAGATATGATATTATATATATATATATATATATATATATATATATTATTTAATATCATCTCGATCATTCTCTTCAAAACCCATTTTTTCTAAATTATATATTGAAAACCTCGATCATTCTCTTCAAAACCTATTGCTTCTAAATTATATATTGAAAACCTTTCATATAGATATCACACTAAATTTTTATTATAGAAATTTCACTTCTCTAACAAACTTTAAGTTATACTCAAATTATCAATGTTTAATAACCCATCTCATTCAACTTAAGACAGCTGCAAATGAAATTTAACTCATAAACACATCTGAGCTGGAATCACAAGAGAAGTCTGTCAAAATACTGAGAACAGAATTAAAACAACAGCCCTATGGCCCAGGCAAAACCCCAACCAGGGAAAACCTATGAGAGAGAGAGAGAGAGAGTATTTTATTTCTTTTAAAATTGGAATTGTACAGCAAATAAACAATGGAGAGACCACTTAGCTCAACCCATTGAAGACAGCAACCAATTCTGGAAATCCTATGATAGAATTTTTGCTCATACTCAGCAATACACCAGCATTGGAAACTATGCCCAACACAGGCTATACGATCAATCAAAATGCACA
The DNA here is from genome assembly GCA_027924585.1 of Larix kaempferi. Lineage (NCBI taxonomy): Eukaryota > Viridiplantae > Streptophyta > Pinopsida > Pinales > Pinaceae > Larix > Larix kaempferi. The sequence goes on from BSBM01000904.1 coordinate 50,093,230, forward strand.
GTCCACTTCTCGATTTATGTGCATAAAGAAGTTGTCCTCCTCCTCGGTCTGTGTGCTCTCTGTAATAGTAGCACTGTACTTGGAAAATCATGCCCACTATGTAAGGAAACGCATGCCCTTCTTTTGCTTGGAAATTTTTGCCTCTAACAGAGCTAAACTAGAATTAAATGTAGCAGTCAATGACCTCGAAATTCATGTCAACAAATCCCAAAATCATTCCCAACATCTTCCTCAAAATTCATGCTCATTAAATGTAGTTGTATGGTCTGGTATGAATGTTGTACCTATGCCTTGGGATGTAGTCCAATAGACTTCTTCCTCTCCTCTCAAGCTCGACTTGCTCGGACCAAAAAATATCTCTTTGGATGAACTTGAATTCTCCAACTCTCTTGGGATATGTGTAAAATGAAAGAGGGAAAGGAAATTTAATTCAATTTTATTGTCTTTGGTTTGCCTCTCAAGGGTAACTAAAGAGTCATCTAATCCAAGGGTCCACAATCGATTAGATCAATGGATGAGAATAAATGCTCATAATTCTATCCATTATTTAAATTTATTCATTTACCATTTAATTACACCAAAAGTCACTTTATAATAATAAAGTGAATTAATTGCTCATCTCAAACAATTAATACAAAGGTCATGTCCCATTTTCCCTCATTAATTACTTAAACATAAAATGACTAGAAAAACACTTCCTAATTACAATTTCAACATTTATTACTTTCAAAATGTATTTATTCAAAACCCATTTTCTCTAAAACATATGTTAAAAACCTTTCACATAAATACTACACTAATTTGTTATTACTTTCAAAACTTATTTCACTAAAGCATATGTTAAAAACCTTTCACATAAATACCACACTAAATTTGTATTACTTTCAAAACTTATTTCACTCAAATATTTGTGGTATCATTTTAACGACTCCCTAGTAATACTACCAAAAAAATTTATTTTAAAAATTTAAGTCATTTCTATATTTTAGAACTTCTCGTCTTGAATCAATTTTTTTTTTCCCACAAAAAAAAGCATACTATTTCTATTCAATATTGAATCAAATAGTACTAATATCCAGCTGCAAACCAGTGATCCAAAAAAACAAAAAGCCTGGTTTTCCGATAATCCTTCCAAATACAAAAAAACATACTTAATACAAAGTCAAAAAGCCAAAATAATGCTCCAGTAGTCCCTAATCTAGAAAATACAAAGTACCCGAATCAATCTTCAGGTTTTCACAGTGTTCTTCCCAGATTAGAAAACCCTCATTATCCTCCAGAGCCTGCTTTGACAACTGATCAGCCTGAGAATTGAATTCTCTGTAAATGTTCTCCAGGGATAGTGAGCTAAAGGCTCTCAATTCCATCTATGTTCTATTGCACCAATAAACTAAATTCAGCACCTTCAAGTCATATTCACCTTTATCCCATTTTATCGTTACTCAAGACTCTCCATAAATTTTGACTTTTCCAACCCAAATAAATTTGCAACACGGGCAACACACCACAGCGCTAACAATTATGCTTTCATGTTTGTCCCCTTGCCACAATTCAATCGAAAAGTATAATAGTGTTTCTGATTCAGGAAGATTACCCCTCCTGCTCCACAGTTCCCCAATTGTGCTGCTCCATCAAATAAAAGCACCAGATCATCAAAAGTAAGTTGAAAGCTTCCAATATTCCATTGGGTAGGATGATTATCAGCAGGCTGATATTTAAAATAATGGCACAGAACAGAGTTAAAAATATTCTCCAAATATGGGCTCAGATTTTTGAAAATGGATTTATTTCTAGCCCTCCATATAGCCCAACACACAAAGACAGGAAGTGTAGGATGAGTAATACATCACTTAACCCAACAATGAAGACATGAATCCACACTATTACCCTCCCATGCCATAGAAATGCCAAAGCACTAGTAGAATTTCTCCCACAGACACTGAGTGAATGAACAATTTATGAAAATATGAGATGACGACTCAGAATCCTTCAAGCATAGTGTACATGGACTGGGCCCAATCCACCCCATCAAGGATAACTTATCCCACGTTTTGATTCGATCCTGGAGCAAAAACCATAAGAAACACTTTAGTTTTAATGGAATGTGCCAAGACCAGATAGCCTTGTACCACCAGTGCATAGGGAAGATGCATCTCCTTTTTATCATATAACTATATGCGATCTTACCAGTGACAATCCTAGTGGCGGCGTTACCAACCCATAATACCTTATCAGCCCCAGAACTCAAATGGATTCCAGCACAGTTCAAGGTATGGATGTACTCATTCCATTCAGCAGCATATTGATGAGGCAAATGTAACTCAACAGCATTTCTCCAATAGCCTCGGGAGTTCCGGCTAACAATAGAGTTTAATGTGTAACATCCCACTGACCTGAGGAAGGATAAAAGTCCAGTCATCATAATCTGTCCCACGTTTACACAGATAATAGGGTCAATTCCTACAGCAATATGTTGTCCATTCCCAACTTTCCAACACGTTTCTGCAGCCAGCCAGCAGTACACCTTCATAAATCCGTTCCAAAATGGAGACACACCCATAGTCCTCTTATTCGGCAACCGCAGCCACTGAGTTATATCTGATTTCATATATTTATGTTATATAACCCTAGACCAGAGTGAGACCCCAAATATATCCCTCCAAAGGCTCTTTAAACGGAGTGTTGCACTAAAGATTGATAAATCTTTCAACCCCCATCCACCAGTTGTTACAGGCAGTGATATTTTATCCCAGCTAATCATTGACAAGCTTGATTTCTTCAAACCTCAAGTCCATAAAAAATTGAAAATAAGTTTCCAGAGAGTGTTGATCACCGAACAAGGCACAGAAAGCAAGGAGAACCAATATACCGGAGTCCCTGTCAGAACTGATTTTACAAGTGTGAGCTTACCTCCAATGGATAAGAGCCGATAAGTCCAATGGGAGATCCGGGACTTGAACTTCTTAATCAACCATTGCCAGTATTTGATCATGTAGCCATTCGGCTTAAGCTGGAACCCCAGGTAAGTAAAACCATCCACAATTTTGCAACACTCGAAAGGCAGCAGGGATATAATGTCTACCAATCGATCCTCATCAACACAGTTCTCATAAAGACATGAATTTCTCAGACTAATCTTCATACCCGATGCCTTACAAAATAGATCCAAGATGCCCTTATAATCCCTCCATTCCTCCAATGAGTCATTGCCATCTAGTAAGACATCATCCACAAACATAGCATGTGATATAAATAAATCATTAGATATTTTCAGGCCATTAATCTTACCTTTTCTTTGTGCCATATTGATCAATCTACTTAGGCCATCAATCATTAACAGAAATAGTAAAGGAGACATCGGACAGCCTTGCCGAAGTCCGCGAGAGCAGCTAAAAAATGATGTAGGAGCGCCATTAACTAGGACAGCAATACTCATTGAATTCACACAAGCCATAATCCACTGAATAGCAAGAGTTGGAACCCCAATTTGAATCATAACAATCCAAAGAAAGTCCCAGCTAACTCTGTCATATGCCTTCTCCAAGTCAATCTTAAGTAGGATAGCTTTAAGCTTCTTGCACTTGATAGAATGTAGAAGCTCCTAAGTAATTCCAATGGAATCATGAATCTGACGGTCTTCTAGAAAGCCAAATTGCTCCGGGGTAATAAATTTGGACAATACAGGTTGTAGACGACCAGCAATAATTTTGGAGACAATCTTATAGACAAGATTGCATAGTGCAATAGGACGAAAGTCCCCAAATGTCTTCGGATCACTAACTTTAGGGATGAGAGTGATGAAGGTTGCATTCAAAGCACCAGAGACATACCCCTGCACCCTAGTATACTCCACCATCTGCAAAAGTTCATCTCCCATTATGTCAAAGAAGTGCAAAAATAACTCCACTGTCCAGCCATCAGGCCCTGGACTCTTCTCCTTAGCAAATAGTTTTAGTGTCTTTTCAACCTCCTCCAAGGTGATCTCCATACACAAATATTCAGCATCCTTACCATAAAAAAACTTAGGGTAAAGACGTGCCACCTGTAATTGTGATAATAAATCACATCCCTTGTCATCAGAATAGATATTTTGATAGGGTAACTCCATCTCTCCGGTCGCTTCAACTCCATCCTCATCAACCATTTTCCAAATGGTGTTATTACTCCTTCTAGCTGACGCAAAGGAGTGGAAAAATTTGGTATTACTGTCACCATAATTCACCCAAAGAGCCCGACTCTTCAGTCGCCACTCTTTTTCTTCATTCAAATAAATACGGTCTCGCTAGGATTCCAAGTTCTTCAGTAGTTCGAAGTTGGATGTGTCCAAAGGAGCTTCCATATTAAGTGAATAAAGTGACTGGGGCTTATCTTCAACAATCGTTAAGATCTGCTTATCCAGTTTTTTCTTCTGGTGAATCCACGATGAGACTTTTCCTTTCAACAACTTTAACTTCAAACATAACCGAATCAACTTGTAAATGATTTGTGTGGTTTGTCTTAAATTTGACACAAATATTTTATCTTAGTCATGTTTATATATGCACTTTCCCTTGCAAGGATTCTCTTTTGTGTTGTTAGGTTTTTTTGAAATTTTCTTTTTTTCAATAATTTTTAATATAAAAAAGAAATTATATTTTTATTTATATATAGTGATGAGTTAGAAGTAATTGAGAGTTGTGAATTGTAACCATAATGTTTGGAGGTCAAATCTTTGGGTGGCTATGCAAAGATATATAAAAACTTTCACGGTAAATATATAAATACCTTACATAACTGTTACTTCCATGAATGTAGCAACTTCTTTCTAAAATTATGAACCACATTGAAATATATATATATAAACTTTATTTTTATCAAATATTTTTAATTGATATTTCTTATTTTCTCTTAAAACATCATTATAAAAATATAGTAATAAAATGAATTATATATAACATCATCATATATCCAAAAGTGATGCAAGAGTGCTTTGTTCACCATAATTGATATTAATAGAAATTGTTTATCACATCACACCATGATCGTTACCATGGAGATTTGTTCTCATGACATTGTATTTACCTTGACATGTATAGAAAATTAAAAATAATATGATGTATCAATTTTAATAATTTGGTTGAAAGTTAATATAGTTGTGTAATTTTATATAATTAATATAGTTAAATTATATAGTTCATGCCATTGTATTTATTATGTATTAATTTTAATAATTTGAATTAAAAGTTCATGTCATTGTCTTTATCTTGATATATATTGAAAAGTAAAAGTAATATGATGTATTAATTTTAATAATTTGGATTGACAAATAATATAGTTGTGTAAATAATAATTTGGATTGACAATTAGTATAGTTGTGTAATTAATAATTTGGATTGATAATTAATATAGTTGTGTAATTCTATATCATGTTATTATATTTAGTATATATTAATTTATAATTTAAATTAAAAATTTATATAATTGTTTAAATTTATATTTTAAATCTCAATTTATATTTAAATAATTTAAAATTTTAATTAATTATTATATAATTTTAATATAATATTTTTATTTTTATAAAGAATTTAATTGTTTTAATTTTGTTGAGACATTTTTTGGCTTGGATATCTAGAGTTTGTTGAGATTTCTCGTGCGTATTAGCTTTCCTTGATTCTTTCGGAATAACAAGAAAGTAGTTTTTCCGCTGAAAAAAAAAACTTAATTGTTTTATAACCCTCATCATAATACTCTTACCTTGGTAAAAAACTTAATTGTTATATATAACCATTAACCTAATACTCCTACGTTTTAACACATAGAATAAGGAAACTAAATAACACAATGAGGTTTATCTTGATTATAATTTATTCATGATGCATTGTTTTATTTTAATTATTAGTGATTTTCTTAAAATTTAAAATTATAATTTTTTGTATGATGTATTATTTTGTTTTAATTATTAATTGTTTTCTTAAAATTTGAAATTAATTATTATATAATTTTAATATAATATTTCTATTTTCATAAAAAAAAATATAATCTTTAACATAATACTCTTACGCATTCATTATAATTTTTTCATTAAAATAAGTCTTTGTTATATTTTTTTTTCTTAAAATTTAAAATTAATTGTTTTATGAACTTTAACATTTAATATTCCTACCCGCATACATAATACTCCGATCAGCATGAGCAATTTAATATTCCTACCCTCATACATAATACTCCGATCTACATGAGCAACACCTCAATAACACATTGAGGTATGTTTTTATAATTTTTTTATGATGTATTATTTTATTTGTTGGTTTTTATCTCGAGAAGTTAAAATATTGGAATTGAAAAAGGTTAACTACATTTTCCTTTCAATAATTATCATTTATGTGTTGAGAAAAATCACTATATATATTTTATACAAAAATTATCATATAAATGAATGAATTCTTAATATGATATATTTTTTAATTTATAATTAAACTATTTCTCAACGAAATCACTTATTGTGACCCATACTTTAATATTAATGTGGAAAAGGGTGCATTGAACATAGATCTAGTAAATTTTATTGACACCAGTTACAATTAGACATCCAAACAACACTTCAAGGTTCAAAAATTTCAAACATATTAGTTTTAGTGAGAATCTTGAAAGTCCTTGTTTGTTAGTGGATGTACATCGTTAGTATGAGAGGCATTTCATTTTTTATTTTATTTTTGTGTCTTAGGGATTTGTTTGTTTTCTAACTCATTTAAATTCATGCATGGTCTAACTTAGGAGTTTAATTCACTTATTTCCCATGACTGGTGAAGAATTATCAAGTAGTGACCAATCATAAGGTTTAACGTTGAGTGGCTTTCTCATGGGATTGTAAGTTTACTTGAGATAGTCAGTAAGAATCTTCATGAATTTTTTCAGCTTATGTGTAGCTTACTTCTTATCCTTATTCATGTGTTATTTTTTATTTCCCCACTAATAAAATTCATTACCCTTAACAAAGAGTCATTTGCCGCTCTTATGGATTGCTTGAACTTTATTATCGTGTGTTAAGGGTCTTCCTTAATTTCTTTTTTTCTTTTTTTTGCTAGTTTGTTCGTGACTTGTGACACTAGCATGTGTTCTAAGAAACCATGACCTAAGGGCATATAAGACCTTAAAATATTCAAGGATCGCACTCGATTTGGGCCACACCAACCCTTAACATTGATAGATTTTAAGTGTCTCGTCCCAACTACCTTGCAGAGTTCAAACTCATGTCACCATGAATGAGGCTCCTCAAAAAAACCCGTGCTAGAGGGATTTGACTTCCTTTATTTATTTTTCATAATTAATTATAATAATGAATTTATTGACAGTTGACCTGGACCTAAGTGACACGTATTGTACTAATGACAACTACTTAATAATTTATAATTTCAATCTAGTTGATACAATTATAATTAGTCAAACAAATATAGTATTATCATTATTAATATTGACTAGGGGATTTTTCTTATAAGATTTTGGAGCAGACTAGATCTAGATTCTAAACAAGAAAATAATACATAATTTAGAAGTAACCAACAATGTGACAAAATCATGTCATTAATTATCAAAACAAGAAAGAACAAGCATGAGATCTTTCAATAACATGTTATATTCCATATTATTTACAAATAATTAGTGAGTTATTGCATATAGGCAATTCGAATAGGTCTAGGAGGAAATTGGAATTGGTCATCTAGTGCATGAGATATTAGCTAGGATTAACTAGAGCCTAAATGCCCTTTATTAGTCATGCAAACTCTCTGAGGTGAGTTAACATCCCCGTAACCAACCTAAGAAGACCCTAAGTGGACTTAGTCATGTAAATGTAATGAATAAGTGAAGATAAGCTCATGCATGTGGTGTTCATCCTAAAATGACTCAACTCTAATTGCAATGGATCTTTCCTAAAATCAAGGAAAGAATCCCCAAAAGGAGGATTGTTCCCTCATCAACTAAAAATAGATGGTTAGGAGCTCTAATTGGCGTATAAATAGCAATGTAGGTCCCTTGGAGGTTGGGATGAAGCTCTAGGGTGGGTCAATGGACAAATTGGATGCAATTTGGACTAGTAGGCTCATGAGACCATGACCTAAGTACCTATGTGAGAGAATGATTCCATGGAGAGGGTTATTACAACATTTCAAATAATTAATCCCACTTAGCTCTCTCCTACATTTGAAAAGTATTTGTGACTTATGAATAATTAATTTAGAGGTTGATTAGCTCTTTATTTTAAGCAATTGGGGGACTTCCATAGTTCAATATATTAGATATCATTTTTGGAATTATATTCACAATGTAATTTATAAATATGACCTATGTCTTATTAGAATTAGTTAGGATGACCAAATTTATTTTTATATATTATTGAATAGTCCACTTAGCACTCATTACATTAGGTGATGCTCATAAAGGTAAAGAAGTGCACAATTAAAATTCGCATGAAGTGAATCACATGGACTCAATCATTACATATGGGGCTTACACACAATAACCAAGACTTCCCAAGAGGCATTTCCCATCCCAAGACTCCTATGGTTGTCAAGCTTACTTAGCTTGCAACCACATTTGCAAAACCTTAGAAGTCTTGTGCCATATAAACTATTCATTTAGAGCTCCCTTGACTGTACCAACTTTTTACTTACACTTAAATAAAATATACAACAATTATCTCAATAAAAAATAAAAGCATCTTAATGTACAAGTCTCATAACTAAACACATCATTATGTATCATTTGCATCTAAATATGGAAATAAATAGTGACACAAAATGAAGAGACGCTTCTTTTTACAATAAATAGAAACATAGAACTTAGGTTACTACCTTAAGGAATTCACCAAAATAAAGTTCCAGTTGTCCAAAATTTTAATCATATGTATTCCCAATAATACATAATGGAAAAATAAATTAGGTTTATTTATAAATATGGATTATATATGAGTACTAATGCAAAAAACATCCATTTGTATATATTTGCAATATAATACATTTGTAGGTCCAAAGGGGTTGGATTCACTAGTGAAGAATAATTTCTCGTTGGTTATGAAGGTTTAATTTCTAGGGATTCAAACCTTTGAGGTTTCTATGGGGGCACATGGAGGTAGTGGTCGAACATGTGTTTGCACCTAGAGAGATTACATTAATTGATCTTGTGACCCATGCATACATAAGTGGATCAAATCCAACCCTCATGCAATCCTTCAAATCAAACATTAATTGTATCAAGTACGACCAAAATTTTAACAGTCCCATTGCTTGCTTGCAACAAGGTTTAATCAACAAGAAGAAGGCATGAATGAAGAAAAACTTGTCATTGTGAAGGTCTCTGTGAGCATCTTGACACCTAGAAGTGATCTCTCTCATGAAGACCACTACTCTCATATTCAAAATTGATCCTTGCATGTTTAATGCATAAGAGGTCTCCATTGGTATCTCAATGGGATAATAGGAAAGATTAGTTTAATGGAACCATGACTAGGGTTCACGCTCAAATGCATAGTTATGACCTCCCTTGGTTGATATGCTAGTCACCAGCATGAACTTTGATCCTTAATGGGAGTTGGTGTTAGATTTGAACTTATAAGAGGGGACTCAAATGCATTCATAGTTTATAAGGACTTGGAAAACCTTTTTTTTTGTAAGGCTCGTACCCACCGAGTTTCAAACCAGTGACCTTATGTAAAGAGTGCCTTAACAATACACCCATTCACCGTCTATTCTACGCCCCATGGGAACTTGGAATTTAACCTTTTGATTAAGCTCCATTTATCCCAAAATTATAGGTATGATAGAATCTTGGTAAAATAAAGATCTGGTTTATAGGTTTAATGGGATCTAACCATAAGGAAAGTAACTTATCAAGTGGAGTAAATATATTTGGGGTTGTGGCTTAATATTCATTTTTTGAAAGAGGCCTTTTATCCATTGTATTTTCAAGTGGATAAGAATAACAAATGTTTTCAATAGAAGGACCTTGGGTGTAGGGAAGAGTAGACCTTTTCTTTGTCTCCTAGGCACCTAAATTTAATCTTCCATCCCAGTCTGGGTAAGACTTCCAAACTTCCCCATGCACTTTTAGGAGGATCATGTTTTATACTATATTGGAAACATATTGGAAGAGTTAATTTTCTATGATTGTAGCAAAGTTAAGGAGGGGTTTTTCTCTTTCATCCAAAACTCTATAAAGTTAGATATGTGTAAAGGTCTTCCTAACATTTTTTTTTAAGTGGGAAGGCTTCGAGTGTAATCAAGAACAAAATTAGGAGAGCACTATGGTTTGTCTCTAGTTTTGAAAAGATCCATGATATATAATGGTTATATGTTCGAACTTCAATGAAGGCATATGCCAACCCCTAATTTTTGGGGAAAATCCATATCCCAAGTGGGTTCTTGGGCCCTTTAGACAATTTCTAGTTGTCGAGAGAGAGACCTTAGTCTTGTGCTTTTCTATCGAAGAAGCAAATATCAAAATCCCCTAGAAGGTTCTCCCTTGGAAGCTTCAAAGAAATTGTGAATATTTTTAAGCATTGTCTCGTTGTCTTTATAATATTGAAATATTTTCCTTCCTAGAGATATTAGGAATTTTTATTGTTATATAAGACCATTAGAGATGATTTGCAAAAAAAGAGTTAAAGAAGGGATAGACAAAAAGCATAGAGAATTTGAAGCCACTTTCTATAAGGAACAATTTGGAAACAACTATCCACTCTCTCTAGGAAATTATTTATCCTTATTAATTTCACTAGAAAAGCAAGTCCAAAATAAGAACGTATTGTTTTTTATTTTATTTTGGACATATTGTTTTTGTTTTTTGTTGTGTGACATCAGTTGAAATGAAATTCTTATTAAATTATCAAAATTTCTAGCTTTATAGAGTTAAAGTAAAAATGAATTTATAAAGCTTTCAATGAAATCTCAAAAAAAAATATACTTGAAAAAAGTTAAATTCATTTTAAATTAAATCTACATTTATCAAGAATTTTTAAAAACATTATACTTGAAAAAATTTAATCCTTATCTATATTTTATAAATAAATTTTAGTAAATTTTAGTTTAAGATAAAATTTTATATATATATATATATATATATATATATATATATTCCATTCTATTGATTTTTCTTAATTGTTTTTGTTATATTTTAACTTAGAATCTCAAACTTATATCCTCCTCCTCTGTATTGATGGCAACAAATGGTAACACCAAAGTCTTGAACAAGCTCAACTTTTGAGGAACCCAATAAATATCACATGATCACGATTGAAGAGTGAATGATTATACATTCTCTCTTTTGGAAATTCACGAATAACATTCACAGACCAAAGTCTTGTGAACGTGTTATTGAAATCATGCATATTGTTGCATTGTATTTTTCATGATTATGCATACGCTATCTCTTGGAAATTCACGAATAATTTCACAGATCAAAGTCTCCTGAACGTGTTATTGAAATCATCCATATTACGTTGCAATGAAGAGTGCATGATTATACAGCCTGTATCTTGGAAATTCGCGAATTACATTCACAGATCATCAAAGTCTTATGAACATGTTATTGAAGATCCAATGTATACTGCCTGCAATAATTATGAGTCACTGGTAGTTTGGAATTTTGCATGAGCAGCTGATTATTATTAGGAAGACAACAGAGTCAATAAAGTCCATGCACGCCTCTCTAATTTCTGTCCTTCTGATCTGCATGTGGGCCTGTATTTGCTGTCTAGACACTGGCTTCAAAACAATGGACTTCATAATTAGATTTCCAAGGAAGTAGAAAATGCATTTTTTTTAATTTTTTAAAAATTTAAAACTATATTTCTATCATCAAAATTTTCTTGATTGTTACTAATTTGAAACATATTTTAAATTTAAAACATAACTTATTATATAATAAATATAATAATATGAAAATAGAGTTTAACATGTATATATGGGTTTTTAGTGTCAAGCTATGCAATTTTTAAATGTAATGAAAATTTATGATTTTAACATTCACTCAAAAAACTTATAAGTAGAATAATAGTCACATATTTATTTGAAATATTTATAACTATGTATATGATAAAACATATAAACTAAAAATTAATGAATCAGTTCATTGTTTTATGATGATGAAGTTACAAATAGTATGAATATTATTATTAGATATGTTATTAGTCTAATTCCACTTTTATACAAATAAATAATGAATAGTTGAATTGTTAAAAACTATAACATGAACATTATATATTCCAATTGAAATTCAACTCTTAGCTTAACCATTAAATTTGAATAGTAATATTTCATCATTCTTTAAAAGTTTAAAATTGTAAATATATTTAAGTATTTAGTCTTACTACTATGGTTGTAAGTGGAAAGGTATATACATATTGAAATGATGATTATCCTAGCTTATAAATAATTCCATGGGATTTTTGCATAGTGTTACATAATGTTGAAGGCTAATGTCTTGTTATGCTAAAAGACCATAAAATGTACCAAATTCCCCATAATAGATGTGTGTGCAGCATTAGAGTCATTGATGAAAGTAAAAGCTCCATAATTTATTCAAAAGATGCCTTACATGGAACCCGACAAAAAGGTATATGTCTTTCATTGTTGGGTGAATCATTGATGTGTGTCCATTGGATTGTTGTGCAAGAGTATATCTGAATAAAAGAGGTATATTGGAATTTGTTGAGTAGAGTGCTTTGAGATGCAGTGGAGTGGTGACCTAGATATCATGTTGAAGGTGAGGCACTCCTAAGGAGATGAAAGGTCTACTATGTAGAGGGTTACCATGGTGAAAATCTAGCGTAGTATTGATTACGTGAATATAGAACTATACTTGAGAAGCAATCCATGTGAAGGTCGTCTTGTGCTAGGAGAGTGCAACTCACCAATGTTATGACTACTGAGGACAAAGGCCAAGCTTCATAGGAGTGTGATCTACTAGTTTTGGTAGTTGAATTGTGTTTTCCATTAATGTACTTTTTGAGAGAATTAGAGGACTAAGGGAATATGGAAGTGTGAGAGGGAATGTTGAGTGCTATGAAGGTTGGGGGGGATTAGGATTGGGGTAATATGGAGAGAGGTTCTTAAGAAAAAGGATAGAGAGTGAGGGAGAGACACTTGTGTAAACTAACCTAGAGAGATGTTGGGGGGCAAGGAAGGGGAATGGTAGCATAGGTGAGTTCCATAGGTTCATTCATATTTAATGAGCTAGTAAGTGTTAGTGTTATCATTGTATAGGACAATGCACTCTTGTTGATAGAGGATACTAAGGAGTAAGTCTAAGCAATCCATATGAGATATGTCCTATTCTATAGTATCCTAAAAAATCCAATGGAAAAAGTAATGCTTATTTAATAATAGACAAGGATCATCTTGTTGAACCCAATTGAGGTGATAAGGTCAAGGTCAAGGAAAATTTTAGGGGCGAAATTTATCCCATGGGCTATTTTTCAACCATTTTTTCCAAAAAAAGATTCGCCCATTTTCCCTTTTTTCAAAAATTATTCGCCCATTTTCCCTTTTTTCAAAAATTATTCACCCATATTTCATGGGATAATTTTTTTTTACTCTAAAAACTGCCAATTATTGTCCAAAAACTATATAAAGTCCTTAGAAATTTGAATATTTTTACAAAAAAAATTGCCAAACATTTTATGGATGCAAATTTAAGGATTAGTAAGATTCACCAAGGTTTCTACACTTTGAGAAAAATATGGATCCTTAAATTTTTTTCTAGTGAAGGGTGAGGGGTGGTAGTAATTTGAAGACTATTGAAGTCTAGAATTATAATGGTGAGCTTGTACTATTTGATTTTACAATTGTGAATGATTAGAGTTGGTGGTGAGGATGAGTTGGAGTGGGTCATCAAGAGTAAGGGGGGATCTAGTGTAGTTGGGTTTGGTAGAGAAATGACCTTGGAAAAGGAGGAAGGAGTTGTGACTAATTCACAATCTTGTTCATCAAAAAATAAGGATTTAGATTACGCTTGGCATTGTGAAAAGTGGCATTTTGTAGCATCATAGGTTGGTGTTTTTTGGTAATGGAACCAACATTGATGGCGTGAAGTATTAGGATGACAAGTGGGGTTGGAAGTAGTATAGGATTGGGATTGTCAAGGGTTGGGGAAGTTGAAGAAGTTAGGGTTATAGATAGGGTTGCAAAAATATGTGGTAGTAGTATTTGAGCTAGGGTTAGAAGTTTGAAAGGGATGAAAGCGAGGCCTTTGATCATATTTTTGTTCAACGCAAATTCATGGAAGAAGGGGTTGGCCAAGGGAAATTCTCTCAAACATAGCTACTTCATTACAAAAATAGTAAAAAAAACATAATTACATTTAAGCACAAATACTTGTGTTGGATCTCTTATTTGAAGCAAGAGACTGAGCTTGGTAAAGAGTTCAATGAATTGTTGCAAAAATTTACTTGGGGATTGATGCAAATAAAACCTTTTTCACATGAGATTAGATTGGTAACTTGGTGAATAAAATCATCTTCTTAAGGCCTAACACAAGGCATCCCATGTAGTGATGATGTGGTAGGTGTTTTTAGTAGTATGTTCCTCATTTAGATCCACATATACTATGGAAAAATCCTATTGAGACTGCCACTACGCTTGAAAAAACCCTTCTAAATGATTGCTTGAAAGAATAATATGTTCTTCCTCTGTCACAGTTGGACATGTCTAGAAAATCTATGTTGTAAGGTTGTGTATCCAAGAATAGAACATCTCCATGCATTTGATCACCATATTTAGTTAAGGAGATTCTAGTGTTAAGCTGGAAAGTGGAGAAGAAATCCCTAGTTTGCATCTTCAGTGATTCGATCAAAGAACTGACCAAATCTTATACAACATTTGCAAACTAGGATCTATTCCCTCATTGGAGAGTGCTATGAGGATCGTAGGAGAGAAATAAAGATTGTACAAGTGAAAGTCTATGATTTGGTTAGGATTGTGTAGAACCACAGAGAAATACTAAATGAGAGTTGAGGGGAGGTGATGAATCCCTAGGAAAGATAACACGATTCTAGGAAGAGGCAGTGATGATGAATGGAAACTGCTAGAAAACACAACAATGGTGGCATGACTCTCAAGAAAAACCCAATCAAGGTTGATGTAGGCTAGAAAACAAATCAAACCTAGTTAGGGGTGATAGAGGCTAGCAAATCCCAACCAAGGGTTCTTTCAAAAATATTAGTAAAGCATGCGACAACATTAAATAAATCCTAGGGTGGGAGGGTCTTAGATGATTTTTTCTACAAAAAAATTGTTGATAAGGTCACTAGGGTGGAGAAGGGTCTTAGATGAGTTTTTCTACAAAGCAATTGTTGAGAGAGGTCACTAGGGTGCAGGATGGTATTAGAATAACCCATAATGTAATATATCTAAGAAAAAGGATGAGTTGAGAGAGGTTGTTGGGGTGGAGGATGGCATCAGAGTAACCAAAAACCCAGTAGATATAGAAAAAAAGGAGTTGAGAGAGGTAGTTGAGGTGGAATATGGCCTCAAAATAACCTGAAATTTGAGACATTTTTTTCCTAAGGCAAAGAGTTGGGTGGGAGGTTGGCCTCCAGAAAACCCTAATAGGCCAAGACCTTAATTCTTTGACACCAATGATAAGAAACATATATATGCAAACATAAGAATCATAAAAAATAATCCAAAACTATCTCAAGTATATCCAAGAGACAAAAATTCACCAAATAAAAATTGATATGGAACATGAAGGTGAACATTCCAAGAACAACATCATACCTTGCATGAACAAGATTTGTTTAATAGTCTACTAATAATTTGCATTGAGATGCATGTAAGTAGTAACCCGTTAGGTTTCTATTTTTTCTTTATTTTGACTCCATAGAAGAGAATCCTTTTGTACATATACAAGAAGGCCTTTTTGCCAAACGAATAAACAAGCAATTGTGTTTTGAGTTTTCATTTATGATCCACTTTATCCTATTTTCTAGGTTTTTCTACATTCTTTTAGGATTTTTTTGAGATGGGGTTTGTTGAGCCTTATCATTTGGTATCAAATCTTCAATATAAGCCTTCTCTCCTCAAATATAGGTTTCATTTTGGACTTCCACCCAACCTACGTATTCTAATAAAGAACACATGGCTCTCCAACAATCTCTCTTTTCATTATCTTCACAAATCAACTTGTCTGGGGTTTTTTAAATATGTCCAACGGATCTATTCGTAGAACTATAAAGAAACCACTTCTGATTTTTCACCTCAACTCTTCTCAATTCCAATTCAATATCTCCACTCCAAATTGTGTTTCCCATCTTCACTAGAATTCAAATTTGTGTATATCATATCCTACAATTCAATTTTTTGTATATACATTACCTTTCTCACCAAGAAAATTGTAGCCTCATACTTCAGCTCTATCTTATTGCCTTCAACTATGGATCGTCCTTCCTCTCCTCCTTCATGAGGCCCACCCAAATTATTTAGTTTATACCTTAGGTTCCTTCTCTTTAATAGATTCTCATTTTCCTTGGTTATGGTCCAAGTTGTTTTTATCTCAATCAATGACCTTTTTAGGGTTTCCCAAACCCATGAGGCCGAGTTATCATCACATGATCTCAACCCTCTCCACAAAAATCTATGCCATCCTTCACCGTTTCATCGAAGCCACGCCTTATCATTCTCCAAGCATTCAACTCATTCAATTGCATGTTGTCGAGTCCTTAGCTTATGCTTTTGTGGGCTTTAATTTTATATCCTTCCATATTGTATAATGATATATCTCTAAAAGAGGATGGTCATATACTTCATTCTAAATATTGTGTTTGTTGTGACCTTGTGACCACCCCAATATTTTGGAAAGAAATCACATCTCTTGGTACATGGGAAGCTAATAGTTTATTCTACTCATAGACCTTCTGCAATAATTTTATGGTTTGTATCTAAGGTTGTGATCCTTTGTATGTGAAAACTCTCACCAATTATATGTTTTATATATAGGGATACATATCCACATCGCACACAAGTTTATGGAAAGATTACTAGCCTATCACTTTTTTTTTCTTTTTTTTCAATGTGGTTCACGTATCGGTCCCACCGGCCGGCATCGCTACGTCCACGGAATAATAGCTGGCGGGCCCACCCGAAGGGGCCTTCACACCCTCGGCACATTTTGCGTACCTAACCCCAAGAGTGTCGAGGAGAATGGATCCTACGACCTCACATGCTGGGAGGCCTAACTATAGGTGCTCGACCGATTGAGCTAACTCTTGGGGCTTACTAGCCTATCACTTATTTTGGCATATATATCAATTGGCATGTGTTTTCTCTTTTCATAGTTTTTGTTTTGAATATCTCAATACAAGACAATTTTGAAAGAATTATGTTTAAGAATCTAGTATATAATTTGTCTATAGTTATAGCCAACATACCAAAATCACTTCAAAGGGTTATTAATTGAGTCATTATCTTGCATAATGGTTTCACATTTATCCTCTTCACCAAATCTCCAAGATACTATCACCGAACTTTTTCAAGTTCTCAAGGAGTGCATCTAGCCTCAAATACTTTATTTTCATACAGAGACAACCATCTCTCTTCCCAAATATAATTCCTATATGAATGGGGAACTTCTAGACTCTTGGATCCACAACCTATAGTCTTATTTTCAGGCATACCCCATTGTGTCGGACAATCAACATTTTCTCCTCGTGGGTACCCACCTTGATGGCATCACTCAAGTTTGGTGGAAATGTCACCACCTCACTATGCATTCTTATATAGATCTCCATCCTAATAACAAATGGGATTCATTTTTCTAAACCATTTGAAGATGTTTTTACACTCTTGGATATCTTCAAAAATTTATGTGTAGATGGTTTCAACTATGTCAAGCTCCATGTCAAAGAGTCTAGTATTTTATCGAGGTGTTTACTAAGATCCACCTTTAAATTCACATAAAATACTCTAAACAGGTACTTGTTCTCGAATTCAATCAAGGTTTGCTTACTATGTTTCATAATGAAGTAGTCATATTTGTAAAAACTCATTCTCTACCAAGCATTTCTTTGTGCTATATTTTTATAATGAAAAATCAACAAGCAACCTTGCTCCCCTCTCTTTCATAACCCTGACCCTAGCTCTATCCCTAGCACCTTCCCTCCCACAATCCTTTTTTCCCCTACATCATGTAATCATCATTTACCTAGTAGTCACCCTACCACTCCCCATCCTTCACAATGGTGCCATTATCACAAGACCCCATATCATGATGTTGTAGATTGTAGATTATTACAAAGCCAAGCCACATCCACACATATGCCACCTAAATATAGGGTATTTCTATCTCATATTGTCAACCCTCGTCACCTAGATATCCTACCCAACCCCTCTGCATCCCCCCTCATTGATGTCAGAACCTAACTAGGACCACCGCCAGCCTCTCTCCAAATCAAATATCAATCCCTTGTACTTCACCTAACATGATATTTGTGAATGTCCGGCACAACTCTAACCATTTTCCACTAAAAACTAATATCATCAATGAAATCACCTCTATGGAACACCCTCTTCCCCATATTGTGCCAACTCCATATATCGGATTGCACACTTGTCAGTTCTTCTTAGTTATACCATGCACCATGTCGGTTGACCCATTGACTTCCACCTTATTTCCCACTACACATTATGTAGACTATCCTCTAGCAACCCGACCTATCTTATAGCTTCCTACCTCACCCATGTTATCATTTCCCTCTACCCCCCAACCTATTCCTCATGCCATTTTTAGCATAGTGCTCTCAATAATTACAATAACGAAAGATATATCACACACACTAGAAACCCTAAAGCACACTTCTATGGATCTTGGCCATCATCTACAATAGTCCAAGCACCAGATCATTGCATCCTCCTAGCAAAGAGGACCCTGGCATCAATTTCTTCTAAGTTACACATGAGGTTTAAGACCACCAACACTCTTCAGGTTTCACTCGTTATGGCATCCTTTGAGGAATGCATTGATGTTTTTGTTTCATCCCCATGGATGAGGATCACATCACTTCTGCAAATGTACCCCTTTAGGGACATCAAGACCATAGTTTGGCATTTTAGAAGTGTCACATTAGTATCTCTCTTGCTTTTCATATTTGTTCTCAACAACAAGAACATTGTCCACTTTCTCATGTTTCTCTTCCATACACCCTTATGATTTTATATTATATCCAGTTGATTTCTTATACTTGTCTATTCTTCCCTCCATAGTCTAAGGTAATGCATTTCTACATTATGTCTACACTTTCATCATTATTTTTGGTCATCGGTACCTTGGTTCCTCCAACATATTATAGATAGTCTCATATACAATTTTACATCCTTCTTCAAACCTTATTGCATCTCTTTCTAGACACTTCATGCATACTCATAAGGACCATCTACCATTATAGAGTATCTACTACACATTTATAGTTCAATAGTAATGCACCTACTACTATTTCCAATAGACGAATTTTCCCATTTCCCAATGCTACCCTTTAATCTTTCTTATACTGGATATAATTATCATCCATCTCATTGCCAACTTCATTAGAAGCTTCAACATTCATAGATTCCATTTGATAGTGCACTACTTGGTTCCCATCACCAATATGTTCATTCTTCACATGAGTAATAGAGATGTTCCATCCTCAACTATTGTCACTACATTCACACTCTCTTTAGTTATAAATCTAGTTGTATGCCCCAACTTAGCATTTCAAGAGGATACTATGGCATGTCTTACACTCCCTATAGCCACTCTTAAACTAGTAGGCATGGACTCTACATTATCTCTTCCATTGGGTCTCTTTAGTTCTCAATAGCAAGAGTTTTGTGATCCTTATTGTGAAAATTTAGATATACTACTATCTCTTGCACACATTCTTATCACTCCCACATGACACCTATAGCTCAAGTTTCTTGTTCCATTGCATTATGCACCTACTCATTCACCTGTTTCAACCATTTATTAGTTTACTGGCACATTTTAGTGTTTTGAGGAAACACAAGATGCTTTCCACCTAAATAAGGAGGAACGTATGATATGGAATGTGAGGGTTATCATCCCAAGAAGGACACCTCCCCTTCCATGAACAGGGGTTTTTTAATAGTCTATTAATAAATCTACACCAATATGCATGTAAGTAGTTAAGTAGTTAGGATTTTATTTATTGTTTATGTTGGTTCTATCAATGAGAATCCTTTTGTAAATCTACAAGAAAGTCTTTTGGCTGAAGGTATAAATGAAAATTTGTGTTATGAGTTTTCATTTATGGTTCACTTTCTTCTCTTGTTGGGGTTTTGTTTCACTCTTTCATGGTTAACTTTTTTAAGATGAGGCTCGTTGAGCCTCATCAAAAGTATAGTTCATCCAATAGATCTAGTAAAACATGAGAAACTCAAAATTTGGAGAAGAATGTCCTAATACCTTATTACTCGATTGATGAATCCAAGAGGCCTTTTTATAGGCAGACAAAGTATCCAAGTCCAAAACCCTAAGATAAGTGTGCACGCCACTCAATACTAACAAATAATATTAATGAAATATGGCTAACTTATTAATGATTTGACAATGGAAGGTTGGGCACTAACTATAACTAATAATGGTCATGCATATGAGGAAAAGCTAAAGGACATGCTTATAACTAACTACCCGACACTAATAATAAACAATGTATCAAGTGTCTAGAAGGGTACTCCCTAAAGGGAGGTGCATTACTCTCCGAGGTCACTATAAGCTAAGTTGGTAGTGCATTCCTTCTTTTCCCGAGGTGCACTTCTCTTCCTAGGACATAGTACATGTACTTGTTCCTTATAAACTAAAGACACATCCCTCCCTTTAATGACTCAAATACCTTCATAACACTCACCAAATACTCTCTTCACTCACAATTGTCAATTTGAGGACCAATTCCCCACCATCATCCTCAATAACGACACTAAAAAAAATAGTCTCCAAATCCCTTGTCGAACACATTAAGTTTCCCACTACTCCCAACCCATTTCCATACTAGGTTGGTTGAGTCCAACATGACGACCCTCGTCTCCTCATTAATAAAACTTGTGCAATCACATTTGGCATTGGCCCTCTTCATGGCATAGTTGATTGTGATGTTTATCCATTTTCCTTTTTCAATTTATTCCTTGGTATCCCTTATCAACACCATTGTAATGCCCTTTATGATGTTTTTCAGAGTACCTACCAACTCTACAAGTATAATAAGACTTACAAACTCACCTATTCTAGAAATCCTCTTGGTCATATCGTTACCACCTAACAACTCATGTCTTACACAAATGCTTTTCTCTCACAATGCTTCATCCTTCCTTATTTATACAAACAAACTCCTCACACCAACTATGTGCTCCTTCTACCAATATACATACCCTATCTAATCCACTTTATTTTCCCTCATTCACTCCCCTCCTACATTTTCCTCACAACCCTTACTACCATATATCTATCTTCATTACAACCAAACCCTACCTCCCCTCCTTTCACCAAATTCCTCACTACATTCTACAAAACAAACCAATCATTCAACACATCATCCATCTAAGATGCATTCTCTAGGACATTCTCCCAAAAAATATTATCGTTTAGGAAGCATCAACATGGCTCTTAGTCAATTCATCATTGCATCCCTCTCATCAGAGCTAGAGATTTATTACAACAACAACACATTAGTAAATAAAATAGATACCACATATACAAAATGTTTCCATCCTTCAAATCGCTCTTTCTTCTACATTCGGGAACATAGAACACTGGAAACTCCCATGGGCCAGTGTTCCTTGTACAACTACTTCCCATAACCTAAACCTCTACATTCATGTGCCATTTCCATGCCATCCCTAGGATTTTGAGACTACACCCACAAGTGTCACAAGACACGCCACACACACAACAATGACACATTGTCTCTTCATATCCCCCACCCAATGCAAGCTACCCTAATACATTCTCTTTCTAGACTAATTTGGACTCTCATTTTCAAATATTCCATGTAGATGCACCATCAAAGTAGTGGATGGATCACTTCATCTCAAAAGTCAACCACCCAAATGATTATGTGGGTTGCATATCACATATGGATGTCAATGCTCACCATAATTGTCTCTTGGTCACGCAGGCCTATGATTACCTCTTTATTTTGTAATACGCTCATTTTGCATCTACACCTTTCTGCATCTACACCTTTCTATCTCTCTCCACATTCAATGCTTCCTTGCTATATTTTGTTTTCATGATTCTTTGGCATCTCAATAGTGATATCCATTTTCACAATCCACCAATAGCTAACATTATGGTTTGTCTTTTTTATGTACATCCTTTCTCTCTTTTATATTACACCCTGTTATTTCTTAGAGAAAGCACCCCATAGCCTCTTCAAAATCATTATGCTCTCACCTTTAATGGATTTATTGCATATGTAGAAAGACGTACACATTTCTACAATCCCTAGCACTCCCATCCCATCATTCTATGGTGTACAATAGCACCCTATCACTCTCATTTTCCTGCTACAAGAGATACTCATACCTATTCTAGTCAATATCTATTTCATAGTCAACTCTCAGGTTCATTGTAGTCCTTATTAGACAGTCACCTATCCAATAGAGTTCCACATCAACAGACACTTTGTTCATAGGGTGACCGCTTTCACATCAATGTTCAGCATGGAGTTCCTCACTTCTCCAATCATTTTTTTCACTCCTGGCATACCATTGACAGTTGAGACATTTCTTACAACATTTTTTCCCCACCCTTGCACCATTCCTAGACCGAGACAAAAGCGGGGACACTTTTGACTTAAACCGGGAGGAATGGTGAAGAATGCATCCAATGAAGGAGAGTGCATCCGACAAAAAAGGAACACTCAATCACGGAGGGCACAACACCCTACGCCAGTGCCTAGTTTTCCTAAATGTCTGTGCATTCCATCATTGAGTAATGTTATGTTAGTTAGTTTCTCATTAGCATTTTTTAGAATGCATCTCTTTCTAGGCTAGTGCGGCATGCATATGCATTTAAATAGTATTCATTTTTTCTTTGATTTGTGTGCATCATTAGATTAGGTTTTTTTAACCTTGTCAAGGAATAAAGACTTGGAGCTATGTAAATCTAGCAAAGGATTGCGCCTCAGCAATACAAAGACCACATATTTTGGTTCTCTTGTATTACATCTGAATTTGATTCTTCAAAAATCAACTAGTGCACTTCAGTTCTATTAGTTATTTCCAAGTAAATTATAATGTTTGTCATATTTTTCTTGCTATAATTTTCTTTGTTCCATAACACTAATCTATTTAATAAATAAGGCATATTTAATGTTGTGGCCTTTTTATTTATTTTCATTACATGGTTATTTCTACTAAGTGGTTTATTATTGTGATATATTTATGTTTGTTTTCAATTAAAGTGCAAATTGTGATGGTTGTTTAATTAATAATAAAATTTAATTTATTTACAATAATTGTGTACAAAATTCACTAAGTGTGTAAGATGTTGCAAGGGATTGCATATTTTCTATATCAGCAAGTAGATCCCTAAATGGTTAAGACAATTCCAATTAAACAAGGGAGATGAGTAGAATTGCAAGTAGATTCCTAAATGGTAAAGACAATTCCAATTAAGCAAGGGAGATGAGTAGAATTGTTACCATGATAAGAGGAGGGATTTTTTGAAACAGTAGTTATAATAGAAAATCATCTTTAACTAAAATCAGAAAATTAAATTAAACAGGTTTTAATACAAAAATCCCACCAATAAACACATCATTTTTTTTCCTTTCATCATAAATATGACAATAGAGAAGGGCACATCATGAAAAACACACACATATATAAAAAAGAGACTCTGCGTCACTGCTCTGAAGAGTCTACTAGAAAAAGAATTGTCTTTCTCTGCATTTTTGCATACTTGCTTTGAGAAGTTTAGTAGACACATATTATATATATATATATATATTCTTTCTATGCAAAGTTGCCTTAAGGAGTTTAGTGTCACCAAATTGGCTATCTCTGCATTTGTATTCATATTTATTAAACTCATACAGACAGAGAATAAATATATATATGCGCGCTGTGATGTTAGTTCATAGCTCTATAGCTGTATGATTATAGCATTCACGTTTTAAGAGTTCAACGCCAAACTGTAGAACGAGCTTGACTTTGGAGGAACAATTAAGGAAAGAATGAAAGAACGTATATCTGATATCATATTAATTCAACTTGCTGCAAGACGCATATTTTTCAAGTTGAGAATAATAATCCATGTGAGTCTTCTATGTAGGGCGCGCTGGCCAGAAATCAAAGTCTTGTGAACGTGTTGTTGAAATCATGGTCAAAGTCTTTATGCACATGAAAATAAAATCATGTCAAAGTAGGAATGGTAGGTTGGCTAAAATTAATGACATGAAGGAATCTTCAAAGTGACCGTTAATGAAAGTCGTGGACCGTGGTGGATGATGCATGCGTTAATGGAGATTTACTGGCTCGTAGTTTGGAACTTTGTAGGAGCAAATAAGAGTCAATGAAGCTCACGCATCCTACCTACCCTGCACGTTTCTCTAATTTCTCACTGGTCGTTTAAGTGACGGCATCGTTCATTGAATTCAGCTTTATATATGTTTATGAAGTATCTGAGTCTAATCAATCTCCTGTTACAAACAGCACTGTGGAAGATGAAACTTTGAATCTAGTTTGAAGTGCACTCTTTCCAATCTACTTTTTATTGAAAAATATTTGTACCTTGAAGTTTTGATTCGAAGAAACCAGATACTATGGTTTTCACTTCTTCAAAGTGGTATATCCAACAATGGAGTTGGTTTCACTTATAGATATAATCGAATGATAAATCACAAAGAAGCATTTTGGAATATGTATGTTGCAATTTTTTTTATTTTCATCAATATAATACTGATTCAGCAACTTAATTTGTGGTTGGTGAATATTTATAGGTCATAAGTTAAGTGTTACGAATAAGTTCTTTGTTACTTGTTCTCCATAAGTAGTGACTCTTTGTCTATACCTCAGCTAGTTACATGTTTTCACTGACTTTCTGGTTAAATGGGTTGTATGTCACAAACTGCAGGTTACCAGTTATTTTTTATATATTTTTATAATTGTTTATTTCTAATTTGGAACTACCTTCATAAAATCAATCTAGACAATACACTTGTCAAGCATACATGTTAAAGTCTAGACGATATGCACTTTCTCCCAGAATCGGGCAACATGATTTGTGGTTGAAATTGGTTGAAATTGTAATTTTGATTGCAGAAATGGATTCAATGCCCACGATTACCCTTGGGGCAAGTTGATTATGCAATTCCAACAACTGAAAACTATCATTTCAACAATTTTAGCCAGATTTTGACCGAAAAATTTGCCAGATAGTGAGTGCAAATCATCTAAAATTTAGCTTACACCCTTGTTACTCCACCTTAAATTTTAAATTATTTTTTTTATAATTTTTTATTTTGAATATGTATACTTGTCTCATCCTGCTGCAATCTAGGAAAAGTATACTTCCTAATCCACCCTAAATTTTAAAATATAAACACCTATCCATATAACAAGAAATAATATCAAATTGTTATTTTCCATTGCTGAAATTTCATTTTTAAATGTATAAATAAATTTAATATATTAAAATACTTTTATTACATTTAGGACATTGACCATTGATTTAATAAAGTTAAAGCTGTAAAAAATAGAATTGAATATCTTTGCTACAATTATTTGTGATAACAAGGTTTGTGTTCGTGTTTAATGTTTATTAAATTTAATATATTTGACATTTGTAGATAGATGTAAATGGTTTTATTGTATGACTTTGATTGTGTGAGTGTATCAACAACCATATTAATGAGAAGGAAATGGGCAAAAAGATTTAAAATCTATATCATTTTACCTAATTCACAACTTAATTTCAATAATTTCATTATCCCATGTTATCAGTCATATTTCTCACCCAGCGATTTAAAGATTGAAGGGAGAGTGTCTAGATTTAGTTTCCTTGTATCTTATGTGTGCAACTAGTCCAAACTTTGCAAATTGGTGCATTATTTTATCATAATTTGCCACTTCTAATCTTCATCAATATCTTCACTACATACAACCATGTGAAATGAGATATATATGGAAGCATATCTAGAACATCTTCGAAATTAATTTCAAAGTGATGTAAAGGCATTATAATTAATAAAAATAAACATGAAAGTGTGAGTGATAAGTTGAGTTCAAACTTCAAAAGGTCATTATACCATTGAATTTGGATTATTTATGTGATCATTGAATTTGGATTATTTATGTGATCTTTTAGCTTCCCAAGTACACTATGCCACAAATAATAATTTGCAAGAGGATACCAATCCTCCTTCTTAAGGATGATTAACCAAAGCCCACGAAGGTCATAAATTCCATCATGTCGATACCAATCCTCCTTAAGGATGATTAACCGAAGCCCACGAAGGTCATAAATTCCATCATGTCAATGTCTTCCTAGAAATAAAAATAAGATGAATTTAAGATTGAAAATAACTTTGATTAAGTTTGATATTAGATACATTATCCAAACGATGAGCATCTTGAAAATTCTATGAAAGATGGGTAAGACATAATAGAATATTCATTTCAAAATCTTTTTTTAATATTGTACAAGTTTTTCTACCAAAAACACATTTTTTTTCAGCGAAAAAAACCATACTATTGTTATTCAAAAATGAATCAAATAGTACAAATGTTCATGAGTCTAAATCTCAGTCCCATGATGCAGACCAAGACTTGTCTTCATCATTCTGCATTAGTTCAAAAAGAAAACCCTCCCAAATAACCATAGAAAAAGTATAATATTATAGTCATCCAAAAATAGTGCTCAACAAACTAGTCCTGCATCAAGATGCTCCCCCCAGCAAATCACACCTTCGGCTCCTAAATATGCATCCTTGGAAAGAGTATGAGCCATGGAGTTGAACTGCCGATAGATGTGTTCAAGTGAAAAAAGATCAAAATGTTGAAGTAAAACTTTGATTCTGCTACACCAATGATAAAGGGGAATATTATTCAATTCATATTCACCTCTGACCCATTTGATGGTCACTCTGGAATCTCCAAAGATTGCCACATCAGAGAGACCAAATATATATGCAACAGTGAGAACACACCATAGACCAAGAATTTCAGCTTTCATATTGGTGTCGTAACCACAATTGAGCTTCAAAGTGAAATAGTGATCCATATTAATGTAAATGACACCACCAGCCACGCATTTACCACCAGCAGCAACACCATCAAAATATAACACAAATTTATTCTGAGGAAGGATGAAGGAGGTAATCTTTTTGGTCCTTTCCTTAGAATAATCTGAACATTGCTCAGAGATCATCTTCAATGTACAGTTAAATGAAAGGTCAATACTCACCCCCTGCTCCTCGAAGATGGCTAAATTCCTGGCCGACCAGACTGTCCACGCAATCACAGCAGGCATGTAAGGATGAGTAGTTGCAGATATGAACCAATCAAGTGAGTTATGTGCAAAGGTACCAACACCCCATTGTAACGGCAAATTAAAATAACGTATTATAGAAATCCATAGCTCCTTATCGAATATGCATTCAACAATGATATGATTTACAGACTCAGCCCCATTCTTACACAGATAACAGATATTCGGACCTTCCCAACCTTTTTTAATCAAAATATCCCAAGTTGGGAGTTCACCTGTCAAGGCACGCCACATGAAACATTTAATTTTTATAGGAATTTTCCAGTTCCACAGAGACTTATACCGCCAATTGGCTGGGAATCTACATTGAGTGCTAATAACATGTTGATAAGCCAATTGTGCAGTGACAGTTCCAGCTTTATTATTATTCATCCAAATCACCTTTTCATTTGCAGAAGATAATTTGCGTCCGACCTCATTTAATTTCTTGATATACAAACTCCATTTAGTAGCACGCTCACCTTCAAAACCCAGCTGAAAAGCATTCAACCAATAATTCTGGTGCCCACGATGATTCAAGTTCCTAATCTTATTCAGTGTTTTGTAATCAAACCGATGGAGAGTAAGAATAATCTCATTTGATAATCTAAATCCATCCTCCAACCCCATAATTGGATCAATGCCAACCAAAATGCCACGGCCGTTGCCAACCTGCCATGCCAGATCCTTAACCATCCAGTTAAAAATTCTTAAAAAACCATTCCAAATTATGGACACCTTACAGAGTTTCTTCATAGGGTTCCGCAGCCATCTGATAACATCACCATTCAAGTATTTGACAACTATTACCTTAGACCACAATGTAGAACCGAAAAGTAATCTCCAAAAACTCTTCATTCTCAGAGCAATACTGAAGAAAGTAAGATTACGGATGCCCCATCCACCGTGGCAAGTGGGAAGTGCAATGGAATCCCACTTAGTCAGTACCATTTTCCTCCGAACAGCATCACCAGTCCATAAAAAATTTAAAAATAACCTTCGTAACCTAGAAAGAATAGACACAGGAATTGGATGAAGTGAGAGCCAATAAACTAGGATACCAGTGAGTACTGACTTAACCAAGATCAAACGCCCCCCAATGGAGAGCATCTGGAATGTCCAAAGAGAAATTTTATGCTCAACCTTCCTTATCAACCACAACCAATCATTTATCCGATAACCATTTGGCTTCAGAAAGTAGCCAAGATACATAAACCCGTCCTCCAATTGTTGAAAATTAAAACGCATGAGTGGCCTTAATGCAGCAATCCTTAGCTCAAGAAATCTATAATGATAAACACATGATTTCCTAACACTAACCTTCATACCTGAGGCAACACTAAAAATTGAAATAATCTCCATATACTTCTGCCATTCCAAATCAATATAATAATCTCCTATTATGTGTTTTTGGTAGAAGGGGGGGGCTTCTACCAAAAACACATCATAGGAGATTATTGTCTTCCTTATATTTCATCTTTACCTTTCGCCTTTCCAAATACATGATAGTAACTTTCTATGCAAATTTACACGAGAAAGGACTTAATTAGACATTTTTTTCAATTGAATTAAAAACTCTTCTTATTTTGACCTAGTTATCATTAATGGTTTTATGATATGAAACTTAATACAAAATACAGTGTTCTATCTACAAATACAAAATGCAATTATAATCTAAATGTGCATAGTCTTAAAATTTGAAACCAACAGAAAATATACAAATAAATCAAAAAAAAACATTAATATTTGATTAATTGGAAAAATTATGAAATAATCCTTAATAGAGAATTTAAAAAAAAAAAACTTGTAAATTAATAAAAGTTAAGAACTCAATATCTATTAATTTATTAACACCAACATTATACAAAAGTAAGAGTACACAATAATTTGCTCACGTTAATTTGACTGAAAAGATACTTGATTCATTAAGAGTACCTTGAATGTTGCTCACGTTAATTTGAGTGAAGGCTACATTTACTCGATCCATTCCTATTCGAAATATACCATGGTTGTTTCTATGGTTACTGCCATCTCCTTACTAGTTGTGATCCTTCTCTTTATGAGAAGTAATCCCATAATTTGTTTCATTTTATGTCGAAGATAAGCATTTCTAATATCGCTACATTATTAATTAGCATTGTGATCAGCATATCCCCTCCTATAATGAATCTATCGAAAGACATGATACATATGATTATAGAGTCATGTCTTATTTCAATAGTTCCTCCTCTATTACTTCATCATTCATTTTATATTTTTCATCTTTCTTTTCATTTTATTCCCCTTTTTCTTCTGCTTCTCGGCTTTAGATTTTATTTTTTGTTTCTTTCTTTTTGTTTTTCTTAGCTTCCTTTCATTAAAATTTTATTTTGGTTATCCTCATCAATCCTTTTCTTTTCTTTTCTTTTTTACTCTTGAAGAACTTTTTCTTTAGCATCCATTTTCGATTATGTCTTTGCCACTACTTCCATAACAACTTTCCTCTTATGCTCTTCTTCTACATCCCTTGTCTTCTAAATGGCATCAATTTTTATTGCTAGTTTTTTCATATCTTACTTCTTTTTCTTTTATTTTGCCTTCATATTTTTTGTATCCAACCTTGCACTTCCACATATGTCAACACCCTTATTTTAACTTCTTCAACCTCATTCTTCTCATGAGTTTAAGAAAAGGATATACTTACATAAGTACAATGTTTGTCTATTGCACCTTTTAAGTTATGCATTTGGTATATTTATTTCTTGCGTTTATAATTCTTTGTATGCTCCCCTTCTAGGCTTGCCCACATAGAATTAGTTAATCCATACTGATGCAGGAGCATCGGAGCCTAGGCAGACCAGTCAAAGTTGATAAACATAAGGGAGCCGACCAACGAGAGTGCCGATGACCACTGGTGTGGGAAGCAGGTTGACTTGTCGAAGTCAACAAGTCGAGCAAGAGCAGTCGGTATGCGACCGACCGAACAGCGTGCAACGGATGTTGTGGTGGTCGAGAGTCGACAGGTTATGGTCGACAGACGACAGGTGAAGCGAGATGTCGGGTAGTCGACAAGTGGTCGAACTACGACTGACAGGTTTGGCGGAGCCAAGCGCAAAGGAAGGGGAGGACTAGCGAACTGCAGGAGATAAGAATTTAGCCGACAGAAAGGTCGAGATGTGACCGACTACTGTAGTAGGGTCGAAAGAGCCGAAATTCAAGAGGACTGTACTTGGTAGCCATCCGGGGTTTTTGAGGAAGTTAATACAGTTATTGCAAGTAGGTGAAGGACATGACAGATGTCGTCATGGACAGAGGTTGTGTAGCACGGCTAGGAGATGACAGTTGCAGGTATGCAGGATTTGGAAGGATCGGCAGACAGAAGGATGCGTGTCTCGGGAACAGCAGCAGCAGGGTAGAAGACGGAGGAGAGGAATCAGTTGATAGATCTCTCTTTTTCTGGAGCTTTTGATCAGCAGCATCAAAGAGCGTAGAGTCTGGAGTTGTGAGAAAATAGAAGAATCACACAGACTGGTAGCAGGGACTTGAGATCGAGCCATAGCTCAGCGTTCCGTAGTGAACCAGGAGAGGGTGAGGTCGACACACAAGGAGAACACACCACAGTTACTTCTGAGTTGTAACGGTTGAGGCCGACTGTAGTTAGTTATTTGTTTTGAGTTATTCCGCATTGTAACCGAATTCAGAGAATTAATATAAGCCACTTCTAGCATCCTATTTTACACCTTGTTTGTGTAAGCATTGTGGTATGTGTCGTGTGTATTGTTAAACAAGAACCTTATTCCCATAAGGCGCCTTGCGTCAGTTGGTATCAGAGCCCGGAAGTGAGTCCAGTTGAGAAAGGCGATCATACCAACCTGACTTGCGTCAGTTGGTATCAGAGAGGAAGAATCCTTAGAAGTTGAGGAACGCTCGTGATATTGAGCCTGCAAGTGAGTTGGACAGCTCCAACTGTGGTTGGGTAGAGTTGTGCACGACTTGTTTAAGTCTGGTTGCGATTGGAGGTGTGGGAGTTTCAGCAGAGGTTGAAAATGGCTCACAGAGGCATTAATGTCCGAGGACGAAGAGCGCGTGGCGTAGCATCCATCACGGTGGATCATGAGATGTTCGACGAATGCGTCAGAATGATGCGAACTTTAACAAATGAAGTCGCAGCGATCAAAGAAAGCCAGAGGCGTGGTTGTATTCCTAAAGCGTTAGACCACAGCGACGAGGAATTTGAAGAGGTGGAAGCCCGGGAAGAAGCCGCAGAAGAACCAGAAGAAAAACTGATCAAACTTCTGATAGATATGAAAGGTCGGGCGAAGATAGATGTACGTACGTACTCGGGAAGCCTGGAACCAGAAGATTTGATCGACTGGTTCAGAGAAATGGAGAAATACTTCGACATAGAAAAGATCAAGGACCCTAAACGGGTTAAGACTGCATGTCTGAGGTTGAAAGGTCATGCCTCGTTGTGGTGGGACAATGTACAGGCTAACAGAGTTAAAAAAGGCAAGGAGAAAATCAAGTCTTGGGACAGAATGGTCGCCAAGTTGAAGGGAAAGTTCTTGCCGAATGACTATGTGATTTCCTTGTTCATAAAGTTGCAGAACTTTCGGCAGAAAGAAATGACCGTGAAGGAATACACGGAGGAGTTCTACCGATTCTCGATTCGGTCAGGACAAACCGACAAAGGAGAAGAAGCTGTCACCAGGTATGTGAATGGCTTAAAATATGCTATTCAGGATGAACTGAGCATGTCAAGATTCAGAGCAGTCGGTGAAGCCTACCAGTTAGCTCTGAAGGCAAAAGAGAAACTGTCGAGGAAATCTGCAGCGACCAGGGGAAGGATGACTGGTCGAGGCGCGAAAACTGTCTCCGTGAAAGGCCAAAGTAGCGGGTACAAGAAAGAAAGTGTTGAAGATAGCCGACATGTGGAAGGGACATCGACAAGGGAGAAAGCACAAGAGAACAGACGCGATGGTCGTGAGAATCGCGGTCAAGGTGCGTATAGTCGAAGTGGTCCATCCAACAAAAAGGGAGCTAACAGACCAGCCATAATTTGTTACAAGTGTCGAGGAACAGACCAGCCAGAGAACCTACATGTTGCAGAAGAATCGAAGCCCATACGTCGTAAAGATGAGCAAGTCGACAAGAGGGAAGAGTCGGCGTCCGACAGCAGTGGAGGTGAGAAAAGGAAGAACCAAAATCTGACGGTTCAGAGAGCTTTGATCCAGGAAGATCAACGCGACCCGATGGAGCCATCACAACGGAAGACGATCTTTCGAACGAAGGTGTGGATCGATGAATGGCGTTGCAAAACCATATTTGATGGTGGAAGCACAGAGAATCTTGTGTCGACAGAGGTCATTGATAAGATCGGGTTGAAGTGTCGAGAGCACCCACACCCCTACAAGATCTCATGGTTGCAGAAGGGACACCATGTCAAGGTGACAAGACAATGCCTAATCAATTTTTGGGTTGAAGGATTTGAAGACAGTGTGCTATGCATTGTAGTCCCAATGGATGCATTCCATCTATTGTTAGGGAGACCATGGCAATATGATCGGAAAATGATCTATGATGGTCGAGCCAACACAGTCACAGTATGAAAAAATGGTGTGAAAAGGACTCTTTAGCTAAGGCGGGAAGAGCAAGCCAACAGTAAGCACGGCGAGAACAATCTTTGGGAAAAGCGAGTGTTGATGAGCACCGCGAAAGAATTCCTCACAGAAGAGGAGAGACAGTCGAGATGTTTTGCGATCATTCCAAAAGGACCATATGTCGAAAGAACGACTAGGGAGGAGGATATTCTGGTCAAAATCGAGAAGTTGCTCGAAGAGTTTCGCGACATAATGGCTGATGAGAAACCGACGGGATTGCCGCCAACAAGGAGCATATCCCATCAGATCGACTTGATTCCAAGTTCAAGTCTGTCAAACAAAGCATCGTATAGGATGAGTCCGACGGAGGGTCAGGAACTCAATCGACAGGTCCAAGAGTTGTTGGACAGAGGGTTAACCAGAGAGAGTCTGAGCCCGTGTGCAGTACCAGCGGTATTGACACCAAAGAAGGGTGGAGAATGGAGAATGTGTACAGATTCCAGAGCCATCAACAGGATCACGATCAAGTATCGGTTTCCATTGCCGAGAATGGACGACTTGATGGATTTCCTGAGTGGAGCGACATACTTCATGAAGATAGACCTGAAGAGTGGTTATCACCAGATTCAGGTTAGAGAAGGAGATGAATGGAAGACAGCATTCAAAATGAAAGAAGAGTTGTACGAGTGGTTAGTCATGCCATTTGGATTGACCAATGCACCTAGCACATTCATGATATTGATGAATGAGGTGTTGAAACCATTCTTGGGAAAGTTTGTCGTAGTCTATTTAGATGACATTCTGATTTTCAGTCAAACCAAGGCAAAGCACTTGGAGTACATTCGACAAGTATTGCAGAGACTGCAGGAGGAAAAGCTGATGGTGAACCTGCAAAAGTGCTTCTTCATGAAGAAGGAATTGGTGTACTTGGGGTTTGTAATCTCGAGTAAAGGGTTGGTGATGGACCCAGAGAAGGTGAAGGCAATAGTGGATTGGTCGGAACTGACAAGTACGACTGGAGTAAGGAGTTTCCATGGACTTGCCAGTTTCTATAGGAAGTTCATTCTGGGATTTAGTCGGATTTGTGCACCATTGACAAAATGCATGAGAAAGGACGAGTTCAAGTGGACGGACGATGCCCAGAAAGCTTTCAACGAGTTGAAGGAAAAGGTCATTGAGATCCCAGTATTGGCACTCCCAGACTTTGACAAAGTTTTCCAGGTCGATTGTGATGTGAGTGGAACGGAAATTGGAGCAATGTTGAGCCAGGAAGGTCAACCAATTGCATTCTTTAGTGAAAATCTGAATGGAGCGAAGCAAAAGTATTCAGTCTACGACCAGGAATTTTATGCCATCATCCAAGCACTGAAGAAGTGGAGGCATTATTTTTTTCCCAAGGAATTTGTGTTGTACACAGATCACCAATCACTGAGGTATTTGAACACTCAGACGAAATTGGATCAGCGACACATGAAGTGGGTGGAGCTACTTCAAAGGTATACATTCATGTTGCGAAGTAGGTCATGAAAGTCGAATAAAGTTATCGATGCATTAAGCAGGAGAGTTGCACTGTTGAACACGACGATAGTTCATGCAATGGGGATAGAGTCGATAAAGACGGAGTATGAGACCGACAAGGATTTTGCAAAATCATGGAAGGCTTGTCGTGAACCTTGGAGTATCGACAGGACTCTGTACTTGAGTTATTTCATTCAAGAAGGGTATCTGTTCCAGGGAAGTCAGTTGTGTATTCCCAAAGGATCAGTGAGAGAGAACCTAATCCGAGAATTTCATAATGGCAGGTTAGCGGGACATTTTGGCATCGACAAGACCAAAGCACTGGTCGAAGAAAAGTATTTCTAGCCGGGAATGACGACAGATGTCGGAAGGTGGGTTCGACAATGTCAAGTTTGCCAGTTGGCGAAAGGAAGAAGTAAAAACACAGGGTTGTATACACCATTATCGGTACCAGATACCCCTTGGGAGCATCTTAGCATGGATTTTGTGTTAGGATTTCCAAAGACTCGACAGGGAAGCAACTCAATATTTGTTGTAGTCGACAGGTTTTCGAAGATGGCGCACCTCATTCCATGCAAAAAGATGAGTGACACCACAGGGATTATTGTACTATTCTTCAAGGAGATAGTCAGGTTACATGGGTTTCCAAAGAGTATCACGTCAGATCGGGATACCAAGTTTATGGGGCATTTCTGGAGAACCCTATGGAAGAAACTGGACACAAGGTTGCATTTTAGCTCGGCGTCCCATCCGCAGACGGACAGACACACCGAGGTGGTAAACAGAAGTTTGGGAAACCTCATGAGATGTCTAGCTGCCGACAGACCCAAGCAGTGGAAAAATGTGTTGGCACAAGCAGAATTTGCATATAACAATTCTGTGAATCGATCGACAGGGTTGAGTCCATTCCATATTGTTCAGGGGAGAATCCCGCATGGAGTGGTGGATTTGGTCGAGTTTCCGACATAAATAAAAAAGAACACGGATGCAAAATCATTCGCGGAGCATATGCATGAAGTTAATGAAAATGTGCGAAAGCGCATAGAAAAGAGCAACGCGGCGTACAAGTTGAGGGCCAACAGGAAGAAGAGGCTACAGTCGTCCAGAGAAGGGGACTTAGTCTATGCATACTTGCGGAAGGAGAGATTTATGGCAGTTACATGCAACAAGCTGAAGCTGAAGAAGATTGGACCATGCAGAATTCTGAAGAAGATTTTGGACAACGCTTATATGTTGGAATTTCCAGATGACTTGAACATTTCAGCAACGTTCAATGTCTCAGATCAGTACAAATTTGAAGATGGGTCGAGCAGCAGAAGC
The DNA here is from genome assembly GCA_027924585.1 of Larix kaempferi. NCBI lineage: Eukaryota > Viridiplantae > Streptophyta > Pinopsida > Pinales > Pinaceae > Larix > Larix kaempferi. Next base: position 50,129,139 of record BSBM01000904.1, read on the forward strand.
GAAGAAGTGATAAGCATCGACTGGACATATCAGAATCCAGACCAACACAAAGAAGAAATCGCAAAAGTAATTGAAGAACGTGAGGTTAGGCGAATGTGTATCTCACGGAAGAAGGAATACTTAGTGCGATGGAAGGATGATGAGTTGCAGGAAGCAACATGGATTTCCGAAGAAGAGTTCAGGATACTGACGGAGCAGTCGAATTCTTTTTCACCTGGGGAATCTGATGTAGGAGCATCAGAGCCTAAGCAGATCAGTCGAAGTTGATCGACATAAGGGAGCCGACCAGCGGGAGTGCCGATGACCACTGGTGCGAGAAGCAGGTTGACTTGTCGAAGTCAACAAGTCAAGCAAGAGCAGTCGGTATGCGACCGACCGAACAACGTGCAACGGATGTTGTGGTGGTCAAGAGTCGACAGGTGAAGCGAGACATCGGGTAGTCAACAAGTGGTCGAACTACGACCTGACAGGTTTGGCGGAGCCAAGCATGGAGGAAGGGGAGGACTGGAGAACCGCAGGAGATAAGAATTGAGCCGATAGAAAGGTTGAGATGTGATCAACTACTATAGCAGGGTCAGAAGAGCCAAAAGTCAAGAGGACTGTACTTGGTATCCGTCCGAGGTTGCTGAGGAAGTTAATACAGTTATTGCAAGTAGGTGAAGGACATGACAGATTTCGTCATGGATAGAGGTTGTGCACCACTGCTGGGAGCTGACAGTTGCAGGTATCCAATATTTGGAAGGATCGGTGGATAGAAGGATGCGTGTCTCAGGGATTGCAATAGTCTCGGGAACAACAGCAGTAGGGTAGAAGATGGAGGAGAGGAATCAGTTGATAGATCTCTCTTTTTCTGGAGCTTTTGATCAACTGCATTAGAGAGCGCAGAGTCTGGAGTTGTGAGAAAATAGAAGAATCACACAGACTAGTAGTAGGGAGTTGAGATCGAGCCATAGCTCAGCGTTCCGTAGTGAACCAGGAGAGGGTGAGATCGACACACAGGGAGAACACACCACAGTTACTTTTGAGTTGTATCGGCTGAGGCCGACTGTAGTTAGTTATTTGTTTTCAGTTATTCCGCATTGTAACCGAATTCAGAGAAGTAATATAAGCCACTTCTGGCATCTTGTTTTACACCTTGTTTGTGTAAGCATTGTGGTATGTGTCGTGCGTATTGTTAAGCAAGAACCTTATTCCCGTAAGGCGCCTTGCGTCACATACATGCCAATGATTATTGAATATTGAAGGAATATTTTATTTTGATGGTGAGCCAAAAATGAAAATCCATGGAAGGTTGTTCCACAAGCAATTTCCCAAACTTCAACTATGTTAGGCACATGAGCTAGAACATTGTGAGGGGATATGATTGCTTTGTAAATCCTAATATATGCGGAGTATTTATCTAAGTACCAATAACCAATTGCGATATGTCTTTTGATTTGTTGAGTTGAGTTGGGGTGCTTCAACTTACCTATTGAGTTCTGAGATAGAGATGTGGAGTCCCTTCATCAAATATGTGGGTTAAGGAAGTTAGAAAGATGAACATGCCAATTAAAGAGTAGACATAACATGCCTATTATGAATACTTGTTGTCGTGGGAGGTGACATGCCTCTCAGTTATGATCAAGGGATGCATAATAAGGGTGCAAAGTCCTTAATCACTAACATAATCATATGTGTGTGTGTGTGTGTTAAGAGTCTTTGGATTTGTCAAGTTGCGTAGTGATGCTTCGACTTACCTACTAAGATCTGAGATATTGGTGTGGAGCCTCTTCCTAAGATATGCGGGATAAGGAAGTTAGAAAGATGAACATGCCTATTGAGGGGTAGACATAACATGCTTACCATGAATACTTCTATCGTGGGAGATGACATGCCTCACAGTTATGATCAGGGGATGGGAAATAAGGGTGTAGAGTCCTTAATAAATAACATAATCATTTTAGTTTCTAATATAGACCAAGGAAACCATAAGTGATCTATGCATGGTTGTATTAGTTTAGATGAAAAATTACCCACTTTTAGTGACAACTTGAAATATTGTTATTTAAACGGAATTAAGCATTATTTATTTTATAAAAATGAATATTGGAGAAAACCCCAAGGTGACACCTAGGGGGATGATTATGCACTTAATTTAAAAATATAAGTTAAAAAGGAAAAAGGTGGAGTTGCCACCTAGTGGATGAGTAATTATAAATTAAGGAAATAAGAAAATAGAAAATCGTGCATGAGGAGGTGGAAGACCTCATCGATCCTATAAATACAAGTGGTATCCATGGGTTTTGAGGAGTTACCAAATGTGTATGGAAATTTTGTAAAAATGTCGTTGAGCTTTAGTGCCTTGGTAAGCGAGATCAAGTGAAAAGGTTGAGTAACATTGCTATACTAATCCCCTTGTTAGAAATGTGTTACCTACGTGGAAAGTTCTATAGGTGGAGGCCCCACCACCATAACATATCCCTACTTGTGTATTTATATTTCTACTCCTGAGGTTGCGAGCCCACACATATCGGGGATCCCAGCAGAAGAATTTTCCTTGGATGTGGTAGAGCACAAATTGAGTTGGAAAAGGAAAGAAAATTGGGGATTTGAGCAGTCACTCATTGGTTGGAATAGGTCTTCTATCCATGTATAATTCGTCTTTGGTTATAAAATTTCATTCAAATGTTTATAATATTAAATTGGTCTTAATATGTGTGTGTGTTTAATAAAGTATTGGAATCATTGTAATTTGGTTGTTCCACTATGGATGTGAAGTTCAGGATTTTGTTTGTTTGTGGCTTACTCCTTGTAGCTAACATGAAAAGTCTATTCAGGATTGTGAAATTTTGTTCCTTTATTCATTGTAGAAGAGCATTTTTGTTCATATTATGAGGGGAACTAAATATTTCTCATGGTTCAAGTGGATATCTTAAATCAACTTCTATGTGTTGCAATTAGTATTGCTATAAACACAAACAAGATGATGAAAATCACTAGCCTTCTCTCTCTGAGTGCTCATACTATATGGCATAATCTTGCAAGTATTGGAGTCATTGTAATTTGGTTGTTCCATTAGCAAAAATGATGTCTTATGGCCGTGGATTCGAGGATTTTGTTTGTTTGTGACTTAGTTGTTGTAGATAACATGAATTCTCTTTAAGATTGTGAAATTTGGTTCCTTTATTCGTTGTAGAGGAGCGATTTTGTTTATATTACGAGGGGAACTAAATACTTCACATGGATCAAGTGGATATTTTACATCAACTTCTAGGCCTTGCAGTAAGTATTGCTATAAACACAAACAAGATTATAAGAATCACTAGGTCTCTCTCTGAGTGTCCATACTAGTTGGCATAATCTTGTAAGAAAGGGTAAATTATTTGAGACAAGTTGATTAGAGTGATTTCTTTTGTTATTTATGACTATTGTTGATATGATTCAATTTGATTTATTTGTTGTTTAACCAACTAATCAAGGTCCTCTAGTCAATTATTTGATATTTCTTTGGATATAGCAGATTCCTATGAGTAATTGTAAAATACTTGGGAAGCCTTAGTAGAATAAATAGAGATAGTGGAAATAGACCATCCTCCCCACACCCTCTATTAGGTGTGACTTTTAAATTCTCAATGTTGTATGAAATAGTCCGAGAGGTTGAAGGGACAATCCCTTGAATTTGAGTATTTTACCATCTAGGAAAAGGGAGAAGTTCCTTAGTTGTTGCATTGTACTTTTCAGAGCTAAAAACTATTTTTTTATTGAAATTGAAGTTAATAGTCAATCATTATTCCCATATAATCCAATCGTGATGACTATAAAAAAAATTAAGCCTTCTACTTCCACTTTTACCACTTTCCAAAATCTATGCAATTCAATGCATTAGGAGTATGTTCAGGAACTATATCTCATTGATTCTCTACATAAATTTGAACAAGGTAATCAAGAAGTATCAACCCTTTCCCCAGTTAAAAATGTGGTGCAAGTACCATAAGTACAACCCTCATAGCACATATGAATGTCACGTCCTTCGAAGAAATCTCCTTTTCTCTTGAGAAAAGCTCACAATCTCCCAGTGAATGTCAAGTACTTTTTCTTGTGTAGATCTTATCATGATGGAAACTCCATAATTCAATCCACGCTTATGTTTTGATTTTACTGTTACATTGGGAGTTACTCTATATATTGCTTAACATATACCATATAGTTAATTTTTTATGTCTTTTGTTGAATATTATTGGATGAATATTTTATAAGAGACTCCATTTCCATGATCAACTGCATCTATCCGAGTAATCCACAAACAATGAAAATCTCCCTTGCATTTACCTATATCTCAATGGGATAAAACTAAGGCTCTAGCTTTATGTTGGTTAGTAGTTCGAAAAAGCTTCAAATATGAAATATTTTAATATGAGGTGGATCATAGCACTAACCCATGGGATATCGCTTCTCCATTTAATCTAACTCTTCATTATCCCTCTTTACCTAAGTTTAAAGAAAATCCTAAGTTCTTTTTTATGGTGTTATCAACACAAATGAACATTTACATGCCTTCTCAAATTCTTGTTGTAATATTAGGGCTAGTGATAAGGACCCATATATGTGTCTTTTTAACAATTTTATTGAGAGAAGGGTGTTGGAAAGTGGTTGTCATTGATGTCAAAGTCTTTGGAGGTGGTTGAAACTGTTAGAGATAATGTAGAAATGGTTTGTTAGTTCCTTCTTTATAGGATCTGATCCATTCTTTTAGGATCTAGTTTGGTTGATCATTTACCTATATATGTAAGTTTATTCAGTAATACAAAATGAGTTGAGTGATACTCCTCCTGTGTGTGTGCGAGCCTTTGGCTCTGCACTTCCTCTTCTCTATTCTTAATATGGTATCAGAGCCCATTGTGGCCTGCGGAGTTAAGAGCCCATTGTGGCCTGTGGTGAAGAGCCCAGAGTGGCGTAGATTGAGTGCCTGATTGGCCTGTTGTGGGAGCCCATTTTGGCAAGTTGTGAGAGCCCTGTTGGTGGCCTGCTGAGCCGTGTTTGGCTGTGAGAAGTTCCCTTCGTGGCCTGCTGCTTTGAAATCCCATTGAGGCTGTGTGAGTGCCTGATTGGCCTATTGTTGTTAAGAAGTGCCCTTCGTGGCCGGTTGCTGTGAAAGTTGTGTGGCGAGTTAATTTTGAGAAGGCTCGTACGAGCGTGTGACCTAGGCGTTGATATCTGCTATTGTGAATGCCCATTGTGGATGGCTGTATGAGAGCCTGACTACTATGAGAGCCCCCGCTTCCTCCTGCCCATTGAAGTGTGGTGCTGAAGGGAGATAATCAGCAGCGTGAAGGAGGCCCGTGCGAGCGTGTGACCGCTGGAGAAGTGTTGGGCATTGATCTCTGTTTGCAGCGTGTGAAGGAGCCACTGGAGTGGCTGCTGGCTTGCCCAGCTGCCTGCGTGAAGAGGATCCTGTGCTGCCTGATACGTGTGAAGAAGCCGCCATTGATCTCCATCAGCTCGCTGAAGGAGAGAACGTTGCACATTGAAGCTGCGGTTGTGTTGATTCTAGAGATCGCTGGTAAATTTCTTTCTCAGATCGCCGGTGGAAGAGTCTATGAAAATCCACGAGCGTAGAAGCTTGGAGATCGCTGTGGAGATTTTTTCAACATAGCAAATCGCTGCAAGCTGTGGAATTTTTATTTTTTTCTCCGATCAGCGCAAAGAAGAGCGGTGGTACCGCTTGTCCACTAAAGGAGAAGACAACTCTTGCACCAATTTATGACACCGCCCCCAGAAACGCATGTTCCTTTTGTCACAGAACGGATCGCCGTATCCATCCGCTGCTGAGAGACAGTGAGATTTTATCAGATCGCTGCTTTCTTGGATTGTTGCCCAATCATAGATGATCTGAACCTGTTGTAGTTACTGAAATCACTGCCAGTCAACAGGGTGAATGTGAACACTACTCAACTGCCTGCCTAGGAGAATTGCTGGAAGGATTGCTGGGAGAAGATCGTGGATTAAAGATCGCTGCCAAGTGCTGAGAAGATTGCCATCCCGTGCTGAGTGGAGAGCCACCGAGAGAAAAGAGTTGCATGTATAATTTCCCATTGAAGCCTGAAGAGAAGAACAGAGCAGACTAGTGTGGATGCTTGCTTGTCCAAACTATCTGAGTAAACATAAAATATTATTATGTCTTCTGATATAATGTTTAATGTTGCATTAAAATTTGATTTTCAGCCTAGATATGATCAAGAATACCTGACAATAGAAGAACAAATTTCAATTAAGCTGGAAATGTTCTTAATTGATCAGTTGCTGGTTGGATTTAGAGCAGCTGAAGAAACAATAGTCGATTTTGAAGCAGAGTTGAAGTTTATTGCAGACTGGCTTGCAGAGCCAAAGAATGCTCAAAATGTTGACTATGTAGAATGTATTAGTTTTGCAGATGCTGAAGAGATTTTGTTGCAGATTTCCACTACACTGCACATAGCTGATTGTAACCGAGCATGGAGGACAATTATTAGTGAGAAGTTCGCAGAATTTGCAGAAGCACAAGGAAGATTCAGGACAGCAGATGCTCAATCAAATTCCATAATGAACAGTGAAGACTTCAAGCTCTCAAACTAGAAGAGCAGGAAACGGGAAAACATAAACAAATATTATCTTACAGCAACTAAGGTCAAAATGAAGAAGAAGGAGGACTGTAGAGTTCAAGGCTTGGAACTCTAGATTGTTAATTTGCTTTGCTGATTTGTAAGCCTGAAACTACAGGCATATTTAGTATTGTGTTCCATTTCTACATTAAGGGAGGATGTTAGAGATAATGTAGAAATGGTTTGTTAGTTCCTTCTTTATAGGATCTGATCCATTCTTTTAGGATCTAGTTTGGTTGATCATTTACCTGTATATGTAAGTTTATTCAGTAATACAAAATGAGTTGAGTGCTACTCCTCCTGTGTGTGTGCGAGCCTTTGGGTCTGCACTTCCTCTTCTCTATTCTTAATAGAAACCATGATTTCTTATAGGTATCTTAGTTTTACAGTTGCTATTACCATCACCAACAAATATATGGCAAAGTATCCCACAAAATCTTTGTTATAATATTCAAGATTGATTGGTTGGAGTTGTGTACAAATCCTAGAGATTTTCTAAGGAACAAATAATAGATTGAAGGGCAGATCATTGGAGCAATTTCATTATAATTCCAACATCAAACCAATCCAGATATGAAGAAATCATAAATGAGAGTGATGTTATTTTAAATGACAAATATCTTTAGTTTTTTATTTATGACTTCTCTTGGTCTATGTCGGGAAATCTCTGTAAACGTGTTATCAAGGTTGATATGGAGACATTTCACTCCAAAATTGTGTGTTGTATGAACTGCATAATGGGAAGATGGCGTGTGGGACCACATGGGTGTGGAGGATATCGTACTCAACTTCAAGTGGAAGCAATGGATTGTGGAATCCATTTCATTTGGTAGTTGGGCCGACATGATCTAAACAATGGCTAGGTCAAACCATAATAAATCCTCACGGTGACTCCTATAAATAACGATGCCCAAACCAATTGTTTGTGTGAAGATGTAAATTCAAACCTCCCAAAGAAAAATCCATATGCCAAAACGACCCAGTTAAATCCCATGCTAAAAATTAACTTGTTGGCTACAAAATAAAATGATAAACCATATAAATAAAAATTAGTTCAACGCATTTGAATTATGTTGAATTATGTGCTAAGCTCTAAAGTGCACATGCATTGAATCATGGAGATATGTGGGTGTTGAGTTATTATACTAAGCTATGAGGCATGATGAGGATTCTATATTTTATTTTATGGGGTTTTTTGGAAAACAAGTTTACAAGTGAACATCTGAAATCACAAGCAACAAATTTCTAGTTTTTACAGGATGCTAATAAAGAATCTTTGTTTTAACAATAGTGTATACATGGAAATATATGGAAACACTAGTTTTGCAATAGGTCACATTATCAGTTGTTCTAACTAAAAGGAATTTCTATGTGAAAGTGTGCCTGGAAAATGGTGTTATGAATCTCCCTATCATTAAATAGAGCCCGGATTGCATAGTTTTTCATCTAAAGTTGTAAGTTGTTCTAAACAATGCAAGAAAGATGAGTCGAATAGATTGAGGACTGAATAAAAGTTAGAGAACGGGGAAGCTCAATTTTTTTTAGTAGAACATATACGATTTGATTAACTAATTTAATAGCATGCTCTTTAGCAGTAGAAGGTTACATTGCATTTGTATATATGAGCAACAAGTATAAAGAGATTATAAGCCATCCTGTGGTGTCTTCTTATAAGAGATCTTTATCAAATCTCAACATCCATAACTCAACATATCCAGACAAGAGAACAAGTATTTATATGACAACATAGGAGACTAGGGTTGATAAAGTTAAGTGTGCATCTGGAATGGGGAAGATAAGGCTGAGGATGGAGGCTTAGATTGCATAAACAGATAATTAACACAGACATAGATCAAGGGCGTGTTACAGGAACTCAAGGACATTACAGAAAGTGCATAGGACGTGTTACAAGAACTGAAGGATGTTACAGGAAGTGCGCAGGAGGTGTTACAGAAATTCAAGGAAATTACAGGAACTGAAGAACATTACAGGAAATGCATAGAATATGTAACAGGAACTGAAGGGTGTTATTGGAATTGTGAGTTGTTATTGGAACTGAAGGGTGTTATTGGAACTGTGAGTTGTTACCGGAACTGAAGAATTTGTTGAACCAATAACCAAATTTTATGTAGGTGAAGGCTGATGAAACGAATATTGACGACTAAGAATATAATAGATTTGAAGAGCACTATACCAGCATGTATGCTTTTTTTTAAGACAACAAGCAAGTGGGGGCCTACAAAATATTTGTTGAGTTGGTGCTCAGTTAAGGGGATTGGTGTCTCCGAAAAATTAGTGCTTGCAAACATTGTAATAGCAGGTTGGTTCTATGCTAAGGGGAATGATATCTCCATCAAGTTGGATTGTGTAAACATTATAACAACAAGTTGGTGCCTGCAATTATTGTAATAGTAGCTTGGTGCCTACTCAAGATTCATAAACACAAATCTAGTATAGTTTTCTCCCGATTGGGTTTCCACGTTACATCTTGTGTTCTATGGTTTGAATCATACTTGTGTTTACTATTATAAATTGATTGGTGAATGGGTAAATAAAGAAAATGTACCTTATATTGATTCAGCCCCCCTCTCAATATAACCATAAGTCCAACAAAGGGTTTTGATGAGTCTTTTAGCTTTTGACATACACATTGCAAATTGGTTCCAGCTCACTGATTGGTCCATGATGGATTTTGGAAGTATGGACAAACCTTCTTATTGTGTGCGTGGGTACAAGACCTAGAAGGAAAAATTCTTAACATTCTGACCAGTCTTTCAATAGCATAAATGACCAGCAAAATGGGAGACTGTAAGAAGCAGTGGTAAGAGGTGAACAAGTTTCGTGAAGAACAAAAAAAGGTTCTTGAAAGACTCGAATCTTTGCAAGAAGAAGCTTTCAGTGTTACAGAATATTGTCCCCTACTGCAAAATGAAATTAAAGAAGATATCAATGATTGTTTAGAAACTTTGAAATCAATTTCATAGGAGAAAGTGGAAAGTGCTATTGTGGGAAAAGAAGAATATTTAAAAGAAAAGGCTGCAGCTATAACAACAAATCTACAGAAGATTAACTCTATTATTCATACAAGAATCATGCAATATCTATACTAAAAAAGCAATCAAAGATAATTATGAAAAGACATCAGCATCAAAACGAAGCATGAAGACAAGGGGAGTCATCCCTGAAATACGGTCATGACAAGGATAGCGCAACACAAATAGAATAATATACATAGCGCAAATAATTGGCACCTCTTTTCCATTGATGTCAAAGGGGGAGAAATGCATGAAGATGAGGCATGAAATGCAAAGGCTGAAACACGAAAAGATGCATGAAGTCAACAGGACAGAACGCAAGGGGGAGAACTCTAGATAGAAAAAGAAAAAGCATGAAGCTACAACAGACATGAAAGAGTGTGAAGAATATCACTTGAAGAAATTACGTTAAGATGACTAAACATATGGTCTGCACAGATGTAACTGAGATCATCATGGTTTGCGTAGAGGTAGAAAAAGTACTAACAGCAGAAGGAGCAGTATCCAACAGACCAAAGAACTCAGGGGGAGCATATACACAGGGGGGGCACTACGACCAAGTACAGATGAAGCATATAGTTCAAAGAAGATCAAGTACACCTTAATAAGGTGATGACATCAATGCCAAAGGGGGATATTGTTGAAATTTGGTTGCCTTTGACGACAACTAATGTCAAAGAGGATGTCAAATTATTCAGTCTGAGTCATTGATATCAATTGAAGTCAAAACGGATACAACATTTCTGTAGAAGTATGAAGAAGTAATGGAAGATACTTTGAAGTAGTATATGTGCAAGATGAAGAAGAACATGAATACCATAAGTATATGCGAAAATGGTGAAGGTGACAGATATGAATGCAACTTTGAAATATATCTAGAAGTGCATTCAGTCTGAATATGTGACTTCAAGGATATAGAAAGCATGATGAGTTTGAAGAAAAACATAAGGAAGATACATCATGTAGGTCCAATTAAAGCACAATTAAAGAAAGAACAAAAGTAATGTATCCTATAGCATGTCTTCATTGTGCAATTCCAACAAGTCACACTCTTTCATGGTAGCAGTCCAAAGAGTTGGTTGGACAATGGTACATGTGTTCAAGCAGCCAAGGAGATTGGTTGATAAAATGGTACAAGTGATTGGTTGAGCAAATGGTACAAGTGCGCAAGTTTGTTTGGGATGCACAAGCAAGAATGAGCGTTGCTTGGTTAATGGTTGGAAAATATTGAAAGAACGCAAACTTAGCCGATTAGAATATGATTTCAGTAAGTGGAACGCGCACAAGTTCCTAGAAGGGTACAACGGTTAAAGACCATCTATGAGAAAATTCCACAGCCGACGGTACAGCAGTTGCACAAGTCCCACAAGTGGTGACAAGGAAGAATTTAAAGTCCCACCAAGTATAAGTTGGTGTATGGACAAAATATGCAAAGTATCAATATCTCAAGGGAGCATTACCCACAAGGGATGGTACAGCACAGGTCATAGACACATCAAGATGTAGCGTAATATTGCGCACATACCTTAAGGCAATGGTACATCAAGAGAAAAAAGGTACACCAACAAGGTGTAAAGTCTCACTAAGTTGTGAAACATAAAGGCGCTTGATACACCAAGGATGACAAATCAATAGCGCAAAAGATGACACGTGGCATATGCATAATCCGTGAAGTATGGAAGAAGGGATTCCACGACCAACTTGTGAACATACAATCCATGCAGGACCTGTATAAATAGATATGCAAGTTGGATATTTGATGTAAGCTTGATGGCGAGAGCATAATATTTTCAAGTGTAATTTTCGGGGCATCAAGGGGCTTGTGGAAAGGATAGAATGATCTAGCGAGGAGCCGAATGCGCACATGCAGTAGAATGAAGTTGTAGATATGTGACAAATGCGTGAGTACTAAAAGGAAGAAATAATGAAGTATGTGCAAGTGCTTGATGTCTCGAAGGACATTATTACATTCAACACGTCGATAGTCACAGACATTGTAAAGACAGAAGCGTGGAGACATAACCAAATTTTATCAGACAATGCGTATATGTCTAGTTGATGCATATGAGCATAAGTGAAAGTGTGCGAAGTTGAGAACTTCATCTAATGTGCAACAACATAACAGTAGCATAATTCGATAAGGCATCATGATGTAGATGATCTTAGACAACTGCGTTAAACAGAATGGACGAATCTTTGATGCACAGGACGTCGCATATTGTCTGAGAGACTCCAACACTTAACCAGAACGGACAAATCAATAAGTGCATAGTTCCATCTGTTACTAGTGCTTCATTTCGGAACAACAAACTATCAATTGTAAGCACGGTATCAATTGGTTATTGCAGTCACAAAGAGCAGAACATTGAGATAACCAAAAATGCAGACTGCAGCATCAGTAAGCACACAGTATATGAAGTAAGTCATCAGGGAAGTATATTTGAGAAGGTTGAAAAGTCAAGTAGTAACAGAGTATAAACTGCATACGAAGACAACACACAACGGAATCTACAGCAGAAGATCAGAATTGTGTGCGGAGTTGAAGTTCAGTAAGACAGCAACACATATTAGACATCAGGGAGGTCGGAAGGGGCAAGGAGACGGGGATTTGGAGCTTCCTTCAGGTTGGTTCCTATAAAACAAAGGAGACAGGGGGTCGGTGCCTCCTTCCAGTTGGTGCTGGAGAAAACACGGGGATTTGTAGCTTCCTTCAGGTCGGTACCTGTAAAACCAGGGGGTTGGTGCCTCCTTCTAGTTGGTGATGGTAAACACAGGAAGTTGGTGCTTCCTCGAATGTATTCTTTCTGATTATAAAGAATCATTATGTTTTTTCTCCTGTTTGGGTTTCCACGTAAAAATCATATGTGTTATGTCTTGTTTATGTGATGCATATATGTGGATGTTTATTTTTCTGATGCATAACTGAAGATAAAGATTAAGTAAAAGGATAATCTGTTAAAGAAGGTAAAAACTATTGATAACTGCGCTAATACTAATTCACAGCCCCTCTTAGTATTAAATTGATTCCAACAATTGGTATCGAAGATGGTGTCTTCAGTAACAGATTAACATCTGGAAGATAGATCAACGTGCAGTTATGGAGAGGAAAGGTTCTCTAAGTGAAGCACCATGATTAGAGGAAGACGGTTGTTTAGACAAGCTCTCTGTCGCAGAAGCACAGGACATCATTCGAACACAGAGAAAGACTATAGAATAAGTTAAGAAGATAGCAACCAGGACTTTAAATATCTTAAAGAAGAAAGAAGCAGAATCCAAGGAATTGGTAGCAGCCCTTACCAACCAATTGCAAGAATTTAATGAGACCGGTCAAAATGTAAAATTGAGGAACAAAACTTTGGAGACCAAGCTGAATAAGGTAGCTATAGATAATCAAAAGCTTGAAAATGAGATCACCTTCCTAAAAGAAAATTTGAGAAAAGTCACGAAAGAAAAGGAAGAAAAAACCAAGGAAGTTATGTTGTTAAAATATCAGCTACATAAACAATGTGATAGTCAATATCATATTCAAGCAAGTCAACTAGAGGCTACTTCTCTCAAATAAAAATATTCGAAGTATGAGAAATTGCTTGACGAACAATGAATCACATTACAGAAAAAGGAAGAAGAATTGAAAAGCATGCAAGACCGATTCATGGTGACAGAAATATTTTCTAAAAGTACAGAGGTACTAAATGTGATTCTCAATAAGAAAAGACCTCCTCACAACAAAACTGGTATAGGTTTTGAGAATAATTGTGGAAAGACGGTTAAGGAGATTGCGCAAATAAAGAGGATGGACTTGCACAAATCAATTCAATGTTGGAAATGCACAATGACTAGACATATTGGAAAGTATTGCAACAATGTAGCTTGTTACAAGTGAAACAAAATTGGTCACAAGGCTCAGGAATGTGGAAAGTCGGGAAGGACTGTAAAACGTTGGATAAAGAAGGCTGATAAAGTTCTGAATCAAACAGCATCACCGTTGAGGATCAAAGAAAATGTCACTTTTGCAAAAAGGTCTGGAGGAAGAAAAATGTGGATATTGAACCTGCACTAAGCATACTTCATAATGAAAGAAAAAGGGACTTGGGAGACACATCTGTCTCTGCTCCGGCACGAAACTAACTCACTGTCAGTCAGACCCATCGCAGTAAGCCACGTGTGTGCCATTAAAATCTGTGACAATGGGTGGAATTGGTTAAATGGATTTGGATAAAGGATCAAATAAAATTGACGCTTTCTAGTTTTCGAAGGTGCTTATAAATCAAGAAAACGCTCAGTCTAAACTATTGCATCTATTCACAACAGAGTTATTGAGGAAACTTTGGTTATTGAAGTAACAAATGAAGACCATGGCACCCAAAAGCAAATGCAAAACCAAGAACCCATTTGTGAAAAAGAGGGAAGACTCTGAAAAAATTAAACGAGACTATATCCCAGCTCGGAAACCTAACACACTAAATGTGACTTTGTCGGAAGTAGAAGATACGCAGTTGCAAGATAGAATGAGTTATGAAGGTGCGGTTTTTGAAGGAAACTTGTATGGCCTACTACATAAATTCACATTTGCGATTCACAATGTTATTTATGAAGAAAAATTTATCGGGTTAGCTATGGATAATTATATGGGAAAAAAGGAAAGCTCAGATCCCAGGAATCCGACGGTGATGGTACTCAAAGAATGTGAATACGAACTTTCAAAAAATGGGGTACGAAGTCCACTAGAAATACCTCATTTTGGAAGATCTCCACAAGTGAAAATGCGCGTCAAATTTTTGTTGTCACAGTTACATGATGGGTTTTTGTGGCTAAACAAACCTATTTCCATCAATGTCAAGATTATAGAAGAAATTACTGGGCTGCCCTCAATTGGGGAGGATATAAGTCCTCTGATGAGCATAATTCAAGAAAAGGCCTTGGGTAAGAAGATGTCTGAAAAATATGGAACTCAACGAGCAAGCAAAGGGTTCTCAGTCGCACAAATAAAATATGACGCTATAAGGTTCACCGCCCAGCTACTGGCATGCAAGTTGTTCAAAAATAGTTATCAGGATCAAGTCTCATCCGCAATCATTGCCGCGGCAGCAAAATGTGTTGAAGGCATCCAGATGAACTGGTCAACATTCCTATTGAATGAATTTCTTGAAGATTGTATGGAAGCACAAGAAAAAGGTAATGCCTTTCACTATACCTAGTTATTAATTTGCATTTCACTCACTAGTTGGAAGGATCTCGAGGGAAGTCAGTTCTTTGACAGAAATAGAAGACCCTTTCAAGCTACAAGGTATACAAACATGTGGGTCTTTGAGATTAGGGACAAAAAAGTGGAAAACAACATCAATTTCTTCTTACACTGTGAAGAAATCAGGTTTATTCTGAAAATTTATCCACGGATATCTCCTCATTTTGTTGAAATATACAGGGGAATCATACACTTTAAAATCAGAATGCATCACACCTATTTACAAGCAAAAAGGGACCCCAAAAAATGATGGTGGCCTACTAGATTCGTTTGCTCTAAAAAAGACGTTGCAAAAATTATTCAAGATTGGGACGCAGAATGGAGGGTTTCATTAACTGAAGAAGAAGAAGAAGTAGAAAAACAGAAACAGTCAACCGCAACGACAAAGAGACAAACAACTCAGAAACACTTCTTGCCAAGCCAGAGCAGCGGAATGGGAAAACCAAGAAAAGAAATGAAATGGTTCAAGGTGAGGGATCCTAAAAGAAGAAAGCAAAGGTATCTGAACCTGACTCAGCACAACCACTGACAACACATGATATTGAATGAATGGGAACAAAAGTAAAAAATGTGGTTGAAAAGGCAATCAAAAACATAAGTACAAAGGACGAGATTGAAAATCTTGTTACAAAACAACGAGAAATCCTGACGAATATTGATGAACAGTCTGGAATATCAAATCAAGTGGTGAAGAAAAATTGGGGAGAACAGAAAATGGTTGAGTCGACTCAAAGTAGTTTGACATCCCTTCCCACTGATCTATTGAAGGAGATAGAGCTGCATCAAAAGTTGAAGATCTCATCTGCGGCTATGACATTTCCTACATAATAAATTAGAATGAGGTAAGTCATGTAAAATTAATTTTATCACAGTTAACCTCAAATAAGTTATATGTGCATACATCTGTTGCACAAGAAATCAGAAGAAGACATGAAGCAATTGTGGCTAAATTGGACACATGTCAAAAGGAGAAGAATGCCCTACAAGAAGAATGTGTGCAGTTAAGGACCGAAAAGGGGTTAACTGCACAGAATATAATATATCTAGAAAGGGAAGTAGAGGAAGCAGTTGCACAAGGCAATACGTTAAAACATGAATTGGAAAAGGCACAGCAGGGTTCATGTAGTATGCAAAAGGTAGTAGAAGAAGTATACAGCATACTTCCAGAATCTCTCAAAAATTTAAAATATCTCCTCAAAACAAAAGATGATGATAATAAGATAAGTCATTCAGAAATTATAAACAACAGTTGGAAGTCAAGCATCAGAAACTCCTCCAGAAGCTAAAAAGGAACCTGAAAAAATAAGTACTACAATTGAAGGCCTCAAAACTCTGGAAGTAAGATGTGTAGAACTACATGAAGAAAGTGTTCAATTATGGACAAGTCTAGTTGAGGATGTGCTGCTAAAAGAAGTGAATAAGAGGATACATATGGCAAAAGACCTAGAATGACAGATTCTTAACAGGCTAACTAATCTTCCAATAGCAAAAATGACTAGCAAAATGGGAGACTGTAAGAAGCAGCAGTAAGAGGTGAACAAGTTTCGTGAAGAACAACGAAAGGTTATTGAAAAACTCGAACCTTTGCAAGAAGAATCTTTCAGTATTACAGAATCTTGTCCCCTGCTGCAAAATGAAACTAAAGAAGCTATCAATGATTGTTTAGAAACTCTGAAATCAGTTTCACATGAGAAAGTGGAAATTGTTGTTGTGGGAAAAGAAGAAGATTTAAAAGAAAAGGTTGCAGCTATAACAACAAATCTACAGAAGATTATTTCTACCATTCATACAGGAATCATGTAATATCTATACTGAAAAGGAAAGAAAATGAAATTATGAAAATATATCAGTATCGAAACGAAGCATGAAGACAGGGGGAGTCATCCTTGAAATACAGTCATGACAAAGCCATCGCAACACAAACAGAAGAATATACATATCGCAAATAATTGGAACCTCTTTGGCATTGATGTCCAATGGAGAGAGATGCATGAAGCTGAGGCATGAAATGCAAAGGCTGAAACATGAAAATATGCATGAAGTCAGCAAGACAGCATGCAAGGGGGAGAACTGTAGATAGCAAAAGAAACAGCATGAAGCTACACCAAACGTGAAAGAGTGTGAAGAAGATCACTTGAATAAATGACGTAAAGATGACTAAACATATGGTATGTGCAGATGTAACAAAGAGCAACATGGTTTGCACAAAGGTATAAAAATACTAACAGCAGAAGGCGCAGTAGCCAACGGCCCAAAGAACTCAAGGGGAGCATATACACAGGGGGATCACTACGACCAATTACATATGAAGCATATAGTTCAAAGAAGATCAGGCACAGCTTCATAGGTGTTGACATCAATGCCAAAGGGGGAGATTGTTGAACTTTGGTTGTCTTTGACGTCAACTAATGTCAAAGAGGATGTCAACTTATTCAGTCTGAGTCATTGATATCAACTGAATTCAAAATGGATACAGCATTCCTGCAGAAGTATGAAGAAGTAATGGAAGCCACTTTGAAGTAGTATATGTACAAGATGAAGAAGAACATGAATACCATAAGTATATGCGCAAATGGTGAAGGTGACAGATATGAATGCAACATTGAAGTATATCCAGAAGTGCATCCAGGATGAAAGTACACAAGCAGTTAATGGTTGGAAGTGCGCAAGCAGTTAATGGTTGGACAATCCTGAAAGCATGCAAACTTAGTCGATCAGAATATGATTTCAGTAAGTGGAACACGCACAAGTTCCTAGAATGGTACATCGGTTAAATACCATCTATAAGCAAATTCCACAATCGATGGTATAGCAGGTGCGCAAATCCCAAAAGTGATGACAAGGTAGAAGTCAAAGTCCCACCAAGTAGAAGTTGGTGTATGCACAGAATCTGCAAAGTATCAATATCTCAAGAGAGCATTACCCACAAGGGATGGTACAACACAGATCATAGACACATCAATATGTGGCATAATATTGTGCACATACCTTAAGGAAATGGTACATCAAGAGCACAACGGTACACCACCAAGGTGTAAAGTCTCACTAAGTTTTGAAACATAAGGGCGCTTGATACACCAAGGATGACACATCAATAGAGTAGAAGATGACACGTGGCATATGCATAATCCGTGAAGTATGGAAGAAGGGATGCCACGACCAACTTGTGAACAGACAATCCATGAAGGACCTGTATAAATAGAGATGCAAGTTGGAGATTTGATGTAAGCTTGATGGCGAGAGCATAATATTTTTGAGTGTAAGTTTCAGTGTAATTTTTGGGGCATCAAGGGGCTCATGGACATAACAGGATGATCTAGCAAGGATCCGAATGCGCACATGCAATAGAATGAAGTTTTGATGGTGCACGGAATGATGTTGTAGATCTGTGACAAATGCATGAGTACTAAAAGGAAGAAATATTGAAGTATGCACAAGTGCTTGATGTCTCGAAGGACATTATTACAGTCAGTACATCGATAGTCACAGACTTTGTAAAGACAGAAGCGTAGAGACAGAACCGAATTTTATCAGATAATGCGCAGATGTTTAGCTTATGCATATGAGCAGAAGTGAAAGTGTGCGAAGTTGAGAACTTCATTTGATGTGCAACAACAAAACCACAACAGAATTTGATAAGTGCATCATGATGCAGATGTTATGAAACAAGTGTGTTAAACAGAACGAACGAATCATTTGATGCACAGGACGTCGTAGATTGTCTGAGAGACTGCAGCACTTAATCACAACGGACACATCAATAAGTGTGGTGTTCCATATGTTACTAGTGCTTCATTCCAGAACAGCAAACTATCCATTGTAAGCAGAGTATTAGTTGGTTATTGCAGTCACGAAAATCGAAACGTTGAGATAACCAGTAACGCAGACTGTAGCATCAGCAAGCACACAGTATATGAAGTAAGTCATCAACAAAAGTATATTTGAGAAGGTTGAAAAGTCAATTGATGTATGCAGCGCAGTAACAGAGTATAGACTACATACGAAGACAGCGCACGGTGGAATCATCAACAGAATATCAGAAGAGTGCACAGATTTGAAGTTCAGTAAGACAGCAACACATATTGGACATCAGGGAGGTCGAACAGGGCAAGGAGACAGGGATTTGGAGCTTCCTTCAGGTTGGTGCCTATAAAAACAAGGAGACAGGGGATCGGTGCCTCCTTCCAGTTGGCGCTGAAGAAAACAAAGGGACTTGTAGCTTCCTTCAGGTTTGTGCTTGTAAAACCGGAGGGTTGGTGCCTCCTTCCAGTTGGTGCTAGTAAACACAGGAAGTTGGTGCTTCCTCGAATGTATTCTTTCTCATTATAAATAAGCATTCTGTGGGTTTCTCCCATTTTGTTTTCCACGTAAAAATTTTGTGTGTTATGTGTTGTTTATGTGTTGTTTATGTGATGCATATATGTGGATGTTTATTTTTCTGATCCATAACTAAAGATAAGGATTAAGTAAAAGAATAATCTTTTAAAGAAGATAAAAATTGTTGATAACTGGGCTAATAATGATTCACCCCCCTCTCAATATTAAATCGATTCCAACACTTCTTTGGTATAATCAAGAACGATTGTTTCCAATCTACACATCTACGATGTGGTTGTGAGTTATGATTGTGATTTGTTGTGATTTGCACCACCAAACACCCGATTCTCAAGCTTCTCAGAAATGCAGTGTTGAATATTCCATTGTTGGAGTTTGTTCACATCAGCATCCAGTGCAGCGATCCCCCAGTGATCTGTGCCTTTTGTATCACATAGATTTGTTCCTCCATGCGACAATTTTCCCAACGATCTATAAAACACGGTCCTCTGAGGAAGAATGGCGCACTCAAATCCACAGGAAATGTGGACAAAATATTTTGTATATTGTAACTGAATTGCAAATCCATTGAATTGCCAAGAGCTTGTTGCTGATCATTTTCAAATCAAATTGGCATAGCTGGATGGAAGATCGGATCTGATCTGCAGTAGAGTTGATCTGCCAACAGTCATCTTATGTCCCTAAATATAAAAAGGTGAGCGTAAAGAGGTAACGATCCAAGTCAACAATGGAGGGCGCATCATGGTTTTTGATAAGTTCATTTTCAAGCTGAGAAATGATTGAGCATACAGAGGCCTATTACAACATCGATTTCAGAGATCCATTATACAGATCTGCTATTTGGTGATATCTAGCAAATTTATCGAGGTTAAAAACTCCCACAATATCTCCAAGCTCGACGAGAAAGAAAAGAAACCAAGTACCAAGAAGGCCTTTATGGTTAAATTTGTGAGCCACTGTTATTAGCTATGCGATCTTCATAGCAATGGTGTCAAAATGTTGGTTCATTGTTGAAAATGGCGTGACTTCATGATGCAGCTACAAACTGTGGAGAAATGAAAGCAAATACCAATCATATTTTATTAGAGACATCAAGTGTAGTATATAAAAAGCAATGAATACAAAGATTTATTTGTTTTCAGTGAAGTTGTGGTTGTAAGTTATCAAAGATCTAATCTCAACGATCACTCTCAACTCCTCTGCGTGACCATAGAATGATCTTATCTTTGCCGCAACAATTTAAACAAAAATCTTTTTAAATCAGTAGTAACTCCCTCAGGCGATCTGGACACTATTTGTGATCTCTCCTACACTTGATTTGTGATATGATTGTGATCTGATAGTAGTAATGAGACAATGGTCTCTCCTTCACCCGATCTGTGTCTTCACGAAAATCTAATGTAATACTTCTCCAAGAAGCCTCCACCGGCGATCAATCTTATCCAACTCAGCGATCTCTACACAAATGGTGCAACTTCCCTCCATGATTTCGATTTCCTGGCTGCATGACCTTGAACGTGTGACAGTATGATGAAACAAGTTTTGATAAAAGCAATTTTTGAAATAGCATAAAAAGTACGCTTCTCTAGGAATGAGACTTGCGATTGATAGTTTTCCGTAGTTTTGATTAAATTATTTAAATATTTAACAAACATATTGCTTTATGATATTGACAAACATATTGCTTTACTACTTTATGTGATGGGATCGACAAAGTTTATTATTTGAAGATTGAAATTGTGTTTACGTCAAGGAGGGGCTTCTTTATTAAAAGTTGTAATTGAAGAATTGAAAAACTTGTTGTTCACTTCACATGATGAGAAATTGCATATTTTTATATATGTTAAATTTTGAAAGGTTGACATCTGTGTAATCTTGAAAACGAAGGTTGACATCCTTGTTTCCTCTTTTGTAATCATTTTCCAATTTAGACCATAGGTATTTGGTTGAAGTGTATTCTCCTACACTCTCTTTGACGGAGTTTGAGATTCCATCCATAAGAAATTTCAAAGCAATGGTGTTCTCCTTCTTGGATTCTTTTTGTGTAGCTTTCTTGGTCTTCTTGTTGGACGGAATGGGTGGATTGATCACAATATCCCAAACACCAAAATTCTTCAGTTAAGCTTTCATTATGCTCCTCCATCCAAAGTAATCTCTCACATCAAATACTGGAATATCATCATTGGAGAACTCTACTTGTCCTTCTATTGTGTGTCCACGGATCTCATTCAAGCTGGCAAAGATTATGGTGACCCGCTCTGATACCAATTGTTGGACACAATGGCACGCTGAGAGGGGGGGGGTGAATCAGTGTACTATCACCTCCAATAATTTTCACTTCTCAAAATGTTAGACAAATTTCATCATTTTCATTTCACTACCAAGTACATTATCATTCATCAACTAATCAACAAACGCCTTATATATACATAAGCATGTCATCAACATAGATCATAACAAGAGACATATCACAAGACAAGTATAGTAAACTTATTTATTGTTTTATATGAAGTACAATGGAATACTTCAATCTTTTTTATTACATCAGCACCAACTGACTAAAGAGAACCAACTCTTATTCCAAGACGCAACTTGGTTTTCTTAGATCCAACTAAGAAGATGTGAGGTATCCAAACCTCAAATGCAAGACTAGATTGCAATCACATATTAATCAACATCGTCAATCACTGAAATGTCATGGTTGTACTGTCAATGTCATCAAACCGTCATTGTCAAATAGATGTACTAAATCAATTGTCACAATCAGCCCTAATTCCTAGCTCAATTTGTCCATACAAATTCCTGCATGCAACTCATGCCCAAGCAATCAATGGTCTGCTCAAGTTCATTGTGACTGGCTGCTTGAATGGAGAGCCTATGTTGTAGCCATAAACTAAATTCAAGTCTTACAAATTTACACTTGGACAATACCCACCTCCTGTGGCTATGACTGTGTCTTAACCAAACTCAGAGGTATGTATTCAATGTACTCCAATTTCTCCCTGACTCAGTCAACCAACAAAATTTTACCAAAAGAAATACTTCCTTAAATACATGCTTCCTTTCACTGCCTCAACTGTCCGGAGATCAATGTTTAATCATTGTGGTTTCCATCAAGAAATACTACCAAATACTTCTTACAACATATGTTGCTCATGTGGCTGTGTTTAGTCATCTGAAACTGTACCAATTAAATGTGACTTTAAGCTACCTGAATTTTCAGGGAAACACAACACAACTTCAATCTATAATATGTGTTTAGAGAATAAAGAAACTTCATAATACTCCTGCAGCTGCCTCAGTGGATGAATTTCAGAGTTGTGTAATCATCATTTGAATGAATTTTCAAGGTATATTTATACTTATTTTAATGTAGAATTTCCAATTTTTACTGGGCTGACCTTACAATAATTAATATATAATTTTTTAAGACAATTGAGCTGACTTTTCACTTGGTTTAATATTGATTAAAAACTTCTTTTAGCAGGCCGACTTCTCATTTTTTTTAATAAGAGTTTCAATCCATAATTTAACCAACAGCCCACGTGCTAGCATATGATTTATATCCTTATGTTTGGGCTGTGCTTCATTCCATGTCATCCTTAAAAACTATTTCTTCTTTGCCACGTCATCACTGCCATAGTTCTTAATAGAGACTTCATCAAGCCACCTCAAGAAGTAGGGGCAGCATGAATCCATATTTTAGGGACTTGTCCTTTTATATTCACATCAATGTTGTCATGTCTCATCAACGTCCACAAGGGGCCACAAACAAGGGCTACTCATTTCTTCCATAAGCAAGGGTTTCTCATCAACCAAGGGCTCCAACATACCATGGCAAAGTCCCAACGCATCAATGCTACGTGTCACCATATATGTGGGGCTTTAAGACCATCATCAAAGGGCTCCACACCAAGAAAGGTCATCATGACCATGCCCAATGAGATTGTGGATTCAACATCATTATGACAATGGCTTTAAAGCATTTCCTATGAGCAAGGGGCATCAAAGACATCTACACATATGAGCCACATCATCTTCAACAAATTACCACAGAATGGGTCATTTGTGCCACCTAGTGCTCCAAAGCACACACCATTTATGGGCTCCAAATTCCCAACCTACTATATCATGCTTTCCATGTCATCAACAACCACAACCTTTTTCATTAATGCCTTAATCCTTGACATCAATTACAACCATGCTCAACACCCAAGACAACTCCAGATATCCAAGTTCAGCATGAGCAAGTTCAACAATATATTTCCAAGCTAATCATTAGACCTTGGGAAGAAATACAAGTCAATAAAAATCGACATGGTCTAGGATATGACGCGACAATAGCTTGCATATCCCAGATTATTCAAAACCAATCCACTTTCAAAGTGTTGGATTTATTCGAGAAGTTTTAACTTCACATATTCAAGTCACGCATGAGAATACAAAGTGCCAACATTGTAATCACATTGGTCACATGGAATATCAATTTTATGATCTCCATCCTTTTCAACATTGTGGAAAGAAGAATCATGCATAAGAAAAATGTTCCAAGAGAAACAAGCCTACAAAACTCAAGATTCACTATGGTTGGATCAATCCTCGGAAATGGCCTTCAACAACCAAGAAGTTGCATCAGTCTTATTGTTGGCTCACTTGTGGTCAGATCTAGATTCACTACAAAACATACCAACAAATCCGAAGATACTATCCCTCTCGGCATTACCTGTGAACAGGAAACTTCTCACCCGAAGCACCTATGGGAGATGAAAGAACCAAGTTTTTGCAACAGTGAAGGGGATCATGCTATGTTTTAACGTAATATACATTAAAAAAACTTCGACAAATATCTATTAATCCACATAACCATTGACATACATAAATTATTTGCGCAGTATATTATAACAAATAACATTTATGTTCCACTATACTGAGTATTAGTCAACTAATCAGTATTACATAACCAAAAAATCAAGCACATTCATAAGCATTCACATACACAAGACACCACAGATTTTTAATTGGAAACCTAATCAGCAGAAAACCACGGAAATGATTATTTTATTCATAGATCCCATTGTTAGTTTTTCATCATTTAATTCAATATGATATAGGATCTTAACTGAGAGAACAACATGTACAGCATATCAAACACAAAAGACAAAAGACACAAAGCATTTCACCAGGGAAAACCAAGAAGGTGAAAAACCCCACAACTTCATTAGAGATAGAATGAGCACCAATACAAAGATCACAAAGATCAAACCCCAAAACAAGAGATAGTCTCCTAGCAGTTGCTCCTCCTCCACTTTTGCGCACTCCTCCTCTCTCTCACTAATGCGAAGTGAGTGAGTGAGTGAATGAATAGAATGAGAGAGTCACACTCTCTATTTATACAATGACTTGACTTGCCTTTTACTCTAACTGGGTCGACCTCCCTTAGGGGAGTCTAATAACCCATTACCACTTGTCACTGGGCCTACCCCACTAGGGTGGTCTAATAACCATTTGACCCACACTGGACTGACCCCTCTAAGGTGGTCTAATAACCCATCAAATATAAGTTACGACACTTACAATGAAACTTGCGACACTTGCAAATACAAATGACAACACTTCCAACTGGAGGAATAATACATCTCTGTTGGGGATACAATAAAGTACAAATGTAATATACAAGTGAATATCTTCTGAAGTTACAAATACATCAACACTCCCTCTTAACTAGGAAGGTATTCTCTTGACACGGGTCACCAATACACATACGCACAAGTCTTCAATTCTGGAGATGGATCATCGTCACTGGATCATGGAGCATCATTGTCACTGCTATTGTACTCGTCATCTCTATCACTGGTGTTATCTCTCAATTCTTCTCACCATAGGAATTTCTACAGAGCCAGCCCTTTTTCATGCTGGTTGTAGGCCTAGCCTCCTGTAGGTCTTCATCATATCTATCCATCCTATGGAATCCTCAGGGATGATTATGTGCATCAACAAAACCTCCAAAGAGCATCCCAGGACGTTTACAAGCTTACTTCTCAACCTATCGGATCTCCCAGGATTTTTTACATGTGACCTTCACAAAACCTTAAAAGAGTGTCTTGCGACCTGTAAGATCTCTAAAGAGCATCCCGGGATCTTTTACGTGCCTAGTACAACCTGTCCAAATCTTCAGTATTGATTACATGTGAACTCGCAAAACCTTAAAAGAGTGTCTTGCAACCTGCAAGATCTCTAAAGAGCATCCCAGGATCTTTTACGTGCCTAGCACAACTTGTCCAGATCTCCAGGACTGATTACATGCGATTCTTGCAAAACCTTAAAAGAGTGTTTTACAACTTGCAAGATCTCTAAAGAGCATCCCGGAATCTTTTACGTGCCTAGCACAACCTGTCTGGATCTCCAGGACTAATTACATGCACTTGCACAACCTATCCACGGCCACGAAGTATCATCCTGATGCTCATGATCATACTAATCATCATCATATAGTACATCATCCTGATGCACATCATCATCACATGATCATCCTGATCATCATCATAGAATCATCCTAATGCATATCATCTGGAGCATCATCCTGATGCTCATCACACAGCACTTATATACACAGCCATGGGAAGGATCCTCCTACCACCATGCTTGGAATGGCTCCTGCAAATGTGTCCCATCACTTCCTTCTCAAAGTATCTTCTATCTGAAGAACACCAAGCCTCTCTCTGAAGTACTCGAACTTCACTCTGGCTAGTGGTTTAGTCAACACACCTGCAATATGCTCATCTGTCGCAACATACTGGAGCTTCACTGCTCCTCTCTGCACCATATCCCTGATATGGTGATGTTTGATCTCAATATGCTTCGACTTGTCATGGAACATTGGGTTCTCTGACAACTTCACACAACTCTGGTTGTCACAATAGATACAAGTAGCATCCAACTTGAGATCAAATAAATCAGATAGTAGCTTCCTTATCCATACTGCCTCACAACTAATCGAACAAGCTACGACATACTCTGCTTCAGTTGTACTTAGTGCTACGCAGGACTGCTTCCTGCTAAACCAAGAGATCGCACCTGATCCCATACTGAAGCAGCACCCTGAAGTGATCTCCTATCTGTAGCACTTCCTTCCCAATCTTAATCAACATAACCCTCCAGGTTAAACTTTTGATTTGAATCATACTTGAGCCCATAATCAACCGTACCCTTCAGGTACCTCAGAATATGCTTTACAGCAATCAGGTGAACATGTCTAAGATCCGTCAGGAACTGGCTCAAGGTGTTCACCACAAAGCAAATATTTGGTCTCGTGTTCGTCAAGTACATCAAGGACCCAATCATATGATGATACATTGTGGCATCAACTGACTCTAATGAATCATCACTCAATAGCTTCAGGTTTGATGCCATAGGTGTGGCCATGGCCTTGCAGTCCATCATCCCAAACCGCTTCAGGATCTCTACTGCATACTTCCCTTGCCGAAGGAATATTCCATCTGCACTCTACCACACCTCCATACCTTGAAAGTAATGCATCATACCCAAGTCCTTCATCTCGAACTCGATAGCAAGCTTCCTCTATCAGCAATCAACCCAATCTCACCTATCACAAATAGGTCGTCTACATACAGTAGGAGTATCACTGGATTGCCTTCCTCACCCTTGTAGTAAAGGTTGGATCCGCTTTACTCTTGGTAATGCCCAAACTGGACAGGAAGCTGTCTATCTTGTCGTACCATGTTATGGGTGCTTGCTTCAGGCCATACAAGGCTTTCTTCAATTTGTACACATATGAATCCCTGTCATGTGTCTCAAAACCGAGTGGCTGCTCCACATACACTTCCTCTTCGACTACACCATTCAATAAAGTTGTCTTGACATCCATCTGGTGTATCTTCCACTTCATTACTGTAGCCAGAGAAATTATTGTTCTGATGGAAGTGTATCTAGCTACAGGTGCAAAATTTTCTTCATAATATATCCCCTCTTTCTGAGAGAAGCCACAAGCCACAAACCTTGCCTTGTATTTCTCTATGCTGCCATCTGTAGCATGCTTGATCTTATAGATCCACTTGGAAGTCACAACAGACTTCCCTTCTGGTCTTGGGATCACATCCCAATCGTCATTCTTCATGATCGACTGGTATTCCTCGATCATGGCATCCTTCCATTACTGCATCCCATATCTTGGGAATTTCAGATTCTTCAATATCTTCAATAGGTAGTTTTCTTGAACTTCGTTACTGGAACAAATGTCGTTGTTGAGTCTTCGTCGCTTGTGCTTCGAAACAACTCTCTTTTGTAGGTGATGGTACACAGTCTTTCCTACAAGTCAAGTTCAATTGCATGATTAGGAACATCTCATAGATTTCAAAACAAATTCTTACACATAAAGATATATGTCATACAGTCATGCAATTAACTTAGCCAATGCTTCAATACAACATTTATCCATATCCTGTAACTTTCTAGATGCCTTCCATCTCTACCAGAACATTGTTAAGAGTGTGCACAACTCCCAACATGTCAGCAAAGAGGTTTCATTCTAGATAGGTAGCAATGGAATGTTGTACAGTACCATAGGCCACTTACCCATTACTATATTAGTAGTATCTTGTTCATTAATGCAACTTTTCTAAAATGCATAATATACATCCTAACTTATAAGTATGTACATGACTGAACAACATCATTTAAGCAATCATATATACAAGAAATAACAATTCAAATACTTATCTTTGTTTGGTTGTTGGGTGGACTCCCTCTCAATCTTTTCTTCCTTGCAGGAACTACTGGAGTGTTCTCCCTCTTGATCTTTTGCTTCCTTGCAAGAAATACTGGAGTGTGATCCCTCTTGATCTTTGCTTCCTGGATTATCTGTCTTTGAACTTATATCCATCCTGGACCACTATGCATGCTTAAGTGTGCACTAGTGTCATCATTGTGTCATCCTCAAGATCTCATACATAATCATACATGCATTAGTATAATATCAATACTATCAAAACATTATGATTCTAAATATGTATGGTCATGATCATTTCATACATGGGTAATTTATCACAAGCGTTACTATTTCAAGGTTTCAAGGAGTACTTCTTTTACTCATGCATGTTCTTATTTGACCGTGGGACTCTTCTGGTTTGTTATATCTTTAATCAAACTAAGAAGCATAATATGCATAAACCCACGATTATTCAAACCTATAACTTCATGAATAATCATTATCAATCATACAAAAAGTATACTTATATAAGATCTTAACACAAGGTAGGATTCTAACTTGATACAGAAAAGACATACCTGGATTATCATGTTTTCTAGTTATGTCTAACATACCTAAAAAATGTCTTCTTTGTTCTCTTCAATGGTTTAGAGACCTTGTGCTAGTAACCTACACATCTCATAAGTTAAGCATTATAGAATCAAATTATACATACCTCGTAAGTAGAGCTTCAATGTGATCAATATATATGGATAATTCTTTGTCTTCATATCACCATGGTCATATGTTCTCGATCTAGAACTTGATTTGTCTTTCTTGATGTACCTTTCATGTTAGCGGACAACATCATCCTCATACAACACCACAATGCATTAGCACAATCATAAGTTCCATAACCCTAATCAATGAATGTCTTCTATCATTCACATGCATTCATATTTTTACTAAGGTGATAAGACAAGTCTAAAAATTAATCAAGATTGTACTAACCTCAATTCTTATGAAGACAAACATATCATAAACTTAATCATGAACATATTTCAAAACATACTTGTATCTCCTCAAGTAATACCTGATTTATGTTCTTTCCTTCAAACAGCTTGGTCAAGGAATCAAACATCTCCTTGGGTGTCTTTAGAGAAGACACATGTGGTATGAGATGGTCTTTGATAGAATCTGCAATGATTCTCTTGGCCATGACCAAGTTCTTCTTATGTAAGGCCTTAGCCTCATCTCCCTCTGAAACTGGAACTTCTTCACTTATGTAGGTGTCCAAATCATTCTCTTCTAGGATTAACCTAATCCTATACTTCCATGCTCGGAAGTTACCAGCCCCACTTTGATTGGCAGAAACTGGATCTGGAGCTGGCTAGGGTTTAACATAGAAACCCTAAAAATACAAACTTGGAATTTCAAGCTTATCTCTGGACAGGGAGATGTAGATGATTGAGACGAGCAAGCTGGTGTGCTCAGATTTTGAAAACTCCAAAAATTGGCTCCTCAAAATTGACCTGCAAGTTTCGGATGTGCAGCTTCTGTCAAATTCTGGTTTTCTGGTTTTTCTGGTTTTCTCGTCAAAATCCTGAACTAAGGTTTGATAGAGCTCGGGGTTCTGCCCAACCAAAAACTTCGATCTTGGTTTCTAAATTTCAATTTTGATGAGGAGCATCCAGTCGTGGTCTCAGATTCCAAAAATTCCAACTTTTGCAGAAACCCTAATTTCCCGCAGTAGTGACGATCCAAAAATTAAAGTGCTCATAATCTAATTCTGTTTGGACAGAAATATATTCCATATTGTTTCTGATGTATCTCTGAAATTTCAGATCCTCGGGGTCTGAAACTTCGGTTTGTGATAGACTGGCCTGTCATCTTTCCAACCCCACAAATATGAGCTTTAATGGATTCTCTGAGAGAGAGATATTCCAAGTGTCGCAACGTGACCTGTTTATGGGATGAAACAATATAGCGAACTTGTACGACGTTCCATGTGTCACTGTTTCAACTTCAACCTCTGAAACCCAGACCTGTGAAACCTCATTATGTGCCCTAATTTTCACTTTTTACGGAATTCCATTTGGAGCTTCCTAGCTCGATATACGACCTTTGTTCCTAGGTCACCTGTTTAGGGATGCATTCTGGAAGAGGAAGAAAACCTAACGTGTACGGATCATATCTCACAAAGTACAATGAATCTGAGGCTAAGCTTCGGACACAAGGTACATGAACATTTCATCTTCAGCCTATAAAAGTTTCAGATCTTGAACCTTCACCAAAATAGATTTATAGCGAAAGTGCCACGATGACTGGTTTTTACTATACCAAGCCCTAGCTTCCAATTTGTCACAAGTGCAACAAGTGTCATAAATGCCATACCATGCCTTCCTTCAGGCTAGCTCTGATACCATGTTATTTTTTCATCATTTAATTCAATATGATCTAGGATCTTAACTAAGAGAACAACATATACAGCATATCAAACACAAGAGAAAAGAGACACAAAGCATTTCACCGGGGAAAACCAAGAACGTGAAAAACCACGCAACTTCCTCAGAGATAGAATGAGACCAATACAAAGATCACAAAGATCAAACCCCAAAAAAAGAGATAGTCTCCTAGCAGCTTCTCCTCCTCCACTTGTGCGCACTCCTCCTCTCTCTCACTAATGCGAAGTGAGCAAGTGAGTGAATGAATAGAATGAGAGAGTCACACTCTCTATTTATACAATGACTTGACTTGCCTTTTACTCTAACTGGGCCAACCTCCCTTAGGAGAGTCTAATAACCCATTACCACTTGTCACTGGGTCGACCCCACTAGGGTGGTCTAATAACCCTTTGACCCACACTGGGCCGACCCCTATAAGGTGGTCTAATAACCCATCAAATATAAGTTACGACACTTACAATGTAACTTGCGACACTTGCAAATACAAATGACGACACTTCCAACTAGAGGAATAATACATCTTCGTTGGAGATACAATAAAGTACAAATGTAATATACAAGTGAATATCTTCCGAAGTTACAAATACATCAAAACCCATTACAGGTAGCATTTCATATTTTTATAGATCTACACACACAGCGTGCAGATCTCTCTCTCTCTCTCTCTCTCTCTCTCTCTCTCTCTCTCTCTTACAAAAAGCTCTTTTCATACAAAATAATGCATGGGATCATATACTCTTCGTCACATTCTTTCACAATGCATCAACAACCTATTCTACCCAACCCGCTACATATTTATACTTTTTGACATAGCCCCTACATCCACTAAGTGGACCTGAAAATATAACTAACTTCTTAACTTACTTACCCAATTTCTTGGTTGACTCAATCAACTACTACCCTTCCCACTATTTACGGGCACGCTTTCCTTTCTCCACTTTGTTGTGCTCCCCTTTTCACACTAATAAAAAATCGGTTCACAAAACCTTAGGCCCAACAGGACCCCAACACTCATGTGTTTCTCATCCCGAGCAACTCAATCTTCCTCTGACAGTGTCTTCCAAGATGTTAAGAACTCAGCATATATCTCGTTCGGCGCGTTAACTACCCCTTGCACCTTAGCTGCCTATTATTGTAGCTATTCCACTAACCACTCTTGTTTTAATTGTGGTTTAGCTAATTGTGTATCCTTCTGTATTTCCATGCAACTTCCTTCAATTATTCCAGTGACTCTAATGGCCTCATTTTGTACCACTTCCAATCGCTGACTCCTCTGCCGCCATTCTTCTCGTAACTTACTAATTTCCTACTGCAAGGATTTGTTTTTGTGACCTTATACATTTTCTCCTTCAGTGGAAAATTATTTATAAGGTTCTTGAGCGTCGTAGCCTTAGACTGTGCATCTTCCAACTTCATTTTCACGTCTTACAGCTCTTCGTCATCCATCAATGCAACCCAATATTGTGAACTCTGATCAAATAACTGAATGCATTCTGCCTCAAGATCCTTAATATTCTCCATTGCGGACTTTGTTTCTTCTTCTCTTTCCTCCCAGACTTCTAGGGGTGTATTGGGCACCATTGATGCCTACAATTCGGTTATTTCTCTGCGGAATCCTCTAATAATTTCATTGAGTGCCAACACTTGGTCCTCTATAGGTGCTTTCTAGTCCATGGAAATTTCTAGAACTGCGCTACAAGTCACAGTCATGATTCCTGTCAATGTTTCAGTATGTTGTATAACCTCATACTTCACCTTATGAAGTGTATTGCACCTGTATTTTATTTAATGCACATTTTTTTTATTAATGCACCACTTCATGGCTTCAGACACGCTTTTTTTAACATGCAAACCAAAATCATTTCGACATTTACCTAAGCCAAAAACACATCAACATTTACCTACTTGTTTGTGTAGACTCATTTTTAGCATCCAGTGCTCCTTTCAACTGCACATAGAACCTAGACATCGCAGGTCTATTTATGTGTGATGAGGAGAAGTGTAGCTATCCATGTAGAGTTTCAGCTAGCTCCCATTAATTAACCCATCCATGAATTCCGCATTTAACTTTTGTAATTGCACAGCACCTCTTTTTGTTACATGATTAATCACATAAGGTCCTAACCAATGCATTCTAAACTTACCAAGGTGTTTGAGAAACTTATTGTCGTAGAGGAGAACTAAGTCTCTGACCTGAAATTTCTTTTTCTTTATATGGCATTCATGCCATGCCTTTTCTTGTGCTTTTTTCACCTACTGATGAAAACATGCAATGGATCTTTCTTCTTCAGATTCCAGTAGCTGCGACAATATTTACTTCAATGCTCCAGTCTATGTCATCTCTGTGAATGTAGCAATCCTCAAGCTCGCCACAATATATTCCATGGGCATGGCATCCTCTTAACCATATGCCAACCTGAACAAAAATAACCAATCAACGTTTTACATGTTGTTCTATAAGCCCATAATACCGTTGGCATTCTCATATCCCATTCGTCACAGTTCACATTACATATCTTTGTCAAGGCATTCTCCAAAATTTTATTAAACACTTCGACAGTTTCGTTAGCTTCATAATGATATGGCGTACTTTTCTCGTGGTAAATTTGAAATTCTTTTGTTAACGCTTCAATGTTCCTATTCAAAAAATGATATCCCTAATCACTCATTAAAATCCTCGAACAGCCAAACCTGGTAACAACATTCTCAAATAAAAACTTCACAACAGTTGTAGAGCTACAATCCCGTACTGGTTGCGCCTGAACCCACCTTGTCAAGTAATTTGTCGCAGTAATAATATATCAAGCTCCTGTTCTTTTCACATGTAGGTTAATAGGTCCAATAAAATCAATATCACATTTATCAAATGCTTGTAAAGTTACCTAGGTTACTAATGGCATTTCATCTCGTCTTGACGGCTTCCCTATTCTTTGACATACGACACAAGACCTTCAATATTCTTTTTCATCCTTGTGTAAGGTGGGCCACCAAAGTCCTACTCTTAATACTTTTTGCATTGTATCCTTACCGACATAATGTCCTCCTACAACGCCACCATGAGCTTCTTCCAAAATCATTTGTCTTTCATGTTCTAACACATATCTCCTTAAAATTTCATCTGGTCCCAACTTGTATAGTTGTCCTGGTATGATCTGAAAGTCTATTGCCTTCACAACCAACTATTTCTTATGTTGCACGGCATAATATTTAGGCTCCATACCTATACTCAAATATTGAACAATATCCTAAAAATAGTTATCTATCATCCTAACCGAGACCAACTGCGCATCAGGTAAGTTACCATCTAATTTCCCAGGCTCTTCCCCTATTTCTAACCTCGGCAAATGATCGGGAGATTCCATGGTTTTACCACAACTTTGAAATCATATTCTTGGAACAGCAATAACCACCTGCAGATTCCCCCCCCCCAAAACACTGGCTTATTGACCAAATACATCAAGGAAGAGTGGTCAGTATACATCTTAAAATGGAATCCAAGCAAATAATATCTAAAATTTTGAAGTGCATAAACCATATCCAACCTCTCTCTTTCGTTCGTAGTGTAATTCCTTTATGTTGTTGATAATTTCCTCCTAGCAAAAGCAATAGGGTGATCAATATCTCCTTCTCGTGTTTGTGCTAGTACCACACCCAAAGCTATGGATGAGGCATTGGAATCTACATGGAGCTCTTTCTTCCATTTGGGAAAAACCAAGATCGATGCAGTTACCATATTTTCCTTTAGTGTGTCCAAGCTTTTCTGGCATTCTTCATTCCACTGAAATTTAGCATCTTTTTTCAACAATTTTTTCATAGGAGCAGTGATCTGATCATAACCCTTAATGAATTTTTTGTAATACCCCATATGTACCAGTGTCATTTTGAGTTGTCGCATTGAGGTTGGTGGTGGTAGGTCTACAATAATAGCAATATTTGCGAGATCCATCAAGAGACCCTGTTTACACACTACATGTCCCAGTAAAATGCCAAAAGGAGCACAGAAGATGCATTTATTTAAATTCAAGGAAATCTAGTGTTGTCTACAACAATCCAACATTAACGTCAAATTCTCAATATGATTCTTTAAGAAGCTAAAAACCATCCAATCATCGAAATATACCTCTAAAAACTTATGAATGAACTCCTTAAAAGTTGTGATGACTACCCTACAGAATATAGCAGGGGAATTCTTCAACCCAAATGGCATCACTGTGTATTGGTAACATCCCCATTCTATAGAAAATGCAGTCTTATGTCGATCCTCCTTGACAGGCTTTGCACTAGGTTTCAAAGGGATTTTCATTTCTCCCAAGTCACCTCCAATACTCTTCATTTTCGAAAACTTGGTCGGGAATAAATCTTGATATTCATGCAACAAATTTGTAACTTTCCCAATAGTCTCATCATCCCAGTAATCCCCTATGTTAGCAAATTTAGGATTTTCTTCAGAGCCAATATTCACTTTCCTAGTTTTCAAAGGCTATAAAAACTTAGCGAAGTTTATCTCAAGACCTCCTATGTCGCGGTTTCCTTCAGTTTCTGGAATGTGCGAGTCCCCCAGGTCATCGTCTTCTTGACCTCCATTAATATTATAGCATTCCAAGGCCTTCTCTAATGTCGCAACCCAATCTGGCTTGTTATATATAGGTAGCGGTACTTCTTCAAATATTTTCTACTTCATAGCTTGTAGAGTTGTATCAACAGTCGGAATCTCATCTTCAAAACTAAAGGTTTTCTTAAAATTTATAGCCATCTCTTCCCAATCTGTAGTCCCTCTTCGCAGTTCCAATTCTGTATACCAATTTCTCAGAACTGTATCTAATGTATGAATAAACATATGGACCCATTATGTCTTATGTATAGAACCCCATGATGTAGTACATCCTTCTATATGGTTTATTGGGCAGGTCAACTCATTATATTTTACGCTACAATAGTTAAGTTCTTCACCAAATCTGGTGGCTAACAATTTTTTGCACTATGACCAGGCCCCTATATTCCTCTTATGAGTATTCCACCATCTTGTTGGGGTAACCTTCAATGCTATAGCTAATGCTAAGACTCTCTGTTGCTTCAGAACATACATCTCAAATTCATCAATAAAAGACTCTAAATTTTTTAAGCCATCATACACATGTGGGTTGCATGCCTCTTTTCCAATCCAATGCAGTGACCTTGTGATATGTGTGCACCTTCTCATAGATACCTCATGCAGCCAATTTTTCGAATTCTCTATCTCTTCATCTTAATGTGATGTACACAAGCTAATACATCTCCAACTTAGGTTGCCATATGGTGTAGTATTAACATAATCATCTATTCTTGAAGTCATTTTATAGATATTTGCCAATTCCTTAGAGTCATTTTCTTCTTTAATAGGCTCATCATGTCTCGGTCCTTCTAACGGATCCAATGGTGCAATAACTCGGACTTTCGCTCCTTCAAATTTCATCAGCCTCTTCTTCAAATTGATAATATCATGATTATCCATTACCCAGTCTATTCCAAGTAAAGTTGGATAAGGTATGGTATCATCTATTATTTCAATAACCTCAAATTATACAAAGCTTTGCAATCCCTCCACTTCGACAGGTACCCCTACCAATCTACCAAACAGAACCACTTTATGTTGATTTTCTAGTCTCATTTGTATGGGTGACCATACAAGTTTAGGCTTGCCCATGTTTTCCCACATTTTCTTGGTAAGTATGTTAACATCAAACCCCAGATCTAAAATAATAAAATCCATTCCATACTCTCCAATCTACGTACTAAGTCACAGTTCTCTACATGTTCTCTTTTTTCGTTGCATATGATTAATATAACTCTTTCCTCAATAGGTTCTACTATCCCTTGATCACATTGGTCAATTATACGACGAAGCTCTTTTACATATTTTTCATATTTTAGCATATCTAAATATCTTTGTAGAAAATTATTTAAGGGACTTACCTTTCCCAAGGTCTTCTTTGGAACCGTCTGATCATATATCAAACGCATATCATATACTAGAGTTGTATCGTATATTGGTTGAGTTGTTGAAGTAGACACACCTCGATCTGTTGCATCAAACTCCTTCCTAGCTTCGACATAGATTTATTTTTCCTTTTGAGGGTTGAATGTTGATGGTTGTTCCACTACTTTCCTTACCCAGGGTCCTCATTGATTTCCTTGTTATACCATATCACTTCTTGTAGCGGCTCCACCTTGTGTAACTATTGTTATGGTAGGATGATCTTCCTACCATTCTACAGAGAACTTCTGGACGTTCTGGTTCTAACTTTAATTTCCCTTAGCCTACCATTTTTCTAACAGTTGTGGACAATCTTCAATAATGTGATCTAGAGCTCTACAATACGTACATTTCAAACAGGGGTTCGGACAATCCCTTTCCAAATGTACCGATTTTCCAAATTGTAACATATTATCTATCCTCGTCCTCTTCCAAATCCAACTCCTCCACGTCCTCGAAATCCACTCCTTCCTTGATTATAACCTCCTCTTTGGCCATGGAACTATGTATTGATTCCTTCACCTTGCTCTTCACGTTTCATTATGTATGCATCAGTTGTGAGTTCGGACAACAAATCATATGCTCGACAATCTTTTTCATCATGGCCTACAGACTTACAGAATTTGCAGAATAAGTTTCTAGGAGTTGGTACATACTTTTGCACTAAATAACACTATGTTGGTCGATGTCCTCTAGACCTACAAATTTCACACCAAGTCTCAGATCCATGATTCAAAGGACTAGGAAACCCCGTTGCTAAATAATCTTGAAACCTCAGACAATGGTCCTTATGATGGCCTTCTACCTTACACTTGATACACTAGACTTCTTCACGTTGTTCCTTCCCTTTCTTAATATCCTAAATCTGAATTGACAAATTTGCCAACTATGTTTGAATCTGGCCAATCCCTATATCAGTCTCCCCTACTTGTGATGCCTCTAGATTCATTGCAATCTCGAGAGCTTCAAACTACAACACAACCTTATGTTGCATCAATGGAAGTCGTATATCCGGAAACAAAGCAGCTATAAATTACTCTTTGTGTTGAGCATCTGGAATCTGAAAGCTTACTCTATCCATAAAAGTTTTAAATATCTGGTCTAAGTCCCATACAGACTCAATTTTCTCAATCTCCTTGATCTCAGTGATACACTGCGACTCAGATTTAGGCTTACTGAACTCATCTTCTAACGTAGTTTTAATCCTAACCAAAATTTGATGTGGAGTTCTTTGGGGTACAATGGAAAACTTCATAAACCAATTTAGTGCACAGTCCCGGAAGGTAGTGATCAATTGTGCTTTATTTACATTATCATCTTGTACTTCTTTAAAATTCCACACAACTTCGCAGAGAAACCAATTATTCTTTGGATCTTCAGATCCATTCCCATGGAAAAGTGGCAACTTCATATCATCTCATGCCATCTTCTGTTGTGGAGCTACTATTTGCTTCTCAACTATAGGGCCAATATTCCCACTACTCTGATTTGTTGAACTATGACCTTTACTAGTTGAACCACTATTCTGACTACTTCAACAATTATTAGTTATTATTGCAAGATGTGATGGAATAAAAGTACTTACCTCAATTTCAGGAGATGCACATGGGGTCATGGGTATATCGTAGTGTCCCATCTGAGACGATTATCTTGGTTCTTATTCCTTTTCTTCTTCTTATGTACTAACTAACTCTTCCCTAAGTTGTGGCACAGCAATGTAGTCACAACCTTCAGTCACCCTGTGAACCTCCTTTCTCTTCGTCGCGTTCCTTCTCTGCTTATAGTGCCAAAACATGTATCCACTTCACAAAAATCCACACTCCTCATCTATTTCACTCTCTTATCCCCTTATCATTTCAGCTCACTCTTCTCCAACATATTCTCAGACCTTCCTCTCACAGTCCTTTGAATAAGTCTCTTTCAATTGTGCTATAAAAATTTCAAGTTTCTACAGCAAACTCAGTAACATAGCCTGTAAATATACTATCAAGCCAATAACCAATAGCACAGGAAAACTGTTAGAATAATTAACCATCTAGACCTTGGTTTATGCATTATTTTATCCTTCCTAGGTGTTTAGACTAGGTTGGTTGGCTACCTAGTGCATGTTTTCCCACCTTGGTATAGTTTATCCACTATATTGCCCCACTTGATGTTTTTACTCTACTTTTCTGAAGCTAAAGGGCCCATCCTACTTTTATGAGTTTAAAGCAGCTTTGCTATGCTTTTATCTTGGATTAGGATGAACAAGTGTTCTAGGATTACTTGGGCAAGTTTGCCACTTTTTGCCTCCACCTCTTCCTTGTTTATGTCTTGAAAAGCCACCCAATAGTTGATTTTTTATCACTCATGGCCTACCTAGGTCCACTTAGCCAATTCATGACCATCCACTATGAGTTGGAGTTTGATTTTGTCTAGATGGGGTATTTTTACTAAATCTAAGCCTGCCACATGTGAGCCACTCAAATTTCCTCCTTTGGGGTGTTTATATATTGTATTGATATTGTTCATGACTAATGGAAAATTAAGATCTAGAGTGAGTTTCCTCTAGTTGCCTCCATACTCTTCTCATGTTTTCTTTCTATCTCTTGAAAATAATCTAAGTGAAGTTATCTAATTGAATCTAGATCTAGGAAATCTAAATTCTAAGATGGTATCAGATCTAGTTTGATTCAAAGCAATCTCCATATTAGATTTACTTCCATTTATTCCACCAGAAGCAGTGGAGTTACCACATAAATCCTGGGGATAGTGCCTTGAACACTTTGGTTTAACCAAAGGAGTCTACCCAGGTGTGATGCACTCCCGAATGTGCTAAATATCAAGGTAAAAATTCTTCCTTGAGTGTTTTTTGCAAGTCATTGTCATCACCAAGAGTGCACCAGCAAAGTATGGATCAAAATCAAGTTGTAATTATCACTCCCTTCAATATTTCAAATGGAAGTACCACATGATCATCCAGTTTCAAAGTAAGGGTCTATATAGAGTCATTATGGGGCTTGAAACTGAGCCAAATGTTGTTGCACAAAAATCTAAGTTGTTCAATAGGCTTGATGAAGCTTATGGTTTGCTTTTCCTCTCTATCTCCTGAGATATCCTATTTCATCTTGATGGATTATCCACTCCAAATGAAGTATGGCTCAAGCTCGATTCATTGCTTGGGAAGCAAGATGAGCTGAGAGTTCATTCATTGGAGAATGATTTGATCTCACTAAATCCAAGCAATTTCGATACCATGGAGCAATTCATCTCAAATTTCAAGAACCTAGTGCCTTAGCTCAAACAGTGTGGTATTGAAAAGAAAGAGGAGAAGCTAATCCTTTCCATTTTGTCAAAATTGGGTCCTGAGTACTCAGTATTTGTGTCTACATTCCATGCTGCAAAGCTTGTAGTTCGAAATTGGAGGATTCCATCCATAGATTCACTCACCCAAGAGAAAGATAAGCTAGTTCAAATGGGGTCCCTAAGTTTTTTCAAGGACCATGCACTTGCTTCTCATGGAGCCAATAGTCCCAAAAATTCCAAATCCAAAGGAAAGCAAAAGATGAATGAGAATAAGCTATTAGATGAAGAGGATTCCAATTCAAGTGATGAAGATTCTAGAGCCAAGAAGATGAAGAACAAGAAAGAGGGATCCAAGTTTTCTTATTGCAGCAAAGGTTCCCATTCTGATAAATCTTATTTCAAGAATAAATTGGATATCATGACCAAGATGCTCGAAGAGCATAGCATTGATGTTCCTGATTTTGCAAGAAAAGAACAAGGCAAGCTTTATGTTGAACAAGAACAATGTCTATGTGCTACTCACCAAGGTAATAATTTGTATTCCTTGGGTGCTCGAGTCAAAAATATTTATCATGTCTCTGATCTTGATTCACATTCTGATATATCAAAATCAAAACCTTCATCTCTTCCTTGGAAGAATCTCCATATAGTTCACCAGACTCTCCTCCCAATACTAGTCATTTTTCACTAGTCTCTGATTTTCCTTCTGGAAGCTCTTTCCAACTCAATTTGAATCCTTCCTATTATGATTTGGAAGATGATATGCAAGCA
Source organism: Larix kaempferi (assembly GCA_027924585.1). Classification (NCBI taxonomy): domain Eukaryota; kingdom Viridiplantae; phylum Streptophyta; class Pinopsida; order Pinales; family Pinaceae; genus Larix; species Larix kaempferi. The sequence continues at coordinate 50,169,609 of BSBM01000904.1, forward strand.
TAATATGCAATTCATGACACCTCCCACACCATTTCCTCAACCTTTGGATGCACAAAAGAATCTACAACCCCCGATTGATCCAGTTGACAAACCTCACAATTCCATGGTTTCCGATATTGTGTCACTTGTCTCTATTGTTCTTATGTCTTTTATATCCTTCATTGGTTGGATATCCATGCCATTGGCCATCATTGGAATGTTTTTCCACGTGTCTATACTTGATCTCACCAACTATGGTTCGAATTTCAAGTCCTCAAATACTCCAGATTCGCTCAACTGTCAGTGTGATCCAGTTGCACACTCTTTTCCTACTGTGGCCCTATTCTCTCATGGAGACACTATCCCATTGTTGTTTGTTTATCCATATGATTCATATTCTGATATTTCAGAGCCTCATAAGGTCCTTTGCAGAATTAGGAAGGCGTTGCATCAGTTTGGAAAGAAGATAGATGGTTTGACTTGCCATATTGCAGTTGCACAAGAAACTGATCCAGTTGAGTCCATTGATGCTCTCTGGGAAGGAGTTTGCATAAATATATTTTCAATCATTGATTGTGTATTTAGATCAGATTAAGTATGTTTTAACATCAAGTAGTATTCATATGGTGCTCCTCCATCACCAGATGATGAGTTTCAAGGGGCCTCTCCACATGTTTTTTTTCTACACTACATTGATACATTGGTGCATGATCAATACATCTTCATCGAGTCGTTTACCAAGAAGCAGTTCATTCATCTCATCCAAGGGAAGAAAAAGATAGTGTGAAGACATTTTGTTCATTTCTGTGCCGTGTCCATTCTTGAGGGGGGGTTTTCTTCCCATGTGGTTTTCCCTCTTTCCTCGTTTTACATGGACAAATAATTTTTTGTACAGGGTGACCATAAGCCTTTGTTGCTTGGGCCCTAATTTTGTTTTCATTTCTCACTCACATAAGTCATTCTTAAGGAGGGGTGTTGGAATAATTAACCATCTAGACCTTGGTTTATGCATAATTTTATGCTTCCTAGGTGTTTAGAGTAGGTTAGTTGGCTACCTAGTGCATGTTTTGCCCACCTTGGTATAGTTTGTCCACTATAGATCCCACTTGATGTTTTTGCTCTGCTTTTCTGAATCTAAAGGGCCAATCCTTCTTTTATCCAGCTTTTATAAGTTTAAAGCAGCTTTGTTCTACTTTTCTCTTGGATTAGGATGAACAAGTGCACTAGGATGACTTGGGAAAGTTTGCCACTTTTTGCCTCCAACTCTTCCTTGTTTTTCTCATGAAAATCCACTCACTAATTGATTTTTGGTCACTCATGGCCTACCTAGGTCCACTTAGCCAATTCATGACCATCCATTATGAGTTGGAGTTTGATTTTTCCTAGATGGGGGATTTTTACTAAATCTAAGCCTACCACATGTGAGCCACTTGAATCTACTCCTTGAGGATGTTTATTTATTGCATTGATATTTTTCAATAATAGAATAATGGAAAATTAAGCTTTGGAGTGAGTTTCCTCTAGTTTCCCCCATATTCTTCTTCTCATATTTTCTTACTATCTCTTGAAAATAACCTAAGTGAAGTTGCTTAATTGAATCTAGATCTAGGCAATCTAAATTCTAAGAAAATATTATTACTAATATCTTTAAGTCTTCGGACTAACTCGGGAGTCCAAACTATTGTTTCCCCTCCTTGGAAGCTTCTCTTAAGTTTTGTTAACTTCGACAACCACTCAAATAATAGTATGGGAAACTTAGCAAAGAAAAATTCAAGTATATCTAAGAAAACATACCTTCCCAACCATTCTTGTGAACTAAAACTTGGATTTCTATTATGTTCTTTGAAAAACTCCCGCTCCTTATTTTTTATCCATTCCAAAACCTCTGCCTTAGTCAGATACCACATCCCCTTCAATCGCAGATCCTTGTCTCGACGATGAAACCATTTGTTGGCTCACTTGTGGGCAGATCCAAATTCACTACGACACAAGCCAACAAATCCCATGATACTGGCCCTTTTGGTATTACCTATGAACAAGCAACATCTCACCCGAAGTCCCTATGGTAGATGTAAGAACTAATTTTTTGTAGTAATGAAGGAGATCATGCTCTGATTTAACGTAATATACATTAACAATACTTCGACAAAAATATATTAATTTGCATAACCATTATCATGCATAAATCAGTTGCATAGTATATTATAACAAATAACATTCATGTTCTGCTATACTAAGTATTTGTCAACTAATCCGCATTACATAACTAACACATCAAACACATTCATAAGCATTCACATACACAAGACACCATATATTTTTACGTGGAAACCCGATCAGGAGAAAACCATGGAAATGTTTCTTTTATTCATAAGTCCCATTACAGACAGCATTTCATATTTTTATAGATTTGCGCACACAGCCTACAGATCCATCTCTCTCTCTCTCTTGCAAAAATATATTTTGTCATACAAAACAATACATGGGATCATCTACTCTTCCTCACATTCTTTCATAATTCATCAACAACCTTTTCTACCCAACGCGTTACATATTTATAACTTTTGGCATAGCCCCCACAGCCACTAAGTGGACCCCAAAATCGAAGTAACTACCTAGCTTACTTGTCCAAATTATTGTTTGACTCAATCAACAACTACTCTTCCCACTATTTACAGGCGCACTTTCCTTTCCCCACTTTATCGCGCTCCCCTTTTAACACTAATACAAAATCGGTTCACAAAACCTTAGGCCGAACACTTACCGTTGAATTCAAACACGAGTAAAGATACATCTTGCAGTAGATAGCTTTTCATTCCTCTCACCTTGTATATGACAGGAGAATATAACTCCAAAGTGGTCCCCTTATGGCATAGCTTTCAAGCATGGCCCTCATGGGATGAGATAACATGTGGTTGTTTCCACATTCCCACTTTGATTTGAAATCAAAATGGTACTCTCTTTCAGCTTAGGATGTACACTGTGAAGTGAAAATGGTTAGTGGTCAACCAAAACCACTAGATACAAGGATACCTCACATTTTAGTTGACAAAGGGAGGAATATTGATGATGGTTGCCATACTTCAAGTTTTGGAAACAATAGTATGTATATGATAGACTCCAAATTTCCAAATGGGAAGCAATGGCCTGTAGATGGCAGACTCCAAATTGACAAATGGGAAACAATAGTCTGTAGATGCATAATTAAATACATGATGAATTAGGATTTTGATCGACACATAACAATGTCGAAATATTCAGAGAGCATTTTAGTGATTCTCTGATTCTAAAATGGCGAGACCATATGTTCACCAATTAGCAGAAGATGCCAACCTCTTCTAGCTAAATCACTTGGCAAATGATGGAAATGTCAAGTAAACAGGGAATGTTCAAACATTGGTAATTGTTCACTCCAGAATTTTATCTCTCTTTCAAATCATTTCAAATGAACCATCCAATATCTAGTCTGATGGTTTTCCAGGCAGATTTTTCATTGAAGCATAGACAAAGGCTTCTAAAATATCCAACATACCAACTTCAACATTATTTTTTATTGCTTAGTTGATATATATATATAGACTTGTGATTGAGGGTCCAAACGTTATCCTATGCCTTATATTAACAATCACAAAGTTAAAATTGTCACCTTTATTTCTATTTATTATTTAGGATATTAGTCATTTATCATAAATGATGACTAAGTGATATGGATAAGATTGCCTAGCCTAATCACCATGCAAGGTGTTAGGATCTAGAGAAAATATCTCCATGAAGTAGCATTCTCCATTATACTATAAATTTGTAACATTGGAGTGAATACAATTGTTAAGGGCTTTCGCCTTTTCCATCATATTTCTGCTCTTGCATGTTTTTAACAATTTTTCTATCCAAAATTACTTGTAGTAATATGAACAAACACTCAAAACCAAAATTCCTTTATACCATCATGTCCAAACAATAGATTTTAATGTCATGATGTAGCTTATTCGGGATATGGACAATAATTTGAACACCATAGAACTTAAAATGGCCAATGAACTCAGCTTTTCCACTCTTATTGCCACATCATTTGCATCTACACTTAGAATACACCCCACTTGCATGTGGATCTAGACAATGACACATCATCAACATGCAAATCGAGACAGGCACCTCATCTTGCACGTAACTCAAGGTGCCACCTCAACAACCACATCATCAATGCCAAGTTAGTGTTCTATCACATCAATATTCCAATCAGTGTCCACGTGGAACTCTTGCAACCTGCCAAATGTCACTTTTGGAGGAGCCTCCTCCATTGGAAATTTACACACGATTTTCAAACAGGAATAACTTTGACATCCAGAATTCATTTAGAGTGATTTTTTTTTCAACTAATTTCTCATAATCTATGCATTGGTGGTGTCTATTTCTACAAATTTCTCAACTTTTATGCCTCTATAATGCATTTTTTGTAAAACTTACCATGTAATCCTCATTTTGTGAAATTCCATGTTGCATAACTTCTACATGTGGGCACCATTTTGGGTACCAAATTTTTTAAAGTGATTAATTTTTCAAGCCCTTTCTATCTAAGCAATATTTTTTGTTTTTAAAGTCATATTTCTTACAAGTTGTAATATGGCTAATCCAAGTGAGATCATGCTTACTAGTTCTAACTACTTCTCATGAAAATATCATATGGAGGATCTACTTAGAAGTAAGAGACGTTACCAGATTACCCTAGAAATAGAAACTTCCCCCACTCATGATGCATCTATGGAATCCAAGTGGAACAATAAAAATGATTCAACACGCAGATTGATAGGGATGTCAATATATAGTGAGTTGTAGTTTCATCTACAAGGGATTTAAAATCCAAGTGTAAGTTGGAAAAGGCTTGAAAAATTTATTGCTAAACACTTTGAGATTCAATCCCACCAACTTGACAATCAATTAATTTTTTAAATCCTAGTGATTTCTCTTACATTTGAGGATTTTATAAGTTTAGGACACTTTTAACTTAAAGAATGTAATATAGGCAAGGAAAATGATTGAATCATATATGTTATTCTTGCTAATATTGGACCTGTTTATTCAATGTTTGTATCTACTTTTCACTCAGAAGAGAATCCCTCATAAGTTAACAGGCTACTTACAAAATGCCTTCACTTGAATCTTTTTTTTATTATCTTATCAAAGAGAAAGAGAAAATCTTCCATCTTAAATTGATTAGCATTGAAAAACAAAGCTTTCGTGGCACAACAAAAGAAAGGCTCCAAGCATCCGAAGAAGCAACATCCTTGCAACAACAAACAAAACAAAGGTTCCAAACCACCTCAACCTTATTTTGGTCGTAATGCTACTAACGGAGCTAAGCCAAAAGGAAAGAATTCGGATAAGATTTGGAATATTTGTGGGAAAGAAATTCATTTAGAGCCATGTTGCTTAAAAAATATGGAAGCACTCAAAGAAACCATGAAGAAGAAGAACCTCCATCTAGATACCTCTTCCTCTCATTTCTTGAAAGGACATGCTCTTTCTACTTCTGGCGTTTCGTACAATGCATCAAATTCTAGAGCTCTTCCAATGAGTGGATTCTTGATTCAAGATACTCTTCTCATATGGTGAAGGATCAAGCCATTTTTTATACAAATAAGCAATGTAACACCAAACAATTATTTGTTATCGATGATAGATCTCTAGGTGTTGTAGGATCAAGAACAATTTAGATAGTTGGTAGTCATTTTAATATGTAATGTGTGTTCCTCGTCTCTCTTGCATCGTTCTTTCTATATATCAAATCACTCATTATTGTGAAGGAAAAACTATGGATTTTACACCTCACCAAATTGTAATAAAGAACTTAAAGGATCCTCAACATATAGTATCATTGAGAATAGTTGATGATATTACCAATTTGTACAAATTTGACAACTTTGGGTCATCTTCTCTTCCTTCAGTATTTATTGCTCATAGCAATAATGTGAGAAGACTTTGGCATGAGTGGTTTGGACACTCATTGCAACAACAATGTAAAAAAAATATGGGCATTGGTCTTCCTATTATTTCTTACAAGGATGGTTTTTTCTTGAGTTGTGTTCTTGACAAACATCATTGGGACAATTTTGACAAATGCGCCTCTTGGCATGCCACATCTCCCTTCCAACTTCTGCATAGTATTTGTGTATAGTCTACTTCCTTCTACTTCTTAATCTAGGTACAAGTACTTCTTAACCTTCATTGACTACTTCTACATACACACTTGGGTGTATTTCTTAAAACTTAAGAGTGAACTTTTAGACATGTCTTTGGCCTACAAGGCCCTTGTAGAAAAGCAATAAAGACATTAGATTCAAAGGTTAAGAACAAATAATCATGATAAATATATTAACAACAAATTTACAGCTTCTACATAAGGCATTCAAATGAAACATACTATTCCATATACACCACAATGAAATGGTGTTCCTGGGAGAAAGAATCATACAGGCATTCAAATGAAACATAATATTCCATATACACCACAATGAAATGGTGTTCCTAGGAGAAAGAATCATACATTAAAAGAAATCGCAACTTGCATGATCCAATATAAAGGTTTAAGTCCTCCTCAATTTTGGGTTGAAGCCTATAACTATAAAAATTACATAGTTAATTGCATTCCCACAAACTCTTTAAAAAATATGACACTAAAGAATCATGGAGTAACATAAAACCATATGTAAGCCACATTTGTGTGTTGGCAATGAAGTATGGGTGCACATTCATGATGAAAGAGGAATGTCTTACAACCTAAAAGTGAGAAGTGCATTTTTCTCGATTATTCAGATGATGTAAAAGTTTATAGACTTCTTGTACCTCACAATGGAAGTCATTATTAGAAGACCTGTTAATTTAGATGAATGTATCTCAACATGTTCACTTGATTCAACGTTTACGCCAACTTTGGTGTATGATCCATCATCAACGCATGTGTGATATACTCCTCCTTCTTCTAGTCCTACAGCGTATATTCCATATCGCTCTTATTCTTCAGATAGTAAGGATGAAAACAGTGCCCCGCCTAATGAACCCTCTCACCCTTATGATTCTATTGAACCTAAACCTACACCAAATTCTTATATTCCTCGATGGATACACGCAACAAGGGAAGAAATTGGTGATCTAGTTGATGATCCTTCTGATCAACATCGAACACGTTCACAATTCTAGTGAGCCTCTTCACTTTTGTCTCAAGTTCCAAAAACTCTAGATCCAAAAATATTTACAAAATCCTCAATCCATCCCACATGGGATACCACAATGAAGAATTTTGCTCCTTAGTGGTGAACAAAAATTCATATCTAGTCCCTCTTCTGAAAGGAATAAAACATGTAAAATGAAAATGGGTTTATGGGACAAAATATGCCAGACATGGTAGTGTTGACAAACACAAGGCCTGGTAAGTTTCCAAATTATTTTCGCAAGTAGAAGGTATTGAATCCAATGAAACCTTTTCCTATGTTGCAAAAACTAATTACATCCAACTTGTTCTTACCGTTGCAACTTCATATCAATGGAAGGTCCATCAAATGGATGTCATATCCACCTTCTTGCATGGTGATTTGCAAGAAGAAATTTATATCGAACAACCTCATGGATTTATTCAAAGTGATTCTAGCAGTGTCTATCTCCTTAAGAAATCTCTCTATGGCCTCAAGAAATCTCCTCAATCTCCTTGTGTTGATGACCTTATACTCACAAGTAGGGATACCAAACTTATAATCCATGAAAAACCAACATTAAGAAGACCTCTAAAATGACATGCTTAGGACACTTGCACGATTTTCTTAGTGTCCAAATTTTACAAACCCGGGAAAGAATTTTTCTTTCCCAACCTAAGTATGCATGTGACCTCCTTCATCGCCTTAATATGTATGATTGTAAACCAAACTCATCTCCTTTTCAGTTTGGATTTAAACCTTATGCATCATGCACCTCACCCAAGGAGGAATCCACTTTGTACCGGAAGTTAGTTGAAAACTCGTTGTATTTAACCCACACTCACCCTAACATCTTCTTTGTAGTTAGCAGTGTTGCTTAGTACATTCAAGGACCCCATGAAATCCATTGGAAAGCTACAAAATGGCTACTTCTCTTATCCAAGGTACATTTAAATTTGGCATACAATACAATTCAGGGGCCACTCCCCAGTTAATTGTTTTTACATATTTTGATTGGGTTGGTGACCCTAATGATCGAAAGTCTATTGCAAGATATGTTTTCAACCTTTCTTATAAGCCTATCACTTGGGATAGTACAAAACAAAGTTCCCTTTCCCTTTCTTCAACCGAAGTCAAGTATCAAGCAACAGTTCTTTCAAGTCAAGAATTTATGTGGCTTCATCAAATACTTTTAGAGTTTGGATTCTAGATACAACAGCCAACCACATTCCAGTGTGATAATCAAAGTTCCATTCAACTCGCCAAAGATTCAATTCAACTTCAACGCAGCAAAGACATTGATTTATGCATGAACTTCAACAAGAAGCTTCTTTGGGATCATGACCTTGAAGTATTATATTTCCAAAAAGATAATCACGTCATTGACATTTCACAAAGTCCCTCATATTTGTGAAGTTCCTAAAATTTCAACCTATGTTAAATGTTCATGAAGTTTTTATTAAGGGGGTATAGGCTTTATTCACTCTTTTCTTCTCCTCTTGTCACTTTGTAGATCCTTCAATCCTATCCCAATTTGTTCTTAAGGGGGGATGTTAGGATATATAGACATTAGGAGTTAGTTCAGGTCAACTCAATTTGATGTAATATTGGATTAAAGTGTGATTCTAGTGTGTTTCATTAGTGTGCACTTTTGTAATTGACTAATCTGACAGTCACAATCATGTCCTACACATGAGTGATTTGATAGTTCCAACAACTCCTCAATATTAATGGCACTTGATATGTGGCTTAACACCCAATTGGAAGATGCTCCCTAGTTAAATAGCATGGAGGGTCATTTGTCAATGATAAGTTATGAGAGATGTCCATGTGTTTTATTATTCCTTGCATTAATGTATTGCCTCAAGTGACCACGTTGGTTGGTGTCGTGGATTGTTTCCCTATTTGAAGGTTTTAACCACGTATACATTGATGTATTGATATTTGATATGTACGTGTGAGAATTATTCTTAAAGTATAGACCTATGTGAACCTACCGTGTTTTTCTCATAGTTATAACGTTGATTGGACGCATGTCATGATCATGCAATGTTTTAGAAAGTCTTGTTAATTGAGTCAAAGTAAAGATAGAGTAAATCCTTTTTGAATTGTAATTTTCGACTCCATAGTGTTACCAAAAACATTTGACTTTGACAAAGCATTCACAAAATAAAATTAATAGAGCATACATATAGTTTCAACAAGAAGACGTAGAGCATTCAAACAAAACAAAAAATGATAGAGCAACACAATTTTTTGATAGAGAAATAGACATTCTTTTTTTATAGAGGACATATTTAGTGAAATTTCTTATAGAGGACATTTTTTATAAAGGACATACTAAGGACATATTTTTTATAAAGGGCATACTTACAACATATGATTTGAGAACTTGATAAAGATTTATCACAAAATTTTGATTGGGCATTTGTATTCACAAAAATGTTTATTTATGAGATTTTTCGACATAATAAGAAAGCATTGAACACATTGACATGTTAGATGGCACACACAGAGAAAATAATGACAAGATAATGATACTAAAATGAAATGCTTGGAACCTATGGTATGTGAATTGTAGAGCATATTTTCTTGGGTTGTGAGCTCAAACCTCAATTAGACATAGCAATTGTTTCCATTCAACAAGGTAATTGTCCCCTTGATGATAGCATCGATGTGAGAGCATAGGAAAAAGACTAGTTTGTTACATAGTTTTGAGTTGAGCACAAGACTGACCAGTGGCTCACTAAAAATCCTTGAAAGAATGGTGTAACAATGGGCGTGAAGACTTCATTGTTGCGAGGTTTCAAGACAGGTGCTAGAGATTCACATGGTACATTGAAGGAAACTATTGGACATGAGTCAAATACCAAAGAGAAACAAGTCATAATAAGCATTGTATACATATATCATCCTATCCAATTGGCCATTGTTGTGGTTGATTTACCTTTGTTGATTGGTATGCATGGTTGATGCACAATGATGATACTTCAGTAGTTTCAAAGACCTAGTATTTCACTGCATAATGCTTTGAGGACGAAGTAAGAATTCAAGGTGGTGGGATGTTGCAAGGCCTCATACGCCTATATTATATATCATCATATATTAAACGTAGTATATTGTGAATATGAATATATGCATGTAAAAATGAATAGGTAAAGTAATGTTTATATAAGTGTCTTGAAGGAATTGTTAGTTGGAAGCAGTGTCCACCCTAACCATCTCTATGATATATAAATACTTATGAATGGATAATACAAGAGCATCGGTTAACCTTTCTACATATCATTTCTAAGCATTTTATATGGTCTAGACAATGTATTCATTATTGAATAATGTTAAAAGAGCATCTTCCAACATGACTCTAGGTCCTTGAACAAAACAAACATTAAATATAAATTTCCTCTTCCCAACATGGACATAACTTACAACAAGTAGCTAGTTCCAAATCAATGTCCCTCTTGGCCATTTCTCAACCTATAATTAGGTTAAATCTAAATCTAACCATATGATCAAAACCACTTTCATTATGTGTTGGGACACCTACGTTTCTAGTTGTATTCCTTTTGGGATTATAAACAAAAGGGCCACATTTCAAAGGGAAATGCAAATGGTAATTTGATGAAAATGGAATTGGATGACTTTATTTGTGTTATCATTCAGATTTAATTAGATGATTTCACTATTCATTCCAAGTCAAGAAGTAACACTATGACCATTTGAGACAAGTTTTCCTTCACCACAAGAAGTTCAACATATCTCTCAATCCTAACAAGTTGATGTTTCGAGTGATTGAATATAAATTTTTGTCACATTGTTTCAAAATATTTAGAGTAAGCATTGATCCTAAAAGGATTGTTTCTCTACAAACCTTGTGTCCATTTTCAAAGAAGGTTGTCCAATCCTTAATGGGTAAACTTGATTTCTTTCACAAGTATCTCTTTGAATTTGCAGCCATCATCAAACCCATTCACCAAGTCTTGAAGAAGGATGTTAAGCTGTCTTGGACTAGGGAGTCCAACGAATATTTGAAATTTATCAAGGATGACATTTCTTTTTCTTGTGTCTTATCCAAACATAACTTTCTTGGGAGTTTTAGTTGTATACCAATGCAATCGAGGAGGCCATTTTTGCCATTTTTGTGCAAATTGGTGAAGAAGGATTTGAGAGACCTACAACATTCATGAGAAAAAGTATTTATTGGTACATGAGAAAAACTCTTGTTGGTTCGCAATTGAAAAAAAAGTCTTTATTGGTACATGATAAAAACTCTTAATAGTTCGCAATTGAAATGATCATTGCTTGAAAAACACTCCTTCACTTTAGTTATTGCATTGAGGAAATTTCATCACTACATCCTTGGCAAAATAATGCAAGTTAGATTACCTATATCAATGACCAAACAATAGTTGTCCCAAACCTACATATTTGGTAACTTGCCATTTGGATGGCAAAGATATAGGGACACCCTCCATTGCCTGAACCATCAAAGCTCAAGACATAGCCTCGCTTCTTGGTGAAAATCCCTCTTCATAAATGAATGATTCCAAAAAGGATTTTTCTCTATCAATAGTTTTTACCATAATAGATGGAGAGAATGAAACAGAATTCCATCAACAACCCTAGTATGTCAATATAATTCTTTATTGATAGAGTCAACAATACCTTCCTCACTTGAATTCAAATCAAAACCGTAGGAGGAGCCTTGAAGTAAGAAAATATTTCCTTATTAATTGACACTAATTAACAATAGTTCAAGGAAATCATGTGTGATTTTCACTTCAGGAAGAAAATATTTCCAATGTGGTGGCCAATTAATATTGGTCAAAAAAAAATTAAATATGCTTTTCACTACAATAGATGCATGCCAACATTTAGTTCAAAAATGAAATATTTTTTTAATGCCTTTGAATCTTGTTTTATCTCTATTTTCATTTGCTAGGTGAGGTCTATATTTGATCAAGCCAATTAACAATCCCTCGCCAACTAGACACATACTTATTCTAACAACGATAAATTACTTTACTAGTTAAGCAAAGGTTGTACCTTTGACACATGCCAGCACCAAGCAAGTAATTGATTTTCTAGAAAATTAGACACTTTCTCGATTTGGAATTCTAGTAGAGAGCATCAGTGATAATGGCTCCAATTTGATCTTTGGGGACATTGCTCAATTCTACTCAAAATATAACACTATTCCCTCTACTTTCTCACCCTATTGTTCGTAAGGGAATTCTTTCGTGAAATCCATCAATTAAAAACTATTGAACATCATTAAAAGGACCATTGGAAATAATCTTTGGAAGTAGAATACTCTATTTTTTATTTATGGTTTGACACTAATATTTATAAATCTAGTATGAAGTTGTCTCCTTTCTCATTGGTTTATGGCTAGGGAGCCATTATGCCCTATGGAAGTGCACCATTAGGATTTCTTTATAGATCGGTGAGTTGGATCAAGACTACCACTAACAAATGTAACATGCCTTCATTTATTTAGAGGATCATAAAAAATATGATATGATTTATACATAGGCTTGCATCAAGAAGAATTTTGATAAGAAGCAAAGTACAAGCCTTTTATCATTGGACAGTTTTGTGGGATTTTTCCCACAAATAAGATGTTAAGCATCCTTTACGCATACCTAATATTTGGAAATGATGCTTACATGTTGTGGTAAACCAAGAAAAGATTGTTTTTCCGTTTAATTAATGGATTCTTTGGACCCCAATTTATTTAATTCTTTAAAAAAATAGAGAAAATAAAACATATAAACTTTTTCAGTTCTTAGACTTCTGCAATCAAAGCTATGATAAAGAGTGTCTTTCAGATCCATCGCATTAGTTTTTCAAAGTTATGGTTTGAAAAACTAATGTAATGGATCTAGAAGACACTCTTTATCAAAACATAAATCCTTGAGATTTTTGTAGTTTTGTTCGATTTGATATGTTCTTTTTGCATTTTTTATTTTAGTTAATTGTTTTTAATGCTTTGTATTTTTATTTGAATTTTGATTAGTTTACGATATTGTCTTCCCTTTATAGTTTCATTGTTTCTTGAGGCTCATTTGTGTTTCATTGTTTGTGTTATGCATTGTTTTACTTGTTTAGATTTTCCAATCGAAATGCATCAAAGAAAATTGCCTCTCTTTTTTAGGGGAATCGATCTAGATTTTTCTTAATAGACCTAATATGATTTTACATATATATTAGTATTGGTTGGATTATTATGGCATGTGTCTCTGGTAGCAAGCTAGGGGTATTATATATGATTAAAGTTCCAAAAGGACCTCGAGAAAGCTTTCATCATACACAACACGTTGATTGTGCCTTGCATCTTCTATCTCCATGCACTTTGCATCCCTCCCTTTTCCAGACTACCGAGTCTTAGTTATAATGCATGTGTTTCCCTTTTAATTATGTGTTTAACCATGTCTTGTTGCTATCTTAATTCATCTATCGATTTATTCGTTGATATATCTTTATTGTTTTACCAAGTTCATATCTTCAGACCTTCAATCCTAACAGGTTATGCAAGTTGTGATTTTGTTATTTAACCATATATTATAAGTTTAAATTCTTAAAGTGGTGCATCCTCGAGGGGTTGACAAATGTTGGTCAATAAAATGATCAATTCTTTCTATTATTTTTTTCCAAAATTTGGTCCTTCCTATTAATTGGTTCACCATCTACAAGATGTGCATAGGTACTCTTCAATAATCGTTTACATGACCTTCACTTCACAAGTTAGTTAGCAACACTAATTGCTTGATGTATTACCTTGCATCCAACTTCATTATTTGTCATTGATTACTTTGGGTTCAACAGTTAATGTTAAGGTGATATGGGATGGAGAGGGCATTATTCATGGTGTTCTTAGATGGTTGATGGAATAGTGTAGTTCCCTTAGAACTATATCTACTAAACCAAGTATGACAACAAGTTTAATACAAATAAGTGACCACATATATATATATAGTTGATGGAATAGTGTAGTGCCCTTAGAACTATATCATGCTAAACCAAGCATGAAAACAAGTTTAATATAAATAAGTGACCATATATAGAGAGAAAGAGAGATATATATATAAGACAACACATTGAAATATCATTCCCATAATCGTTAACTAGTTCATACATGACTCAATCTAGAGTGTTTGAATATTTTATTTTGATTATATTCTTCATGCAATTAATTTCATACTCAAAGTTCTCGTATAACAATAATACACCTTGATACAATCACTCATGATGAGGTTCCCTTCATTGGTTTTTCACAAACAAACTTTGACCAATATTTTACATGCGTTGTGTTTTTCAAGCAGTCATTGAAAAATTAAGAGTTAATTCAAAGTGTGTTAAAAATGTTAGATAAAACTTGCCCATGAAGACAACATGATATAATTACATCATTGTTTTTTATCAACTATTTTTTACATGGATTGTAGCAACTTTACCCTAAACTTTATCCCAACAAGCATTACTATAACCTTGGAACACATTCCTACTTCAACCTTTAGTAGCCTAAAGTTAGATGGGGATATCTTTTCATCTCCTCGTAGCATGAGTGAGTAAAATTATTTGGTTTTAAAGGGGAAATCTTTTGTTTCTTTCCCTTATTGTTCATTTCCTCATTTTCTATTTTCCCTCTCCTCTTCTATATAAATTTCACATGGTTTATTTGTATGTGTGCATGATTCTTATGGTTGAAGTTGTTGGAATAATTAACACCCATTTAGACCTTAGAGACCTTAGTATATACTTTTGGTTGATTCCTAGGTGTTTAGATTAAGTTAATAGGCTCCCTAGTGCATAACTTGACCACCTTTTGATGTTTATCCACAAGTGTACCCCACTTTCTGCTTTTAAAGCAGCTTTTACGGGCTAGAGCACTCATCCAGCTTTTATCCATCTTTTGTGAGCTAAGGCAACTTTTATCCTTCTTTTCACCTAGATAAGGATGAGCTAGATGGGTCAAGACAAATTAGGCAAGTTTTCCAGCTTTTGCCTCAACCCCTTCTTGCCTTTTCTCCTAAAAAGCCTCCAACCAGTTTCCTTTTGGTCACTCATGCTTACCTAAGCCAACTTAGCCAATTTGTGACCTTTAGCTATGAGTTGGAGTTTGATGTTGCCTAGATGGGGGGATTTTTGCTATTCTAAGCTTGCCACATATGAGTATTTCAAATTGCCTCCAAGGCATTCGAATTTCCTCTATGGAATGAATTTTATAATGTACTCTTATTATTCATTAAGGAGATGATGGAGTTTAACCCAATTGAGTTCTTTCTTATGTGCTTCTAGCACGTTCTTCTTGTCTATTTTCTGCAAATTTCTATTGCAATCCTAAGTCAAGATTACATTGTGCTTAGATCCTTAGCTTTGGAATCCTTGCATGGCATCAAGACCATAGAATTCTAACATAAGAGATGGAAACCATTAAACATTGGAAAAAAATTGCTTTTCTAAGCCATAGCAACACTAGGATCATTGGCAAGTGAATGGGTTTCTTTGAAATTTGTTTAAAATTGGATTGAAACCCAAGAGTGCGTTGTAAAGTTCAGATGGTCATGGAGAATTCACAACAAAAAACTCAAGAGACAACCTTAAAGACAAAATATTTTGTCCATGGAAGCAAAACACATTCATCTAGAAGCCCAAGGGAGCCCCCAATCTCTTAGAAAATCAATATCATTGCTAAAACATGTAAAACGTCTTTTATTATTACTCAATGGGGGAGAAAAACTTCAAAGAAAACATTTTTAGCAATTAGCTTTAGTTCTTCATTGTGATTTCCAGCCATGTGCTTTCAATTTGCTACTTCTTCACTTTGTCTTCTGAAGCTTCAAATTACCATGATATGCAAATGCAATTTACAACCATAACTTTTAATTGGCATTCTTAAAATTTGCATATTTAAAACACCATATTTTTTATGCTTTGCGAGAGCAATTGCCAACACTTCTACTTGTCAAGAGCAAGTACAAATTCATTAAGTATTTATTGTAGATGCATGTTTTTTATTCGATATTTAATGCTTTGATTGTAATTCCATTTGAATTTGAGGAATGGAAATTATATTGCATATTTTTGTCTACAAGAGAAACTAAGTTTCAAGCTCCAAAGGATGCGAGAATAAGAAGCCAAGCTTCAAAGAAAAAGAGATCCAACATTCCTATTTCACATTTCAAATTCAATGTTGTTGAAGAATGCAATGCTACATTAATAAATGAAAAGAAAAAGAAGTCATAGTTTTGGTTGAGAATGCATTGTCATGAACTCTTTCTTCAAGATCAAGCATTGCACTCCTCACATCAATCTTGGCATATTATGTTGAGTACTCGATCTTATGTTTTATCATTAAACTCATCGTGGTTGCTTGTGCTTAAATATTTACATGCTTGTGGATTAGGACTATGTGCTCGTGCTTGAAATGCATTTACTTGTGAGTGAAAATTTCCTTATTTATACTTGGAGTTTCCAAGTTTGTGTTGAAAACATTCTTGAACACCACTCACAAAATTGCCTCAAATTGGATTTTTTCAAAATGCCTTCATGCATTGAAGGAATTGTTTGGATACAAAATTGTTTTTGAACGAAACATTCTTTCAAAATATTTTTATTATATGCATGTAATTTTTTCATTACCAAAACATCACTTCATTCTTATTTTTTGCTATGTATTTTGAAGCACAAATGCAAAAATACATTTATACTTCCTCGTGTTTTATGAATCCATTTGTTTTAAAGAAAACTCATTCAACCATCTCATGCTCGAATCATTGCATTGAAAAATAAAAGTGTGCTTTTCTACATATAATCCATTGAGCAAATTGTATTAAAAAGAGCTAGTGTTGATGTGAGAAGAAGGAAGAATTAAGCTCACAACGCGAATAGATCCTCTTATGTTTTTTATGAAGATTTCTTATCACAAAGACCTTTGAATGATTCTCATTGTTGGAATGCTCAAATAAAGATAAGTGTGAATGGATCTTTTTCATTAAGATAATACACATAAATACAATATGATGTGACCCGTGGTTTCATATTCTAAGAAGTATCTTCGACTCTTGATGACTCTTCATATTCACCTATGACTCTTCATGTGAATAATGATACAATTTACCAAATCCACAAGAATAAGGTTTCCAAAATCTCCCCCCTTAATCCAAAGGGGTGTTTGTGAGTCCAAGAATCTTTTTGAAAGAGAGATGAAATTTGAAAGTGGACTATGATAATGGTTGAACCTATCACTAAAGTACTCACTAAATTGGTGGATTTAGGATGACCATAAACCAAATGGATGGCGGTTTAGGATGAACGCAAACCAATTGTTAGTAGAAGTTGATGTCTTCTACTAAACAGTAGTTTTAGATGACCACAAACCAATGGTTAGCAGAAGTTGATGTCTTCTACTAAATGGTGGTTTCGGGATGACCACAAACCAAGTGGTGGTTTTTAGGATGACCATAAACCAGGTGAATGGTGGAGTAGGATGATCACAAACCAATTGTTGGTAGAAGTTGATGGTTTCTACTAAATGGAGGTTTTAGGATGACCAAAAACCAAGTGGTGGTTTTAGGATTACCAAAAACCAATGGATGCTTTGGAACATGGCTCTATCTCTGTCACATGGCTACAGTTCGAACCCTCGCTCTGGCTCTCGCTCGCTTGTTTTGGAAATGTCAATATTTTCTTAGTGAGCAGTCTATCTAATTGAGAGGGTTTTGAAACTTGACGCCTGACTGCCAATCCATGATATTACCCCTTGTCAGATACAAGGTGAGAAGCAAAAAGAATTTATACACTCATCCTTGTATTTTAAAAAACATTGGAAACCTAATCCTTGTGGCTATGAAAAAGTCTATCACTATTCGCATTGAAGATTCATAGGTGAATAGGAAGAGTCCAAGAGACATCGTGAAATATGAAACCAAGGGTCACATCATATTGTATTTATATGTGCATTATCTTAATGAAAAAGATGCATCCACGCTTATCTTTATGTAAGCATTCCAACAATGGTTTCAAAGTGCCCTACAATTCTTAGGGGTTGTAGAGCATTGTTGGGAATTTTGTCAGACTAGCTATTTCTAATCGACATAGTACATTAGTCTAACCACTGCCAAAACTGTCAATTTCCTCCCCTGAGATATGTCATTTGTTACCTCTCCTTTGTGTTACCATTTTCACCAAGTAATGGTGTGGCATCCATTAGTCTGAGTATTATCTGCATGCTACCTTCATTTCGCTCATGGGTTCGCTATTGTTTACCTAATCATACGTATTTGTACCCATTTTATCTTGTTAGCGTGTTGTTTGGCCTCTCGCTCAATTTTGCAATCAGTGGTTTTTGCATTTTGGGCGACACAGTGTTTAGTTCCCCTCCTCCATGTCATTGATGATCAGTTGATTGTCATCGTACGTTTTCATCATCATTGAGTCGTATGCATAATGTTTTTCATGTATCTATTTTGCATCATTATATTTCAAATCATTCTCATATTAACATTTAATTAACTTGCAAATATTGGACGAGGGGGTCTTGATGGTTGAACTGATCCCTATACTGGACCTACGAACTTGATCATTTCATCGACCAAGTAAAATTCCAATGGGATAGCTATAGTCACAGCTTAGCGACATGGGAGGACGCATCAGAAATGCGTTAGCAATTTCCCTACTTATTCTAGAACTTCAGGACGAAAGTTCTCGAATAGGGGGTGTACGTAGTGCCCCATTTTTCTTAGATGTTTATCTAATTGAATTATGTTATTATTTGAGGTGATTTGATCACAGATGACCCAGTTTAATAGCGTGTGTCTTGAAGTTGAAACCTAAATAATTAATATTGCATGATGATCATCACATTTATTTGCTTATGTTCGCAATTAATTGTCGTAAATGGATTTATGTATGATAAATAACAATTGATGATATAATGCATGAAAAATGATAAAAGTAAATGTACTATAGATGTGCTACTTGTATACTTTTATACTTTTATGCTTTTATTTAGTGTGACAGGAAAGTAAAGGTGCGTAGTGACACAAGGTTACGCCAGCAACACGGGGACTCCAGATTGAGTCAAGGCATTATATTATATTATGTCATGCATTTATTTGATATTTTGAATTACGCAATAGGACTATTTGTTGCACATGGGTTTCATTGTGTGTAGGCACAGGGGTGCACATGGGATTCATTGTGTATAGGCACATGGGTGTCAATTTCTAATCAATACACACACGGGTAATGGGGTTGTACGGGAGAATATACACTGTAAAACCAACACATGTTTCCATGCGACATGTTGAAAAGTAAGCAAGGATTTTACCCGTGAAATGCATGTTGTCGTGAGGATAGGTCATAGATTCGATCACTCACAAGGTTGATTGAGGGGTGTGCAATAAGGTGTCGTCCTTATTCATTGGTGACCATTAGTCTCTCAACAAGGTAGAAACAAGTTGATTTAACACAATCTCAATTGTCGTACCACATCCCCACCACGAAAAAACGTATATTTGAAGGGCATGTGTATGATCATGGCACCCTTAATAGTACCTTGATAAATTTTATTACATTAAAGAATTAAACACTTTATGGTTAGATGCGTTCCTCTCAAAGATAAATGGACTAAGAAGATATTGTTAAAGCATATGAAAAAGCATGAGTTTATGCAAAGAAATAAATTTATATAAAAACATGTGCATGAAAAGATTGCAAGTATATCAATTCTCGCTAGCTCATTCGGTTAAGGTGTGGGTCTCGTCAGCAAGGTGACCCGGGTTCAATTCCCCTTAGGGGTGAGCTAGTTGGAAGGAGACACCCCAAAATCCAGCCATGTTGATGGCTAGTGTGGTCTAGGCCGAGTGCGATCCCTGAGTGATTTTGATGGAATAAATGCCTTTGGGTCATGGTTTCTCAAACCAAAGGCCACTGCCATCAAGTGAGGGAGTTTTGAGCAAACAAAAAAAAGAATGCAAGTATATAGCTAAATACGGAGAAAATGAACTAAAACACATTCCTTTAATTAAGGAGAAGAAATAGAAAGGGAAAATCCAATTTAAAAAGGGGAATCAAAATAATAGGGATGGTGAACTCAAGTGCAAACACATGTAGGAAAAGAAGAGTAAATCAAGGGAACACCTAGGAGTGATTTTAAGAAGATTGATTGGCAAGTGAGAATAAATCCCAAATTAATAACTCTTAAAAATAAATTAGTTGTGTGTGTGGGTAGGAAGAGCATACATGGAAGGGTGAATAATAAATAATAAATTTATTAAAATAATTATCATTTTGAATGAAAGAGGCCTACGTCAAAAACCTAAAACTCTATAAAAGAAAGGTAAAGGTTTGAGCTATAGAAATATTTTTCCCTATGGTTGGATGGTTGAGATAATGTTGAAAGTTAGAGGCGATAGTTGAAGATTTTGGTCATTTGGAAGTGTCCAAGGTTGGGAAGCCTAATAGCATTGAGATACACTTTCCAATTGTGATGGTAGTACTTCTTCCATATAACCCATTGCAGCTCAATATTTCCTGGGGAAGAAGAGTACCCATTGGGAGCAAGCAGGGTAGTCAACTGATGAATCTACAGGATTGGAAAAGTGATTGCACCGGCGGGAGTTTGGTGGAGACTTCTGGAATCAACTATTCGGACAACCAGCAAAAATAAATCAAGTATTTTCCGTAATTAGAGTTTACAATTTATACAAAATTTATATCTTCGGAATTGTTTAAAATCAGTAGTGATGATGGTTACTAGATATGTATGTATTGAGACTTCGATCAATTTAAATTCAACAAGAAAAGTTCATAGTTCCATCTTTGTTATATGTACATGTTATGTTTAAAAGAAAATAAAAAGGAAAAAATGTGTTATGTTAAGTTTTCATTAAGATAATACACATAAATATAATATGATGTGACCCTTAGTTTCATATTCCAAGAGGTCTCTTGGACTCTTAATGACTCATCCTATTCACCTATGACTCTTCATGTTAATAGTGATAGAATCTACCATAACCACAAGGATTAGGTTTCCAACATTTTTTTTAAGATAGTGAGCGCAGAAAGTCTTCTGGATTCTCACCTTGTATCCAACATAAGCAATGGCTTGAGGGTTCTTTTATTTCCAGGACTTGAGGGCGCCATGTGATTCTGTAGCTTTTCCTACACCGGTCTAGAGCTGCTTATGCCGGAATCTAATCGATCTATGGCCTGTTATTTGGTTGGCTGATGCAACCAAGGAGATAGGTGGGATTCATTTCCTTCACGGGTTTGAGCCTACATACTAGGAAATGGCCTAAGGACTTCTTGGTGAAATTGAGAATACCATGTAGCAATGGATGGCTTGGATTCTCACGGGTTCACTCCTATGGCTTCGATTAATGTTTAGGTAGTTGGCACATAGCAAGGGTTTAATCATGGGAATAGGGAAACGGGTATTCCAACTTCTCCAAGTTGTGACTCATGCATGCAATACTTGTAGAAAGTTTAACAAGCAACCTCAACACTATTGTATAAGGATTTATCAACGGGCAGCATAACATTGAAGTGTTGCTTTGCTAGTTCTCATTGAAAAAAAAGGTTCAAAGGGGTGGGCTTTTCTCCCTCTTTAGCGGTGCAGTGTTGTGGAGCTCTTCTGGCATTTTTTGTTCTATCCATGTATGTCTATGGGAATGTTTACATATGTTTGTTCAGAGGGATGGGATTTTCTCCCTCTTTAGCGGTGTAGTGTTGTGAAGCTCTTCTAGCATTTTTCGTTCTATCCATGTAGGTCTATGGGAATGTTTACATATGTTTGTAAAGCTCTGTGTAATAATATACATCAACAAATCATCGAGGCAAACATCTACTCGAAGCCTACAACTCAAGCTTGATGTGCCCATCAGAATAAGTTGTATGTTCTCCTACAACAACATTGTGCATGTGCCCCAAATCAAAGATATACATAGAAGAAGCTCTCCAATTCGGTTCAACTCTTTTCCATGATCGATGAAAATCTCGGGAATTTTCATCTCAAAGTGAAAAGTTGACTCTCTTCTCCATGAGTAATCGACACACTAGCAATTTTCACCTTTTTGGTCTTGATTAAGCTCAGCGAACAACAAGGACATAGAGCGAACATCCATTTACAATTGGAAATACAACTAACTAAGCATTGGAGCCATACATTGAATAGTGGAGGAGCTTGCATCTAACATGCCCATAGTGCATGGAAGTATTTTTATTATCATTTATTCCACATAGGTAGAGTTGGAAAAAAAAAGATACTCTATATGTGAAGTTTATCACTAAAAAGTACATGCTCTAGATATCACTACCTTGCTCACTAGTGAAAGACATTTATTGGATTGTACAAAACTCATTTGGATAGTGTTTCCAATAATCATTGTTTGCGTTCAAATTATTTTGAAAGCATGTTAAAAGACTTTGTCTATTTCCTTGTTAAAAGGACAACATTGTAATTATACTCGATAAAAAAGGCAGTAGTTGTATCCTAGATCACCATGAGTGGAATAAAGGGATCTGAGGAACCTTTTTGCTTGTGTGCATGTCTCCATGTAAAATAGTGTTTTTTTATACATGGTGTTTATTTTCAGAACTTGAATTTTAAATATAAGTCTTATAAGCCTACTTACATTTTGCTTCTTAAAGTTGTTGGTTCGAAGAAAGCTAGAGTTTTGGTCCATCTGGAAAATGTCAACGATGTAGAAGTCAGAAAGCCGCAGATAAAAGTAGCACATTGGATGCATACATAGGCATTTTCCAATTCATTAAACGTGTTAGACCGACTGAGTTATAGGAAATGGCTAAAAATCCACTCACTAATAATCTATATTAGTTGGCACCCATATATTCTCAATCAAACATTGAATCATCCTTACAAAGAGAGTTATGTTCAGGGAAGAATCCCACCCATATGTAGTAGTTGTCCATATTTACACCTTCTGATTATTATTTGGGGTTACCATAAAACTTGCAATGGGAATTGTAGAGGCAATTGTAAATGAAGAATGAGTAGTAGACTATAGAGAGATTAAAACCATTGAAGCAAAACTGGTGGGTAATTCCGCTTAGTACAGGTAATGTATAACAAATATCTAATTGAGGTTCCTGACATATGTAATTACCTTATAAATATTCTAGTTTAGGGATCGAGCTAAAAGTGTTAATTCCCCTTCCGGGGCGAAAGTATATAATTTACCTAATCAAAGGTAAGTTCTAAGTGTATATTATGTAATCTCCACTATTCCAAGTTCCTCATTTTCCTAATGAATATCTCATATGAGAAACTAAATTCATCTATTTCTGGTACCTATCCACCAGTAGTTGTTTCCCTTAGATGTAGGTTACCCTACATCTAAGGTCTCAGTCAGTCTTTCAAATGGCTCAAACTGAAGAATTATTAGAGTTATTGAACACTCTAATACGCACCATTGTTGATGACACAATCACAATAAAAAAAGCAACTCTTAAATATGTGTTAACTTGTTTCCATGATTCGCAGACCAAAGTGGAACTTATTTAGACTCAATCATAGCTCCAACGTGATGAAATATAGAAAAGCAATCAACATTATGAACTAGTTCTTTTTCAAAATATCCCTCCTTTTGAAATCGATAATGATTCCTATCATCTATCTACATATGATCAACTCAGTGAAACAACGTTAGATGCAGAAGATGAAGCTTATCATGAACATGTTTAGCATAATGTTTCCAACCCTGTCATCGGACCTTGTGAATAAATTAGGAACAACAAATAAAAAACAGATATCGAATATAATATGCGAGTTACCTTTCATATTCCATATTATTCCAAATTATTCCAGTCTAATCTAATTACAAAGTTATGGAATCCTTCAAGAAGATTCATTTTCACCTATTCCAGTTCAGCATCAATGCCAACATTGTCATCAAATTGGCCATGTAGAGAATCAGTCTTTTGATCTCCATCATTGTCAGCATTGCAGGAAGCATAATCATTCTTCAGATAGATGTTCAACACTGAAGAAGCCTGAAATATCAAAAACTCACTTTGGGTGGATCAATTATTGGCAAGGATCATCAATAGCCAAGAATATATATAAGTCAAACAAAAGAATTCAATCTTGAGTATTAACACATCTTTTAGTAGAAAGTATTCATGATTCTCACCTTGTATCTAATAGGTGGGAATATCATGGATTGATAGTCAATCTTCAAGTTTCAAATCTCTTTCAATCAAACAAATTGCTCACTACAAAAACATCTACATTGTGAAAAAAAGTGAGCATAATCCATAGCCAAATCCAGACCAATGAATATAACATGTAGGTAACACTCAAACCAATGGATACCACACAATTACTCGATGAGAATGGTAACACAGAGGAGAGGTAACAGACGACAAAGCTCAGAGGAGGCAGTTGACAGATCTAAAAGGAGGCAATAGACAGTTCTAGCAATAGGCAAACAGATGCTATATGCAGATAAAAAATAACCAATTTGACAAAAACTCCTAGCAATGATCTACAAGCCGTAAGAACTATAGGATTCTCTGAAAACAATGTTCAAATGTTCAAATAAATATAAGCATGAATGCATATTTTTCATTAAGATAATACACATTTAAATACAATATATATGATTTGACCATTAGTTTTATATTCCAAGAGGTCTCTTAGACTCCTTATAACTTAAAAATCACCTATAGCTCTTCATGTAAATAGTGATACAATTTACCATAACCACAAGAATTAAGTTTCCTACACTCAAATAATAAATGATTGAACCTTTTAAAGGTTTTCACTTGCTCGCTCTGCAATTCCATTATGCATGAATTATCGGAATCTAAGAAGGAAAGAACTTGTCGCTAAAATGAAAAGAAGCCTTGGAAAAAAATTAATCCTATGAGTTTGTGCAAATTAGCAAGAGGTGGAAAATCGTTCACCCAAATGAAACCACTAAAAGACAAATAAGGTAGAACGCAGAGACAAGCTACTTTTGAGATAGTTCTAGTATCCAAGCTCTCGATTGTAATTTCCCAAGATAGTGAAGAAAAATCGAAGAGTTGGAACTCCAAGCTCACTAAAAGACAGTTTGAAGTGTATGAAGAGTCAAATCACTTTCGTTTAGGACATGTAAGAAGCAATGAATGAAAACTTAGATGTAGAAATATTATTTGTGTATTATTATTATGAAATATGCTCGTCCATTCTATTTCGAACAAGGACTTAGGACATGTAAGAAGCAATGAATGAAAACTTAGATGTAGAAATATTATTTGTGTATTATTATTATGAAATATGCTCGTCCATTCTATTTCGAACAAGGGCTAATTTGTAATGTAATTTAGCCAAATAAAATTAGGAGGCTAAGAGGCATGGAGATAGAAATTCAAGACTTGGGCAAATAGAATATTAAAGACCATTTATGATTTCTATTAAAGTGACATTTGCATTCTTGCCAAATGTCTTTATTTTCGCATTGTAAGCTACCTCCATATGTGAAATAAAGTGACTTTGTTATCTTGTGATATATTCTCTTGTGAAATTGTTGATTGCTGTAAGTTAGATTCACCGTTCATCATTCATTTCATTGCTTGTGAGTTTGGATATGAATTTTTGAATGTTGTGGCAATTCTCTTGTGAAATTGTTGATGGCTGTAAGTTAGATTCACTATTCATCATTCATTTCATTGCTTGTGAGTTTGCATTCAAAGATAATAAGCAAGCACACATAATGAAGGATAAGATTTTTACCCTGGAAACCCAAACCAAGAAAACCAACACCAATAAATTTATTACCTTTGACCACTCGAGTCAAGACATGATCAATTTGGCCATCACTAACCACTCTTAGGCACTTTACAATGGAGTTGCTCAAGCCTTTAAGTAGGCTTTGTTACATGCAATACCATGGGAAAATACCATGGACACCCAAAACCATGGGCTCGTAAACCACCAATGGTAAACCCATTTGTGACACTTTAACCAAGTCAAGATTAACCTAACATCCCCTGTTTAAATTTGATTTGAGGTAAAAACCAATCCTCCTAAAATAGGTGACCCAATAAACCCATGGTATGCTTGCCTAAATAGGTCTTACAATTGTATGTCCATTTACATCTTGTTAAATCAAACTCCATAAAAAATGCTTCCACTATAGCGACCCGATCACTTCTTCATCTACATCTTCTGTGTGCTTCTTCTGTCAATGCTCCAACATCAATTCTAGATATTTCCATGTGCTCTCATACCAGCTGTTAGGAAATAAAATACAATAAGCAAGCACACAAAATGAAGGAGGTTTTTACCCTGGAAATCCAAATTGGGAAAACCAACAACAATAGCTCCATTACCTTTTGATCACTCTGACCTAGGCATGGCCAATCTGGCCATCATCAACCACTCTCAGGAACTTTACAATGGATTTACTCAAGCCTAAAGTAGGCTTCATCACATGCAATACGATGGGAAAATACCATGGGACACTCACTATTCATCATTCATTTCATTGCTTGTGAGTTTGGATATGAATTTTTGAATGTTGTGGCAAATGGACATTTCTTTCATAACAATGTTCACGCTTGCTTATATTGCACTGGGTTATGGGTTAGTTTGCTGGACATGATTATTATAACATATAATCTATCTTTGGCCTTTACAATAAGTTGGATAGTAAGTTGGTGAGTATTGTGCAAGGATGGAGGTAAGTTCTCTTTTATATATTTTGCAGGTATTCTATTGATTTGTGTTAGAACACTTTTGATGTAAAACATGTATTTTTACTAATAAATGAAGCTATCTTTGTATGTGTGTAAAGAGACATTAGTTGGCTTATGTTTTATACTCATGAGAATTATTGATGGTTGTAAGTTATCTTCATAATTCATTGCTTCCTTTGCTGCAATTGTCTCTTTTTTTATGATCGAAAAATAACATTTTCATCATCACCATATCCATGTTCACTTATTATATGTTGGGGTAGCAAGTTGGATTCGATAACAATGGTAGAGAAAGATTATATTCCATGTTATTCATGCCTTCTATATGTTTCTTATAAAACATGTTTTATTTAGTGCATGTACTTCGGTTTGGTGAGTCATTATATGCAAAATCTGCTTGAGCTAGCACTTTGTCCCATTGCTTTGGATTTTCCCCAATCAAACTTCTCAACATGTTACCCAAACTCCTATTTACCACCTTAGTCTGGCCATCAGACTGTGGATGATATGGTGAAATGAAGTTCAACCTGGTGCCCAATTTCTTCCACAAGGTCCTCCAGAAATGACCTGTGAATTTTACATCTCTGTCAGATACAATGCTCTTAGGTAAACCATGTAGCTTCACAACTTCATTGAAAAACAAGTTAGCAATGTGTGTGGCATCACTAGTCTTGTAACATGGAATGAAATGTGCCATCTTAGTAAATCTATCCACAACTACAAAAATAGAATAAATTTCCCTTCTGAGTTTTTGGTAAACCCAAAATGAAATCATACTCACAGAATCCCAAGGCCTAGTTGGAATAGGCAATGGTGTGTATAAGCCTGTGTTTTGGCTTCTTCCCTTGGCATGTTGACATACCCTACATATGCTCACAAACTTTTCAACCTCAAACCTCATCTTTGGCCAAAAGTAGAAATGGCTCAACTGTCCAAAGGTTTTATCACTTCCAAAGTGACCTGCCATCCCTCCATTATGTTTCTCTTGTATCAAATTCTCTCTCATGGAACATTTGGGAATACAAAGTTTATTGTTTTTAAAGAGTAAACCATCTTGCAACATATACTCCATCCATGGCTCTATGTCCACCTCCACAGGATTCTTACAAACTATGTATGCATCCTGAAAATCAATGATAGTCTCATACAAACCTCTCAAATTTCAAATCCTAAGACTTGGATCTGATTTTCTTGCACAATCAATTGTCTCCTGCTTAAGGCATCAGCTACTCGATTTGATTTCCCATTGGTGTGCTTCAACACAAAGGTAAATCTTTGTAAGAACTCAACCCATTTGACATGCTTATGATTCAATTTAGGTTGTTGCATGATGTATTGCAATGCATGATTATCAGAAAACAAAACAAACTCTCTAGGCATCAGATAATGTCTCCAATGCTTTAGTGCTTGGACAATAGCATAAAATTCCTTGTCAGGAGAGGAGTATTTTTGTTTTGAATCATTCAACTTCTCACTGAAATATGCTATAGGTCTATCTTCTTTACTGAGTACAGCTCCAATTGCTACTCCACTGGCATCACACTTTACTTGGAAAGGGTGTTTGAAATCTGGTAGCTTCAATATTGGTTGCTCAGTAATCTTTTTATTCAAGAACTGAAAGCTCCTTTCAACCTTTGTTGTCCATTTAAATGGTTGTTTGTCCTTTCTAATTGTTTCAATGATGGATGAACAAATACCACTAAAATTCTTTATAAACTTCCTATAAAAACTTGCCAATCCATGGAAACTTCTTACCTCAAAAATGCTCTGAGGTGAAGGCCAATCAATGATTGCTTGCACCTTTTCTGGGTCCATCTTCAACCCATCTCTTGAGATAACAAAACCCAAATACACTAGTTCTGACTTCAAAAATGTACACTTCTTCACATTCACCAACAAATTTTCCTTTTGTAATTTCTCCCAGACACATCTCAGATGCTCTAAGTGTTATTTTTCTGTTTTACTGAAAATCAGAATATCATCAAGGTAAACTATTACAAATTTACCTATGAAATCTCTCAAGACTTCATTCATTAATCTCATGAAAGTTCTTGGTGCATTGGACAGTCCAAATGGCATAACCAGCCACTTATACAACCATCATTTGTTTTAAAGGTTGTCTTCCACTCATCTCCTTCTCAAATTCTGATCTGATGGTATCCACTCTTCAGATCTAATTTTGAAAAACATGTTGCCCCACTCAGGAAATCCATCATGTCATCCATCCTGGGTAATGGAAACTTGTATCTGATGGTAATCTTGTTGATAGCTCTGGAATCAGTGCACATCCTTCATTCACCATCCTTCTTTGGGGTGAGAACTGCTGGTACTGCACATGGACTCGGACTTTTCTAAACCAACCCCTTGTCTAACAATCCTTGCACTTGTCTTCTGACTTCTTCATTCTCTTGAAGTGTTAACCTATATGCTGCCTTGTTTGGTAAGCTTGCTCCAGGAATAAAATCAATATGGTGACTTATATCCCTCTTTGGTGGTAGCTCATTGGGTAAATCATCCACCACAATGTCACTAAACTCACCTAGCATCTCCTGAATCTCCTCAGGTAGATCTGTAATATTGGTCTTCATTGTCACCACTCTAGGTTTACATACTACAGCATAGTTCAGTTCTTTCTCATCAATTTGTTGTAAATACTCTTTCCCTGTCAACATCAGGACCTGAGGTGCCTACTGTTATGTTGCACTCTCTCCTTGTAAAGGAAGAAGAACATGTATTCTCCCATCTTTCTCAAAACTATGACAGTTTCTCCTACCATCATGTATCACCTTTTTGTCAAATTGCCATGGTCTCCCTAGAAGAATATGGCAAACATCCATGGGCATAACATCACATATAATCTTATCTTTATAGGTACCTATTTGCAAATCAACTTCACATTGTTCACTTACCAAGATTTGATGTCCTTTATGTAGCCAGGATACCTTGTATGGAACAGGGTGTTTGGTTTTCCTCAAACTCAGCTTCTCCACCATCTCTGTGGAAACAAGATTGTCAGTGCTCCCACTGTCAATCACCATCTTACAGCACTTCCCCTTGACTTTACACATGGTACTGAATAAAGCCTTCCTTTGAGAGGGTTCCACCTTCTCCTTCTCAGGCTTCAATAAGACTTTGTTCATCATCAAAGCCTCCCCCATCTCTGGCAAATTCTCAGTCACTGTCATATGCTCTTGTTGTTGCTCATTTTGAGCTACATAGGCTCCTCGTCCTATGTCTTCTTTCTCAGGACATCCAAAGGATTTGTGTCCCAATTTGTTACACTTGTAACCCCTGTAGACAGATTCTCTACCTCTTCCTCTACCTCTACCTCCTTGGTAAGGTCTTCTCCCTCTTGGGTTATCTCCTCTACCTTGTTGCTCTTGTTGGTTTGAGTTGCTGGATTCTCCTTTTTGGGTTGCAAACCTTCATCTTCCAATTGTTTCCCCCCTTCCTCTAGTTGAACCTCTTCCCCTATTGAAGTTCTGCTTTCTCACTAACGTTTCTTATGCCTCTTCCATGGTTCTCGGTGATATCATGCCGATCTCATCCCGAATCTCCATCCTTAGACCATTTACATATCTAGCAACCTTCTCTGTTGATTCTTCTACATAACCTGCCCCTAGGTTCACTTTGTAGAACTCTTCAGTATACTCTCTTACAGTCAATAATATTTGCCTAATAATATTTGCCTAAGGTTCTGCATTTGTCTATACAAAGTCAGTTGGTAATCCTTGCGTAAGAATTTGGCCCTCATCTTAGCCACCATCTGATCCCAGCTCTTTATCAATGGCTTGTTCTTCCTTCTTCGTTCGGCCTGTACACTATCCCACCATAGGGACGCATGTCCTTTCAATCTTGTCACTGCCAACCTGACCTTCTTGTTCTCTTCAACTTCATCATACTCAAAGTACTTGTCTAACTCGTTGATCCAATCAATGAGGTGTTCAGCAGTGAGACTTCCCTCATAGGTAGGTAACTCAGGTTTTGGCCTTGAAGTTGCTCCAAGAATTGATCGAAAGTATCTTAACTCAGGTGTCTCTTGCATGGGTGATGCTTCTTCTCCTTGTTCCTCTTCTTCAGGTTCACTCACATCCCCTACTTATGGGTCTCTTCGTCTGCCCATCTCCATAGCTTACATACGTGCCCATAGTTCTCTCATTTCCTCCACGACCTCTACATTTGTTGCTAGTCTTCCTCTATCACGACATCTTGCTCGACCTACACGTATAGCCATGTCTCTCTTCTGTTGCGTTGAGCAAAGCCCGCTCTGATACCACAAATGATGCAAGCGGGAATGACCAAAATCCAATCCAACCCGCTTCCCAGGAAATATGGCGATTCGCTGAAATCGAACCACTAACCTTAGCTAACAACCAGCCAAGTTCTTCTCAATTGGGATCCTCCCCTTCAAAATGGGCTTTCCACAACGTTCTGACAATCAGAATTGACCTTCCGCAATAGTCTTGCGGAAACACCTTCTTTCCGCAATTGCAGTGTTTTTCCGCAACGATCCTTCCGCAGTCGCCTTCCATAGTGCTCCTTTCTGCAACTTGAGGACTACAGGTTGCGGGTGCGCCTTTTGTGCTTTCTTGAAAGAGATTCCTCAAAGACCCTTCTGCGATGCGGCTTCCACAACTCTCGTCGTTAACGCCCGAGATCCTTCCGCCTACAGAACGCGATATCAACCGTCGATCTTTTGCGGGCTCGATCTCATCCATTGATCTTTGATCAATGCGGAACACTTCATTCGACTTGCGGATACGTTAACTCCGGCACACGTTCGCCTGATGGATTCTTTCCCCGTCGTCGATCTTCCTTTCGGCTTTGATCTGCGCCACCCAACCTCTGTTAATTGAATCGACTGTGACTCTACGACTTTCTTCGTTGATTGATCACAGAATCAATCAATCCAACTCGATCCTCGTCCAGATCCGCTAAGAGACTAAAGATGACAAAAGATTCTCTGCTACGTATTAATGGTTTGTTTACAAAGGATTTGGGTGCTCTTAACTGTTCATACAAACACAAAGACAAAGATTCATTCACACAGATATCAGGTTAACGATTCACGTTACTCCACATGACAGAATCTAAGCTCAACTCTTGTTCAAATGCACAGTAACACCATTAACACATAGAACTTGCTCATTTCATTATGTGATAGCCAAAAACATCTATACAGTTGTATTTTCCTCTGGTGCTCAGAAAAATATCCCACCGACTCTTTCTTACGCAGAGCTCTCTCTTGCGTTGACCGACCTCTACTGACTCTTAATCTCCCCCTATTTCACCCATTCGAAATCCCCCAAAACCGAATGGTTGAACCATGACAACAAACACATTAACAGACTCTCCCCATCACTGAAGGGGTCACTATAATTCAACAACAGACTGGCGAACTGGCTTGATCTCCACGCAGGGAGTATCAAATCGCCACTATGTCCTATTTTCTCAAAATTGACAACAGACTGATCGGTTACATATTTGACTTGTTTAAACTACTCAACAAACGAACCTTCTTCCCATTTCAAGGTAGCTTGTCCTCTTGCTAGCCACAACATGTGAACATAGGATCACATTGTTGACTCAGCATTGATGCTCCTGCATCAACAAGCTAAAGTGTTGGTTGGACAGAAGCTTGAAGAATGCACAAGCAATCAAAGAGTTCATTGGTCAAGGTTCAAGTGGGAAAGCAAACAAAAGAATTAATTGGACAAGGTTTGTGAATGCGCAAGCAAGCACAAGCATTCATTTGACAAGAATCAGGAGTGCGCAAGCAGCATGGAACATGAAATGTTTGAATGGTTATGCAAGTCCTGAAAGCACGCAAGTCTCACCCATCAAAGGAATCTTTCAGTTGTTGAAGCGCACACAAGTACCAAGAAGGGTGCGGCGGTTGAAGTTATCATATGCGCAAATTCCACAGAAAATGGTACATCAAAGGCACAAAACCACATCGTAAGGGTTAAATTCCCAGTAATTCAAAGACCATGTATGCGCAATACCCACAAGAGATGACACATCAGTAGCGCAGAACATGACATGTGGCAGAAGCATGAACCGTGAAACAAAGAACAAGGAAAGCCACAACCAACTTTTGGACATACAATCCATGCAAGACATGTATAAATAAGAAAGCAAGTTGGAGATTTGAAGTAAGCTTGATGACAAGCATAAAGAGATCGTAAATGGAAAATACAGATTTATATTCAAGGCATCAAGGGCTTGTGGAACCAGAACAGCATGCTCTAGTAGAAAGTTGAGTGCACACAAGCAGAGGAATGGAATAGATGATGGTGCGCAGAATGATGTTGTAGATATGTGACGATTACGCGAAGACAAAGGCAGAATGCAGAGGATGTGCAAGTGCATGAGGATCAAATAACAGTATTGCAAACAGCACGCAAACAGTCACAAATGTTCTAAGATAGATCCCCCAGAGACATAACTGAATTATATCTTACAATGTGTGATGCAAAGAAGTTTCACTAACGCACAAAGACTAAGCTGAAGTGTGTGAAGTAAAGAAGTCTATCAAATGCGCAAAGACAGAGTTACACCATAATCAAGTATGTGTGCCATGATGCAGATGATCTAAGACAAGTGCATTAAACCGAAAGGATGAACCATATGATGCACAGAAGATCGCAGATTGTCTAACAAACCGTGGCACTTAAATAGAATGGACATATCTCAGAAAGTGTGCAGTTCCATTTGATACCAGTGCGCAAATTCAAAATAGTAAGTTATCAATTAATGCGCAATATCAGTTTAAAGTGCAGATGCGTAGTTGCAAAATGGAAGATCGACTATTGACGCAATCTGCAATTGAAGCAGCACACAGTATATGAAGTGTGATGACAGTTGAAGTGAAGTGTTGAACTTGAAGTGAAGTGTTGAAGTGAAGTATTGTATGCAGCATAGTGATAGCAATTCTACTACATACAGAATGTGCGCACAGAAGAACAAACATCAAAGTATCAGAAGTGTGCACGTATCGGAAGTTCAGCATAGTAACAACCTATTCTTGTATATCTGGGCGGCAGGACGAGGCAAGTAACAGGGGGTTGTAGCTTCCTTCCAATTGGTGCTGGAGAACACAAGGAGTTGTAGCTTCCTTCAAGTCGATGTCTGAAAAACCAGGGGGTCAGTGCCTCCTTCTAGTTGGTGCTAGTAAACATAGGAAGTTGGTGTTTCTTTGAATGTAATCTTTTCATTATAAAAGAGCATTATGTGGTTTTCTCCCATTTGGGTTTCCACATCAAAAATTATGTGTGTTATGTGGTCTATGTTTTGGTGCATATGTGAACAAATTATTTATTTATGGTGGATGCATAATTGAAGATCAATTTAAGTTTAGATTAATATGTTAAAGAAGTTAAAAACCGTTCATAATTGTGTTAATATTGATTCACCCCCCCTCAATATTAAATAGATTCCAACAGATTCCAAACAATGAAAGGATCTATCAAAGCCACAAGGCTTCCTGACTTGCATTAACTACGACTCAATACTCTACTTCTACTGAAGAAAAAGCAAGAGCTTGTTGTTCCTCACAAGCACAAGTGACAAGTCTAAAACCAAGACTCAAAACATAACCTATAGTAGACTTCTGATCATAAAGGTCGTCGACCTAATTTGAATCAGGGAAACCAACCAACAAAAGAGTACCCCCTGAACTATAATGAATCCCAGACTAAATTGTACCCAAAATATACCAAAGTATCATTTTTGTTGCTTTCCAACGGATTTCATGGGGTGTTTGTGTTGTTGTAGCTACGTGAGGTATCCTCACTAACTAAAGTCGGCCTGCAAAAGAAATAAACAAATAAAATGTATTTTTTATATTTACAAAAAGACAAGTCGGCCTAGTTGGGAAAATCACTCAAAAGTAATGTATAAATAGAGGAGTCCCCTCCTCATTTGTCACACACCTCAAGCAAGTTCACTCAAGCAAAGGAAGTTTCACTTTTGGGTTGTAGAAGACATGTTTGGAGTTGTTTTCTTGGCATCTGTTCTTCTTGTGATTTTTATCACAATTAACTTTGTTGTACTGAATCTCCGAGTAAGAAAAGCTTGTTGGGTTTTTCCCGAGTTTGGGTTTTCCTAGGGTAAACTATTGTGTCTCTATTGTTTCTTTATGTGCATAGTTATTCTTTTAGTGATCCTATATTGATTTATAAGTTGAAAGATATGAAAATTATATTTGCTATAATTGAAAATATAACATTGTATCATAGCAGTACTGAAGGAGACTATTGTCGGAAACTAGGGTTTCTTGTTTTCTCATCTTTCATCCACAGATTAGGCTCGCCCTTAGCATCATTGAGCTTTCCCTAGGAAGGTGCATCTTTCTGTGGAAGTGGACATTCTGAGAATTTTTTATTTTGACCTAATTACTGCAGGGGGTCAAGAATTAGGGTTTGTTGTTTTATATTGTTCTAACCACAAATTAGGAAGAAAAGGAGGCTCATCCAACTAGCCTTGGAAGGGCGAATTCATCTGTAGAAGCAGTTTTACAAGAATCCAAAGTTCATTTTTAACCTAGCTTCTGCTAGGGCTTTCTATCCAAGTTGCAGTTCTTCTTCTCAGTGAAGATGTCAAGCATCAAGGTTGAAGATAGGCTTGATGGAGCTTCAAACTTTCATTCATGGAAGTCTAGAGTGCTCATTGCTCTAGAAGAAAATGACCTTCTAAACTTTGTTGTGAAAGGAGTACCAGAACCTAAAGAAGAAGCAGAAAAGGCTCAATGGAAGAAGAGTGATGCCAAGACAAGAAGGATCCTAATAGATTCAGTAAAGGATCATTTGATTCCTCAAATTTCTCAAAAGAAGACAGCTAAGGCAATGTTTGACACCTTGAAGAAGTTGTTTGAGAACACAAATGTCAAAAGGGCTCTTACCGTAAGACAACAACTCTCAAATGTCAAGTTGTCCAGATCTGATTCTATTGCATCATATTTCATGAAGATCACAGAGATCAATGATCAATTGGGCACTAATGGTGAAATCGTTGAAGATAGAGAATTAGTCATGATGACTCTAAATGGACTCCCTCAATCTTGGGAACCATTCATTCAAAGCGTGACTAGAAGATCTAAACTACCAAAGTTTGAACGATTGTGGGCAGACTGTACACAAGAAGAGACCAAACTTGTGGCTAGAAGCAAATCTCATGCCTCTCATGAAGAAGATCAAGCTCTTATCACACACACCAAGAACAGAGGAAAGAAGACCTTTGGTAGAAAAGACAAAGGTATAAGATCAATTCCAGCCCCAAAACAAAGGAAAAAGAAAGCTCTTTCACAAATCCAATGCTTCAATTGCAATAAGTTCGGCCACTACAAAAATCAATGCAAATCAAAGAAGAGAAAGGAACATGCCTCTACAGCTGATGTTGATGAAGAGACTCCACCAAAGAAATCAAGGAATGCAGAAGAATTATTCTTCATCTCAGCTCTCTCAGGCACTGTTTCTACAAGTAATGATACTTGGTTATTAGATAGTGGTGCTTCTAAACGTATGACAGGTTATAAGGAGTTTCTCTCAAATCTAGATGAGAGAGAGAATCACACCTAAGAGTTGTACTTGGAGACGATGCCAGATATATTGTGAAAAGGAACTGGGGCCACTTCCTTCCAGCTAGAATCTAGTGATTCTCTGCATTTGGGAGAAGTACTCTATGTACCAAGAATGAAAATAAATCTTGTCTCTATCTCTGCAATAGAAGACAAGGGTTATAAAGTTGCATTCTCAGATGGACAGGTTCTTGCATGGCACAAGAACTCCAATATTAATTCAGCTAGAATAATTGGTGTTCGTGAAGAAAGCTTATCATGATTGACGATACAGCCAGTACGTGCTCTAGTTCATGACTCTATAAGTTTTAGTGAGATATTGCATAGAAGACTTGCACTATAGAGCTCTTCCTCCTCTAAGGAAGATGGTCATAGGTCTTCCCGAACTCCAAGTTGAGCACGATGGCATTTGCAAAGGATGTGCACTTGGAAATAATGCCAAGGGATCTTTTCCTAACAGTGATACCAAGTCCAAGGGAATATTAGAGTTGGTACACTCAGAATTATGTGGACCTATGTCAGTTGCCTCTTTGGGAGGATTTTGGTATTATGTGACTTTTATCGATGACTACTCTCGAAAGACATGGATTTGCTTCTTGAAGTCCAAGGAATCTGAAGAAGTTCTAAACAAGTTCAAGGAATTCAAGGCCCATGTTGAGAATCTATCCGGGAAAAGGATAAAGGTTCTAAGGTATGATAATGGAAGAGAGTAACCTCCTCAGAGTTCAGTGATTTCTATAAGGAAGCAAGAATCAAGAGGGAGTATACCGTACCTTACAACCCTCAACAAAATGGGGTTGCAGAAAGAAAGAACTGATCGATATTGAGGCAATCAAGGCCATGATTCACGATCAAAATCTACCTATGTTTCTATGGGCAAAAGCCTCAAGTACCACAATATATGTTCAGAACAAAGGCCCGCACAAGATATTGAAGAACATGGCTCTAAAAGAAGCCTTCACAGGTGTGAAGCTAGAAGTTGGTCACTTGCAAATATTTGGTTGTCCAGTATACATTGATGTACCCAAAGAAAAGAGAACAAAGCTAGAACCTTTAGGAAAGAAGGGTACATTTGTTGGGTACAGTGACTCCTCGAAGGCATACTTAATCTACATCCTAGGTCAGAGACAAATTGAGGTCAGTAGGGATGTTTCCTTCAAAGAGGAGATTGCCTTCAGAAAGGCTAAAAGATCATCCATGGACAGTGAGGAGCAAAAAGATCCAAATGAGATGGATTCATCTCTCCCTGATCATGTTGACCCACTAGAGCCGACAGACATTCTTAAAGATATTGTTGTTGGTCGGAAGAGGCCTGTCTGGGATCGACAGACTCTAGAGGATGCAGAGATGCATGCAACTCCCCTATCTACCTTCATGGAGAACAAGAGACCTCGGAGATATTCAGGATATGTAGCATTGATGTCCCACATCATTGATTCTGAGCCTTTCGGCTATGAGGAGGATGCTAGTCAGCAAGTTTGTGAAGATGCTATGTTGGAAGAATATCAATCCATCATGAAGAATGATGTCTGGGAAGTTGTGCCGAGACCTGAAGGGAAGTCAGTGGTGACTTCCAAGTGGATCTACAAGATTAAGCATGCAACAGATGGGAGCATTGAGAAGCACAAAGCTAGATTTGTGGCTAGAGGATTCTCTAAGAAGGAGGGAGTTGATTATGACGAGACGTTTGCTCCAGATGCACGATACACACCATCAAATTGATCATAGCTCTAGCTTCAGCTATGGGGTGGAAGTTACGTCAGATGGATGTTAAAACTGCCTTCCTCAACGATGTGATTGAGGAAGAAGTCTACATAAAGCATCCAGGGGGTTTCAAGATTCATGGGAAGGAATCCCATGTGTGCATACTGAAGAAGGCCATGTATGGACTCAAGCAAGCACCACGAGCATGGTATGTCAGGATTGATGGATACTTAGTTGACCACCTTTCAGCCAGAGAACTGCATTACCATCCATGAAGGCCACCTTGTAGCCTTTATCTTCAAGTGTAGAGATTGACAACAAGTTCTTCTTCATGCCGGGAACAAATAAGACCTCATCAATATGAATGATGGATCCAAACTTTAATTGAAGAGAGATGGAACCGACCCCTTTGATATCATAACATGAGTTGTCACCTAGCTGTACCTGCACTGAGCAAGTCTTCTTCATGTAATCTGAAATAATATTTTTGTAACCAGTCATATGTTTTGAAGCTCCATTATCAACCAACCAAGTGTTCTGATCAGTAGTTAGATGACCAGAAAGAGTGGATACTAGGTAGCATTCTTTTCTATTCTCTTGTCTCTCAGGAGATTCACTTGCCTTCTTACTTGATCCTCTTTCTTCAGTAATAGATGCATGATGCTTCATTTTATGGAAGTCTTTCTTCTTGGATCTGCAGTCTTTAGCAAAATGTCCCGTCTTGTTACAACTATAGCATGTAATCTTAGACATATCTAAATTTTTACCTTTGAAGTTTCCTTTGAGCTTGTTTTCCTGGAAATGCCTTTTAAAGAAAGGTTTCTTTCATCTTCTTGTTTTTGCAACCAAAGCAACACTGTCACCATTAGCAACATGATTTCTTGAAGTCATGCGACTTTCCTCCTAGGGCAGTCATGCCATAAACGCTCAAAGGTGGGCTGAATCTCTCTACCATTCACACTGGAAAGAAAAGTACTCCATGAAGATGGAAGACCATCAAATATGGTTTGAACAAGATCATCATCATCAACGGTTACCCCTATGACAAGTAACTGATCACGAATCTAAGCAATTTTAGAACAAAAGGATGCAACAGACTCACCTTTCTCCATCTTTAAGAACTTCAATTTGTTCTTTAGATTTCTCTTCTGACTGGGTGTAGTCTTCTCATACAACTTCACAAGAGTGCCATAACAATCTTTAGCTATCATCAGAGAAGCTAGTATTGGCATGATACTATCTTTTGCAGAATCAAAAATAACTCTCTTTTCCCTAGCTTGATTCCTCCTGAAGGTTGCCCTATCAGCATTAGAAACTGGTTCTTCCACCACTATAACCACAAAATGATCTAGTTCTAACTCTTGGAGAATATTCATAATCCTGAGCTTCCAAACATTAAAGTTTGAAGCTCCCTCTAGCCTATCTTCAGGCCGAACAGAAATAGAAGAAGACATGCTTGAACAGAAAACTTTAGGATTGTGCTTTATAAAACTTAAATCCTAGAACCTGTGTAGGATCATGAACTACAGAGCTGAGCTCCGTTCACAACCAAAGCTCTGCTACCATGTCAATTTTTAATTCAAGCAGTAATACATGTCAAAAATAAGATGCACAAATTCATTCCGCATGAACACAGTAGATTTATCATGGAGAAAACCCTTAGAAGGGAGAAAAACTCCAGCCAAACAATCTTTCTTATATAAGATATCAAGTTCAGATTACCTCATCTTCATAAACTTCAATTTGGTTGTGCCAAGAGAAAAATTAATAGCAGAAATAACAACTTACACTAGAATTGTATTACAACCTTGAACTCTGGTCACAATATCCTCTGTATGCTGCAAGTATTCTTCTCTGCTTGTTGCTACACATACTGAACGGACAGACAAACCTCACAGCTGCTGCACATATTACTCTTCAATGAACAGACAGACCTCGCAGCTGTTGCACATATTACTCTTCAATGGGCAGACAGACCTCACACACCTGCTTCAAGAGGATACAAAGATTGACCTCACACCTACTTCAAGAGGATAAGAAAAATTGAGTGAAATAATGGGGAGGGGTGGCTCCTATTTATAGTTTGGGTTTGTTGCCCCAAGTAGCCCCCTAAAAGTATGACACTTGTCACTTGGCATGTGAAGCAGCCCCACTATACATGACACCTGTCACTTAGCATGTGAAGCAACCCCCCTATATATGACACTTGTCACTTTGCATGTGCAGCAACCCCCTATACATGACACCTGTCACTTGGCACAAAAAGGAGGTTATGACAGGACACACAACAGCTTCTGGAGATGACACTTGGCAAGAGAAAATGAGGACATGTGGTAGGAGAAAGTGAAGACACATAGCATAAGTTTAGTGATGATATGTAATAGCTTCTGAAGCTATAATTTTAACAATTCCAAGTCTAAATTGAAAATTGTTGAGTTTCTTACTATCAAAAGGGCTAAGTTGCAAGATGCCCTTCTTTTGTTGAGTCAAATTGTAATCAGGACCTTCTTGCATAAAGAGTCATTCAGCTTTTCAAATAGAGCGAAGTCTTGAATTATTAGAGATGTTAAACACTCTAATAGTCACTGCTAAAGACAACACAATCATACTCAATAAAGCAATTATTCAATCAGTGTTAACTTTTTTGCAAGTGACGCAAACTAAAGTTACACTTCTTCAAGCACAATCCCAACTAATGAATGTCGAAATCAAGGATCTCAAAAATTAGGAACCAGTGAAGCATTTTGAACTAGTCATTTTTTGGAACAACCCTCTTTTTGATGTTGATGATTCAGATCAACATTCAGCACATGAGCAACACAATGATACAACTCAAGTAGAAGATAAATTGCTAGCAAAAGATGCTAAAGCACATAGGGATACAACAAATATAAGTAAAAGTGAATGTGAAGCACATCGTCAAGTAAAGCAAGATCTTTCTGAGACGATCATCGGGCCTTGGGAAGAATTACACTTCAATAGGAATCAACATGGCTTAGGGTATGAAAATCAAAATAGTTTCCATATTTCAAATTACTCCAAAACCCAATTTTGTTTGTGAGTGTTGGATTCCTTCAAGAAGATTCAACTTCAAATGTTGAAGCTCAGAATGTTAAGTGCCAGCATTGTCATAGAGTTGGCCATATAGAGACAACTTGTTTTGATCTCCATCCTTCTCTTCATTGTGGAAAGACAAATCATCACTCAAATAAATGCCAAAAGAAGAAAGATAAAAAGATAAGAATAATTGATGGATAACTTTTTGGCGATGGAATCAACGAGTCAAGAAGTTACATCAGTCTTACCAAAGAATTCAATCTCGAATAAATACCTATCTTGCAGCACATAGCCTTTTTGTACCCAACATAAAGAAAATAACTCCAAAGTGGTCCCCTTGTGGCATAACTTCCAAGCATGGCCCTTACAGGATGAGATAACATGCGGTTGTCTCCACATGCGCACTTTGAGTTGTACACAAATGAAATAAGAACAATACTCTATTGCACCTCAAAGGGGGGAGTACCTTAAAAAAACTCTCTTTCACCTTAAGGGAGGGGGGGAGTTGTTAAATCAAATGACAATGGTACAGTGATAAATTGGTTCAAAGTAACCCACATGTAAACCCATATCTTCTCACCTTGCAACTAACAAAGGGTGGAATATTGATGATGGTCATCAGACTACAAGTTTCGACAATAATAATTTGTAGATGGAAAACTCTGACAAACAAATAGTCAAATGGGCAACAATAGTCTGTAGATGGCAAACTCAAATACAAGATACATTGGGATGTTGTTTGACACATAATAATGTCAATATTCATAGAGAACTTCATTGATTATGTTTGTTCATTAATAATAAAGTGGTGATACTACATGTTCACCAGTTAGCATAAGGCAACAACCTTTTCTTGATAATCACTTGGAAAATGATAGAATTGTCAAGTGAGCAGGGAATGTTCAAACATAGGCAGTCGTTCACTTCCGGATTTCAGCTCTCTTCCAATTCATTTCAGATGAACCATTCAACATCCAATTTCACGGTTTTTCAAACAGAATTTTCATTGAAGTACAGATGAAGGCGTCTGAAAGATCCAAATAACAAAGGGGGGAATACTGATGGTGGTCATCAAACTTCAAGTTTCGACAATAATAGTTTGTAGATGGAAAACTCCAACAAACAATAGCCAAATGGAGAACAATAGTCTGTAGATAGGATACTCAAATACAAGATACATTGGGATGTTATTCAAAACATAACAATGTCAATATCCAGAGACCACTTTAGTGATTCTATTTGCTCGTTGATAATAGAGTGGTGATACTACATGTTCACCAATTAGCATAAGGCACCAACCTCTTCTAGCTAAATTACTTGGCAAATGGTGGAATTGTCAAGTAAGCAGGGAATGTTTAAACATTGGCAGCTGTTCACTTCCGGATTTCAGCTCTCTTCCAGTTCATTTTAGATGAACCATTCAACATCCAGTTTCATGGTTTTTCAGGCAAATTTTTCATTTAAGCACCAATGAAGGCTTCTGAAAGATCCAGCATATCAGCTTCAGCATTAGTGTTTATTGCTTAACTGATATAGATATATAGACTTGTGATTTAGGGGGGGAATGTTAGCCTATGGCTTACATTACCAATCACAAAGTTTAATTGTCAGCTTTATTTGTATTTATCATTTAGGATAATAATAATTTATCATAAATGATGACTAAGAGATTTGGATAAGAATGCCTAGCCTAGACACCATGCAAGGTGTTAGGATCTAGAGCAAATCTCTCCCTGAGGTGGCATCACCCATTGTACTATATATTTGTAGCTTTGGTGTGAATACATTGAGTTGGCTAATAAGTTTGTTTTTGTCACTTTGTTGCTCGTGCATGTTTTGTCGGTGAAGTGTTAAAACATGCACGAGCAACAAAATGACGAAAAAGACTCATTAACCAATTCAATGTGTTCACACCAAAGCTACAAATATATAGTACAATAGATAATGCCACATCATGGAGAGATTTTATCTAGATCCTAACACGATGCATGGTGACTAGGCTAGGGAATCTTATCCAAATCTCTTAGTCATCGTTTAAGATAAATCACTATTATTCTAAATGATAAATACAAATAAAGATGACAAT
Source organism: Larix kaempferi (assembly GCA_027924585.1). Classification (NCBI taxonomy): domain Eukaryota; kingdom Viridiplantae; phylum Streptophyta; class Pinopsida; order Pinales; family Pinaceae; genus Larix; species Larix kaempferi. Next base: position 50,212,909 of record BSBM01000904.1, read on the forward strand.
TAAACTTTGTAATTGGTAATGTAAGCCATTGGCTAGCATCCCCCCAATCACAAGTCTATATATCTATATCAGCTAAGCAATAAACACTAATGTTCAAGCTGATATGTTGGATCTTTCATAAGCCTTCATTTGTGCTTCAATAAAAAATCTACCTGAAAAATCGTGAAACTGGATGTTGAATGGTTCTGTGAGGAACCTGCAACAATTAATTAATGAAAATACACGAGATAGCAGTAATAACGGAACTCAGTATCACTTTATTGATCATAGGCCACTTCGAGGGGGCAACCTCCTTTGAGCAGGCTCAATACAAATAACTTCACGGTACCTTCATTGGCCTCAACACACACTTATATACTAAGTCTATGCCCAATACTATGGGTCAATACCATGGGACATATAATAATACGAGACGACTTACAAAGCATATGCATCCAATTCTATGCGTCAATACCATGGGCTAATACAAACTATGGATCAACAAATACTACGGGACGACTTACAAAGCATATGCGTCCAACAACAATATACTAACAAAGTAAAGAGAAGGGTTGAAATGGGTTCCTAACATCCCCTCTCCCTTAGAAAAAGCTTTGTCCTCAAAGCTTTAGATGTGGAAATTGATGCGGAAGCTGAAGAAGTGGTTCCCCTGTAAGATCCTCGAGTTGCATGTCGTGCCATTGAATTAATACCTCTGTGATAGATTGAGAGAGAAGCTAGCGCCTTTTGAGTTTCAGGAAGGATTTCTTGGAAGGTTGTAGACAAAGAAGAACCATATCAGCTGTGTGAAAAGTGCGCTCAAAACGGTGTTGATCGGCTTGTTGTTGCGGTCGAATTCTTGCCATGTGAAGATTGTCCTGCAGAATGAGAAGAATCTGATCGCAATTTCGAAGAACCGAGTCAATTGCCTGAACTGGGGAACTGCTGAGGGTGTATGGAAGAAGAACTGGCGGTGCCTATCCATAGACTGCTTCATATGGTGTCATTTTAGATGTGGTATTGTACCACCGGAGCGCTTCAAGGAAATCCATAGAAATAGTTGTCCAAATCTGTGTAGGGATGGGAAAGGGTTCAAGCAGTCCCAAAAGGAGTGTCGTCTCACCCTTGTTGACCTGGCAAGTATCACAGTCAGCCAACATCTGTTGAATTGTCATTTTCAGTCCCTGCCAAAAGAAGTTACACTGTTCCCGGTCATACGTTTTGAGGAACCCAGAGTGCCCTGCCGATGGAGAAGCATGGAGTTCATAGAAGAGATAGCCCTGTTGAACAGATTGCAACCAATTTGGAACAAGCAGAGAAATAGTTGTAAGAGAAACTGGGTCATCAAATGTGCGAGAAGGAGCATCTGCCACCAGATTGTCCTTACCTTGCTTGTAAGTGATCATAGAGGCATAACCCATGAGTTGGATAACCCATTTCAGGTGTGCTGGAGAGGAGACCCATTGTTCCAGGAAATTTACCAGACTCTAGAGATCAGTCTTGATGCAGAAAGAATTCCCTAATAGATATGGCTGCCACTTCTGTACTGCATGCAAAATAGCCATCATTTGCTTCTGAGATGTAGATGCGGCTAAATTCTTACCGAAAAGATCTCTTGAAGGCAGCAAGCCCACTGGTTCAGCAAAGACACCTACATATCTATCCAAGTAGTGGAGACCGTTGATGGGTGCATATGAATGGAATGGAGCTGAGCGATGACATCATGTGAATTCTTCTTAAGGAGCTTTTCCAAGCGATGTGAACTGATAATGCGGAGAGACCCTGGTTGTAAGCCCGTAAATTTGTGTTGTTTCCCATTGACTGAAAAAACTACATCCAAAGTTCAGCAAAATCCCATAAGATGGGACCAAGAGTGCGTTACCATTGAACGCCCAAAACCACATCACATCCGCCTAACGACAAGGCAAACATGTCAGAGCACAGGTTATAATCTTCCACCCCCATTGGCAATCATGACTTCAAAGTTGGAGCAAGGATGGACAAAACAATCAGCCTTTTTGGCGATCCGATGGTAAATGAAATTATGAGTGCTACCAGAATCAATGAGTATTGTAAGAGGGATCTTCTTGAAGTAACCCCTGACCTGCATTGTTTGGGGGTGGTGATTCCGACTAAAGCATGGAGAGATATCTTTGGTTGGTCGTCCTGAGATGGAGGGTAAATAGGCGGCTCCTGAATGTCGACCTGATCATCTATTGTATTTGGAGCTTCTTCACCAATTTCAGAGGCAGGCAGAGAATCCACATCCAAGAAATAGAGCTTTTGCTCAACACATCTATGTCTCTGAGTGAATTTCTCATCACAATTATAACAAAGTGATTTTTCTCTACGTGCCCGCATCTCTGTTTCAGACAAATGCTTGATAAGAGTTGGTCGAGGAGCTGGCGGGATGGGATGTCATTGAGAACCCATATTTTTTAAGGGAACAAAAGCGGGTTTGGAGCGATGTTGGGCTACAATCTTGTCTTCTGCCAACTTAGCCAACCCAAGGGCTTCCATCATTGTGTTGGGACAGAACATTTTGACCTCTAAGCGGATTTCATCATTAAGACCACTGATAAAACAACTCCTGTAGAATTCATCAGACAATCCTTCTATGTGATTCGCTAGTTTCTCAAATTCTCTCTGATACTGCTATGAATATTATATGTATGTTAGTTAAAGTTATTAGTTATTAAAGTGAAAGGGTGTAACCCTTCACTATACACGCTCAAGCCTATAAAAGCGAGCCTCATTGTAATTATTAATCATCTTTATCCATTATCAATTATATATTATTATTTTATCAAATGGAGTTATTTTCCATTGGAGGATTATTCGCTTGAATAATCATTGAGTATATCCGGACACGGATATAGCATTGATCCGGACACGGATATAGCAGATACTCTCTCACAGTGCCAAATTGGTGAAGTTTAGTGAGTGCTCTTGTGAAGTCATCAAAAGCACTAAAACCAAATCGTTGCAAAAGGAGCTACCAAAAATCTGGCCATTTTGGCTCTTCATGAGCCTTGATGTACCAACGGTACCATTGAAGAGCTTCATGTTCCAAATGAAAGGATGCAAGTGGAACTTTGGTGACATCAAAAGTATTATGCAGACTGAAATACTATTCTGCACGATAGATCCATCTAGTCGGATCAGTACCATTGAAGCAAGGAAAATCAAGCTTCGGACCACGAAAATTGCTGGAAGACGAGAACCCATTGTCTGATGAAGACTCGGATTGCCGTTTGTTGTTCATGGCTGAATGCTCAAGATGCAGGCCGAGAAATTTTTCATCCAGATCCTAGAGTTTGGTTTGGATGGCTGCAAGTGCTTCCTCCATGGTTTTTGCTCCTGCGCGGATGACAACCATAACCAGGAGTTTTTTTTTTTGAGTGAGTAGATAAACAAAAACAGAAACTGTTTTAGTAAAGGAAAATCTGGATTTGGGAAAACATTTGATGGGTAATTTGGGTTTGACTACATTTTGGACACTTTCAAAAGGACATAGAAGCAGAAAAGGGGGATTTCAGAAGCAGGGTGAAAGAATGAGAAAATTTGGCAGAGAGGGACAAAGAAGCAAAAATATGAAATGAACACTGTGGTAAAATTTGAAGGTGATTGGGTGAAAATCGAAGAAGTTATGGCAAACCCTAAAAATAGACAAATGTGGAATTTCTGGTGTTGGAAAGTGGAATTTGGGATAGGTCCTCGAGAATGAAATATGCAGAATGGGATTTCAAGGGTGTCAGGGAAGTTTCAAGGGAAGCGGAGTTAAAATAGGGGAGATATGGTGGAAACAAATCTGCAACGACGCGAAAGGGATTGGAAACAGATGGATCTACAACGGCGTGAAAGTGATCGGCAACAGATGGATATGCAAAGACGCAGAAGTGATCGACAACATATGGATCTGCAACGACGCGGAAGTGATCGACAACAATTCTGGGCAGAGGAAATCTGCGATTTATCAACTGAAAATAGATATGGACCCCAGGTATGCTCGGCTTCCTAACGGTTCAGGGGATTGACTTGGCCACCAATGTTGTCTGACGGCTTGCGTATTGGGGTAGTATCCCTCACTCCACGACTCAGGTAAAACTGATAACCGCTTTGCCACAAACGACAACTCTTGGTTTACCTCACGGGTGGAAACTAGTCAATCAGGTAGGGGTCATTGCCCTTTTCGTTGGCAGGTCCTTTCAATGGGCCAGCTACTTCGGGGTTCCTGTGGTACTCCTCACAATGAGTTTTAGGACTTATGTCCAAGTACTTCCCACAGTTAAGCGGATAGGGATTATTCCTAGATCTGAACCTGCAACATATGCGAAAAAAAATTTGGCAGAAATTTCACCCAACGAGCCCAAGAAAGTGCTTTGATACCAGATGTAAGGAACCTGCAACAATTAATTAATGAAAATACACGAGATAGCAGTAATAACAGAACTCAGTATCACTTTATAGATCACAGGCCACTTCGAGGGGGCAACCTCCTTTGAGCAAACTCAATACAAATAACTTCACGATATCTTCATTGGCCTCAACACACACTTATATATTAAGTTTATGCCCAATACTATAAGTCAATACCATGGGACATATAATACTACTGGACGACTTACAAAGCATATGCGTCCAATACTATGGGTCAATACCATGGGCTAATACAAACTATGGATCAACAGATACTACAGGACAACTTACAAAGCATATGCGTCCAACAACAATATACTAACAAAGTAAAAAGAAGGGTTGAAACGGGTTCCTAACAGGTTCATCTAAAATGAAATGAAAGAAAGTTGAAATCTGAAAGTGAAAAACTGTCAATGTCTGAACATTCCCTGCTTACTTGACAATTCCATCGTTTGCCAAGTGATTTAGCTTGAAGAGGTTGGTACCTTTCGCTAATTGGTGAACATGTAGTATCACCACTCTATTATCAATGAACAAATAAAATCATTGAAGTGCTCTCTGAATATTGACATTGTTATATGTCGAACAACATCCCAATGTATCTTTTATTTGAGTCTGCCATCTACATACTATTGTTGCCCATTTAACAATTTGTTTGTCGAAGTCTACCATCTACAGATTATTGTTGGCCATATGGAAATTTGTTTGTCGGAGTCTGCCATCTGCCGAACATTGTTGCTCATTTGACAATTTGTTTGTCAGAGTCTACCATCTACAGACTATTGATGTCAAAACTTGAAGTCTGACAACCATCATCAATATTCCCTCCCTTGTCAGCTAAACAGTGAGACATCCTTGTATATGGTGGTTTTGGTTGACCACTAACCATTTTCACTTCAGGGTGTACCCCCTCCCCACTTAAGCTGCAAGAGAGTATAATTTTTATTTCAACTCAAAGTGGGCATGTGGAGACAACCACCTGTTATCGCATCCCGTAAGGGACATGGTTGAAGGTTATGCCATAAGGGGACCACTTTGAACTTATATTCCTTAATTCATATACAAAGGTTGTGTGTTGCAAGATGGGTCTTTACTGAAGATTGAATTCTTCGGTAAGACTGATGCAGCTTCTTGACTTATTGATATCATCGCCAACAACTTATCCATCCATAATGAAGTGTTTGTTTCTGAACTATCTTCTTTCTACATTTTTCTAAATGATGATTCATCTTCCCACAAGGTGTTGAACTTTGGTTGTCATTGATGTCAAAGAGGACTTAGTATCCATGTGTCAGTTTGAAGTACATAAAGAACTGTGTGTGCAAGTCTCTAATCCATCTAGTCGTGGTACTTCAAGGTGATGTCAAAGAGATGGTTGGACAAGTCTCAGGAGTGCGTGAGAGTCTTGAAAGTAAGAGATGGTTGGACATGTATGCAAATCTCGGAAGTGCACAAGACCCACCAAGCAATGGTACTTCAAAGGCGCAAGACCCAACGAGTAGTGGTTCCCAAGTGCGCAAGGACCAAGTGTGTGCAAGGCCCACAAGTCATGATACCTCAGTTGCACAGATCAAGACAAGTGGTGAATGCATGAGTAAGCATGATTGTGAAGAAAGGAAGAAGGGATCTTATCATCCAACTTGTGAACACCTGGTCTGCACAAGTCGTGTATAAATAAGAAGCCAAGTTGGTGAGTGAAAAGTAAGCTTGAAGATGAACAAGAAATAATATATTGAATTGGCAAGCTTCGAATTATTGGAGTATCAATGGCTCGTTGCTCCGAAACAAAATGATCTAGCTGGGAGAAAAGTGTGCAAGAACATAAGAGTAGCACAACAGATGATGACAAGAAGATATAGTTTATATAAGACAGATGTGCAAGAACAGAACAACAGTACAGTAGACAATGCGCAGAATTGGATGAATATGCAGATGCGCAGAAACAGAACAGTATGTTGAACAACGCACAATTTGCTGAAGTATATGAAGTATGAAAACCAATGTGCAATATTGATGCAGTGACGTGAAGTAAGAGATGAACTGATGGTGCAATACAACAGTTACGTAGAGCATAGCATATAGCAGGTGTACGCAAAGGAAAGTAATGCAGCAAATCTGAAGTGTGCACAAACACCAAGAAGACCTACAATTATATCAGGGTCAAGGATAATTTTAGGGGCGAAATTTAGCCCATGGGCTATTTTTCAATGTTTTTTTCCAAAGAACAATTCACCAATTTGCATTTTTTGAAGCCCCATTTTGCCCAATTTTGATGGGGTAAACTTTTTTCACTCTAAAAATCGCCAAATTATTATATAAAGTATATAAAATACTTAGAAATTGAAATAATTTTAGAAAAATATCGCCAAAAATTTAATAGTTCACATTTTAAGAATTGGTAAGATTCGCCAAGGTTTATACACTTTTTAATAAGTATGGGTCCTGAAAATTATCCCTGATCAGGGTGGCAAGACGGGGCAAGGAATAAGGAGTTGGAGCTTCCTTTAGGTTGCAGCCTGTAAATCCAGGGGGTCAGTGCCTCCTTCTAGTTGGTGTTGGTAAATGAGGGAGTTGGTGTTTTCTTCAGGTCGAAGCCTGTAAATCAGGGGGTTGGAGCCTCCTTCTAGTTGGTGCTAAAGAATCCTGGAACCTAGTGCTTTCCATGAATGTAATCTTTATTATATAATAAAGCATTCCATGGTTTTCTCCTATTTGGGTTTCCACGTCAAATCTTTGTGTTTTGTCTCTTATGTTGCGTTGATGAATGACATTATTTATGGTGAATGAATAATATAAATATTGTTTGAATTTGGTAAAAGTGAATATTGTTTAAAACTGTGCTTAATACTGATTCACCACCTCCCCCCCCCCCCCCGGTATTAATAAGTTTTCCAACACAAGGATGTAGACCAAAACACTAATTCTCCATGTGACCAACTCTATGACAATGTTGGCATTCAAAAATTTCTTCCATGTGTTTGTCATCATCAATTGCTTGAATAACTTCTTCCTCACGGTGTTGTTCCTGTATTGAATGTTGATCTGAATCATCATCATCATCATCATCAAAAACAACATCAAAAAAAGGGTTGTTTTTTAAACGACTAGTTTAGAATGCTTCATTGATTCCTAATTATTGAGATCCCTAATTTCATCATTCATTAGTTGGGATTGTGCTCTAATGCCATGTTAAAACATACATGGGCAAGAAAGTGACAAAAAAAACTCATTAGCCAACTCAATATATTCACACCAAAGCTATAAATATATAGTACAGTGGGTGATGCCATCTCATGTAGAGATTTGTCTAGAACCTAACAACTTGCATGGTGACTAGACTAAGCAATCTTATCCAAATCTCTGAGTCATCATTTAGGATAAATCATTATTATCCTAAATGATAAATACAAATAAATGTAACAATTAAACTTTGTGAATGGTAATGCAAGCCATAGTCTAACACTAAGGACCTCACATGCTGGATGGCACATTCATTAATGTCCACATCCTAAGGCAAAAAGTTGTTCAAAGTTTATAAAGCCAAACATATTCCCCCAATAATTATAGTGAGACAAATCTCCACAACAACTTATTTAAAGGAAATATTTCTATTATGGTAGAATTTATGGATATAAATTGTGTTTTAGTTTTCAAATGTTCCCTAAAAATGAACGTATCGAGTGGACACTCCAACCATGATCAAAGGATCAAACAAAGCCTTTAAGAAAATAGAAAAGAGTAACCACCAAATAGATTAAATATATATCTTTCAAAAAAGGAAAAAAGTGGAAGTTAATTAGAAAATAATCCAAAGAGTGGTAATGTATGTAAACCTTCGTAGATTCTAGGAGGTTCCCACAAACTAAGGGGTCTCATAAACCAATCTAGTGTCTATCTAGGCCATTACGTTAAAATTAGATTATAAATATTTATTGTTTATTTGAAAAAAAACTATTTAAAGATGATGGATAGGGGGTAGAAAAAATTAGTTGAAAAGCAACAACGTATTAGTAAGATAATAAGAAATGACATAATATTTAGTAAAACATCCAAATGGTTTTTACACACCGAAGGAAGGTTATAAGGTTTTCATTGAGGAAGGTGCACTCGAACCATAGAAATGGTGGTGGAAGCATATATGGCATTTTAAATGTGCTTCTAAATCCCAAATCTTCATGTGGATGATTCTCAATAACAAAGACGATTCTCAATAACTAAGACCCAATATGTGACAATGTTCAAAAGAAACTTGTGTTGGTCCAAGGACATGCAATCTCTCACAAAATCAAGAGGAGACAAATTTTCACTTTGATCATGATTTGTCCATACACTCAATAAGTCTGGGTCGAGTTAACAAGTATTATTTGTTTGGCAAGTATATGGACTAGGGATTCCATCAAAAACGGACTAAAGAAGTGGTGTGATCATGCAGGAACAAAAAAGAAAAAACTCTACCACTTAATGTGGCATGGGAAAATGGTTGGTCGAAAATTCATTAATATTTGATGACAAAATGATAAATCCTTTGGTTGTGGCAGTACAAGGAATCAATATAATCAGTTCTTTTAAACTAAAAATAAGTGTTAAAACTCTAAGAGTGATCAAGGAATAGACTATTGTCAAAAGCAGGGCTTAGGCCTATTTCAATGGAACATCCCAAGGGGAACCTCAAATAAGAGGTGCTTGTGGGATATTACATATCTCGAAGACTCACTCTATTAGTTTTGAAGTAGGGATTAGTCAAGATTCTAACAATCTAGCAAAGTTGTGGGCTTTAACGCCAATTCTTACATTGGCAATCAAATATGGGCAATCTTCTCTACAAGTCTAGTTATGGGCAATGGATAAAGGGGGAATATATAATGAGGAACTTCAATTCGCAATCTCTTTTGGATGAGACAATTAACCTAGCAAATACTTTCAATAACCTATCCTTCAATCACATTTTTCAAGAGAGAAGGTAGATGCTTTGTCTAAGGAAGCTATTCACCTTCCTTGGGGGAACCGGTTTATTTTGAACTTAAAGGATGTTAAGAGCTTCGAATTTCAACACGCTCATTTTATATAGTAATTAAGCTCAATATCATGGTTACTTTTTCGCACAATCTTGGATACTTTTATTCTTCTTTTTTCTCACATGGTATATTAGAGTCCTTTTGGCACCTGTAGGGTAGTTATATATGCAGACAAGATATATGGTCGTTAGATGGTTGTATCCTAAAGCCAAGTCTATTTTGGGCTATGAGAAAAAACTTGATGTGATGAATGGCATTTTGTTGTCTCTTATTTTGGGCCTTTCAAGGCAGTTTTGCTTACTTGAATGTTTTTAAAGCATCTATTCAAAGTAATTTTAATCTAAAAGGAATAAAATTAAGATTTTTTCTGCAAAATCTAATATATATATATATATAGAGAGAGAGAGAGAGAGAGAGCATAATATAAACTTGATAAAAATATATAGGGAAGGGGAACAAGGAAAATTTTAAGGATCAATAATTTTTTTTAAATGTAGAAACCTTGGCAAATCTTACTAATTCTTAAATTTCCAACCATAAAATTTTGGGCGATATTTTTCCAACAAGATTCAAATTTCTAAGGATTTTATATAGTTTCTAGATAATTTTGGTGATTTTGAGTAAAAACTTTTTGCCCTGTGGAATTTGGGCAAATCAAATTTAAAAAAAAAAGAATGAAAATTGACAAACCTTTTTTGGGAAAAAATAGTCAAAAATTAGCCCCCCGGCTAAATTTTGCCCCTAAAATTTTCCTTGAGGGGCAATCAACCAAGACAATTACAAATGGGAAGATAAACCTAAAGTACATCTTTAAAAAAAAAGTAAAAAGGAATTAATCAAAAGAGCAATAAATCAAGGAAGGAAGAGAACTGAAAAGAGTTTGGATGTTTTTGGGATACTAAAGAACAAAGACTATGAAAGTTAACATGGGCCGACAGCTAGCCATCCTCATCCCTTAATTTCGTTGTGTCATATGGGTCTATATCCATGAGACAAAACAAAGCTTGATTAAACAACATTAATGAGCACCAGGGCTGCTTATTCCCTACCATTAGGAATGGCTGGTAGAACTTGTTCAAACCATTTGAACCTTACAAGATTAATACAAACATGTTCAAAACTTGAAACTAAATTGAAACTTGATAAAGGCCAATGTGAGAATCAAAACCATAACAAAGTCCAATGCAACATATGCAATAGCATTGAATTAAAGAGGGATCAGAAGTTTAAGATAATATAAATGAATAATCCACAAATAAAATATACATTCTAAATTCTACAACTCAACAAAATTTCTCCAATTTTTGAAAAACAATAGAAAGGGCATCTCACGGACCATAAACACTACTCAATGGTTATTAGGTGGCTAAAACAAAACCATATAGGTGGTTGTAGTGTTAGATGAATGTGCTGAAGTTGTGGGGAAAGAAATGAACACAAGCGATGGAATCATTTTGAATCAATCAACAAGGTGGGATTGTATGCATATGGCTACAGAACATGCAAACAATAATGGAAAAGTTGAAAGAACAACGAATTTCATGTAATTTGCAGGCCATGAACGCTGTAATATGGGATGCTTTCATTGTCTACTGGAAAAGTTTCTTTTGTACCTCATTGTGTTTTAAGGAGAATGGGTAAAGTAAAACAAATCAATTAAAATGTAAGGAGAATGGGTAAAGTAAAACAAATCGATTAAAATGTTTTGTCTGTAATCGATATCTTTATTTGTGGTATGAACATCATGCAGACATGAAGCGATGGGTAGTTGTCCCAGTGAGTTTTCAAGCAACTAAAGATTGTGTATTGCTTTGATGGGAAATGAGTAAAAATTGTGTACTTCTTTGATGGGGAATGAGTAAGGTATGATGTGAAATAATAACACCTACAATCCAAGTATACAATACCGCTCCACTATTTTTAGATTTTTTTTATATTTTAGAAATGCTTACAACTATTCTCTAAACAAATGAAAGAAGCAATCAAAACTCAAGAAAAGGGAGCAAACCAATCTCAACCCTGATACCATGACTTGTAACTGGAGAAATCATGGAAGGAATAAAATTTGGAACCCTAGTGTGATTGCTATGAAATGTAAGGTTAGGAGAACCTACGCGGTTATAGGATGAACCGAGGTGGATGTTGCTACTAAAGCATAAAGGAACTATAGAAAATCATAAAGGAAAACAAACCCTATAGTAACTACTGAATTGGGGCAAGTTAAGGGCCTACAGAGAGTAATTGATGTTGATTTAGTGGAGAATAATCAGAAGTTCAAGCAACAAATATGGAGAGCATATCAACTTGTCTTGGCATGTAATTTCAAGTTATGCAATGAAGAACAGTATTTATGCATTAATGCAGATGATAAAAAATTGCATGTGGCATTGTGTAAGGTAAATCTAGTTCTCTAAATCGAGGATAGGCACTCGGCTTGTACATCACTCTCTCTTTATGAAGTGCTAACATTCTTAAAACATCCAGCGTAATGCAAGGCATTACATTCTAAGGGCATTCTGCAGAACACCAGATTCTAATACTGCACCAAACAAACAAAAATGAAAGGTAATTCACTACTTCCGAGATCATTGCAAAATTTCTACGGGCTATTTGTCATTGGAATGACAGAAGCCAACGCTTATCTAGCTAATCTTCTTTGCAATTAGTTTTAATTTCTTCCTTGTTGCAAGTTAATACTCTAATGTTCCCCACTTTATTATGGCATCAATGAAGCTATTACTAGATATAATTCCATCAAAGACTAAGCTCGGTACGATGGCCTTGTTGGTTTGGCAAAGGTAAACTTCTGATCAATTTGAAGAATTCCATACTTTAATTGTAGTTCTCTGTAGTAGTTATTGTCAAAAGCAAACAAAGTATTTTGGTTCAAGAATATAGTAGGTTCTTGCATTGAAGACGAGGTTGGAGACGAGCAAACATTCTTCAAGCTCACCACTAAAGTTGGATCCATGGCAGGATTCAACATCATGCTTCCTTGGAAATTGTATACTCAATCACTAAAGAAACTATGATGTGTGACCCCCATTGTATGTGTGCTTGAAATTGAAACCAAAACATAAAAGCTTGCTTCAATCTATTGCTTTTAAGTAAAATAAACTATCATATTACATTTAAATATTCAGAGGATGAGAAGGGAGAACATTCAAATGTTTGGATAGGAGCTTCTTGATTGGAATTCAAGGCTCTATGTAGCATTCTAGATCAAGGATGTATGGTATTCATTTATTTGAGTGTACGTGGGCTCTATGTTGAGTTGGTGAGAGTGGGATTTTGTAATTGGTGATATGAAACTAACACTACAACTAGAGAAACGATTACTAGGCAAATTTAAATGGTAACTATAAGGTGTACATGTGAGTGGCCTCCTTATGTAAGGAAGCGTATATTGAGCCACTTAGGTAATAAAATAGCTATGTTTCTCTGGAACAACAACAAAACTTAGTGTGCATTAGAGAAGCATAAAAAACTTGAGCTTGCCAATATTTGCTTGGTTTGCATTCGTTGTAATAAAAACTTGGGCTTGGTAATAAAAATTGCATGTGGCATTGTGTAAGGTAAATCTAGTTCTCTAAATCGAGGATAGGCACTCGGCCTGTACATCACTCTCTCTTTATGAAGTGCTAACATTCTTAAAACATCCAACGTCATGCAAGGCATTACATTCTGTTAATGTAATTGTAACTTCGGAAGATATTCACTTGTATTTTATATTTTATTTGTACCTCCGACGAAGATGTTTATTCCTCCGGTCGGAGAAGTCATTATCGTATTTGGTCATGTAAAGTCATTGAGGTAAATCCTCCTCTGTAAGTCAGGGCATTAGTTCCTCCTAGAGTCATTTGAATTGGGGTTTTTAAGTCCCCTAGAGGAGTCGGCCCAGTCAACTTTAGTTGAGGCCGACTTGTCAAGTGATAAAGGTAAAGTGGAAGTGAATGTATAAATAGACAGCTAAGCTATCTCATTTATTCATTCACTCACTCACTCAAGTTCGCATTAGTGAGAAGGAGGACAAGTTGCATAAGTGGAGAAGAGAGAAGTTGTTGAAGACCATCTCTATTTTTGGGTTTTACTTTTGTGACATTGTATTGGTGATCATTCTATCTATGAGGAAGTTGCGGGGTTTTCTCTTTTATGGTTTCCCCGAGGAGAATCTTTGTGTCTCTTGTGTTTTTGTTGTGCTTGTTATTCTCTCAGTAAGATCCTAGATAAGTATTGATTAAAAGTTGAAAATCTAACATGGTTTCAGAGCTAACCTGAGAAGAAGACACTGTGTAGCTGCGGAAGCTAGGGCTTCGTAATTTTTGGACTTCTCTCCACAGATCATCAACAAAAAGAGGCTAGGATAACTCGCTGAAGAAGGGCGCATCTTTTTGTCGAAGCAAAAGTTGATTCTGAGCATTTTCACTTTTTGGCCCGTCACTACTGCCGAAAATTAGGGCTTTTCATAGAATTGGAATTTTGGGGTGCAATCAGCATAGGGAAGTGCACCTCCTCAAAATCGAAATTTAGAGACCAAGATCGAAGTTTTTGAGTGGGTGAAACTCCCAGAAAGTCAAACCCTAGTTTGACTTTGGACCAGAAACTGCAGATCAGAATTTCGCAAGTCAATTTTCAAGGGTGAATTTTTGGAATCTTCAGAAACCAAGTGTACCAGCATACTCGCCTTAGTTAAGCGCATCTATCTGTTTAGACAGAAGTTTCAAATTCCAAGTTCGAAAATTTAGGGTTTCTTTGACAAACCTAGGACTAGCCAGCTCCAGAACCAGTTTTAGCAAATTCAAGTGGTAAGACCTAAAAGCTTTTCTATTTCCATTTGAAGTACTCATTAAAGATGTCTCACCACACCAAGATTGAGGATAAGCTTGAAGGGGCTGATAACTTCCGAGCATGGAAGTATAGGATTACACTTATCCTTGAAGAAAATGAATTGGACACATATGTAAATGAAGAAGTTCCAGTTCCAGAGGGAGATGAGGGTAAAGCCTTACACAAGAACTTGGTTAAGGCCAAGAGGATCATTGTTGATTCTATTAAGGATCATCTCATCCCACATGTGTCATCCTTGAAGACACCTAAAGAGATGTTTGATTCCTTGACCAAGCTATTTGAAGGAAAGAATATAAATCGAAAGATGACCTTGCGGAACCAGTTGAAGAATGTGAAGATACAAAATGCAGAGACCATGCAGTCCTACTTTACAAGGTTCTCTCAAATCAAGGAGCAACTTGAAGCTGTGGGAGAAAATGTAGAAGATGGAGAAATTGTGATGACCACCTTGAATGGCCTCCCTAGATCATGGGACTTTTTCATTCAAGGGATTTGTGTTAGAAAGAAGTTAATCACATTCAGTAGGTTGTGGGAAGAATGCTCACAAGAAGAAGCTCGACTTGTAGCTCGAGAAGAGAAGATGGGAGCAAACGACGATCAAGCTCTCACAGCACACTCCAACAGGAATAACAACAAGAGGGAGCACCACCATATCAAGAAGGAGAGCCACCACCCTAGAAGATTCAAGAGAGATATATCTATTGTTAGATGTTATACATGCGATGAGAAGGGACACTACTCTAAAGATTGTACCAGAAACAGAAGTGGCTCCAACAAGAAGAAGACCAACAAGAAAAGGCACCATGCACACACTGCAGAAGATGATGAACCTCCAAGGAAGAGAGCCAGAGAAGAAAGTGATGAATCTTCAAGTGACGAAGAGTATGTCCTGATATCAGCACTCACAGGCACTGTCACACATGGAAGTAATGATTGGCTTATAGATAGTGGGGCTTCCAAGCATATGACAGAATATAAAGAATCTTTCATGAACCTGTCTGAACATGAGTCACCTCACAAGGTGGAACTTGGGGATGACTACCAATATAAGTGGAGAAGCTTCATACAAGCTAGACTCTGGCAAGTCTTTGAAGATGAAGGATGTCCTATATGTTCCAGGACTCAAAAAGAACCTTCTCTCCATATCGGCATTGGATGCAAAAGGGATGAGGGTTGCATTTATTGATGGCCAAGTCCTGATGTGGCCAAAGGGAAAAACTATAGATGATGCAGTTGTGATTGGAGAGCGAGAGGGAGGTTTGTACAAATTGAAGGGCCAGCCTGAACAAGCCTTGGTCCATGACTCCATGGAGCCAAGTGAACTATGGCATAGAAGGCTTGCACATGTGCACTATAGGGCACTACCCATTGCAAGCAAAGCGATTGAAGGACTTCCAGAAATCCAATCGAAGCATGAAGGCGTCTGCAAAGGATGTGCAAAGGAAAAGAACCAGAGATGAAGAAAGAGATGATTCTTCAAGTGATGAACAATATGTATTATGATAAACAAAGATCAAGAGGGAGCACACTGTCAGAGACTCCAGTAGTTCCCGCAAGGAAGCAAAGATCAAGAGGGAGTCTACCCAACAACCAAACAAAGATAAGTATTTGAATTGTCATTTCTTGTATATCTAATTATTTAAATGATATTGTTTAGTCGTGTACATACTTATGTTCCTAGAGTTAGGATGTGTATTATGCATGTTAGAAAAGTTGCATTAATGAACAGAATACTACTAATATGCAAGTAACGGGTAAGTGGCCTATGGTACTGTACAACATTCCATTGCTACTTATCTAGAATGAAACCTTTTTGCTGACATGTTGGGAGTAGTGCACACTCTTAACAATGTTCTGGTAGAGATGGAAGGCATCTAGAAAGTTACGGGATATGGATGAATGTTGTATTGAAGCATTGGCTAAGATAATTGCATGACTTTATGACCTATGTCTTTATGCGTAAGAATTTGTTCTGAAAACTATGAGATGTTTCTAATCATGCAATTGAACTTGTCTTGTAGGAAAGATCGTGTACCATCACCTACAAGAGAGATTTGCTTCAAGCAACGAAGATCAGAAAAACTACCTATTGAAGATATTGAAGAACTTGAAGTTCCTAGGATTCGAGATTCAGTGATAGAAGAACCACAAGAACCTGTAGATCCACCTCGTGAAAAGAACCTTCCAACTATGAGGAAGCTGTTGAGAAGAAAGAATGGAAGGATGCCATGATCGAGTACCAGTTGATCATGAAGAATGATGTCTGGGATGTAGTTCTGAGACCATAAGGGAAGTCTGTTGTGACTTCCAAGTGGTTCTACAAGATCAAGCATGTTGCAGATGGAAGCATAGAAAAACACAAGGCAAGGTTTGTGGCATGTGGCTTCTCCCAAAAGGAAGGCATAAATTATGAGGAGACATTTGCACCTGTAGCCAGATACACTTCCATCATATCAGTACTTGCATTGGCTGCAGTAATGAAGTGGAAGGTACACCAGATGGATGTCAAGAAAGCGTTCTTGAATGGTGTAGTAGAAGAGGAAGTGTACGTGGAGCAGCCACTCGAACTTGAGACACGACAGGCAGACTCATGTGTGCAAATTGAAGAAGGCCTTGTACGAATTGAAACAGGCACCCAGGACGTGGTACGGCAAGATGGATAGTTTCCTGATGAGCTTGGGCTTTACCAAGAGTAAAGCAGATTCCAACCTTTACTACAAGGTTGAAGTGGGAAATCCAATGATACTTCTACTCTACGTAGATGACCTGTTTCTAACAGGAGAGGATGGGCTCATTGCAGATACGAAGAGGAAACTTGCTACAGAATTCGCGATAAAGGACCTGGGTATGACGTATTATTTCCTAAGCATGGAGGTGTGGCAGAATGCGGATGGGATCTTCCTTGGACAAGGGAAGTATGCAGTGGAGATTCTGACACCCATGGCATCAAACTTGAAGCTACTTTGTGATGCTTCATCAAAGTCAATTGATGCCACGATGTATCGTCGGATGATTGGGTCATTGATGTAACTAACGAACACGAGACCAAACATATGCTTTGTTGTGAGTACAGCCGAAGCAAAGTATGTTGCAACTTGTTCAGCTAGTTGTGAAGCAATGTGGCTTAGGAAGCTACTGTCTGATTTGTTTGATCTCCAGTGAGAGGCGACTTGTATCTTCTGTTACAACCAGAGTTGTGTGAAGTTGTCTGAGAACCCAGTGTTCCATGACAAGTCGAAGCACATTGAGATCAAGTACCACTATATCAGGGATATGGTGCCGAGAGGACTCGTGAAGCTCCAGTATGTTGCAACGGACGAGCAGATAGCCGATGTGTTGACCAAGCCGCTTGTCAGAGTGAAGTTTGAGTATTTCAGAGAGAAGCTCGGTGTTCTTCAAATCGAGGGTCCTTCCAAGGGGAAGTGATGAGTCTGGAAGACGCAGATGCACATGGGCCAGTCCGGTACGGTGGTAGGTTGGTCCTCCCATGGCCGTTGACATAAGTGTCAAGGCCATTCCGACATGGTGGTAGGTTGGTCCTCCCATGGTCGTTGATGTAAGTGTTGTGCCATTCCAGCATGGTGGTAGGTTGGTCCTCCCATGGCTGTTGTTGTAAGTGTTGAGCCTTTCCCGAATGGTGGTAGGAAAGTCCTCCCATGTTAGTTGATGTAAGTGCTATGTGATGTGCATCTGGGTTGTGCTCCGTGTGACGATGAGATGATTTGAAGACGATGAGGCGATAGTAGGAGACGCAGGTATTTGTAGAGGCAATGTAATGACTGGTCCTGGGCTGTACCTGCTTGATGGCTTGCTCGCAGAGATGATGAAGACCTACATGAGGGATAGGCCTATATCCAGCATGAAAAAGGGTTGGCTCTGTAGAACTTCATATGACGAGTAGAATTGAGAGATATCACCAATCGATGGTCGACATGACAAGGATTGCAGCAGCAGTGACAACGACGATCCAGTGTTGATGATGATGTTCTAGCATTGTTGATCCAGCGATGAAGACTTGTGTGTTGATGCCTGTGTCAAGAGAATACCTTCCTAGATAAGAGGGAGTGTTAATGTAATTGTAACTTCGGAAGATATTCACTTCTATTTTATATTGTATTTTATATTTTATTTGTACCTCCGATGAAGATGTTTATTCCTTCGGTCGAAGAAGTCATTATTGTATTTGGTCATGTAAAGTCATTAAGGTAAATCCTCCTCTGTAATTCGGGGCATTAGTTCCCCCTAGATTCATTTGTATTGGGGTTTTTAAGTCCCCTAGAGGAGTCAGCCCAGTCAGCTTTAGTTGAGGCCGACTTGTTAAGTGATAAAGGTAAAGTGGAAGTGAATGTATAAATAGAGAGTTAGGGTCTCTCATTTATTCATTCACTCACTCACTCAAGATCGCATTAGTGAGAAGGAGGACAAGTTCGCACAAGTGGAGAAGAGAGAAGTTGTTGAAGACCATCTCTATTTTTGGGTTTTACTTTTGTGACATCGTATTGGTGATCATTCTATCTCTAAGGAAGTTGCAGGGTTTTCTCCTTTATGGTTTCCCCGAGAAAAACCTTTGTGTCTCTTGTGTTTATGTTGTGCTTGCTATTCTCTTAGTAAGATCCTAGATAAGTATTGATTAAAAGTTGAAAATCTAACACATTCTAACGGCATTCTGCAAAACACCAGATTCTAATATTGCACCAAACAAACAAAAATGAAAGGTAATTGACTACTTTTGAGATCATTGCAATATTTCTACGGACTATTTGTCGTTGGAATGACAGTAGCCAACGCTTATCTAGCTAATCTTCTCCAAAGCTGGCCTTTTTCTTTCCAAGCGGTAAAAGTTAGGGCACCAGATATCGACGTCGAAGATGTTGAAAGATGGGCAACTGGCCTTCAAGCAATTCCCACCTGAGAAATAGCCAGTAGTCAATTTTGCCTTCAAAATTGCAATCTGCCATAAAATATCAATATTATTATACACTGATTCGATGTTTTCAGGTCAAACAAAATGAATGATACCAAAAAAAATGTGAAACGGATGGATTCCATAACCTCATTTTGGAGTGCAAAAATTTTCGATAGGCAGCCATGAATTGGGTTCTGTATGTGAGCGTGTGCCTCATAAAGAATACTGACCACCGCGTCATGTCGGTTATCAACTTCCACCTACATTAGCATCATACCTATCTACATATATGTGTTTCCTTGAGTTAAATCTAAAGCCGAGCGCGCATTCATCAAGATCTCTCATTCTCTTGGTGAACTGAAGCAAGTCTGTTACTGTGCTTATGGGGTTATCCAATGGCCTTCAACTTCTTGGTTTACCACTGCTCTCTCTACCATACTACTGCTCTCTCTACAATGGCAGGCCTGGTCGTTTCACCGTTGGAATCATGGAGGGGTCTGTTGAGTGTGCAATTATTCCCAAAACCCCAACTCCCAAACCCTAGCCTTCCATCACCATTGAGACGAGTCAGGATGACGAGAGGCGACCCTCGCAGTTCCCTGGCAGAGTGACGAAACGGCAGTGAAAGAGAATGGAGGAGAAGAAATCCAAGCAGCTGCTCCTCAAAGCCCACCTCTTGAGAAAATGTCATCTCTACGAAACGCGGAAGCGAGCAGAGCTCAGAGCCCCCACAACCAATCTTGAAAAGCCATGGGAAAAGCTTGCCCAAGCCCCCACTTTGTTCGACACTGTTACGATCGACGAACAGCTTCAAGCCTTGGCGGACCATGTTTCAGAAGCCCGAAGAAATCGAAGGAGAGATGGCAGCCATTCAAGAAATACAGATCCATAATCAATACAAGTGGTTGTTGCATGCAGATTGCCACAACAACCATCAACTGCAACATCCTTGATTGCAATGAACATGGACTACAATGCAGGTCCAATGCATTTTCAATCGGAGGTCCGTAGGTGGCAACTCAAGCATGACAGCATGCATGCAGGTGGTCTGACGACGTTCAGGTGCATTGGATGTCTCCCAGTGCAGTGCCCTAAATCTGAGTAGGTGTTAAAGTTGTCAGCAATCAGTACAATAAAAAGGTAATTCCACAGTAAGAGGGTTGAGTATAAAAACATTAGGAAAAAAGGTAAAAAGCATATCATAAAAATTCGGAAATCATGTGCACGAATGCCAACACCCTGTCGATTACGTAATTCCCTACAAGGCAGTGAATAATAATGCAATCACTTGCAAGTGATCAAACCCACAATATTTCCTAGAAGTGGCAAAGGCATTTTGCAAATCAAAGGCTATTCTAATTCCAATTGAATGAGACGTGAATGACGCATCAACTTCAAGGGTTGAGTGCAATATCCTCTTGCTCAAATGACGGTTTTGTTGGTTACATAAAATTATGCTTCGATCTTTTGCTTAAACGTTGGTTTGAGAAGTTAAACGAAAACACTGGAGGTAGTTTGCACATACATCATCAACCTTAGTTTTTACTATCTTGGTGACAATATGTTGTTCATCTCCTTGGCTCTATGTGAGGAATTTCTCTAGGCATACTTGTATAATTAGCATATGTGATTTTACTTGAATGTCTCAAGCAACACTAGCTTTTTGGGTAGCTTTACACTATTGATTTCTTACATCTAATGCAATTCAGTTGATCAAGTAGAAATTTGTCCTGAAGTTACGGTTAAATGTTAGCATGATTTAAACTTTGATTTTGTTGAATATAGTTTCTTTTTTTTTACAATTGTTCGCGACATTAAGTCCTGATAGTTCAGGAGTAATGCTCACAATAGCTCAACAACTCATCCTTTACTAGTTATTTTAGATAGATCTTGGTTGACAATTGTGCCATCCAACCAAGTCAACAATTGACGCTAAAAGGAGGGCTCCCAAGCAAAGGGACCTTAAAGGCCTCACTTGGGGACCTGTTTTGTTAGGTTGAAGATTATGACTCCATTACCCAATGGAAATGGCCTTTGGACAAAAATCTAGATTCAACACCCCACTAGGGGTACTTTCTAGTTTATCACCAATTTGTTGACACGTCATTTTAACTTCATCACCCTAAATTAATGACTTGGGGCCATCTAGCGTTCTTATATGGAAAAAAAATAATAGTTTAAAAATATATATTGAGGGATTTCTCATGAGCTCATAATGTTATGCTTGTAGTGGTGCTAGCCTCCCCACAACTATCAACGATGTCTTAAAACTAACAGTCATAAAATATGTTCTAAAGATAAAAGAATCCAAAAAGAAAACCATAATTTCAAGGACTAATGTATCAATGTTCAATAATTGTAGCATTACGTGTATAAAGTAGGGAATATATCCCAAGAATAAGGGATCTGGGACTAAAAAGAGAATAAGGGTTCTAGGACCAAAAAGAGGGTAATTGAATAAAGAAATAAAAAGGAGCTCAACATAAGTGATGGAGGGACACCTTATGGCATATCCCCTCGATCCAATCATGTAAATATTTAAGATTATGGCATATCCCCTCCATCCATCCAATCTTTGTTTACAACTCTATGCATTAAGCCTTTCTGCCTTATTCTTTTGACTAAATCTTATTTCTTTGCTAAGTGGTAGTATAATCTCATGTAGACTCATTAACTACAAAAACTCTCGAAGTAAATGTTCTTTAGTTTTACTAAAAGAGAGGTTGATCAATGTTACTCTAAAATGTTGGCTATGCTTTCTTAGGCAATTAATGGGCTATCATGGGTTGTGGGTAGTAGTCATTACCTGCAAGACCAATGAAGAAAATAGAACAAAATCCCAATGTCAAATTAAGTCTGAATTATTTATCTCAAGGCCAAATCTATCAAATTGCATGGTATATCAATATTAGGCTTGCATCTTGAAGAACTTGATGGACCCATGCTTGATGGAACCTTTTGAGGTGAGGATGAGTTTTGGGTCATTTGGCCTTCCAACCACACAACTTCAAAGGAGAGTCCACAAAACAATCCTTGTTGGGATCCTCCCTACGAGTGTAATAGAGGCATATGGTCCTATTACAATTAAGATTACGATCATTTTGGTGGTCATTTAATGTAATGTGGACTAAGTCCACAATGTTAATAATTATTAAATAAGACCCCATTAGATAGCTAGCATTTAATAAATGTAATGTACTCTCATTATAAAAGGTCCTCCTTATTGAGCATGTATGAAAATATTACTGCATTAGACCTTAGCTCGTTTGGATATTGCCACCTCAAAGAGACAAGTGAACAAGAGTTGATCCTTCCATAAAAGGATCCTTGTATGGTGTTGCCTTACCTTGAGGGTATTGAATTGACTCAAGGTGTTCACTACAACACATATATCTGGCCTAGAGTTGACCAAATACATCAAGAAACCTATCAATTGCATGTACAACATGGGATCCACCATATCTTAATCTCAAGTTGTTACATTCTTCAAATTAGTGATCATAAGCATGGCCATACGTTTGCAATCCTCCATTTGAAACCTCTTCGGGATTTCAACTCCATACTTACCCTATCCAAGGAAAATCTTCCCCAGTTTCTACCAAACCTCCAACCCTGAGAAGAAATGCATCATGCCAATGTCCATCTCAAACTCGGCTGCCATATATGTCTTGATTCTATGAACCTGTAAGAAACAAGCCATCTACATGCAGCACCAAAACAAGCAAATTAGCCTCAACAAATATAAAATATAAGTTGGGATCTACTTCACTTTTGGTGAAGCCCATACTTTACAAGTATCCATCAATCCTCAAATGCTATGCTCTCAATGCCTACTTGAGTCCACACAAGGCCTTTTTCATCCTACAAACATGGGACTCCTTCCCACTAATCTCAAAGCCCTAAGGTTGATTTATGTACACTTGTTCCTCAATTATCCCATTGAGGGGAGTTGTCTTCACATCCATCTAATGTATCCTACATCGCATAACAAAAACTAAAGACACCACTACTCCAATGGAAGTGTACATGGCCACTGGGAAAAAGTCTCCTTCTAGTCCACTCCCTCTTACTAGGAGAACCCTCTTACCACAAACCTCACTTTGTACTTCTCTATGTTGTTATATGTCGCATGCTTGATCTTGTAAAGCCACCTAGAACTCATTATTTGTTTCCCCTTGAGTCTAGGCACAATTCCTCATACATCATTCTTCATTCTTGTTGCCTCCTAAAAGTTGGAAGGCTTGGAATCTATGATAATGCTCATCAACGAAATGTAGTTTGGAAACTTCTTCAATGGTATACTCCCCTGAATGTGCTCCTAGGAGCCTCAACATGCTCTTGAGCATTTCTCAATGTCTGAGTGAACCATGGAGGTATCCTGACAAAACCGATAGTAGCTAGGGGCTCCTCCTCTGAACCGAAATGTTGTGGCCCCAAACTAGAAGTCACTGGTGAACTTAGTTCAACCTTTGAAGCTTCCTGCTCCTCATCCTTTATCACTAGAATGGGCTCATGAGACTTTCTAGATGCAAAGCCTTTCTCAAACTTTACATCCTTGCTTATAACTGTCTTTCTCTGCTCCAAAATAAAGACCTTGTAGGCATTTTAAGTCTCATTGTAGCCAACAAACAAACCCTTCCTGCTAGAGGGCTCCAACTTGATCCTCTTCCCTACAAGTATATCGATATAATCTGGATAACCAAAGATGCAAAAATGACTCACCTCTGGATTCATATCTGTGAATGCCTCCTCTGGTGTCTTGTCCTCCAAAATCTTATGAGGACACTTGTTCTGGATGTAGGTTGTTATGTTGCATGCTTCTACCCATAAAAACATCGACAAATCCTAGTCATGTATCATAGTCATAATAGCCCCTATCATCAATCGGTTCTTCCATTCTGCAACCTCATTCTGTTATGGATTGTAGAGAACAATAAGCTCCCTCTTGATTCCTACACCCTAGTAGAAACCCTCAAACTCCTTGGAGGTATTCTCACTCCCATTGTTCAATCCCAAAACGTTGATCTTCTTCCTTGTCTGGTTTTCAATTAGAACTTTTAACTTCTAAAACCTGTTAAAGACATCATCTTTGGTCTTTAGGAAGTTGATCCAAGTTTGGGAGGGAAGTCATCAATTAAGGAAACATAGTCAACGCTTCATGTGATTGATGTTTATGACACCAATCCACATACATCTAAATATACTAGGTCTAGAATGCCCTTCGACCTATGCTCATTGCTTGGGAAAACAACCTTGGCATGCTTGCCAAGTGCGCATCCTTTGCATATTCCTTGTTGCCCAATACTAAACTCTGGAAGACCTATAACTATCTCCCTCAGAAAAGGCAACACACTATGACACAAGTGCCCCATCCTCTTGGGCCATAACTCAAACAAGTTATATGTGTTATGAACTAGAGCTCGAACGAGTTCACCCTATAACCTGTATAAGTTCCCTTCCCTAACCTCGATCACATGGCTTGATTATGGGCCAGACTCCTTCGGTTTGATAAAAACTTTACGGTTTTTGAACTTTATTGCAATGCCCTTATCTTCCATAATCAAAATTGCAAGCAAATTCTTCCTAAGACCTAGAACAAACAACACATCGTCAAAGTCTAAAGAGTTGCCTGACTGGAGTTGGAAAGGAATTGTACCAACTCCTACTACTATATACTTGCCATCATCACCAAGCTCGACTTGAACTCATGAGATGTGCTCTTTTAGACTTGAAAATAACTCCTGGGTTGATGTCATATGCTGAGATGCTCCATTGTCAACATACCAAGCATTCCTTGAAACCATGCTAGTAGAAAGGTAAGATACCATTGAGAAATCTTTCTCAAACTTGGAGACAAACTTGGTTATCCGAGTTTCCTCTGAGACTACTACCCTCGTGCCCTTATCTTCCATAATCAAAATTGCAAGCAAAATCTTCCTAAGACCTAGAACAAACAACACATCGTCAAAGTCTAAAGAGTTTCCTGACTGGAGTTGGAAAGGAATTGTACCAACTCCTACTACTAGATACTTGCCATCATCACCAAGCTCGACTTGAACTCATGAGATGTGCTCTTTTAGACTTGAAAATAACTCATGGGTTGATGTCATATGCTGAGATGCTCCATTGTCAACATACCAAGCATTCCTCAAAACCATGCTAGTAGAAAGGCAAGATACCATTGAGAAATCTTTCTCAAACTTGGAGGCAAACTTGGCTATCTTAGTTTCCTCTGAGACTACTACCCGATTATGTCGTTGCTTCCCTTTACCCTTCTTCTTCTTCTTCAGACACTGTGATGCATAATGATCGTGTTAATGACATATGAAGCGCTTGATTTTACTCAAGTCTTTCGTTGGCTGTGAGGTTGACTCCTCACTCTTTACCTTATCCTTGATGGGTCCTTTACCTTTGCCCTTCTTTGTTTGACCAAATAGGGCATGGCCACTATCACCTCCCTGCTTCATGGCCTTTGACTCCATCTAAGTCTCCTCCTGGATATAGTCATCCAACAGTCTTTCCCGGGAGGGAAGATTCTCGCGAGCACAAACACCCTGAACAAATGTTTCCTAATGAGATGGGAACCAATCAACACTCGATTGACTAGTTCTTTGTTTTCAACCTTCTACCCAACTATTGCAAGTTTATCACAAAGCTACATGACCTTCATTAAGTAATTGGTAACTGTGTTTGATCTAGTCATCTCTATAAATATGTGTTATGCAAAATCATCTTCATATTTATGTTCTCACTCTAGTAAAGGCTAACTAGGACATCTAACATATGCTAACATCTAACATTTGCTTCGTCTTCTTCTTCTCAAATATATGAGGGATCAAATGATCATTTGCTTGGCTTTCACTTCTTTCTTCTTATGAACTGTCAAAGCCTATAGTTCTAACAATGAAGTCACTACATCCTTAACGATATCCCAAAGATCATTCTCTTTCAATAAGAGAGTTACCCTGACTTTCCAAGATAGGAAATTCGAGTCACCTTCCAATCTATCGTCAAACTGGAGGCTAGTTGATGCCATCTCTAAGATCTAACACACAAAACTCCCAAATTTAATAAGCACTACCTTTGAAACCATCTAACTACTAGTGTTGGTTCCTAACATGTGGTTTCGACAGTTGATCGACTACCCTAATCCCTTCAAATCCTCTCAATCAAAGAAGCTCTGATACCATGTGAAATTCTAAACCCTAGGTAATTGTTGTCCTTATGTTCTCAATTAAGAAAGACTATTATATAATTGAACAAATATAAATTCTTCACATAACAACAATCACACATATAGTTGGGAAGTAAATAACAGAATCATAAACACAATACACAAGTAGTTACTCCTTCAAATCATCTTTCCTTTAAATAATCAAAGCTTACAAGGAAACCTCCACATGTTGCCAAACTAATAATTGCATGATACACCCAAATCACACTTGATCTAAGTTGTACGAACTGCTAAGAAGATACAGCCTACACAAGAAAATGAACAATGGTTGTATGAAAGTATATCGTACTTACTGTACTATACAAACAGTACTTTGACCTACTTGTTGTCAGTCGGTCCTCTTCCTTCTGTTGTTGCTTTCTCTTCTTCATTTGTTTAAATTGATCAACCATTCAACTGTCCGACAAAAACTATGATTCATGTGTCTTAAACCCTCTATCTTGACCTACCTTTATACTTGAGTTGAAATCTTAATCTACCAAAACCCTAATCTCTCAATGAGATGTACAGTTGAGATTTAGACTAAACCACTAATGCATAAAATGTACACGTTATTATACTCAACTGCTAATATAAGACTTTCACTTTATTAATAAGGGAATTACAAAATATAATTAATTCGAACTAGTTATGGCATGTTCACACAGAACCTATGCGAAAGTTTCTATCTTAGCTACATTCTTCAATACACATTGTGATTTTCATCACAATTGATGGGGCTTGAGGTTGTTATACATAGAGCTTTTGGATGGAGTTGGTTGTACAAACCTTCTTTCTTTGCTTGGAGATGCTACTTCTTGGTTGAGTAGGTGTTTTCGATTGGAGAAGACTCACTTCTCCTTCTTGGATAATCATGCTTGATGGTTTATGGTTTGGTGCTCCTCTCACATTGCATGCCTTTGATTGATGGATCATCCTTCCAAAACATATTTGATGATTTTGCTACTTCATCATGGTGTTGCCTTGGTATACTTGTTCTTCTAAGTAGTGCTACAATTTGTTCATGTATGATGGTTCTAGATCCCCAAAGGTTTGGATAATGATGATGTGCGATAGTGGCATCATCTTATTTTTGAAGCATCCTAATGATTGTGCATGATGGTTTTGTAATATTCATTTGTCACTAGGAAGGAGCATTCCACATGGTACCCTTTTGTTGAATGTGTGGTGGGGACATGCTTGATGTATCACTAGCAATTAGTACCTTTATATGTTCCTTTTCTTATGGTGTTGGATGTTGTATGGTTATACACTAGTCCCTTAGTGGTGGTGTGCCCAGGTTGAGCCTAATGTTTTATTCTTATCTTGGAACTGTGGTGGGAGTTTGCTAGGAGATGCAATTTATTTTACATGGTACAACACATTGATGGAGAACACCCCTTCATTGGCATACATGTTCATGTATATTAAATCATTCAATGGTTATTTAGAGGTGGACTATGGTTGTATTAGAGCTCTCACCTTTTGAGCACACATGTTCATGTTGATTTAATTGTTCAATGGTTATTTAGAGTTGGACTATGGTTGTGTTAGAGCTCTCACCTTTTGGGCACACATGTTCATGTTGATTTGATCAATTAGTGGCTTTTTGGAGGATTGTGATTATATTCGTGTACTACCTTTTGTTCACACATGAGGAGGTTGATTTAACCGTTCAATGGCTAATTGGACCACTTTTACCTTGAAGGAGGCCCACACATGCCACTTTTTTTGTATATATCTACTTGGTCCACTCTCTTGGAGGAACGAACCCTTGGAGTATTTTATTATTTTCTTGGAGGATGCACATGTGGAGACACTCATTTATTATTTCATGGAGAATTTGTACCTTGAAGGAGGCCCACACATGCCACTTTTTTTGTATATATCTACTTGGTCCACTCTCTTGGAGGAACGAACCCTTGGAGTATTTTATTATTTTCTTGGAGGATGCACATGTGGAGACACTCATTTATTATTTCATGGAGAATTTGACATGGTCAACCAATCACTCGCTTGAGGATCCGTCCCACTCTTCTTGAGTTCATCTTATTGGAGGTTCTAACCACTCCATTATTTTATCATTGTTTGACTTGTCTCATGGAGTTGGTACATGAGAACATTAATACATTGTTTTCCTTGAGGATGAGGATGTATCTAGATAACTCCAAGCCTAATTTATCATTTATTCTTGGAGAAGGTTATGGATCTAGGAAAACAAATATATTTTATTGTAAGATAGAAATGGTGCTCAACTCTATTTAAAGAGTATCTCTCTCATTAACTTGCATACTTGGACTTGTGAGGATTTCTCTCCTCTTGGGCTTCATTGTATATCTTATGCAAGACTTAATGGAAGATTGTGGTATCATTTCTATCATATGTGAGAGTCAATAATTTTAATTCTCCTAAATGTTGTCGATTAATTAGAAGTTCCTTATAAAGAAATTATTGTGAAGACTTGTAATGCAACATTTGTCATTTGGATAGGGGTACTTTGAGGAGGTTCTCTCTATTTTTTCCTTTTACTATTATATCTTTGAATGTATCAATCATTCATCTATCAAATAAGTTGTTGTTTGGAACTAATAATGTCATTGTAGGAACTAATAATGTCATTGTAGGATAGCACTTCATAACTTTGCTAAAGAGTGGCAACTCTAGCTTTCCAAGACCAATTTATGTATTTATTTTCAACATTATTAAGATTGATTATGGCATGCTCTTAGCAACTCTTTCCTCCTTAATCACCCACAAAATTGCCCTATTTTCTTGACTCCATTTTCCCAAGATTTGATAGGCACATGTCTCTTATCCTCCATCATCCATTTTATTTGCTTTACTACAACCACGTCATTTGTTAAGGCTTACTCTTCATTTTCACCTTGAGCCCCCACTCCATAGCCTTGACAATCCTACCTTAGGGAATTGATTATGGCATGCTCTTAGCAACTCTTTCCTCCTTAATCACCCACAAAATTGCCCTCTTTACTTGATTCAATTTACCCAAGATTTGATAGGCACTAGTCTCTTATCCTCCATCATCCATTTTATTTACTTTACTATAACCACTTGTTTTGTTAACGCTTACTCTTAATTTTCACCTTAAGCCCCCACTCCATAGCCTTGACATCCTACCTTAGGGAAGCCCCCTTGTATTGGAGAAGAACCAACCTAAAGTGTGAGGATGAGTCACGTTAAACAAAGCTATCACCTTGGTGCTTGGGACTTTACACTTTTGTGGCTACTAGATTTCATTGTAACGAGGTGTAATAGCCCATGGTAGCCCATCATTCAAAGTAGGATAAGTATGGTGGCCATTTTAAGTAATGAGGAAGGTCCACAATGTTAGTTTTTTATTAAGATGCTAACTTCCTAATGGGGCCTTAGTTAGTACTAACTAACATTATGGGCCTATTAAATGATAACTACTTAATGGGACCTTTTAACAATAACTAAAATTGTGGACCTATTAAATGTTAACTAACTAATGAGACCTTGTTCAATAATAACCAACATTGGGGACCTAGTCCACATTATATTAAATGGCCACCATATTTATCCTACTCTTACCTCTAATAAGCCCATGGGCCCTTATTACACCCATAGGGAGGATCCCAACATTCCATCCCTCTTTATGAAGTAGTGTCCTCAATGTTTGAACATATGACATACATACATCAATAACCCAAAGTCCCATGTACAAGTTTTGCCCTCAATGTTGAGTGAAGTGGTCTAATAAGTGTTTCCATAAGAGGCTAATCCATAAACAAAGGTCCCTTGTATGGGTGTTGACTGTAACATTGAAGTAGTCTAGGGAACCAAGCATACCATGTGAAAGTGTTAGCCTCGACATTGAAGTAATCCAAGAATCTTGTTCATAAACTCAATTCCCATTTCCAAGTAACCATGTTGACTCCCAATTGATGACACCTAAGCTCAATAAACCACTGAGCATTGTACTCCAAAGGTCCAACACCATAATGTAAATCCAAATAAATAAAACCATCCAGAGCAAACAAATCCTCCATATAGCCATAAAAGGATGGCTCTTAAAGGAACTATACCATTGTATAAGAAACACATTGGAAACTGGTAGGCACCACCTACTTTTGTCTTTCCTCATTGATGTTCTCTTCATATGGTGGAGAAGAGTCATCAAAAAGAAGATGGAAGTAGTTGCCTTCCCAGAAATGACAACTGTATAAATGCCAATCTTCACAAGCTTCTTCTAAATCACACTAGGTAGATATTTCTCATGTATACTCTCCTTTGATGATATGGTTATACCCCTCATTGATGATGTTGTTATCGAATGTATCCTCAAGATTTTTACACAATTCATTTAGGTGGTTCATTTCCTCCTAAATATGTTTCCATCCTATGTTCCATTCCTCCCAAATTTGTCTCAAGATGGCCATTCTTTAACTCCTCTAGGGTTTGGGACAAAATTTTGCAAGTGTTGTGGCACACTAATTGATCAGAAGTATATATCATATAATCTACCAAATCAATCAATCAATTGGGTCTAGCTCAAGTGGTTCTGAGATGGAATGTTATCCTCCCCACCCAGGTTCTATTCCCTTAAGTGACATGTTGGGCTCATAAGGAGTAATTGTTGTAACAGCTTTAAGCCCTATAGTTGGTTGGCCTTGGAAAAAAATAACCTACCAAATCAAAGCCCTATAAATTCTCTATTGAATGACATTGATCCTGTTGCAACCTTACAACTCTATCAAAAGATGTGTGCTCTACAAAACCCGCAACCATAATCGAAATGCCCTAAAAAAATAGTAGACTCCAAACTACAATATATCCTTCATTCGAACTATGTTTCAATCATTTATTTAAATTGTGTATTTTTGCAAGGAGAACACAAAACTGCAATTACTTTCTACAAATTCTACAGAAAAATGCTCAAAACTAATATAAGTGTCACGGGCTCCCAATCTATAAAAAAAACAATAAGTGTCACGGGCTCCCAATCTATAAAATAAACAAGTGGAAATTTTTTTTCCCAAATATGCTTTAAAAGGTGCTTTGATACCACTAATAATGTACCTTATATCAAAAAATGCAATCACACATAAGATGTACCATAATAGGTAAGAAATTCTTCAATAGTCCATATATAGAAATACATTCTTTATGGAAGGAATCACTCCACAAGCCATGCTTGCCACAATATAATATTCAACATGTCCAATACAATAATACTCATGTGTATATATATATATATATATATATATATATATATATATATATTCTCATAAGAATCCCTATATATATATATATATATATATTCTCATAAGAATCCCTTTGATTACATGTCATATAACTCTCATTATTATATTATTCCCTCTAACTACTTAGTGGGCCTATTTATGACCCATCAACTACTAAGTGGGCCTATTTATGGCCACATTACATCAATTATTCCCCTTAGGTACCTCCTTAGGCACCAAATATTATCCTCCCTTAGTACATTACAATCTCTCTTCATGGGTAGGTTTGTTATCACACACTTATTTTAAGTATGCTCATACATCATGTGTGTGTGTAGTTTGATTTTTCAATATGGATGATAAGGTTGCTTCTATAGCTCATGAAAGGCATCACTGTGCATGAATTTTGAGACATTGAATAATATCATTCACCTAACAAACTCTACACTTAATCAACACGAGACATGGCATGGTGTACATGCATTTAGCTCGAGTGGTTGAGTGTCGTGAACTGCACGCAAGAAGCCACGGTGTCAAGTCCCTAAGTTCACTACCTCTAAATATTGTGGGCCTCACTCGATGTCCCCACTGGCTTAGGTTGCCAAAACTACAATCAAACAGAAGGGTTTACACCCTTGAAATGAGGGAAAGTGCCCGAAGGGTTTCTCGTGATGTGTATTTCGC
Organism: Larix kaempferi; assembly: GCA_027924585.1. Classification (NCBI taxonomy): domain Eukaryota; kingdom Viridiplantae; phylum Streptophyta; class Pinopsida; order Pinales; family Pinaceae; genus Larix; species Larix kaempferi. The sequence goes on from BSBM01000904.1 coordinate 50,245,198, forward strand.
TGATTAAAAAAAACAGCCTCTCTTTTATAAACTCGATGGACACAAGTAATGGAGACATATAGAGACTACATCTTCCCTTAAATAACAACCACCTTGGAAAGGTGAGCAATGGATCAACTTTATTGCTATCGATGCTAAAGTATATTGGTTTGTTCAAGTTATATTAAGGATACCTCAGCTTTGTCAATACAATTAAAAAGGGCCTTCCCAACATACAAATCCCACAAGATTCATCAACATCGTCATGCTCAAAATCACCACCTTCCAAGGCGAGAATATACCTTTCAATATGCAGTATCTTAGAAAACCCATGCATTATGAGATCTCACAGCTTGGGTGTAGAAGATGATTTTGGATAAAAACTCTTTCTAACCCGCAACCTCCATGAACGGTCCACCAGGTACCTCACCTCTCGCATGGCAAATTCATTAATGTTCACAACATAAGGCAGAATGCAATTCAAGGTTTATAAAAGCCAAACATCTTTGTCAATTAACACTAGTGAGAGGAATCACCACAATAGCTAATTTAGAAAGTATATTTTGCTGATTATAATGCCAAAACATCTATTAAACAGAGAAGAGTTCAAATGTTTTCGAGATGATAATACCCAAAGACTATGAAAGTTGATGTGGGTTGACAAGCTATCCATCCTCATATCTTACTTGTGTCCTCTTATGGATCCATAATTGCAAGACACAACGGTGCTTGGTTAAATGATGCCATCACTCGCAAGTGAATAGGTGATCAAATCTGCATCATTTCCCATAAGTGGCAAGGACATTTGGCTAATCAAAGGCTATTTGGATTGCGATAGGATGAGATGTGAATGATGCACTAGTTTCAAGTGTTGAGGGCAATTATCCTCTTGGTCAGATGATACTCTTGTTGGTTGTATGGAGTTATGCTTCAATTATGTGCTTGACATTGGTTTGAGATGTTGAACGAGGACATCGGACACAGTTTGTGCATCCATCATCAACCTGGATTTTTACTATCTTAGCCATTGTGTGTGGTTGATCTGATGGGTTCTCTGTGAGGAACTTCTTTGGGCATTAATATAATCAGAAATTTTAATTTTATGTGCATGTGTCGGGCATAGTTGGCTTTGTGGGTAAGCTTTTTTTTGTTGATTTCTGACAACTAATGTGATTTACTAGATCCTGCAGAAGTTGGTCCTATGTTTACTATTTTGGATGTTAGTATTATTTAAACTTTGATTTTGTTGAATATCATTTCCTTTCTTCAACAGTTGTTGGTGATATTCGCTCATCATGGTTCAAAGGCAACAATTGCAAAAACTCGAGAACTCATCCAGTTTCTTAGATAGATCCCAGTTGACAATCGTACCATCCAGCCCATTCAACAAGAATCTTCATGTTTTATTTATTCTGGAAGATGATCAAAATTGGCAGACCACAACAACTGAAGCAGGATAGTTCACTGTGATGATCTGAAACTAACCAAAGATTGGCAGAAATGGAGGAAGACCATTTTTTGTGTACACAAAGAAAAAGAATACCGGAAGATTGGAAAAGGAGATGAGAGAGAGTGCGAAAACAATATATGACCATGAGGAATGGTGGAGAGAAGGGCAAAATGTCCAGCAGCAGCAAGCCAAAGAAGGTATTAGGCTGAATGCCACTTGCAAGCGAGATCATTTACATGCAAACAATCATCTTTGACAATTATACTCGAATAATAAATAAACTGATAAATTGATCAGTGAATGTAGTCACATGGACTGCCAATTTACACAGAGATGGGTCACTATTATATTAGTTGTGCACATATATTAATATAATGTAGACGATAAAGCCCGCACGGGTGTGGCTTATTGGCGGTTCACTCGATATGAAGTCACATGTTGTAAATTGGAGGTCAGGAGTTCAAATCACACCCGGCTTTACCCGTGTCCCATGCTTGCAGGGTGTGTGGGGCACCTAGGGGTATAGTGGTAGCGGGATTGGATCCCTGGACCCCGTGTCACACGAGTACCAGCCCAGTCTCCAGTTGCCGATTCCCCTAGCACAAAAATAAAAATAAAAAATATATATATAATGTAGACGATAATAATAATAATTACTAATATACAATAAGAATATTGCAGTCTATGTTTCTTCCTTTTCTTTGCAGGAAAGTATGTGTTATCTGTCTGTAAACAAATCATTCCATGGTAAGGTTTAATCATATCAGATACTGTCTGATCCACTAGCAGTGCCTTGCATTCATCATTTGCGGCAATAATCAATACTTACAAATATAATTGTTGTAAAAAGTATCACAGCTATAATCTGTTATATAAGAGAAGATTTTTTTAGAGGTGTGCATTCTTTGCAGAAAGCACCCTCATCCTTGCATCAGCAAAGGCATTCATCTATACTGTGAACATAAAAATCTGACTTCAGTACATCGCAGATACAGAGTCTTTCTTTCCTTGCATTGAAATCAGGACAACAATAAACCATCTTTATAGAGATTCCTTTTAAACTTGAAAATTAAGACATCAACTTCTTATAAACAATAATTATAGTATTCCCTCTCTGAAAAAAATAGATTTGTATGTAGCTACCCTTTTTTGAAATATACTACAAAAGCTGCATGTGAATTTACAGAAAGTTCTGACTAACAGCAAACCAGGTAGGCACAGACAGCATTAAGCCTCCTCAGGCATAAGTCACAGAAAATCTAAAAATATAGGTAATCACTAAATCAAAAAAGCAATCAATGTCTAAACCTAAAATGCAGGCAAAAGCTCAAATATACCCTTGCATTTAACCCCAACAAAATTGGGAAGTGAAAAGACCACACTATCCGCTGGGGTGTTTTCCTGCTGCATTATGCTATTTCTTTTCTTTCCATGGAAAACCACACAACAGGGAAACCCAAGGGATGATTTCCCACATTTGTGGATGGCATCCCTAGTAAACTCATCGGTGTAGACTAGTGCACCTAACCCAATAGAATTCAAACCAGGCACCTGCTGGCACAGATCCAGCCAAATACCCATCAAAATTGGTGACAATCAGTTAATACAAGGAACATTTTCCCCAAAAAGAATGGGATGTGAAAACAAAAGGAACAACTTTTGTGTATACTGACGTGAAAATTGTATACTTTGGTGTATACTTTTGTGTATAAACTGGTCTAAAGAACATATATGCAGCACCTTGATACTGACATGAAAACTAAATGCATTATATTCATGATCACATTTTCTTTTTAAATAGAAGATGATCTGAATTCTGAAATAGAGGAATGAAAATTGTGGACTTCTACTAATCTTGGGCACATTACGAAAAATCTTTAAAACACAATTCCAAAAGTGTAGGATGCATTCATAACCACAAATTACAATTAGTTTAAAACACAATTTTTCCTTGAATCGAACATACGGAATGTGTAAACTTGTACTGATCATAAACATAATTTATCTTTAAAAGGCAGTTTCAATTTTGTAGCACAAAATATTTCTTTTCATCAAGCATAGGAAATGTGTGGACCTGTACTGATCATGAACAAAAAATTGGATTTTTTAAAAGCAGTTTCAAATTTGTAGCACAAAATTTTTCTTCAATCAAGCATAGGAAATGTGTGAACCTGTACTGATCGTGAACAGAAATATGATCTTTAAAAGGCAGTTTCAAATTTGTTGCACAACATCCATTTGTACAACATTTACACACATATAACACGAGGCGACTTCCTAAAATTACTTTGCTGTTGAGAAGCCAGATAAAATAACCATGTGACATGTGAACCTCTTTTCACCTTATAAGTTGTCTCTAATGCATAAAGAAACAAGAGGATCCAAAATCACACCAGACAGCTTCATTCCAGAAGTTGCCTAGAAAATCATCCCCTTGAACTAAAGTCGGAAATATTTCATTGCTGATATGAACATCCGACCAATCATAACGGAAACAAGGAATTGAAAAAGACATACAAATATGAATCGAGGTTAATAAGCAGACATGGAGTTTCTGATGAATTTTCCAAAGACATCATTATTCCTAAAATTATCCTGCATTTATAATCTACCTCTATTGGAGTGGAATGTGGATTGAATTCGCTGGTTATGACCGGATAGTTAAAAACTTAAATGCATACAAACTCTATTCAAGACCGGGAACCCGATTCGAGAGGCTTGAATAAGTCACGGCTCAAACCTGAGCCACAACCTATTCCTTAATCGCCTAAGTTCTACTTGCGTATGCCGGATAAGATAAAGTCTGAGCAAGTAAACCCCGAAAGTTAGTTAAGATATACTCTTACAGGTACCCTTAATCTCACTAGCTATTGTCCTAAAGACATCTCTAATTTACATAAGCTTCATGTAAATTTCAGAAACAATTGTAACAATTTTATTTAGCATGACATGCAGCGGAATTCTGCCTTTAAGCAAGACTGTACATAAACTCCAATAGAAAACCCCATTGCAGAATAATTCATTTCAAGTTTCAACATTGTAGGGATAAGCCCTAGTCCAATTTTGAGACATTCCCATAAGAATTGGTTATGAACCATTACGACTTGTACTACGTCAAAAGAAATCGGTACTAAGTGCAATCGAAAAAATCAATAATCAGACTTACAATATTTTTTTGCTCAAATGCGAATCCAACCTAGTCCTCTGATTTATCCAATCGTTTCCCCTTCCCATAGATTACCCCAGTCTCCTGTGAATTGCAGAAGAAATTAAATATCTGATCAAGTTAGTCAAAGGGTTTTTAACTTTTGCCCTATAAAGATTTGTTTCGGTTACCTGACGATCGGGAATGGGTCGTCTTTTTTCGACATACCCATCTGAATTCCCAGCCAAAGCAGCCCTAGCCTGCAAGAATATGACCCGTTATGCTTCTTATTGGAGAGGTCGATGGTCATAAGAACATAATTTTTAACACCAATAACTGCTAAAAGAATTGGACAAAATAGAAGGGTTCGAAAGCCAGACCTCCTGCTCTCTGCGCATTTCCCGGTCGGGCTTGATCCAGAGAAAATAAGCCAGACCGCCCGCTACTACCCAAGACGCGAGGTTGCTACCTCCCCTTAAACCTCCCGTGGAGTTGGCAATAAATGACCTCACACTTCCCATGCTTCTTCTCCAACCCACAGCCATGCTGCTGCACTCATTCAGACTGTAAACCCCGTTTTATTGTCTGATTTTTGCGCCTCTGAATGACATAAACATAGACCTCCTCTTGTAGTTCTCCTCCAATAAATAAAGCTAGTCCAGGATACCTGTGTGCGTGTTTGATCACAGCTCTTTTATATGGCATCGCAGGTTTTGTGTGTTTAATCTTTCATCTAAAGTAAAGTAGACGTGTTTCTCTGTTGTGGAATGTTTATCATCAAAAAAACAACTATTCTAAATAAGTTGTATAAATTTATATTTATGTTGTAATTTGATTTTATGTAAATTGAAATATAGATTTTATTTTTAAGTGAACCTATGCCTTACATATGTTAGTAAGGAGAAGAAGATGTTGTCACATTACAATATAAAAGTTTTTTAATAAAGTTTTTTGCTATTCAATTAACTGAATCAAATAGTACATAATATCAACGATGATATGCTAACTTCCCAAAATACCATAAAGTATGATTTTCGATATTCCCGTATATAAAAAACAGATTTAAAACATTATCCATGATCCCAAAAAAATAGATCCAAGATTCTCTAGTCCAGAAAGTATAACGAGCCAGAGTCTAGTACCATATTTTCACAGACTTCTTCCCAAAATAAATAGCCTTCTTCACCCTCTAATGCCTGCTTTGACAGCAGATCAACCTGAGTATTATATTCTCTATAAATATGTTCGAGGGATAATGAGCTGAAAGATCTTAATTCAAACTGAATTCTATTGCACCAATTGACCAAGTTCAAGACCTTCAGATCATATTCACCCTTCGCCCATTTGATAGTAACCCTCGAGTCACCAAAGATTTTTACCTTCGCCAGACCAAAGTGATTTGCCACCCGGGTGACGCACCAAAGAGCTAAAAGCTCAGCCTTCATATTGGTCCCCTTGCCACAATTCATACGAAGAGTGAAAAAGTGGTCCAAATTGAGAAAGATAACACCACTTGTACCACAATTCCCCAAATTTGTAGCCCCATCAAATAATAAAACGGGATCATCAATAGTAAGATGAAAATTCCCAATGTTGCACCCAACAAGTTCAGCTTCATCCTTCTGAAATTTTATGTATTGACATAATGCATAATTATAAACATTTTCCAGGTTTGGACAGATATTCTCAAAAATAGCCTTATTCCTTACCCACCAAATAGCCCATACAATGAAAACAATGAAAAGATGTGAAGACGATTCAGAGCCATTCTTACAAAATGTACACTGGCTTGGCCCTATCCATCCCAACAATGAAAGGTTATCCCACGTTTTAAGCCTGTTCTGTAATACAAACCATAAAAAAACATTTAAGTTTTAATGGGAGGTACCAATACCATATTACCTTATACCACCAGTGTATTGGGAAAATACATCTCCGCTTGATAATATAGCCATATGTCGATCTAGCAGTAACTATGCCAGTAGCCTCATTACCAGCCCAGCGCACCGAATCATCCACATAACACAATCGTATGCCAACACCATTTAATACATGGATATAGTTTTCCCATTCAGAGGCAACATGACGAGAAAGTTGAAGATCATCTGCACCGATCCAATAACTCTATACACTGTTTTTAACAATAGAGTTCAGGGTAATATATCCAGCGTTCCTTAATATGAGTAATAAATCAGTAAACAATTTGTAATTTTCATTCAAACTAGCAATCGGATCAACGCCTACAGCTACTTCAAACCCATTACCCACTTTCCAACAAAGTTCAACAGCAAGCCAACAATAAACTTTTAAGAAACCGTTCCAAATAGGAGAGACTCCTCTTACAACTTTTCTGGGCATCCTCAACCAATGTGAAATTTTAATTTTCACATACTTCTGATGAATAACTCTGGACTAGAGAGAATTGCCGAATAATGCCCTCCATAAACTCTTCAATCGAAGTGCAGCACTAAAGACTGATAAGTCTTTTATCCCCCATCCACCAGCTGCAAAGGGTATACAAATTTTATCCCAGCCGATCATTGGCAAATATGATTTCTTCATGCCCCCGGACCATAAGAAATTAAAAAGAAGTTTCCTCTAAGTGTTGATCACCAAGCATGGCACCGGAAGAAGGGAGAACCAGTACATCGGTGTCCCTGTCATAACAGACTTTACCAAAGTGAGTTTACCTCCAATGGATAAAAGACGATATGTCCAATGTGAAATCTGGGACTCAAACTTTTTTATCAACCATTGCCAATCTTTGATGAGGTATCCATTCGATTTGAGCTGAAATCCCAGATATGTAAACCCATCAACAATCTTACGACACTTATAAGGCAACAAGGTTTTTAAGAGCCTCAATCTATCATCACCAACCAAATTCTCATACAAGCATGACTTCTTTAGACTGACCTTCATACCAGATGCTTTACAAAATAGATCTATAATACCCTGAGATAAGTCCTCCATTCCTCCAACGAGTCATTACCAGCTAATAATACATCATCCACAAACAGTGCATGTGATATAAATAAATCCTTTGAAATTTTCAAACCTTTGATCTTACCATCACTTAGTGCCTGCTTGATCGTCTTACTCAGTCCATCAATCACCAACATGAATAATAAAGGAGACATCGAGCAACCTTGACGAAGCCCCCTAGAGCAGCTGGAAAATGATGTAGGAGCACCATTTACAAGAACAACAATATTCATGGTATTAACACAAGCCATAATCCACTGAATAACAAGTGTTGGAACACCAATATGAATCAAAACAATCCTGAGAAAATCCCAACTAACACGATCATAAGCCTTCTCTAAATCCATTTTAAGAATAATAACTCTCTGCTTCTTACATTTGATAGTATGAAGTAATTCCTGAGTAATACCTACGACATCATGGATTTGACGATCCTGTAAGAACCCGAATTGCTCAAGTGTGATAAATCTTGAAAAAAAAGGCTTAAGACGACCAGTTATAATCTTTGACACAACCTTATAAACAAGATTGCATAAAGCAATAGGTCGAAAGTCTCCAAACGACTTTGGATCATTAACTTTTGGAATAAGAGTGATAAAAGTTGCATTCAAGGCCCCAGAGACGAAACCATGCAACCTAGTAAACTCCACCATCTTCAAAATGTCATCTCCTGTGATGTCAAAGAAATGCAAAAATAGCTCCACAGTCCAACCATCAGGCCATGGACTTTTCTCCTTGGAAAAATATTTAAGAGTACTTTCCACCTCCTCCAAAGTAATCTCCATACATAAGTCTTCAGCCTCCTTGTCATCAAAGAACTTGGGATAAAATCTAGCCACTTGAAGCTGAGATATTATATCACAACCTTTATCATCATAATATATACTACATAAATGTTTCTTTGCCAATGACTAGAGATTCTTTTCACCTGATACCTCATTCTCATCCTCATCAGACATTTTCCAAATGGTATTATTATTTCTCCTAGCCGAAGCATAGGAGTGAAAGAATCTTGTATTCTTATCACCAAAATTCACCCACAGTGCTCGACTTTTCAGTCGCCACTCCTTTTCCTCCTTTAAATAAATACATTCCCTCTCAGCTTCCAATTTATTCAAAAGATCAAAGTTAGAACAATCTAAAGGTGCCTCCAAATTATAAGAGTATAAGATCTGTAGCTGAGACTCCACTAACAACAAGTTCTCTTTGTCCAACTGTTTTCTTTTATGGATCCAATGTTTGACTTTCCCTTTTAACTCCCTCAGCTTCAAGCAGAACCGGTCCACTGGATTTAAATCCACATCAACAGTCAAATTTAACCAAACATCATTAACAAACAGTACAAATTCCTCATTTGTAAGCCAGGAACAATCAAATTTAAAGGGATAGTTACGCTAGAGGTCACAATCATCCAGCTGCAAAAAAACTGGCCAATGATCCGATATCTTGACCTTGCCAACCCAAGATTGATACCGGTTACAGGACTCCAAAAGTGGACTCTTAACAAGGAACTTGTCTAATCTTTTAAGGATACTTTCATGTCCACCTCTGCCATTTGACCAGGTAGGAGAAATGACACCTGTGCAAACATCAATCAAGTCATTATTAATCAAAAACTCAGAAAAATAATCTGCCAAAACATCCTTCTTAGCATTTGTTCCCCAAGTTTCCTGTGATAACCTAGTAAAATTTAAGTCGCCAGCCACAATAATGTTATCTTTGTTCAACAATCTAGTGGATTGCAAACCATTCCAAAACTGTTCTCTGTTCTTATAAGGGGCATAACAGTTTATAATAGAAAGAAATAAATCATCATATCTGCGAGTACCCTCCACCAGAATACCCCAGACAGATTTATACACCATAAAGGAGTAGTATCTGGGATCCCATGCCACCAACATCCCACCCGACATCCCATTAGAGCTAATAGCAGAGACTTCCCACCCCCCAAGGATCCCAACAATTTTGGAAATCACAACCATATCCTCGCACATGGTTTCTTGCAAAAGTATAATACCTGGACAAGTAGTAGTTATTAGGTCGGCAAGGGCCCTAACTCGCACAGCCCCTCCCAACCCCCGGATGTTCGGAGCGCAAATGGACATTAAGTAACCCTGTCCACGGGGGATACATCTCTAAGGCGCCAACATGATCAGAATTCCCCAATTCACCCTCCACCAAGTCAATCTGATCCGAAATAGGGATATAACCCTATACATCATCACCTCCCGGATCACCCCCCTTTCTACCTTTCTTCTGGGGTTTCCTAATGGTCACATTTTGAAATCTAGCTGAGTTCACAGACTGAACTAAAGGATTAGCTGAAGGGTTTTTAGAAAAAATGGAAATAGGGGTGAAAGAATCATCACCAACAGAAGCCCCATACCCAGCTTCCCCCAATAGAATAGCATCATCAGGATTATAAATACCATGCTCTGCCTCCTTCTGGATCAACAATTCCCCCCCCTCATCAACACCATCCAAACAATTAACACTCTGTCCCGAAACAGGAAAGGATTTATTAACAGTAACATCCGCCACCGAAAAAGGGTCCTCACCAAACAGGTCCCGACAAGCTTTAACTTTAACAGAATGGGTGTCCTCCCTAAGCAACGGATTATTCCCCCCAGGGGGATCAAACTTCATCTTATTGATAGAAGCATTCGTATCAAAAATCACATCTAATTCAACGTCAGATATCTCATGTAAAGTAGAATTAGAGGGAACAAATGACTTACCCGGAGCCACAGGCCTTTCCATAGCACCCGCAGGCTGGGCCTTCAAATTAGATACCAGGACTTTAGAGGAAATCCGTGTCCCTTCAGGGTGATCAGAAGAAGGATAATCCAGACATTGAGCCCTAATATGCCCAGTCTTTTGACACAGATAACACCTAAATGGCACCCGAAAGTAATAAAGTCGTTGCCTCCAAATCTTTGGACCCCAAACTAGTTCAACCTCCTCTGGCAATCCCTTTGACATTTCAAATTCCACCATTACTTTCGCAAACCGCCGGTCATATCCATAAAGAGAACAGTTGTCCAGTCTCACAAATTTCCCGACAATATTAGCAATGCCTATCAATATGTTTTCCGTCCAAAGTTCTATCAGCAATCCCGGAATAAGGAGCCAAAGATGACGATAACTCTGTTTTTCCTTTAAAGGGTCGAATGCCAAGTGCCATTTCTTCAAAATTAGTGAACCTTCTTTAAAACACCAAAAATGTTTGAGTATTAACCCAACATGCTCAGGTTTGGAAAAGATGAACATTAGCCACCCATTGATCAACTGAAGAACCCTCAGCAAATCCCTCACAATAGGCATCCAATGTTTCCTGACCCACTCGACAAGTTCCTTCTGGTCTCCGGCCGTGAATTCCAGACAACCCACAATAGCTCTAGACGCCAGCATTTCAATGCAATCAAGGTTTGTTTCCAAAGGAATGGTAAATCGATCCAAACCTTCACTCACCTCAAGTGCCTTAGCCTGCCTGCGCTTTCTAGCTTTCGCACCCTTATACCTATTAGGCCATCCCACAACAGATTTAGGGTTATGGCCTCGAGCATGTATATCCAGAGAACACTCAGGGACAAACCCTCCTTGATCCTGACCAGGTTGGGGGAAATGATCGCTAGCACCGACGCAAGGAGTTACATAACCCAAACCATCGATATGATGACCCAAATAATCCATCAAAACCAACACCTGTCCAGCCCTACCACCACCTAAAAATGTGTCCTAATCGTAGGTACTAACAATTTGTAGGACAACTGTCCACCAAAGATGAGGACAAGAATGGTAGCACCATAATAGAAAAACCCCCACTGCAAAAAGCCCCGACAAATCGTCCTAGATCCCACCCCCATAAAATAGAAAAAGCCAACCCAACAAAGAATAAAACTAAAAATAGAAAAACACCACAAATATAGTACTGAAAACACTTAGCAAAAGCAAACAATTCGAGAGCAACCATCGTACACCAAACCTTCCCACTTTTTTTATACTTGGCTGGTACTGGGATGGTTCGAATGAACCATCTTGACTCCAAGTTGAAGTTGCTAAAAAATATGCCCCTCCTACCAATATCTTCAGCTCCTTCTTGCATAAAGTCAAGAAAAGATACTCCCAAACCCTAACCAGAGCCATCTCCCATTAGAAGGAGCATTGTATTACATCAAATTCTAAAGGGACATTCACCGTCTCTATTCCATCCTCTTAAATTTCAAAGGCATTTTTTTTTAACCGAGGAACTATCTGAATCCTCCCTTTTGAGCATCGTCAACCGAGCAGGTCGGAGTACAAACCGCGGGCCGGGGTCAGCCTTAATTTGGAATAGGTTCATCAGCAAGTGGGAAGGTATAGCGCGTTTAGAGGTGACAGGGACGTCTTCCAACATGTCAAAGGCATTTTAATAAAGTTAATTGATAATATATGTAGGTTTAATTTTAAATTTTATAAAAAAAAAATCAAAAAATCAAAATAATATAGATTTATGTTAAATTTGACTCTACACTAGCATGGATCCATCTTAAAAGAGGATCTACCAATTGCCGAGAAGGATCAAATCTCTCAAAGTGCAAACCCACATTCTATCTCAACAAGAACATGTCACTTATGAGAATTGAACCTGGGTGGGGAGGGTAACAATCATTCCTCCCAACCACCCAAACTACAACCAAAGGACTATTTAATAAAGTATATATGTAGGTTTAATTTTAAATTTTATTAATAAAAAATAAAAAAATAATAATATAGATCCATGTTAAATTTGACTCTATAAAGCATAGAGAGAGATGTTGTCAAGTTTGTCACGTTAGTCACATTACATAACGTAACATTTCCATGTACGCTCATAACTTATCAAAAATAAAAAGTAATTAAAAAAATTATATTAGCTTAGAATAAAAAAATTAAAACTAGCAAAAAATTTGCACTTCAAAATATTGGATCCCTCTCAGTGCTTAATAGATCTGGGTTTAAGATGGATCGATGTTGGTCTTTTAAGTGAACCTATGTGCTACATATGTTGGTAAGGAGATGTTGTCACAAGACAACAAAACTAATTTAATAAAGTTATTTGATAGCATATGTTGGTTCAATTTTAAATTTTATATAAAAAATTTTAAAAATAAAAACAACATAGATTCATGTTAAATCTGACTCTATAAATTATAGAGAGGGATCAAATTTCTTGAGGTGCAAATGTATGTATCTCAAATATTTTATACATTAAGTAAAAAAATTACATCTCGAGAAATTTGATCCCTCTCAATGTTTGATAAACCTAAGTTTAAGATAAGTTAGATTTACGTTCATAAAATATGCTTCCTAGATGAAAAAAAAAACACAAAAAACCAAATCTTTCCAAATCATTCATGTATTTCCAAGAAATCATCTAGATGTCTTTTAATGATATATGTATCTTAAGGTAAAAAAGAAAACGTAAACTTTCTAAATTCATGTATTTCCGAGAAGTCATTTTCATGTCTCAAGTTGATTTAGATTTAGGTCGATTTATCATTACTCTCTGTAAATTTTGATTATGGATTTTTTACTATAATGTGGATGACAAGGGAATAATATGGGTGACAAGGTATTCAACCATTGTGTGGGTACATGTGTTGGTGCAAGTACCTCCCTATGTGTAGTTTGTGGTGGGTATTGACATTGCTATGGGGATTTCTATCATAGGTGATATTTAGGATGTGTTTTTTTTTCTTTTTCTTCGGTTACATTATCTCCTTTTTCCCATATAATTAAATGGTAAAATGTGTATAGTTACATTATCTCCTTTTTCCCATATAATTAAATGTGTAAAAGGGTGCACATGAATATATCTAATGGAAAGTAACAAAGTAGCATTATAGGGTGGTTATAAAGTCACTACGTATTCCATACCATAACTTTATCAAGTATTTTCTTTTCATATGTTTTTCCTTTTGAAAAACTTTTCTCACATAAATTTTTATACAAAATTTGTTTATAGTTAACAAGTTTTCAATTAAAATGTAATGTTATATTTCATTTTAATTATAAAACACCATATCTAACAGATTAATATAAATCTAAAACACCAAATGGAAAGTTGATGTACATGTGATTGTGACCTTCATGGAACCATCTCTCCAAAACACTCGAGCGGAACTCTTAGCTTTGTGAGGTTTATTTTAGTTTGCCTTGGGATTAGGCATCCACACCCTCTCTATCCTCGGAGATTCCCAATGCGTGATCAATTGGGTGGATGGAAACGAATGTTTACACTCTTTAGAGCTGAACGGATGGATTAAGAGGACGCAAACTATCACTTCAACTTTTGCCTCCATCTCCTTTTTGCATATCTACAGAGAACACAATATGGATGTTGATCTTCTCTCTAAAAGTGCGTTGGGCGACCTGGATGGTGTCATGTACGTGGAAGAGTACAAAAGTGGCTCTCTTTACAATATGACCTCCATTTCCTTTGTAGATGGATTTTGAGATTTTATCATTTATGTGGGTGGTTGTAAGTCAGTGAACTCACAAACACAGTCTTGGATGACTCTTTTTGTATTGGAGATATGTTAAGATCATCTTGTTTTTCTAGAGAAAAGCATAAGTGTGGGAAACTCGCCCTTGTTATCTTATTGTACATTTTTTATACAACTTTTATTAATATAAGTTGTTTTCTGTATGAAAAAAAAATGAAACCACATCTCTAGATATAATGTTTTCTTTATCTATTATTTGCCAGTCATAGACTATATGTTTGTCTTTTCATATATTTTCTATGTATTTTTTTAATATTCATAAGGTTATATAAAGTTTAAGTGAAAATTCGTATTTAATTTTAATATTTTATTAAAATATATTAACATTTTTTGTAATCTTATTAAATTAAAAGGTTTGATTAGACAATTTTTTATCATTAACCACGTTTGAAAAAAGTTATAACAAAAAATAGAGCATACCTTTGAACAATCTAAATATTTTGCATATTTTGTATTGGGTGTACAATCATGTCAATTGTCAATTGCACTAACTACTGTCAGTGGTCATCTACACATACTACTATAAGTTGAAATCTACATCAAGCTACATTAACTATGATGTACATGGTTAGGTAAATGTGACTTGGATTATGAGTTTAACCATATATTTTAAATGTGACTATGACATTTTGTTCGTTTTATTATTACATGGTTGTAGAAGTTCACCGTTATTCATCTGCCACCTCAACAAGCTTTGCAATTTAAGCTTTTTTACAACTGTGCGCCTCCAGTATTGCCAAGTGTACCCATCATACTTGGGCTTGCATGGCTTGCTTGTAAAATCGAGGTTTACCAGTCGTGGTATTGGGCGGTATTATGTGGTTTCTCTTCTCTGGTTTATTGAATTCATTTTTGCTTTTACTATGGCATTTCAACCAAGCATGGTTTTGACATTATCCCGATTCGGCTCTGTCAAATCCCTTTTGGCATTCTTGGGATTACATTCATGCTAGGCGGTAATGGTTCCCGTATGAACTATGGATTTCGATCCACCATGAAATCACAAAGTCTATTGTTCCTATCTGGATTCAGTAACTACCTTTGGGTTACATCAATCCTCCTCTATAAGTGTCGAACGGGAACATATTTCTCCAAGGTTTGAACTCGGTTGACATTCCAAGTAATTTGTCTTACATTCAAATTTGTGGGTTTCCTTCCATTCACATTTGTTGGTTGTTGTAACAAATATTATTTATCACGTATACATTTTCTTGTAGCTTTCTTCGCCATGATCTCAGACTTTCTAACATTGGGTTGTTATTCTAACTGACATTTACCCATAATTGTTAACGAATATTTATGAAGTTATCTTTGACGTCTCCAGGCAATTCCATAGCCAAATTGGCTATGGGATTGAAAAAACCCTCACAAAAGCTAGAAATTACATTTTTAGGGGTGTAAACAGAGGAGGATCTATACAAACCCTAGTTTGGTTAGTTCATTAGATAAAATCTAACATTTTCCCTATATGATCATGGCCAGATTTTATATATCATGAGAGGATTTGCAGGTTTCATATCTAAAGGAAGAGTTGAACAAATATTGGGGTTTGTTAACCTGACCGAGCAGCGATGGACACAAGTTTTGGGAACATGAATGGAATAAGCATGGCACTTGCTCTCTTGATATCAATGAGCATTCATACTTTGAGAAGGCTCTCTCCCTGAGAAAACATATGGACATTCTCGGGGCATTTAAAATAGCAGGTGATCATATATCATTAGGGCATTACCAAATTAATTCTTCTTCCAAAATCAGTATTTAGATGTGTATATCAATTCGTAGTTTGTTTGAAATTATTAAACCTGATGGAAGCAAATACAGTTTGAGGGGTATCAAAAAATCCATTAGGCAAAGCACCAGGCAAGCCCCAAGAATCGATTGCAACAGAAGCGATGAGGGAGAGTATCAACTATATCTGGTGTATGTGTGCATTGATAAATTGGCCAGTTCCATTGTTATCAAATGTCCCAATTACCATATCATGCAAGTAATACTGCCTTGACGGGATCTCCAACCTATCAATTGGTGCACCATTGGCGAGCATTCTCCCGAACCCTGTCGATCACGGCTAGGGCTCGGCCCTCCTGGGCTCTCTATCGAACCTCCTCATTGCCCTGCTCATTGAGAAGAAGCTACTCCACAACTCTCGGCTAGGGCTCGATCCACGAGCTCTACACCCCTAATCATGGCCTCTGATGGGGACTCTGGTCCCCCTCCCCCTCCATTTGATCTCAGCGACTTCATGAAGCTCATCTCAACACAAGGGAAGAAGACATTATCGGCCTCTCAAAAAAAAATTGTGAAAAAGCTTTCTGAAATACCCACGGTAGCACTTCCGGCTTGTTAGGAAGCCATGTCTTTACTTTGTTAGTATATTGTTGTTGGACGCATATGCTTTGTAAGTCGTCCCGTAGTATTTGTTGATCAATAGTTTGTGTTATTGTTGTTGGCGCATATGCTTTGTAAGTCGCCCGTAGTATTGTTGATCCATAGTTTGTAGTGGCCCATGGTTTTGACCCATAGTATTGGCGCCTAGACTTAGTATATAAGTGTGTGTTGAGACCTATGAAGGCACCGTGAAGTTATTTGTATTGAGCTTGCTCATAGGAGGTTTCCCCCTCGAAGTGGCCTGTGATCAATATAAAAGTGATTCTGAGTTCTGTCATTTCTGCTATTTCGCATATTCTTATTAATTAATTGTTGTAGGTGCTTCTCATCTGGTATCAGAGCACTTTCTTGGGCTCGCTGGGTGAAATTTCTGCAAATTTTTTTTTCGCATCTGTTGCAGGTTCGAATTTGGGAATAATCCCTATCCGCTTAACTGTGGGAAGTACTTGGACATAAGCCCTAAAACTCATTGTGAGGAGTACCACAGGAACCCCGAAGTAGCTGGCCCATTGAGAGGACCTGCCAGCGAAAAGGGCAACGACCCCTACCTGATTGACTAGTTTCCACCCGTGAGGTAAACCAAGAGCTATCGTTTGTGGCAAAGCGGTTATCAGTTTTACCTGAGCCGTGCAGTGAGGAGTACTGCCTCAATACGCAAGCCGTCAGATAGCATTGGTGGCTGAGTGAAACCCCTGAACTGTTAGGAAGCCGCACATACCTGGGGTCCATATCTATTTTCAGCTGAACTGCTGTCGATCACTGCTGCGCCATTTCAAATCCAGCCGTTCAGATCCATTCTAAAAGTCGTTCCAAATCCAGCCGTTTTCAATCCATTCGACGTTGTTTCAGATCCCTCTATTTTCGCTCACTTCTGGGTCGTTGCAGATTTATCTATTTCAGATCCCTTCTGAGTCGTAGCCGCTCCAGTCTGCATAGCCGTAGCCGCTCAGTTTTTTCTCCATATCTCCCTTGTTTTCATTCTGTTTCCCTTGAAATTTTCGGGGAACCCTGTCATCCCATTCTGCATATTTCATTCCTGAGGACCCTATCCCCACTTCCCCTTCCCAATGCCCGAAATCCCACATTTGTCTATTTTTAGGGTTTGCCATAACTTCCTCAAATTTCACCCAATCACCTTTAAATTTTACCACAGAGTTCCTTTCTGAATTCTGATTCTTTGTCCCCCTCTGCCAAATTTTTCCATTCTTTCACCCCGCTTCTGAAATCCTCATTTTTGCTTCCTTGTCTATTTGACAGTGTCCAAAACCTAGTCAAACCCCGATTACCCTTCAGATTTTTTTCCAAGTCCAGATTTTCCTTTACTGAAGCAGTTTTTGTTTTTGTTTTCCTACCCAGTCAACAAAAAACAAAACAAAAATCCTGGTTATGGTTGTCACCCGTGCAGGAGCAAAAACCATGGAAAAAAAAATAAAAAAAATTCCTGGTTATGGTTGTCACTCGTGCAGGAGCAAAAACCATGGAAGAAGCACTTGCAGCCATCCAAGCCAAACTCCAGGATCTGGATGAAAAATTTCTCGACCTCCATCTTGAACATTCAGCTATGAACAACAAACGGCAGTCCGAGTCTTCATCAGACAATAGGTTCTCTTCTTCCAGCAATTTCCGTGGTCCGAAGCTTGACTTTCCTCGCTTCAATGGTACTGATCCAACTGGATGGATCTATCGTGCAGAACAGTATTTCAGCATGCATAATACTTTTGATGTCAACAAAGTTCTGCTTGCATCCTTTCATTTGGAACAGGAAGCTCTTCAATGGTACCGTTGGTACATCAAGGCTCATGAAGAGGCAAAATGGCCAGACTTTTACCAGCTCCTTTTGCAACGATTTGGTCCTAGTGTTTTTTATGACTTCACGGGAGCCCTCACTAAACTTGGCCAAATTGGCACTGTGAGAGAGTATCAAACTGAATTTGAGAAACTAGCCAACCACACTGAAGGATTGTCTGATGACTTTTACCAGAGTTGTTTTATTAGTGGTCTAAAGGATGCCATCCGATCTGAGGTCAAAATGTTCTGTCCCAACACAATGATGGAAGCCCTAGGGTTGGCTAAGTTGGCAGAAGACAAGATTGCATCCCAACAACGCTCCAAGCCCACTTTTATTCCCTTCCAAAATATGGGTTCTCAACGACCACCTATACCGCAGGCTCCTCGACCAACTCCTATCAAGCGTTTGTCTGAAACAGAGATGCAAGCATGCCGAGAAAAGGGGCTTTGCTATAATTGTGATGAGAAATTCACTCGGGGACATAGATGTGTTCAGCAAAAGCTCTATCTTTTGGATGTGGATTCTCCACCTGCCTCTGAAATTGGTGACGAAGATCCATAAACAATGGATGCTCATGTCGACATTCAGGAACCGCCTATTGACCCTCCGTCTCAGGATGACCAACCAGAGATATCTCTCCATGCTTTAGCTGGAATCACCACCCCCCAAACAATGTGGGTCAGGGGTTACTTCAAGAAGCTTCCTCTTACAATACTCATTGATTCTTGTAGCACTCATAATTTTGTTGACCCTCGGATCGCCAAACAAGCTGATTGTTTTATCCATCCTTGCTCCAACTTTGAAGTCATGGTTGCCAATGGGGGCACCTTACCTTGCAAAGGGAAGTGTCGAAATGTGTGTATCTCTATGGGATATTATACCTTGTGTTCTGACATGTTTGCCTTGACCTTAGGCGGATGTGATGTGGTTTTGGGCGCTCAATGGCTACGCACACTTGGCCCTCTCTTATGGCATTTTGCTGAACTTTGGATGTAGTTTTCCCTCAATGGACAAAAACACACATTGACAAGATTACAACCAGGTTCTCTCAGCATCATCAATTCACATCGCATGGAAAAACTCCTCAAGAAGAATTCACATGGTGTCATCGCTCAGATCCATTCCATTCAGATGCAACCATCAGCGGTCTCCACTACTCCTTTGGATCTACAACAAATTCTGGATCGATATACAGGTGTCTTTGCTGAACCAATGGGATTTCCACCTTCAAGGACAGAAGACCATCATATTCAGCTCCTTCCTGGCAGCATTCCTCCCAACATCAAGCCCTATTGCTACCCATTTCACCAAAAAACGAAGATTGAAATGCTCGTTTGGGACTTATTGAAGCAAGGTATTATTTGCCCAAGCACTAGTTCCTTTTCTTCTCCAGTTCTTCTTGTCCGCAAAAAAGATGGGTCATGGCGCCTCTGCATTGACTTCCGAGCACTTAATCACCTCACCGTCAAGGATAAGTTTCCAATTCCTATTGTTGATGAGCTTCTTGATGAGCTTCACGGGGCTCACTTTTTCTCCAAGTTGAATCTTCGTTCTGGGTATCATCAAATTCGGGTTCATGAGGATGATATCCCTAAAACATCTTTCTGCACACATGATGGCCATTATGAGTTTTTGGTCATGCCCTTTGGCCTCACTAATGCTCCTTCCACATTCCAGGCTTTAATGAATAAAATATTTCGACCCTACTTGCGGAAATTCATTATGGTATTCTTTGATTATATCCTCACCTACAGTAAAACATGGGATGAACATCTCCAGCATATGGATCTTGTCATGCAACTTTTCTCTGACCATCATCTCCACGCCAAGTAGTCTAAATGTGTTTTTGGACAGAAGGAAGTTGAGTATCTCGGGCACATTAACTCAGCACAAGGGGTTCGCGTGGATCCTGCCAAAATCGATGCCATGAACAATTGGCCACATCCTCAGACACTCAAGAGCCTTCGTGGTTTTTTGGGGTTGACTGGCTACTACCGCAAGTTTGTCAAGGATTATGGGAAGATTGCAGCTCCATTAACTGCTCTATTGAAAAAGGATGCTTTTACATGGACACATGCTGCTCAGTGTGCATTTGACAAACTAAAACAAGCTATGTGTACTACACCTGTTCTAGCTATGCCCGATTTGTCCAAGCCCTTCACTATTGAGAGTGATGCTTGCGGCAATGGACTTGGTGCTGTTCTCCTTCAAGATGAACACCCCATTGCGTTCACCAGCAAAGCCCTTTCAGGTAAGAATTTAGTGGCCTCTACCTATGAGAAGGAAATGATGGCTATTTTGCATGCAGTACAGAAGTGGCGACCATACCTATTAGGGAATCATTTCTGCATCAAGACTGATCACTAGAGTCTGAAATATTTCTTGGAACAGCGTGTCTCCTCCCCAGCACAACATAAATGGGTTAGCAAACTCATGGGTTATGACTATGAGATCACTTACAAGAAGGGTAAAGACAATATTGTGGCAGATGCTCTTTCTCGCACATTTGATGCCCAAGGTTCTCTTTCATCTATTTCTATGCCTGTTCCAAATTGGTTGCAATCTGTTCAACAGGGTTATGTCAATGACTCTTCCTTATCTCAAATCATCGACTGCTTGACCACCAACCCTTTTGTTGTACCACATTACTCTTGGGATGGTGCTTCTTTGAGATACAAGGGTCGTCTGGTGCCTCCCCAGAGCACAGATCTTCAATAGGCTGTCTTTTATGAACTCCATGCTTCTCCATCGGCAGGGCACTCTGGGTTCCTCAAAACGTATGAACGGGCACAACGTAACTTCTTTTGGTAGGGCATGAAAATGACAATTCAACAGATGGTGGCTGAATGTGATACCTGCCAGCGCAATAAGGGTGAAACAACACTCCTTCCAGAATTGCTTGAACCCTTGCCCATACTTACACGAATTTGGACAGATATTTCTATGGATTTCATTGAAGGGCTCCCTAAATCTGGCGGGAAGACAGTGATTCTCGTTGTGGTTGATCGCCTCTCCAAATATAGTCATTTTTGTGCTCTCAGCCATCCCTATACAGCCTCCTCAGTCGCTCAAATTTTCTTGGACCAGATCTTTCGTCTTCATGGCATCCATTCTTCCATTTTCTCGGATCATGATGCGACTTTCACAAGTCATTTTTGGACAGAACTATTTCGCCACGCTGGCACCAAACTGAAGATGAGTTCAGGGTATCACCCACAAACAGATGGTCATACTGAAATTATCAATAAATGCTTGGAAATTTATCTTCGTTGCTTCACCTCTGAACAACAACATCAGTGGGCAAAGTGACTCCCTCTCGTTGAATGGTGGTACAATACCTCTTACCACACTGCCTCTAAAATGACCCCATATGAAGAATTCTATGGTCAGGCACCTCCATTTCTTCTTCCATACACCCCCAACAGTTCACCAGTTCAGGAAGTTGACACGGTCCTTCGAAACCGTGATCAGAATCTTTGCATTTTGCGGGACAATCTTCACATGGCAAGAAATCGCATGAAGCAACAAGCTGATCAGCACCATTCTGAGCGCACTTTTCAAGTAGGTGATATGGTTTTTCTTCGTCTCTAGTCGTACAAGCAATCCTCCCTGAAACTCAAAGGGCGTCATAAGATCGCTCCAAATTTCTATGGGCCATATCGGATTCTTCAGAAGATTAGGTCCGTTGCTTATAAATTGGAACTTCCTCCTTCTTCCCGCATTCATCCAGTCTTTCATGTCTCTTATCTGAAGAAAGTTCTTGGCATAAACATCAGTGGACAAACGATTTTACCCGAACGCACTCGTCAGCTTCGCTCTCGCTCTATCACAGAGGTCTTAATTCAGTGGCACGACATGCAACCAGAGGATGCTACATGGGAACCACTCCTTCAGATTCCACAACTATTTCCACATCTAAAGCTTTGAGGACAAAGCTTTTTTTAAGGGGGAGGGGATGTTAGGAACCCATGTCTTTACTTTGTTAGTATATTGTTGTTGGACGCATATGCTTTGTAAGTCGTCCCGTAGTATTTGTTGATAAATAGTTTGTGTTATTGTTGTTGGCGCATATGCTTTGTAAGTCGCCTGTAGTATTGTTGATCCATAGTTTGTAGTGGCCCATGGTTTTGACCCATAGTATTGGCGCCTAGACTTAGTATACAAGTGTGTGTTGAGACCTATGAAGGCACCGTGAAGTTATTTGTATTAAGCTTGCTCATAGGAGGTTGCCCCCTCGAAGTGGCCTGTGATCAATATAAAAGTGATTCTAAGTTCTATCATTTATGCTATTTCGCATATTCTTATTAAGTAATTGTTGCAGGTGCTTCTCACGGCTAAACAACCTTGCAAAATTTCCCTCAACCTCTCGGAACGAAGCTTAATTGGTCAATTCACATGCCTATGGCCCTCTCCAAGAACTATAGAAACATGGGTTCAAAAAAATTGGAGGCCCTTAATCTCGGAGGAAGTAAACTCTTACCTTCCATCATGCCTTTCGAAAAGAATAAGAGTTTTGGAGACTAAAATCGTGTAGCACTTGGCTCAAAGCCGACACAAAAAAACTAAAGTCAATCAATCACATCTCGGAAATCAAAACAGAAAACGGGATAGTTACCAAAGGATATGAAAACATCAAAGAAGCGACATATCACCATTTCTCAAACTTATTCTTGGAGGAAGACTGCGCCAGAGAGGAAGGAGAGAAAATCCTCCTTGATCACATAACAAATAACATTACGAAGGACAACAACAAAGAGCTCCTCAAACCGTTCACTGAGAAAAAAGTTATCAACTCGATCTGGTCTTTTGATCTTGACAAAGCCCAAGGACCGGACATATACTCAATCCACTTCTACCAAGGCTGCTGGCAGTACATAAGGAAAGATTATATGAGAATGATCAGAAATTTTCACTCCAAGGAAAATACTGCTTTTGACTGAGAATGATCTGGTCTTTTGACTGCTTTTACTTTTCCATTTCCTCCTCGAATGGGCAAGGGTTTGTCCAGTCAAGTCGACCCTTTGATTCTCTAAATCTTTCACTTGGAAGAATTGAAGAATAAAGCAGCCTGTCGTACTGTTAACGAAAACATAGCATTATAAAAGCAGTCAAAAGAGGTGCCTAGGCCATGTCAGGGTATGATTGGTTGGTTTTGACCACCTTTGTGCATGTTTCTCGTGTTTGCCTTCCAATTTGGACCACTTATGAAGTAACCAAAGAAAGGTCAAGTAAGATTAGGGGATTATTATTTGTGATTGCTTGTAGCTTTAAAATTCATAACAGAATTTAATATTTTATACAATTGGACAATAACGAAAACTTTGAGCAGATTCTTCATGAAATTGTTGAAAATTGTGTTTGTTTTGACTATAATTTGTTGTTACCGTGTGTATATTTAAATTCCGACAGTCAACTTCTGAGGTATTTGGCATAGAAAGAAGTTGTTGTTGAAAGGATTTTGAAAAATAAAAGAGATTGATTAAATAATTGGTGTTCTTCTTGCAAATTTATTTTTAAATTTTGAGGCGGTGAAACTCAAGGCTCAAATGTCTTACCCACTTCTTTCCCTGTCTCGATTCTTTTTAATGCTCATTTATGTATGTTATTGAAGTAAATTTTAGATTGCAAATTGATGCACAAAATCAAAATTTTGTATATTTTCATTTCATCTCGGGTTTTCAGACTCTACTAGGCTTGATCAATGAAGAAATTATCATATTTTAGGTGTCCCCACTTGAAAGGATTTTGTATAATGGTGTGCTTGTTTTTTAGCTCGCAAAGTTCTGGGCTCCAACTTAAATATGGGCTTATCAGCCATTCATGTTCATATCATGGCTTGGAAGGTCTACACCAAGCATTTGCAAATTTTCAATCATTGTAGTGCCCACTAGTTTAATTATGTTTTCCATCAAGAAAAAGCAAGCCATATTGGTTGATCTAATTTATCCTTTTCTAATCAAGTTTCTCCATTATAGACAAAACCATGAAGTGTAACCTATAGTTTAATGCAAATTAGTTATAGTGTGGTGTTTTTGCATATGATGGTCTCCATGGTTGTCAAGTAGTGGCTCTTAAGTTTTCTTGTTTCCTAGATTATGTGTGTTGAATTTTAGCTCACCAGCTGATAATTGGTGTGTGTTTGATCTACATTTTTGTGTTTAAAATATGCCATGCTCCAGGTTGATGTTGTTGGAGGACAATCAAATATATTTTCGCTTTGAAGATGCACTTGTGGTTGATGTTGTTGAAGATTATTCACATCAAATCATGGAGAGGATTGGGATGTACAATGAATTGGAATTCAATAAAGCTGGTAGAAGTGCTGATATCTTCTTACTGCATCGTCTTTTTTTAATACAAAGATGCTCTTGCTCTATGGCTTCCTATTGTCATTTCAAATGTAAGTTGCAAGCTAATTGCTTGGGTATTATGAGTGTTGTTTGTCTTTTAAAAGTGAATATTATATATATATTGGAATATACTTTATTAACAAAAAAGAGGTATTTCTTTGAAATTCATGGTGTATCAACTCCTTATAATATGAAATATTTTTCCTGACTATTCTAGTTTGTTGCAGGTTCACACAGTTTGGATATTAATTGTGATTTTGGTAGTTTTGAAGCTCATCCCTTTTCCAAAAAGTTATCAACCTTGTGCATAGCTATGCATGACTTGAATGGAATTCAAGTTCAATTAGCTCTTGAGAGGGGTCTTCCTGCAGTGCTTGGATATTTTGATTCTAGACGATTGCTCTATCCTTTGTTGTCCTTTGATATGGTTCATTATGCAAGGTGTTACATTGACTGGGAGTATAAATGTAATGATGTTTATTTATATTTTGCTCTGATATATGTTCTTGTTTCGTCTTTGGTAATTTTTTGTTCATCTTCCATTGCCCCTACCTATTATTTCCAAAGGCACACATCATATGCCTTGTGCTTGTACATTGCTTCCATTTGTTCTCTAATTTCATTATGCAAGGTGCTGCATTGACTGGGAGTAGAAATGTAACGATGTTTATCTATATTTTGCTCTGAAATATATTCTTATTTCGTTGGTAATTTTTTGTTCATCTTCCATTGCCCCTGCCTATTATTTCCAAAGGCACACATCATATGCCTTGTGCTGGTACATTGCTTCCATTTGTTCTCTAATTTCATTGAAAGATATTTATTTTCTTACTTTACATTTTTCTTGAGTAAATTATGACTTTATGTCCAAATATTAAAAAATTATGTTCATGTATTGAAATTATGTCATTATACATGTCTTTCTTGCTTTCTATTGTTCTAGAATATTGTAAGGTAAAACAATTTTAAATTAAAATAGAATTATGCTAAGAAATAAAATGTTATTTTTTTTTAAGTTAAAATATTGAATTGTTTTTTATTTTCTAATGTCTTATATGGATGTTCTTCAACCAAGATTTTAAAGTATATCGAACTTCTCTATACAATAGAGAAAAAAATATCAATAACTCCTATTTAAATAATAGAATTAGTACCTACACGGACTTCAATAACAAAATACAATTTTTTTAAATATCCATAACTTATCTTTAAATACTATATTGATACAATTGAGTATCTTCTCTCCACGTAACAAAATTTATAATAGTTTTGAGCTTTTTACCACGTGGCACTTGCTTTATTTACATAAAGTTGTAGGGAGGAGTTATTTGCTTGGAGTTGTGGACAGTCGATGGAGATCAAGATGGAGGTCAAATCAGAAACCATCATTGTTGGTACATTTCTAAGACATTCTTTGATGAAAGTTGTACTATGTGAGTTGTAATACTACATCTTGCATTATTTCTATCTAGGCTGCGGTTGGCTTTCAGATTGAATAATACTAATAGTGTCCTGAGCTTTTGACCTCTGTTATTTCCATCGCACTTCCAACGGAGAAATGGATTGGTATGAAGTTAATGAGGAATTGGGAGATGACACTCATGGGACAATGCACAAAGCAAAGCAAAGCAAATTGGAAAAGGTATAACTATGTGTTCATTGCAACCAAATAAGCTATAATTGCACAATATTAGTTGGTCAGCAATTGATAAAATTAAAAAAAAAAAAACGATAAGGAAAGTTTGTGCTTTTCCATGAATGATTAAGAAATTAGCTCCAATTCTAATAATCATAAATTTCACAGGATAATAAATAAAACTAAAACGAAGGACAATTTATTATGTCAGCGTCATTAATAACAATAGTCTAGAGGAATTTTGATTTTATTTATTTATTTAAATAACAATTTTTCGCATTAAGCCACAGTTAATGCTAACTAGCCTTTTACATTCTTATTCTTTTGAGGTTTTGCTATTGTGTTACTTAGATAGAAAAGGTTGATTCTCCATGTTATGGTGGATGATTTTGTGCTTATCTGGGAGCACATGTAGATTTGAAGGTTTAGTTCTTGTTGTATGAGGTTATGCTATCAATTTTCGTTGTTGTTATGGGATAGGAATTATTTTTCTAATGTGGGCAAATGAAACATTGTATTTTAACCATTATCATGTTAAAATTGTTGTATGAGGAAATCAATTAGATTGCTTAACAAATTAATCATAGCACCTGCAACCACACAAAAACAAGTCAGAGTGGAGGTATTAAGAGAACCATATGAGCAAGTTAAAAAAATCAAAATCTAAGGAAAATATCATAAGAGTACAGAAATTTTTAAGCTGTTGCATGCTCTTCGTTCTATAGAGTGATTTTGACTTGATCTTTGTCATTACTAAAATATTAATTGATATTGTAAAGCTATGGTAAGTACATTTCAGATTGTTATGAAACTAATTGGGCATCATGAAAACTACGATCAGTTTATACTTTAACAATTGCAAGTGGTTTCAACCTTGACGACCACATATGTTTTAGCCATTTACTTTGGTATTGTAAGGGTTAGAAGCATATGGCTAGTTGGTTTCCACTAGTAGGAAAGGTTTAGATTTACCCTTTAGATTAAAAAGTTTAGATTTAAGCAAATTTTTGTTAGTAATTTGAAATTTGAATACTTAATAACATTTTTAATAATCCATGGTTCCACTCAAGATGGCTCAATAACAAGGACCTTTGGTCTTGAAAGATGTGGGATGCTCCACTCAAGATGGTTCAATAACAAGAATCTTTTGTAGAAAAAATAGTACTATCTTTAACAATCTAATGTTCTACCCAAGATGGGTTAACAACAAGGACCTTTTGTCTTGAAATGTGTGGGATGTTCTACTGAAGATGGCTCAACAACAAGGACCTTTTGTCTTGAAAGTTGTGGGATGTTCTACTGAAGATGGCTCAACAACAAGGACCTTTTGTCTTGAAAGTTGTGGGATGGTGATATTAGTGAATGGACTTGGAAATAAGTGCAAAACATTTACATGTTCTTTTATAGTGTTGCTTCTGTAAGAATCACATCATATTGGTTAAAATTTCTACTTCGTTCTACTTATATTGGTTTTCAATCTCTAGATTTTTTTCACAACTTTGGAATCTTGTTGGAGTAATGAATTTAGTGGGAGTTGATGGTCTTTCTTGGACAACGCTAAGGTCAATGGTAGAAGACAATGAAAGTTGTGATCTATCAAATGTTGAAGTTATGGAAGAATATTAGAGCAATTATCTAGTGCACTCAACACTGTGCATAAAGCTTTGTACCTATTATTGAATATAGGAGCAAAAAGAATCTCATTGCAGAAGTGAGTTTTCAACAATTTCATAGTGGCATTTTTTTAGCTACAAACACTTTTTTCTAGGAGATAAGTCCTTCCTCAGCTTCTATGACGGAGCTTATATGCATAGATCCATATAGATTTTGTCCTACTATTTTCCATAGATGAATGTACAGAAGATTCTCAACATATTTCAGTGGATCTCTAATTTGAACATTATAATGTTTGTCTTTTTCTATAACTCTCCTAGAGCCCACCCTCGCCAAGTTGTGGAATTGTTACCTCCCTAGAGGCATGGGTGTCCACTTATGATATGCAAAACGAATTTAGTAGGGATGACATGATCATGCAATCTCCATGTCCCCATTGTGTTTTGCTTGGTTACTTGCTTTGTCATGGAAAGAACCTAGTTGGATGCTTGGGAATGTTGATGAGGATGCTCAGGGGAATTCTAAGGACTGTTTAGGACTGCTGACTTAAGGGCATGAAAGGGATAGTAACCAACATTTTGTCAAATCTGGGCACATTCTGGATTTTTTTAGTCAATTCTTAGACTTATTCCTAACCTGCTAATAGCATTAAGAGGCATTCCTGGGCTAATTCTGGGCAACCTGTGCATGATTCAAACCTCAATGAAGCAGTAAACCTCATCATTTATAAACTTGGGCATGTTCTTGGCATAACATCTTGATATTCTGGGAGATTCTCTTTGATTTTTGGATCTAAAAGGCACCCAACAGTCATGGAAATCCCTGCAATATCCTTCAACTTGTGCATGTTTTAGTCTTCTAACAGCCTCATAATCAAAATCCGGGCTGGTTCTGGGCATGCTGAATCTAAACTAGGACTATTCCTGGATCTCCTGTGTGTGAATGCAGTAAATAGCCAATAATTCTCCAATGTGGATAGACCTGTGAATTCATACAACAATAGAAAGGACAAAACAACAGTCATAATGAAGATGAATTTGAAGCAAATTTTCCAGTCATCAATGTGCAATTTCTATCCTTCGTTGTGAAGAAGTTCCTAAAAAAAGAGCAGCATGTCCCATTGACCTACTTTTGTGGTCATTAGTTGGACATTAATAAACTATCTAATCTTATCTCACCTATCTAGGTAGAGGCAAAGTTGCAAGTTCTCAACCAGAAAGAACATATATACAAAAAATTGATTAAGTTGTATGCCTAGAACCTAGTTTCATTGCACTGCAAAATAAAATGTCTACTGCAATTATTATTAAAAAAGGCCAAGGCATTCAACGAAACAAAACTGCAATCTTAATTTTTTTTTTTAACAAGAACAGGGGAAATAGATATATATATAGAGGTTGTGCACAGCCATTCATTACAAGTTTGCCCAAAAATTTGACAGAGTAACAAGAGCTTGAGAGTTTATGAGCTCTAAACAAAAACCTGTATGAGTTCTAAACAAGACTTGACTGAAACTGTTCATAGTAGAGCAGGGATAGACCCTGACGAACTGCTGATTTAGGAATTTACAGAAAAACATAGTTTTTAAACATCAAAAAAGAGGAACCTGAGCAGAAACTTCAAATTATCCATAATTTTTGAGGTAGACAGAAGCCGCATCCGGTTTTTCCTGCTTAATCTCCTGGTTGACCGTCAGACTGCCATGGACGCAGCTTCCCTGCGATTTCCCGGTGAGCACTGCTATATCTTCCTGCATATTATCCACCTTGCCCATCAATTCGAACAAGTTGCGCTCCAGGTCGTCGATTCTGGAATCCTGGCAAGCGAGCTGGTTCACTGTGTAGCTCAAATCCTTGGCCATTTCCGCATTTTGATTTACATTTGTGCAAACTTCATTGTAGGTGTTACGCACAGACAGCTTAATGTCGACCATAGTGCGGCTCAGCGCGGCAATGGCCGCCATAATGTTCTGCATATTGCCCGCCCTGTGGAGGTATAACAGTCCTGGACGGGAGAAAGGAGAGCCCGAGTCGCCGAGGGAGAGCCTGTTCATCGCACAGTGGAGAGGACGAGCCATTACATTATGCAGCATGGGAGGGGCGGTTGGCCCATTTAAATGCAGTTCGTGGGAGCTGACAACACCACGAGGTCCCAGGTGCCATGCGCTGAGGAGAGGAGGGCGTGTGGCAGGGGCACGCAGATCCTTGACTACGGAGGAGGACGGGGATGGGGGGAGGGGGACCCTCAATCCACTAAACCCCATGAAACCCAAAACCATATAGTTTTTAACCATTGAAAAGGATTAAGGGATAAAATGAAAATCCAAGGCACCATTTGAGTTCTCCATGTGCCCAATGTCAAGAAGAGTTCCTTTGTTGGCCGCTTCGTCAGCTAACTTGTTATTAGATCGACGGATATGAAAGAAAGAGGACTGGGAAAAGAGAGGATAAGATTTTATTCTTTGCATGTACCTGTGAGCTCTAGATCCATGTGGGGCGGCGCCCCTTCTGATTGTTTGAATGACATGTCTTGAGTCCCCATAGACTCTGAGATTGCCAATGCTGAGGGAGGATATCATGTTGAAAGATAGGACGAGAGCGAGCCATTCTGCTTCATTGTTTGTCTTGATTCCTAGTCCCCACGAGATAGATTCAATTTTATTTCCTCCGGGGTCAAACAAGACCCCACCCGCACCTGCCACCCCGGCAATCTTAATTCATATCAACATCACTCACAAATAATAAAAAATAACAAAGCAGATATAAAAACACCATTTATATCTTTCACAATACAAGATACTAGATATCCCAATTAGTATTCAAATGGTATCCAAATGTTCAAGAGTATTATCATGTATAGGTGAAGGAATATCTAATGTTGCTTCAATAAGCGAACATCATAGTTTATTGTATAGATGAAGAGAACATAAACTTTACTCCTGATACATGATATCAATATGAAGTTTTTTTTTGCCTGTTGCAAATGATAGTTGAAATAACAACAGAGTTTTTTTATTGTACATGTTAATATACCTGCAAAGAACATGAGTTTCACTTTTGATACATGATAACAACATTAAAGCTTTTTTTGTTTGTTGCATATGTCATGGTATAATTTTAGAGAAATAGCCAGTACATGTAGAGTTTACGAATTCGATGCATTTACTAGCAAAGAAGAAGATTTTATATACCATATGAATATATGTCAAAATATCTATTTTTGAACGAATTCAACAAAAGGATTGATTTAAATATTGTTTGATAGTCATTATTGTTTGTTCTATTTAAGTGTTTTTCAAGACAACCTATGAAGAAACACTCTTTTTCCTTTTCATAATGTCATTATGGAAAAGAAGAAAGAATCAATGCATCAAATAAGCAGCACCATTAAGTAGATTGCAGAAGGTTGGTGATTGAACAATTGAAACAAATCTATTGAACAAATTTCAAATTACCTAATTAAGATGCAAGAATTTATAATTGAACCAAATGCAACAAACATGTGAAGACAAAAATAAATGTAGACAGAAGAATGTATTTTATCATAAACAATGTAGTGGAACATTGATATCAAAACAAAACAGGATATTTGCATTGCAAGTGTCAAGAGCTTCGAAGCTTTGACAATGCTTGTAAAAGAGAAGCAAAGTTCCAAAATTGTATTTTGGGCCATCCCATAGATGGAATCAGTTTATATATGGACAATGAACAATGTTTGGAGCTAGATTCTTAAAGTAGTTATGTTAACAAGGCAAGAAAACAGCCAAAAAAATGATATGCCTATGCCGTATCTTTTTCTATTTACTAAAATGTTTCTTGGACGGTATATATCATGCAGAGATTCAGATAGCATGTGAAAAAAGAAAAAAAGTTATAGTCGGAACATGTTGCCCTTCGTTTTTTTTTGCAAAAAATATCAGTTGAATTTTCTGCTATGTTTTTTCCTTCTTTCTGTTTCTGCACTGTGAACAACACCTGTGCATTTTGTATGGCCTGTAGTCAGAGCATAGATGAAGTTTTCAATAACTGTTATATGTGGAAAACTGTGCAGAATCATGTCGCTTTGTTGAAGAGATTAAGAAATCAATGGAATTATAAATGGCATAAATAGAAATATCTTTTTTCTTTCTTAAGGGGATGAACACCAAAACACTAATATGAACATTTTTGAAGTTTGTATCAACATTTTGCAAAACAATTTTATTTTGTTTAATGATCTTGTATGTTTGCAGATTTCCTAGAACTAGTATAAAGAAACATTTCAAAATATGTTGATAAGGTAATTGCTAGTAGCATTACTGTGCATGCTATTTTTCACTTTGACATGGAAAAAAAATGTATATAGAATCAGCTCATTCTTGGTTGCGGATTGGATATCCAGCTTTCTTGCCTTTATCCTTGTCTTCGAACATGATGAACAAGTTAGTGTGTGCATGAAAGACTTTACTTTCAAATTTTAGTCTAGAGCAAACTTGGCCAAGCCTTTCAGAGAGCAGGATGAAGTTCAGACAAAGTGATGGATGCACTGATTGGGAAAAGTCATGAATGCATCCTTGAGCTTTCAGGATTGATTCATACTGCGCTACTACTAGGTTAAAGTATGGATTAGAATATTGCATTTAAATGTGGCAGTTTGTTATTGTGAAGAATTTGCACTATATTCTACTGAAAATGACATCCCAGTCGAGTGGATAGGCATCTAGAAGTTTTAGATTAACATACTATGCAACAAAAGGTCAATACATACATTAAAATGAACACAATAGATTCCCATGTCAATATTGAATTGAGAGGAGATTGATAAAAATTACAAAATTTTTGGCAAGACAAGCAAACCCCATATCAATTTCAAATAAATGACAATGCAGACTAATGTGAATGCTATGGATTTCAAACATAAGGGGAACTTAGAAACCCTCGCTCCAACACTTCCTCATCTCTCGGTGGGCAGAGGACAAATAGTCTGGCTCCTAAATCTAAATTAGACTCTGCCCTGCAACTGGTGAATCAACGGTAGCATAATCAAGTTCATCATCACCACCTAGGATCACCTGCATCGACTACCGACATTGTGTCCTGGCATCACTTAGCGAGATCGATTAGCGAATTGAAGCAGCCAACGGATCGTATCATCCCGACAGTCAAGCCCAGCCAAGCTAATTTTAGCCTGCATTCTGTAATTGCTTAATTTCAGTCTCCATCATAGCCACCTACCATCTCGTTCATACTTGACATTGGAGCACTCCTCACACACTTGCAAAACCATTTCCAACTTAGCACTGCGTCGAACAAGCATTGAGTTGGATCATACCTACTTTACTCTTAGCCCATCAAGATTCTTTTGTATATGTGAAGCAGTAATAGAACTGATCCGGGGACCATAAATCTTCGGGTCCAATTTACTTATCGGGGAAAACTCTGTCAATTCAATCATTCATAACCAGAAAACAATGTGGACTCAGCGTACCTAAAAATCAAACGAGCTTCACGACTTTTATATATCTTGATAATGACAGTGCATCTTTTTATATGAAACGGGAGGGGAAATCTAGTTCTTTGCTCATTACTTGGAGTCGATGTATAACAACATGATCGACACCTTCCAGCATCTGGCGCGCAAACTCTTTATCTCTCCTCTAGGCAAATTCGTCAGCTGTGTTTATTCATTCATCTGCGCCAAATTCACTCATAATGTCTGGTGCAAGCCTAGTGAGGAATAATAAATTGCAAGGATGAGTTTAGAAGAAAAGTTCTCACTAGCAATAACGTGAGGAAGCAGATACTTGAGCAACTTTTCCCCGTCTATTGTGAGGAACTCCGGGATGAGATTTGCGACAACGTCCATAATTGGGTTGTTGGGCAGCTTTATCCCATCGGAGTAGATCTTCATAAGGGTTGGATCGAAAAAAGATTTGAGCTCTGGTATCAAGAATTTCTAATGGTGATCTGCTTTCAGTAGCAGGTTCTGCCATCGATCAACGCATGCCACAAAATGAAGCAATTGAGTGGGGAAACGGGGATTGAGTTGCTTTATAAATCCGCATTATGAGTAAACTGGCTTGCTTTGGCAGGAGGATGACCCGTTCTGCACCTCCGGGGATATGGAAAGTGAAGAGACCCTCCCAGCACTACCCGATTAGAGGAAAAGACACGGATCTTACCTCTTACCTACAACCCATGCCGCATTGAACATGCAGCCCATACTGCATTGAATCTCGCAACACATTGGTCAAATGCCATTAAAGCAGGGCCACCACAAACCAAATGTCAATATACTCGATACGCTCGCCCGCCTGACGACAACCACTTCACAAAACCCCTGGCCACTTCCCCGGCGACAGCTCACATTGAATTGCATTTAAACTATCAAGCGTCAGCACGCCGCCGGGGCCTGGGGCACATAACCCTAGGTTGACGTCATGCAGCACGGATGCAATGAGGACCAAGAAAATTTACTTTTTAAATAAATCATGAAAATAAAAATTATTCTAACTATGCCAAAACCTTTGCCAACTCAAAAAAAATTGACATGGACCTGCCGATTAATGTCCCCAACCAAAAAAAATATGTCAGGGACATAATAAAGGGACGATCAATGGTGGAGTGAACATATTACTATGCATTGCTATTGATACCAAGTCACTTAGATGATATAAAAAACAATTATAACCAGCATACGCCCAAAGCGGGGGAAATGAAACGCCGAGAAGAACTTCAATATGTTGTAAAATGAGAGAAAGTTGTGTGCACGTAGACAAGTGGTAATTTTTGCAACATATGGCAAGTTTCTTGAGCAGTGATGTTTCAGTCAACAATTGCTTATGAGTTCGAATGGTGATAGGCATATGAGGTCGAGTCATGTGGAAATGTTGTAACTGTGATTCTAGTCACCATATGATGGTAGGTCTTTGATTTTCCCTCTGCTTTAGAAGCATATTTGAATGTGTATTTCAAGACAACATATTTACTGATGCACATTTCCTCACCATGTTTGAAGTATGCTTAGATTATGGTAGTTCAGACAAGGGTCAGTGCGTGTTGGGCAATATTTTTTTTCCATAAATGTACAGAATGACGATTCATGTTGTACCTCCCAAGGGCATTTATATATGCATACAAGTGTATTCCCTTTTATGTGTCTTTGTACTATGTTTAAGAGTTGCTCACAGTCCTGAAGTGGGTTGGATGAAAGAATATATTTTATATCTAGCAAGCAAGGGTCATCCTCAATGGATCAATGCATATTAATCTGTTTGTCATGATTTTCTCTTGGATTCCATGTTGTAACATATGTATCAAATAAACTCTTTGCAACATTGATTTGATATGCGTCTTTCCAATTTAATGTTTCCATGTTAGGAGCTCCATCAACCCACAGGAAACCATGTATATGTGCAGAGCCATGATATTATAGGATTAGAGAAAATGAAGAATATGTAAAGGTTTTGTATAGACACGTGCAGGTAGTATATAATGTGTACATGTACCAATAATCTGTTGTGTGTATGTTTTTTAATTATCTCGTCATGGAAGATTGAAAATATTTTATGCATGTATGCAACTACATTATGGGGCCTATCAATGGTGTTATGATTACACCATTGTTGATGCATTGTTGGGTCAGAAGGGCTATCCTCTTGCATAACTGCATGCAAGTTTGGCCATTTTTTGTTTGTTGCAATGAGAGTGAAGAACAATGCAGTGCATTGTAATTGTGTGATCATATTTGTCAGCTCACTTCTGCGTAGTGGACATAGTTCTCTGGCCCCATGTAGGTGTGCTCCAAAGTGCATGACATGTTTTGAGAGGCTGTTTGTAAGAATTTCTTGTAGATGTACGTGTAACTCCTCAATTGTGGTTGGTGTAGTTGTTTCTTGAATCCTGTGCTGCATAATCAAATTGTACAAGTAGTATCTAAAGCGGGGATGGCTACCAAATCTGTTGTCACGGTATCTCATTGAGTGTATTGCATAGCTATCAAGTGGAATGTTCTTGCTACATGGTTTGTGAGGTAGTGCATCTCCATTTGGGAAAAGAGTGAGGAATGCGATGTCAAATAAACCCTCTATGCTGTACTCATTGACTAATGATGAACCAATATCTAGCCAATCAACTATAGTAAGTGGAGCATTAAATGCAAATTGAACGAATTCTTTGATCTTTTCCATTTCTCATTCTGCAATAGGGAATATGAAACCAAAAGAAGATACTGTGTGTGCTAGATAGGTAACATTGTGGTTATCCAGATCAAGTATATTTTAATCTGTACAAGAGAGAATTCATGTTGATTCTGTGTTGGATATGGGCTCCTCCGGAGGAGGGAAACAATCATTCTTGGTTTGGAAGTTTATGATGGTGGAGTTACCATGTCTGGACTCAATGTTGCACTCCTCTTCCGCATCACTGTGAGGTGAATTCTCCTAGGTGGTTTTTGTCTTTTGGCTCTGTGTTGCAAATTCCCTGCATTAATCCCAAACAATGGAGGCTACACTTTCCCTATAGATATGTGCATTCAAGAGAGAAGATTTGGTCCTCTGCCTCCTAACACGACAATTTCTAGAAGATTACGCTCTACCCCCATCATGGAAGAAGTGGTTGTGGTCACTATGGTCATTCTGGCCTTAGAGACACGACAATAGAAGGTTATGATAGCTCAGTTCCAAGGCGTTTTAGGAACATGTTGGATGACTGGGAAGAAGAAACTGTGGTGTAATAACTAGATGGACAATGAGCTCAGACTCGTAGGAAGCATTATTGGACGGTGAAGGGCATCCTTTCCCAAGTTTTATTATTTTCTCCAAGCACCTTGATGGAGAGAAACTCATCTCTATCTTCTTCTCCTTCTACTCACATCTCTTCTTCAAAGGGCCCTTTTCATGCTCCCGAGCCCCCGAATCTCCAAGACATGCAGCAAGAAACGACTCATCGAAAAGTAGAGGACATTCCTGGAGCACATTGAGTGCTGTGACCTGGAAGGCCCTTCCTCATTTTGCAAACTCTATATCCTTCCCACCAAGGAAAACAAGGACAACTCCCCCAGTGCAAAATCTCATCGTTGTCCAACTATCAAAGAAAAACCAGAGGAACCAGTTTCCGGTCACTCTCTCAAGTAAATTCATATCCACCTAGTTTCTTCTTTTGTTGTTTTAGTTTTCACTTACAACCATCTAGTAGATAGCTCAGCTAGAATTTTATTCATAACTGTTGTTAGCTCGTCCAACTCCAAATCTTATTTTCGTTACTATAAGCTCGGTTTCCCATTTATGGGAAGGATTGTAAACGTAGTTTCTGAGTGTCTGGTTTCCCTTGCATGAGTAGGATTTTGTTGTTAGTTTATTATTGTTTTGGACTTGAATGGGGGCTTGCTTCTCCTTGGGAACCCTAGTATTTTTTAGGATTTCGTGATTGTATTTCTTGTTGTACATTAATAGATTAAAGCTTTGGAATTTACAAAAAAAATGTCTATAGAAATAGAATGGAGTTGAGAGGAGACATCACTGCATGATTATGGAAGTGATGAAATTGAGACCTAAAGTGACACCGACCTTGTGGTGATGCTATATTTCTTTTGTTTTTTAGTTTTTCATCAATTATAATAATAATAATAAATTATAATCCAAGAAAATTCTATCTAAAAAAGGAAGTTAAATAATTTTATATACATAATTTAGTTATGTTAAAGTTATTTGTTGTAGCAAAAAATAATGAGAATAAAGGTATTATATATGTGTGTGTGTGTGTGTGAGAGAGAGAGAGAGAGAGAGAGTAAATGTATATACACATGTCACTCGTTAAATAGAGTTGACAAAGGTTTTTAAATATGACATAGTATGATTTGATTTTTAAGGGTTTGGTAAGGTTTCTTGTAAGTAATATCTGTATGGTTTTAAGGTGTAATGCATCACTTACTCCTCCTCGTGAAAGAATTGAGATGGAGTGCTTTGTGCAAGCTATATTCGAACAGTGACAACCTGGTAAAGCCCGGTGTTAACTTGGCCATTGTTGAACGCAATCCTAAAAATATTGGGTTCTCCATGCAATGTTCCATCAACTGAGTACACATGTTCTGCATGATATTAAGATATAAACCCAAGTGCACAAACATTAATTACTAATGATACTAAGGACATAATTAACACTTTGAATGTATGATGTTTAGAGAATTCATTGAAGTTTGAAAATTTAAAACATGACTATATAATGGTCAAGGATTGTAGTCTTTATTAATTTTTTATGAATACATTTGTATTCGGATTTTAAATTGAATTTAAATACAAATATATAACTACAATATTGGACATTCCAATACGTTTAACCCTGAAACCATCACAATAAGCATATGTCGTCTAAAATCAACCACATACTATGCATAAGTTGCACGCAAACATATCCACGGGTACGCATTTTTATTTATTTAAATTTCAAAGGACGAATATCAATTATATGCATCCCTCATCAAAATGAATGAGGAGAAGTGTATTTGCTTATTTTGAAATTCCATATTCACCCCATGGTTTCCTGATAAATACATCCAGAAAATTGAAGTAGTTTAAGCATCAAATCTCGTAAAGATAGAGGTTTGAATATGTAGTACTCCCAACAATCTTAAAAGTAAAAAGGATCAAACACAAGTGTCTTGCCAACCATAATAAAATTTGGAAAAGAAATCAAACATAACTGTTTAAAAATGCTCTCTATGTTGCTGTCTACTTATGGATAGTCTTTTAGCATGGCTGGGAAGAAGCATTATTCTGGTTGTCAATGTATTCAAACAAACTCTCATCATAAAGTCCTCTCATTGTCTCTTTTTCCAGAAAACCTTCCTTATTCTTATCTACTTTGTACTGGAAGCTCCATTTGGCCTTCGGTGCAACTCTGCAATTGCATTCTCAACAATGGAATTAAATTTTTGAATCAATCCCTATTTTTCTTTAATACAATTTTGATTTAAAATGTTTCCTTATATCTGATTCTTAATAGATCTTGAATAAAAAAGTATCCATATGGTGAATTTCTAAACCGTAAGTGTTACAAAACCCTTTCCAATTCTAAGGTTAATCCCTACCCAACGAAAATATCCCCTTATAGTAAACCCTCTAGTTAAATACCTCATGTTGATCCCTCTTTCCAAAATATTTACATTAATTATGTTTAAATAAATATTAAAACTCACAACCGATAGTACAAAATGCCTCGAGAGCCCATCCAGACCAAAAGTAATGATGTCCAACCCTCCAGTAGTGGTACTTTATAGATCCCATGACCTAATGTTGTTCCTACTCCTAAGGTAACAAAGCCACCTTTACGTTGCACTGCTAATAACCCACATGTGAGGGCTGATAATAATTAGAGTATTATCGATTAAATAGCCAAATCACCTGTAGGCTGTAGCTATGTCATCCTTATAAGTCCTCTTACTTTCCCTTATAAATGAAAGGCCTTACAAGTTCTCAAAACAAAAAATTGAATTTATATTTCAAATTATACTTTCCAAATATGTAAACACAAAATGCTATGGAAAAACAAAAGAGTTAAAATCTTAGATGGAAAACTATAAAAATAGAGGGAAATGATGGCTTTCACGAGTTATAAACAGTTCTAATGGCATATCCAAAGCAAATGAAACCTGGGAAAACCTGATTTCCAGTGCACGGCTCAGAAAATCAACGGCATCAACAAGGTCGCAAGCTTTCGATCCATCGCAACCCTTTCGAAACAGAGTATCGGCATCCTCCAAGGTTTTAGGCTACCGTAAGGACTCTTGCTCAGCAGCCGCAACTTCTCTATTACTGGCAGCTTCTCTATTACTGCAACCGGAGCATCACAACCATAGTACATTTTGTTGAATAATTCTAAATTTGCAATACCGTTCTCTGTTTATTAACACTACTGAGACAACTCAAAGAAAATATTTTGTTTTCTTATACAAAAATTTCCCTTGCAATATACCTAGCGAGCGAGTCTTCTGTAAGCAGATTTGATATCCTTGGTGCTTGCAGACCTCGATACTCCTAGAGTTGTGTAATAATCACCTGCCACTGCAAATGAACCGGTGCACTCTTCTGTGTTTGTGATTGCAATTGAAATCGTATGAAAGCTTCGCGTTCCTCCATAAACCCTGCCCACCATTGAAGAACTGAGAAGAATCTAACCGTAGTTTTGAAAACTCGGACTGCAATCTAAGTGCCCCTGAGTTGCTTTTCCCGACCATGATTCCACCCATCAGTATAGATGTTGATGCATTGTTGTTGCAGGGGAAAACACACAAAGATGGCGCACAAGACATGGCCATGGTTGTTGTTCTATGGATCGAATTGTCTGAAAAATATTTACACCCATTGTTGTTGTTAGTTTTTTACGAGACAGGTGGCGCCTCCTCATTCGCCGTCGACAGATGGCGAAGGGGCGAGAGGTGCCGCTCCCTTAAAATACGCCTTCAGCGTAATTATTTTAGGTGTAGATATTGTAATTGAATTTTGCATGTCTTTTATATGGTATCATTGTTGCAACATATTGCTTTTGGTTATCTTACTAGTGTTTTTTTAAGTGTGGATGATGTGCATTGTTGTGTTTTGTGTGGCGATAAGTATGTTTAAGGTCATTTTTTCATGTTTGTTATTGTCGAAGCAATTTTATTGGTGTCCTTGAACCACACATGATGTCGTCAATGCATTACATACCCTAAAAATCATTATGAATGTTTATTATTCATTGTTTTGGTATTAATTCTATAATAACTCTACAAACCTTGGAGATGCATTTCTCTCATTTGCACCTTTCTTTTGGATGATAGCACTTAGAGCTTGGTTCATAATTTATGAACACGAATTTGAAAGCTTGAAACCATTATTAACATTGCTTACAGAGTGGTTTGGTATCAATTCTACAATAATTCTACAAACCTTAAAAACCCTCAAGGTGTATTTCTCTCATTCACATCTTTCTTCTGGGCAATATCACTTAAGGCTTGGTTTATAATTTATGAAGAAAAATGGAAAGCTTCTATTCCTTTATCTCTAGCCTTATTTGATTATTATATTAAACTAATAATTAATATTTTTTAACCTTATTTGTTTAATTATTTTATTCAAATTAATAATATTTAGTATTTAATTCTAAAATAATTAAAAACAAAAACTAAGCTACAAGGTTATTTTTCTTTATTACTTCAAACTTTTCAATTGCAAACATATGAAGTTAAGACAATAATATTTGAAAGTGAAATGCAATAGACATTATTTCCAATTTTATAAGTTTATAATTAAATATGTATTTTCTTTACTTGGTAACTCAAGAGCATTGGATACAGGATGGATCAGGGAAGGAAGATGGCGAGCAGTACTACGAGGATCCTGGGAGGGCCATCCCTGTCAGGGATCGGCCAGCCACGATGATCTGGGAACGTGACAGGTTTTTTGGACTGTATCCCCACCCTCGCGGGCATGGTTTTTTTTACTGTTTTTTGGCAGGTGGGCAGTATGATTTGCCTAGGGTTTGGAGCTTAGAAGATTGGTGACGTTTAGGGTTTGGGTGAAACTTCTCTTCTGCCATGGAAGATCTGGAGGCCGTTGGCACTGGGTGTGACAGGTTGGATGGACTCGATGGATGGGGGGTGCCATGTGGGAGGGAACACGTTGAACAGGTAGATATTCCTGTGTCGGGGACTGAGATGACACAGCCGGCGGGGTTGGAGCCTTTAAATCTCCCTTCTGACATTTCTCAGTGCGTTTCCAATACTTCGCCGGAGCAGTCAACACTTGGGAAACCGAAGGGCCCGGTGGTGGAACAGCAGTTCGTGGATCTGCTCGGAAATGCGAGCTGGAGGGAAGCTGGGGTTTTATTCTCAAAGGCCCTTGGGTTTCCAGATGAAACAACGCTGGGTGGGTCTGCAGAGGTGGTGGGATTTGACCGGGTTGCGACGGGAGGAGTGGCTCGACAGGGACGAGTGGGCAGTGGTTCAAGTGGGTTCTCGTCGGAGGAAGAACGAAGGGTTTCCCTAGGGGTTGCTGAGCAGAGGGGTTTCAGATCTCCGGAGCGGGACAGGGGTCGGGGGAAGGAGACCGTGGATGTTGCAGTAGGCTCGAAGAAGGGTGGTGGCGGAACTGTGAAGAAGCGGAGGAAGAGTTGGATCAAGGTTAAGGTGGTTCAAAACTATGCGGTGGGCGAAGACATAGCTTGGGGTAATGTACTGCAGATGGCTCAATTTACCCTTGTTGGTAGGGTTATGGGGCGAAATTTCTCTAGGAAGACGGTGGTGGACTGGGTTGAGGAAGTGTGGAAGGACCTGGTGGGTCATTTACCGGTGGTGGTGGAGCTGAATCGGGGGTGGTTTGCATTCAATTTCTCCAAAGAGGAGGAGCTGCGACGGGTTTTGAATAGGAACTGGCATCTCAATCATACTCCGGTGCTGCTGAAGCCATGGCACTCTTTGTTTGATGCCAGCCGGGAAAGGGTGGATGTAGTTCCGATTTGGGTCCGTTTGCCAGCCCTTCCACTGCACTTCTGGGACCTGCAACATTTCAAACGGATTGGGGCTATATTGGGGACCTTCCTGGAGGCGGATATGTCTTTTTTGGAGACTCACAGTCAAAAGGTTGCGCGCATCCTGGTTAATATCAATATCAGAGAAGGACTGGCATAAGAAATTAAGCTTGAATGGGGACCAGAGATCATTTCCCAAATTCTAGACTACGAAAATGTACCATTTCGGTGCCGGCACTGTCACGCTTATGGACACCCTGTATCTGATTGCAGCCTTCCATTTCGTAACCAGAGGGGGGGGCGGAGAAATCTTACACCTGGAGCTGAGGTGCATTACACGGAAATTGGATCGGGTTCTTCTGACTATGTCCATTCCTCCCCTGATGACCTTGGGAATACGCGGTCCGGAGATGATCCTTGTCATAAGTGTCCGGTGGTGGAGCATACTTTGGCAGAACAGACGGCATTGGTGACCCCATGTCCGATTGCAGATGATCGTCGGGGACCTGCCCTCCATGGTAACACCCCTCTCTCTTTTTCCCATTCTGACATGAACCCTGTTACATTAGTGAAGCATGATTGGGTGGAGGGTTTACGCAACCTCTCTCACTCGAACATTGTGGAACCTGGGGGGCCTCGGTATGGTGATTACGATGGTTTGCAGGACGTTACAGCTAAGATTTCTCCCGCTTTGGAATCGGTTTTGGAACCTGTTATTGCCAGTATAGGTGTTGTGGATGATACCCCTCGGGGTTTTTTTGACCCTGATCTAGGAGATGCTCAAGAGGAGGATTACCTCTCTCCCTCGGAAACACACGATCCGGGTTATTTCCTACGCTCCTGTATGAAAAACTCCTCTGCGGGGCTGGGGAATGTCACTGTTCCTGCTCGTAAGGGAAGGGGAAGAAAATCTAATATTCAAAAGGCACAAACCCGGGCAAGGGTTGATCTCCTGGAAGGGAAACAAACTTCAATTGTTAAGGCACTTAGAGCAGGGAATGCCTTGAAGAAGGGGCGTACATGAAGATTATGTCTTTCAATTGCCAGGGTTTGGCTGGGCCCAACAAGAAATCAGCCTTCAGAAGGGTGCTTACTCTTGAACACCCGGATGTGATTCTGCTACAAGAGACCTTAGGTGTAGGAGATGTTATTAAGAATCGTTTGGAAAGCTGGATTCCTGGATGGTCCTTTACCACTTTGGATGTAAAGGGACGCTCTGGGGGTTGGCTGTGGGATGGAGGCAAGGTAATTTCAAGCTTGTGAATTCGTGGGGAATGGATTCAGTTCTTTGTGTTGATGTTTTGTTGGTTGATCTGGGGATCATTATTAAGGTGATCAATATATATGGGCCTTATCTGCATCGCATGGAGTTTTGGGACTCTTTGTTTGGAAACCCGCTCTTGAGTAGTGACACACTGATCATCGGGGGGGATTTAAACTTTTCTTTGGGGCTGAACGAGGTATGGGGACCACATGCTCAAGTGGATTTACTGGCTGGATACTTTGTTCAGAAGCTCATGCTGAAAGGCTTGCTGGATATAGAACCACTGAAGCTGAAACCGACATGGCGGAATAATCGCAGTGGGGATGCTAGGGTGGCGAAAAGGATTGATCATTTTCTGGTGGCTGAACAGTTGGTGGACAGATTGTTTCAAGTTCGAAAGTGGGTTGGTACCGGGGGTAACTCGGATCACTTTCCTATCTTTTTTGAGATTCAAAAGGGGCCTGCAAACCCTCCGAGCCCTTTGAAATTCAATAAATTATGGTTACAAGATGAGACATTTAAAAATCTCTTTCTTACTAACTGGATACATTTTGA
This sequence comes from Larix kaempferi, assembly GCA_027924585.1. Classification (NCBI taxonomy): domain Eukaryota; kingdom Viridiplantae; phylum Streptophyta; class Pinopsida; order Pinales; family Pinaceae; genus Larix; species Larix kaempferi. The sequence continues at coordinate 50,289,363 of BSBM01000904.1, forward strand.
TAGGGCTTTTGATCGAACTGCTGCCTTCCAATTTGCAGATAATATTAAAAAGATGAAACGACTGGTCAAAGACTGGGCTATTGCTAAGAAATGTAGGGAAAATGCTGAACTAAAACAGGTGGAGGATGAACTACAGCTGATTTATGAAGGTGAAGGGGGAGGACTGGTGACACAGGAATCCAAGGTGGCTTTAATCCGCTTGGAAGGGCGGCGGAACACCATGTTATGTGATATGGAGGAGACCTGGAGGTTGAAGAGCAGAGCGATCTGGCTGGAGTGTGGGGATGATAATACCAAGTTTTTTCATGCATACGCCCGTGGGAGAAAAGCAGCTAATACTATATGGAGTCTGCAGGATGATGATGGTATCACCCATGTCAGTTTTGATGAGAAGGCCAGATGTGGGGTAACACATTTTAAGAATTTATTTCGGGCTCCAAATCAGGTTTCTATCGCTGAGGTGATAAAAGTGGCTGAGATGTTTCCTAGTTTTGTTGATGATGATGGAAACAGGGAACTGATGAAGGAAATAACGGAGGAGGAGCTTAAAAAAGTACTCTCAAGCTTTCAAAAAGACAAGAGCCCGGGCCCTGATGGGTGGACTATGGATTTTTTCCTGGATCTCTTTGAGATTTTGGGGAATGACCTCATGGCAGTTGTAGAAGATTCCAGAGATACAGGGTTGATTCCGGCAAGTTTCAATTCTACTTTTATTGCCCTCATTCCTAAGTCTGATAATGCGTTGACCCTTAATGAATTCAGGCCCATCTCACTGTGCAACTGTATCTATAAGATCATCTCAAAAGTCATTGCCAGAAGACTAAAAAGTATTCTGTCACAACATATATCTGCTGAACAGTTTGGGTTTTTGGAGGGTCGACAAATTCATGAGGCTGTTGGAGTGGCTCAGGAAGGGATGCATAGCTTGAAGACCAAGAACCTGAAGGGATCCATACTTAAAATTGACCTCTCTAAGGCCTATGATAAAGTGAGCTGGATGTATCTCCGTCTACTTTTTACACATCTGGGGTTTGGTATTGCTTTTATTAGATGGGTTATGTCATGCATCACTACTGTCTCCTTTTCTGTACTTGTCAATGGTGCGGCTTCGCATTTTTTCCACGCTGAAAGGGGACTACGTCAGGGTTGTCCCTTATCACCGCTGCTCTTTCTGTTGGTTGCTGAAGGACTCAGTAGGGCCATTAGCAGGGCAAAGGCGGATGGGCTGTTTCAGGGGATTCCGGTGGCTCCAAATCTGTATATTACACATTTGCTATTCGTGGATGATGTCTTAATCTTCTGTTCTGGTAGCAGAGGGGATACCCGTATTTTAAAGGAGATATTGGATCTATTCTCTAAGGCTACAGGTATGGAGATTAATGCTGGGAAATCCACCTTATCCACACACTTGTTGAGACCGGAAGAGGAGGTCGAACTCACAAGGTTCTTTCCCTTCATTACTGCGGGACTTGAGGATGGCCTGAAATACCTTGGGTTCACGATTAAAGCAAACTTATATTTGAAGAGAGATTGGGCTTGGTTGATTGGGAAGGTGGAGAAGCGATTGATGGTCTGGAGCCACAGGTGGCTTTCACGTGCTGGTAGACTGGTCCTGGTCAAAGCAGTGCTGGAAGCAATTCCTATATATTGGATGTCATTAGCTTGGATACCTAAAGGCATTCTTGATAGCATTAGGAGGATCTGTTTCAGATTTCTTTGGAGTGGCAAGAAGGACGTACAGGTCACCCCCTGGATTAACTGGAAGAGACTCGCAGTCCCTAAGGGTATGGGGGGATGGGGGATAAAGAACATTTTCTTGTTTTCAAAGGCTTTGGCAGCCAAGGGGGGGTGAAGGCTGGTGAAGACTACTAGTCTCTGGACCAGGGTTATCAAGCAGAAATATTTGGCAGATGAAAGCATTGATGATTGGATTCGGAATCCTCGGAAGTCACATCTGGGGGGGATCGATGATTTGGAAGGCTGTAGTTAAATCTTTTGGCCTCATTGAATCCAAACTAGCATGGAATGTGGGGAATGGCGAAAAGCTGCTGGTTGGAAGGGACCCTTGGATGGGCTGTTCACATGAACACATTCTCCCCGGTCATGTTATTGAGGCACTTGGCAGAAGAGGGATCTACACACTGAATCAGCTGGCGGTTCCGAGACCAGTGGAGTCTTGGAGACAGAGTTGGTGTAGTGCACACACCTTGGGGCTTCAGGAACAGGAGTCAGATTTCATGGAGGTTTATACTCGACACTTGGAAATGACCAATGTACTGTTGAGTGATGAGGAGGACTCTCTGGTCTGGGAGGCGGACCCGGAAGGTAAGTACACCCCAAAGGCTGGTTATATTTTATTAAGCTCTGAGGAGGAACAGAGGGAGGTTGTATGGTGGTGGAAGTCCCTCTGGAAATTAAAATGCCCAGCTAAATCGAAACTTTTCATGTGGTGCGTACTCGAGAACAGAGCACCTACATGGGATATTTTGCAGAAGAGGTCCTTTCATGGGCCAAGCTGGTGTGTGCTTTGCAAAAGGGATAACGAAACTGCTACTCACCTGTTCCTTACTTGTCCTTTTTCTGTTGCTGTTTGGAAGGAGTGCACTGTATTGGTGGGGCATCTTTGCCAATGGGATGGAGAGTCAGTTGGGGCAGCTTGGGATGCTTGGTGGCGAAGGAACACTGTTAAAATTTTTCAGAATCTACCTCTGCTTGTTATCTGGGGGATTTGGGTGGCACGGAACACTGCTATCTTCAATGATAAGCCAAGTCTTCCTGAGATAATTGCAGCACAAGCCATAGGCATCTTTAAGTCACTACCTGTACATATTAGGGCTGACAATCAAAGAAGGAATTTGGAGGTGGAGATTGATCGCTCTCGGCCATGGGCATTTTTTGATGGGGCGTCACAACATAATTTGTGTGGGGGCGGGGCGGTTCTACATCTCTCGGAAACGCATTCTTACACTATTTCTATGGGTCTAGGGGAGGGCTCTAACAACTATGCCGAACTACAGAGCTTGAAGCTTTTATTAATTTTTGCACTTGAAAAAGGATGCAACACATTGACATGCTACGGGGACTCGATGAATGTTATAAATTGGATCAATCAGATTCAAGAATGCAGAAATGTGAGGCTGGCGATTACTCTCACATCCATCCAGATGATCCTTCTGCATTTCGTCGATATAACTTGCCAGCATGTTTACAGGAACAACAACAGGGAAGCGGACATCGCATCAAAGGAGGGGCTCATGAGGGTTTTTGGCACTTGGCATATTAAAGAATTTCATGAAGGACGAACACGGTCTTATTTTCATAGGCCTTTTATAGAGAATCTATGAAAGAAAAACAACACACTAACTATGGTTACAGATTCTGCTAACTGAAAGCTTAACAGCATTACTACTGGTTATTTTTGAAGAGACGGTCCAGAAATATTGATAGAAAACATGTATGAGATATGCCTTTCGGGGCTGATACATTTACCTATTCAGCATCATAGTATGTGTAATGTAAACTGAAGAAAGACATATCAGTTCCATCATAGGAATTTATGATCTTTATGAATTCACTCTTTAATGGTGAACCTACAGAATGTAATTTTGATCTCTACAGATGAATGAAATTACGCTTTTTTTTCTTGGAAAAATAAAATGTATTTTCTTTATTTAAATCAAAATTAATTTCAATTCAATTAATAACATGACAAATATAACATTAACCATATCTTAATTGTCTACTAATCATATCCTAATTCTTATCCTAATTGTCCACTAATCCTATCCTAATTCTCAAGTGACAAATATGACATATGTGGTATTATATCAATTGTGGTATTATATCAATTGTTGATTATTGCATACCTTTGTATGCCTTAATGATCTTGTGAGTTGCTTCAATTTTTTTTAAGGCAATGCATTTAGATTCTCCTATGTCTTTAGTAATTTTTTTATATTATTTATGTTTTTTTATTATTAAACTAGGTTTCCAGATTATAAAATAAAAAAATATGTTTTTATTTTTATTTTTAGTAAATAAGGTTTTGTGTAAATTTTTCATATTAGTTATGTTTTGTTAATGATTCAACGAAATATGTGTTTAGTTTTTTTTTTTAGATTTGTGTAGAATATGTGGGAATCGTATTATCAAACACATTCATTTATATAGAGTTTGTCTTAATTACACTAGCATAAGCATTGTTTTATGATTTTTCAACCGAAAAAAAAAACGTACTATTGCTATTCATCGAATCAAATAGTACAAAGATATTCACCTTTTCTAAAGAGAGAGATACATTCTGCATAAGCAAGGGAGTGGACCCATAGACTTCCATCAGTTTACATCAATCCATATACATAATACATATCATCTAGACTCATATCCCTACAGTACAGTATCTGTAGTAGACTGCAAAAAGACTTATCAAAATTCTTCTAGAAAAAGTAAATTTCACCACAATCCTGGATGCTGGAGTCCATCCACTCCTCCCAAGATAATATACCTTCAATACCTGTTAATGATCGCTTAGATAATTCATCTGCCTTTCCATTATGTTCCCGGAAGATATGTGAAAATGTAATCCTTTCCTGCAAATCTATCTCCATTCTGACGCGTTTACACCAATGTGTAAGAGCCAAAACATTTATTTCATATTCATTTAAGGCCCATTTAATAGTGACCCTTGAGTCACCAAATACCATTAAATTAACCAGTCCAAATATATTGGCACATCTCAGAACACACCAGAGAGCTAAAAGCTCTGCTTTCATATTACTGCCTCGGCCACAGTTGAGACAAAGAGTAAAGAAATGTTCCTCATTTAGATATATAACACCTCCAGCCGCACACAGACCATCCTGTGCAGCTCCATCAAAGAAACATATGGGTCTGTTTACAATGTAAGAAAAAGGTTCAACCCTTCTGACCACTGCAGGTAAATAATGTTCAGAATAAAGCTTCATCATATTCAAAACAATAATCCCACAAGCCAATACATCTGGATCTTTATCCTGAAATGTACATAAATTCCGATAATACCAGAGTGCCCAAGATAAGAAAACAGGAACCTGTATGGTATCTATGGATTCACGGAACCAGCATAGCAATTCTTCCCCAAAATTTGTTCTCCCCCAAACCTTAGTGATAGAGAGTTTAGCACAGCAGAAATCCCAGACTTTCAGACTGAAGGAGCAATGGAGGAAAAGATGATTAATAGTTTCCGAGTTATCCTTACATAAAATACACCAGCTAGGTCCCATCCAGCCACGCCTAGATAGATTATCCCAAGTCTTTAGCGTACCCTGGAGAGCATGCCACAGAAAAACTTTATGCTTCAAAGCAATATTCCACTTCCATATTTTTCTATACCACCAGTGTTGTGGATAGATAAATTTCTCCTGCATAATCCTGTCATAAGCAGTTTTGGCCGTAACGATACCAGTTCTCTCATTCCCAATCCACACCAATCTATCCTCATGTTGTGTAAGGGTGATACCAGCCACTTCCAGAGATCTAATATAGTTATCCCAGGATCTGGCATCTTCATTAATAAGACCCAAATCCGAAGACTGAAGCCACTTCTGTCCAAATGTATTTCTGATACGATCCAAAGTGCAGATACCATATAATTTCAAATAATCCAGGATCTTGTTTTTGGGTTGTACAAGATCTATAATACCCAAAATATCATCTCTACCAATCCTGAAAGTCTTTCCATTTCCAACAAGCCATCTTATGTCACGTAGAATCCATCCTGAGGTTTTCAACATCCCACGCCATAAGGGAGAGCATCCCGAATTCAGTGGCATTTTCAATCTTATCCAATCCACTAGATTCATATTAATATACTTTGCAAAGGATATCCTGGACCAAAGATTCTGATTGAAAAGGCACCTCCAAAGACTTTTTTCCCTTAGTGCCATGCTAAAAGCATTAATATCCTTTATACCCCAGCCTCCAAAAACCTCAGGTCTGGAGATCGATTCCCAGCCCGTCATTACTAAAGATGCCCTGTCAGAACTCCCACTCCACAGAAAGTTGAAAATCAGTTTCCTGATAACATTTAGAATATATTTGGGTATTTCAAGGAGAGATAACCAATACACAGGTACCCCGAGAAGCACAGCCTTAATCAGAATTAATCTGCCACCCACCGAAAGCAACCTATTTGACCAATGTGAAATCCTAGTCTCAAATTTCCGCACCAGCCACCACCAATCTTTAATCTGGTAATTATTAGGTCTTAAGAAAAAACCCAAATACTTGAGGCCATCCTCTAAAGGAAAGCAATTGTATGGCAGAATAGACTCAATACCAAGTCTTATATCAGGATCCACATTCTGGTAAAAGAAACTGGACTTTGTAGCACTAACCTTCATCCCCGAAATTTTGCAGAAACAATCCAATATATTTCGAAAGACTCTCCATTCCGCAGCCGTAGCCAATCCAGCCAAAAGTATATCATCCACAAAGATTAAATGAGAAATAAGACAATCTAAGCCCAGATCTACACCCTTAAGTAATCCTTCCTGTTTAGCAAAATTTAACATTCTGCTAAGAGCATCAACAATCAATAGGAACAATAAAGGAGACAGTGGACATCCTTGCCGGATACCCCTAGTGCACTTAAAAAAGGAGGAAGGAGACCCATTGATCAAGATGGCTATACTAGCAGTTGTTACACAAGACATGATCCAATTTATAACAAGTGGGGGCATTCCAATTTGGATCAGGATAAGCCGCAAGAAGGTCCAGTTCACCCGGTCATAAGCCTTTTCCAGGTCAAGTTTTAACAACATAGCACTAATTCTTCTACTCTTAATAGAATGGAGAAGTTCCTGTGAAGCCCCAATGGCATCATGAATCTGTCTATTGTGTAAAAAACCAAACTGTTCTACAGTAATGTGATCAGAAAGAGCCCCTTTAATTCTTTGTGCTATAATTTTTGAAACCAATTTATAAGCCAAATTGCACAAGGCAATAGGCCTATAATCTCCAAAGTGTTCCGGTTTTCCTTTCTTTGGTATTAGAGTAACGAAGGAAGAATTTAAGGCACCTGAAGTAAAACCCCTCATCCTTGTATACTCTACCATTTGTAATAAATCAGGCCCCATGATATCAAAGAAATGAGTGAAAATCTCCACCGGCCACCCATCGGGGCCGGGACTTTTCTCACCTGCGAAAAGCTTCAACGTGTGTTCCACCTCCTCAAGGGAAACCTCCCTGCCAAGGGCAGCAGCCTCATCATCATCAAAGAACCTGGGAAAGAGACCAACAATTTTTAATTGCTCCCTAAGATCACTGTTGCCTTCTTCTTTGTAAATATTCCCAAAGTGCTTAAAAGCTGCCAATTTTAAATCCTCATCTCCTGAACAGATATTTCCTTCACCATCAATCAGATCCCAAATAGCATTCATATTGCGACGAGCTGAGGCATACGAATGAAAAAACTTAGTATTCTGATCACCATGTTTTATCCACAATGCCCTGCTTTTTAAACGCCAGCGTCAGCTCGATTCTTCTCAAGCTGTTTCACCACCTCAAATTCCTCCTGCCTCAACTTTCCCATATAATTTTCAATATGTATCTTATGAATTTCATCTTCAATAAGGATGAGGTCCTTCTTGTCAGCATCCTTCCTCTTCTTAATCCAATCTTTCACCAATCTTTTAAGACTTCTCATTTTGTTGCAGAAAAAATCCAAAGGATTTTCTCCCACAACATCAGCACTCAACCAGAAATCTTTAACCAATTTGCAGAATTCATCCTCCAACAACCAGGAATGATTGAATTTAAACGGAATATTAGATTTAAATCCGTAATCATCAAACTGAAAAAAGATGGGCCAATGATCTGATACCTTATACCCATGAGTCCAGGCCCGGTATCTTTGTAACTTCCCCAACAAGGAAACCTTAGCCAAAAACCTATCCAATCTCTTGTGTACGCCATCATCTCCCCCCCTGCCATTACTCCAGGATGGACTCAAATTTGTAGGCACAATGTCAATAAGCTCATGCTTCAATAGAAATCTACTGAAAAAATCCGCCCAGGGATCAAGTCTGGCCCTTCTCCCCCATATTTCCGAAGGAGATAAGGTGAAATTTAGATCTCCAGCGAAAATAAGATTTTCATCTTGTAGAAGACCAGAATCTGAAAGAGAGTCCCAAAAAACCAGTCGATTCGAGTAGGGAGCATAACAATTGAAAACAGAAAAGCCAAGATTCAAACCAATACACTGTCCTTTTAACAAAATCCCCCACTCAGTCTTGAAAGAAAGGAAAGAGTATAACAACGGATTCCAAGCTACAACCAAACCTCCTAAGAGACCAGAGGCATCTACAGCAGAAATCTCCCAATATGGTAAAATATTCCCCAATTTTGTCACAGCATCAACCGCAGAACACATTGTTTCTTGCATCAACACAATACCGGGTCTAGTAATTTGTAGAAGGTTGGATAGGGCCCTAGCCCTCAAAACCCCACCCAACCCACGAACATTCAAGGAGACAATAGACATTAGGAAATGTCTACAATGGGTATCTGTGCTCTAAGACCCACCTCTTTACCAACAGAAGACTCCCCCTCGTCAACAATAACTCCGTCAATCCTTAAAGGCTCAGGATCAGACCCTTTTTTCTTTTTCCTGGCTTTTCTGATCGTCACGTTCTGAAACTTTGGTGGTATTGATAATACATTGGAATCCTTCGCAGGGAATTTTGAAAAGATGCTGAGAGGTTCCAAACCACCCTCCCCCCTGACACTACAATCCCCCAATGCTTCAGAGACAGAAACATCTACCAATTTATCCGGACAAGAATCAACCAAATTTATACTAGTATGCTCAGGAGTGGAAACAGAAACAGTCTGTGTCTCCCCAGAGGGAAATCCTTCGGAAGAAGAACTAGGACACAAAATGGGTTGGTATAACTCTGTCTTACCAACAGGATTTTGACAATTATCAACACCAACCTTCCCAATAACAGATCCAGGAGTGGACAAACCATGCCGCAACTGAACCATTCCCAAAGAAATTCTTCTATCTAAATCTGATTCTTTATCAGTGATAAATTCCAATTCCTCATTTGTGAGATCATTAAAAGCATCATCCAGGGTAGGGTTTATCTTACCAGGAACCAAGGTCTTCTGAGGAGTCCGCTCCAAAGTAACCGGACCAGAGTGGGTAGGTTTAGAGGAAACCTTCACCGTAGAAGCCGGACCAGAGGAAATAGTGTTATCAGCACCTTGACGATCCTCTATCTTCAGACCTGACAGACGGGCCAGACACTTCGCCCTAGTATGACCAATCTCCCGACAAATATAACAACGAAATGGAATCCTAAAGAAATCCAAATTTTGTGTCCAGCAACGGTCACCCCAGGCAATCTCAATAGAGGCCGGCAGCCCCATTCTCACATCCAATTCTACAAGTACCTTGGCATATCGCCTGTCAATGCCGAGAACAGAGTTCTTATCCACCTTGATACATCTACCCACAGAATTTGCAATCCCAGCCACTGTTTCCTCCGTCCAGATTTCAATAGGGAGAGCAGGAACAATCATCCATAAATGTCGTATACCTTGGCGTTCGTGGATGGGATCAAATTCCAAATGCCACCGCTTCAAATTTAAAGACCCCTCCTTAAACAACCATGTCCCTTCGAGAATCCGCAGCATCGTCTCATTCGAGGGAAAAATAAATAAAATCCACTGATTAACCAGCAGATTTATTCTCGGCGTATTCCCCACAAGCGGCGACCAGTTAATCTTTACCCACTCTGCTATCTCCACTTTTGATCCAAATGCATATTCCAGACGGCCTACCAAAGCTCGATCCGCGAGCATCTCGACCCTGTCCAAATGAGCATTCACCGGGATAACGAATCTCCGCACACCTTCCCGAGCTTTGTAAGTTTTAGTCCTCCGTCTGCGTCGAGCCTTCTCTCCCACCAGATTAGGGTTCCTGCCAAAACCCTGCGGCGAAATAGGAAAAAACTCAGCCCGAGAATCAACCACACCTCCGAGGAAAGGGCGAGAAAGGGAAGAAGTCCCATCTACATGAGACATAATGGCCCAGCGACCGGTGCTACCGGTGAACCATACACCTGTCCACGCCTGCAAAGGGGGGGAAAAAGTAACTATTACTACCCTTTCTGACAACTACCACCCGTACAGATCCTAGAGATCTGACTCCCAAATGGCACCACTCAAACCAGTCCACATCCATCCTCGATCCCAAAACAGATAGTTCCGGACGATTCTGCAGCTCCTATCTGCAAAACCCTAGATGTGACCTCCATCCTCGATCCCCTAGGCATTGTTTTATGATTACTTGGCATTTGGATGTTTATATATATATATATATATATATATCCTTTTTATGGATGTAAAAAAAAATTGTGTATTGATATTTTTTTTGTTAATAAAAACGTTAAAGATATTTTAGTTAGGCTCATTGTTTGTATCATTTGTTAATCCTCATTATAAGGAAAATGTTTTTTGCTAGAGGTTTTTGTTGATGCTTTTTTAAAAAGAGTTTAAATATTTGTTTCTAGCGAAGGCGAGCGGGTAAATGTTTTAGTGGATGTTTTTTTTACTGATACGTTTGTATAACGAAAACGCATCGGTACGTATAACATAAGGATGCACCGGTGCTAACATAAATCACCTAGCATTGCGGTCGCAGACACCAATAAGCGAAAAAAAAAAACACTAAAATATTTAAGCTCGTGCGTTTAAAAAACTAAAGTGCACTGGTTAATGTACATAAATGCACCAAAGCGGTATACATTCGGAAGCATAGCTATAAGGTTTAAATTTTTTGAAATAAAAAAACCGCGGATTATATTATTATTTTATTTTTATTTTTATATGTGGTATGGTTGTGCTACAAAACAACACCGATGTGTTTTGTATCAAGTGCACCGCGATAGGGTTAATTAAAAATATTGCCAAAATAAAAAGCCTATCACATTAATTTTTTATTTTTAATTCACATTTCCATTGTGGTTGTTGTAGATAAACGCATAAGTGCTTTATAGATTATGGAGCACTACTCTAGGGTTAAAAAAAATCAAAATTAAAAACCACGGATTATATTAATTTTTATCTGTGGTGCAGTTGTTCAATAGAACAACACCGGTGCGTTTGGAATCAAGTGCACTGCATCAAGGTTTAATAAAAAAAATACCAAACTAAAAAACCTATCACGTTCATTTTTTTCCATTTTCGGTGCAGTTGTTGTAGATAAGCGCACTGGTGTTGTATAGCTTCGCGACCATCACTTTAGAGTAAAAAAAATGGAAATTAAAAACCATGGATTATACTAATTTTTTATTTTTTATTTTTATTTGCTGTGTGTTTTGGATACAAAATAATATCGGTGCATTTGGCTATCAAGCACACTGGAGTAGGGTTAAATAAAACAAATTTATCGAATTGAAAAAACCATTTTTACCATCTCTACAGTGTTTTTGACCCTCCTGAGCACCGATGTCATACCTTCTTTGCTCATATGCCTTGCCATCCATGCTCCACGTGGCTACATTGCTAGCTTCCATTGCTTCCTGAGTGGATTTTGAATTTTGTGAAATAATGGGAAAAATATGAAATTTGGTGTACATTGCTAACATACCTCCTCAACGCGCAAGGGACAAGGTAAACTTTGTGTGACCTCCTAATTTAATTTTTTTGCGGATTAAAATTTCAAATTGAGCTTTATTTTCCCTTTAATTTAAAACAAATGAAAAAACTTGTGCGGTGCATTCGAGCCATTTGGCTCGCATCACCCATTGGCGCACCCTTTAAATTTATAGGGAGCACCGTTGACAGTGCATTTCAATTTGTAGCACATTGAACACACACTGTGTGCTTTATTCTGCATAACGCACCGCTAAACCAAATTAAAAACAAAAAAACAAAAAAAACAATCTTAACCGATTCACAGTCTAAACATGAACGCACCGTCTATACGATGTGCTAAGGTATAACATGCACATCATTATCCCAAAAAAATTTACAAAACTCACAAAGGTTTGCACCTACTACGGGCGCTCTATTAATACATGTGCACTGCTGCCGGTGCGATGACGTGTCCTCAACGCACCGGTGATTTCTACTAATGGATGCACTGCCAAACTAAACATTTAAAAAAAAACACCACGTTAACCAGTGCGCACTGTAAACAAGGATGCACTGGATAGATGATATGTTGACGTGCAACAAGCACACCATAATCCGAAGATATTATAAAACTCACAAAAACTTGCTCCTATCACGGTGCACTCTATTAATACTTGCACATCGTTTTCTATGCGATGAGGTATTTATAATGCACTGGTTCTTCCTAATAATAAACGCACCGCGACACTTAACTTATGAAAAACACCACATTATCTGGTGCGCATTGTAAATAAGAACTCACCGGGTTAATGGCGCGTTGATGTGTAACAAGTGCACCATTATCGCCAAAAAAATATAAAACTCACAAAGAGATGCTCTTATCATGGTGCACTCTATTAATACTTGTGCACCATTTCCGATGTGATGATGTGTTTAGAAGGCACTGTGCTTCCTATTGATAGAAGCACCGCTACACTTAACATAGTTAAAAAATACCATGTTATCCAATGCTTTTTGTTAACATTTATGCACCGATTTTTCGATGCACTAACGTGTAACTTACACACCGTTATCCTTACAAGAAATATAAAACCTACAAAGAGTTGCACCTACTATGATGCGCTCATTAAGATGTGTGCACCGTGTAAGGTGTGATCATGTCTCTCCAATTCCCTAGTGCTTCCTATTGATGGATGCATCGAAAGATGAAACATAATTAAAAAAAATTACCACACTCATCGGTGCGCTTGTGTATTCTAGCACACCCTTTGTAGTGCTCTTTTGTTCCAAAAATGCAAACCACAGTGCTTGACTATAATTTAGGTGCACTGCTTGTCAAATTCAATTATTTTGAGAAAAAAATTATTCTTTGATGTTAACAAATAGCATGCTCATTTAATGAAATATTTAATGTTTTTTATGTCTATCTATGAGACTAATAGATTCTATATGTGTATTAGAGATGTCAATGGCGAGAGGTGGCTCAGCAGTAGCAGGCATGAGTAGACCCATACAAGTTTGTGCGTGAGTGGGAGGCGAGAGAGAGGGAGAGGGATTTGTAACCTCGCCCCATCACCTATCATACACAATACTTCTTGATGGTTGTAGGCCTCTTGGAGTTCTATCAGGAGGTTACATCCCTCAAGGGAATTCTACTTTGTTGGCGCAGTTTGTCCATCATTGGGATCACAAGAGAGGCATTTTGAATTGGTATCGATCAGTGGTTCCATCCCATTAAGGAGGATATTTATTTCATCATTGGGATATATAAGAGAGGGGAGGACTTTCCTCAGTTTCCTGATGTCCCAATAGGTGTTGTGCTAGAGAGTTAGCTCATTTATTCTCAGAGATATATCAGTGCCCACATCCTCGATCCTGTTCATTTTTAGGTGCATGGTGGACAACTCTGGATTGGTGCTTTCGACGAAGAGGAGGTTAGGTGCCTTTCACTATTGGTTACGACCATGGCGCACCTCATCAATGATGGGCAATGCATTAGTTTCCCTCTTTTATGTTATGTAGATTCTTTAATGCAGACACCTAAATGCATTAGGTGGTCTGCCATTTTTTAACGACAGTTTTGTTTTGCTCTGGATCGATGTCGTGCACTTTTTAATGGGAGGGCCAATTTTCCTTTTGGTTCAGAGCTTTTTTATTTATTTTTTGAGAATATTTCGACCATGAGACCATCATTTGACCACCTCCCTCCTAGGCCAATGGCCGAGGTGCATATGCACATGTGCAGATAGATGATGCCCATAAGGGGTCAATCTGATTTCCCAACTAGGATCACACCAGAGGTGTTGGATATGCTAGCCAATAAGGAGGATTGTGCATTGGACATTCTTCCATATACGCACGCGGGATTGGACTGGAGAGCATGTCCCCACATCTTTTTCGCCCAGGTTGAGCCATCATATGTGATCCAAATTTATGCAGGAACACAATAAGATAGCATATACAAAATCATATACAAAGATATATTGCAAAGAACATAGTGATACAATAAACACATATTCTATTAAATAGCGGAAATAGAATAGACTATAAAATACAATAGCTGAAATGGTGGTAGTTATCTCTGAGAAGAGATGTGGCCGCTATGCTCATTCGTACCAAGATGAATACAAAGAGAGGCCGAAAGGGCTTATTTATCATAAGCATGAGGGAGGGAATCCCAAACATCCAAAAACCTAACCCTAGAAGATGAACCGTCATAAAGTTTGCGGCCCCAAGGTGGTTAGTTGAACAATCAACTTCCCGGGGTCATAACTTTTGCATATAATCTCCGTTTGGGGCGCTTGGTAGCCCGTTGGAAAGGTCCATCCGAGATTTACAAATTTAGACCAAGGCCAAAAGCATGTCGTAGGCAACCATTTGGCCCCCAAAAGCATGCCATAGGCAACCATTTGGCCCCCCAAATCGCCAAAAAAGGTCGTTTAGGGCCTCAAAACGGCCCCAGAAGTTTAGGACCCGAAAAACCGTAGAAAAATTACTAGAAAATTGGCAAAATGGGAAACTGTTTTGAGCCAGTGGAATAGGTGGGTGGCCACCGATATCCATTTGGATCAATCCTCACCCCTTAGAAAGCAATGGTCTCCATTGTGTCAAATCCCTTATCATATGTCGAGCTGTGTGTCGAGTTGAGCTCCTGGTGCGGCATTTGCTGAAGTGGAAAGGTTGCCTTTCTTTGAAATCTTCAGAGGGTTGTAATTGTTGTTGTTGGATGCGCTAGAGTTGTTCAACAGTTTTGGTTGTTGTGGTATCCTTGGTCTGCACCGATGTGGAAGGTTTCTTTTTGGAGGAGCACCTTGAATGCATGGCCTTGCACTGCAGAGGTACTCGAATAGGCGATGCAGCACTGAATTTTTGTTCTTTTTGTTTCTGCTGAGTATAGGGATAATGTGCAGAGGTTGTGGATGTCTCTGCGATATGATGTTCTCCTTTAATGGACATTGCGAATAGGGAAAATTAACCAGTGTGGGATATTATCTTCATGCCCTGCTTGGTTGGGGTAGGTGAAACTGTCTCTGGTATCCGATAGAGTTGTCCTCCCAAAGTGACAATGACACTGCGAGGTCGTGATTCATATATAGCATGACGCTTCCACATATATGGCTGTCCTAAAAGAACATCACATACTTCAAGTGGGGCCACATCACACAATACCTCATCTTTGAAGGGCTTGATGCCATATGGTAGATGACATTGGTGACTAACGCGGATCCCTCATCCTTGGCTTAGCCATCCAATGGTGTATGGTTGTGGGTGTGGTTCTATTGGTAGCTCCAATCTCTTGATGACTTCTGCTGAGATCAGGTTCTTCTGGCTGCCACTATCCACAACAAAGTGTAGGGGAATTCCCTTCACCCACATCTGTGAGTGGAAAAGGCGCTCCTCTGCCTCCGTCTCTTCAGGTTCCTCTGGTTGAATCTGCGTGGTGGAAACAACGACACTGGGTTCTGCATCAATGATCTACTTCCCTTTTTTTGCAGCTGTGAAATTAGGTTCTGAGTCAGAATCATAACTGGTACTTGATTCTGAAGCTTTGATCTCAGCCGCCAATGACTGTTTTGAGCGACATTCATCAGTGTTGTGTTAGGGGCTTTTGTGGAACTCGCACAACTTCCCGGTGTCCTTCTTCGTCTTTTCGTTACCCTTCCTCGCTTGTGGTTGGGACTAGTTGTCCTTTCCTTGCCCCGTGTTCTGTGAGCCAGAGTTTCCTTTGCCCTGCTTCTGCGCAGGTATGAAGTCACGATTGTTCTTTTGGTGAAATTTCTGCTCAATTTTGATAGCATATCGATAGGCGGATCCGAGTGAAGATATTTCCAGGAAATCCATCTTTGTTCGTATGTACCGATGTAGGCCACTGCGATATTTCAGTACTAGGTGCTGCTCAGAGTCCTTGATACCTAGCTTTGTGCACAAGGTATGAAATTTGTTGGTGTGCTCCGAAACCGTTTGGTCCCTCTCTTGATGCAGAATGGTCCATTTTGTGTACTCGTCATCATAGTTTCCCACAGGGTAATATTGTTCCTTAACAACATCTATAAAAGAGGCCCAAGTGGAATTGGCATCAAACAATCCAGACTCGTATGATGAGTTTTGCTCACAATAAGTTTCCCACCAATTTTTTACATGGGGAACAGCCTTGAGGAGCGCAAAGACGATCTTTTCCCCGTCGAAAAAATTGTGGACAAAGAAATACCCTTCTAGTAGATTCAACCATTTATCTATAGCATCGGCATCGATCTGGCCTTCAAATAAAGGGATATCAAAGTTAACTTGTACCTTGAAGGGAGTCGCATCTCCGAAACGACTACTTGTCAAAGGTGTATCTATTGTCGTCGGCATGTGTCGAAGGATCTGGGCGAAATTATCCATCATCTCGTTTCTCTGTCGCACGAGGGTTTCCTCGAGCAACAACTTGATAGGATCTCCTGCTTTGTCATCTCTCTTTTCTCCCGACATGGGAGGCCGTTTGGGGCGGCGAGAGTGGTCTTCCCCAAGTGAAACTAGTTCGAGACCCAACTCTCTGTATCCTGACCTCGTCGGGGACATGCACCGAGAAACAATCAAAGAGTAAACTGCTCTAATACCACTAATCCAAATTTATGCAGGAACGAAATAAGATAGCATATACAGAATCATATACAGAGATATATTGCAAAGAACAAAGTGATACAATAAACACATATTCTATTAAATAGCGGAAATAGAACAGACTGTAAAATACAATAGCTGGAATGGCAGTAGCTATCTATGAGAAGAGATGTGGCCGCTATGCTCATTCGTACCAAGATGAATACAAAGAGAGGCCGAAAGGGCCTATTTATCATAAGCATGAGGGAAAGAATCCCAAACATCCAAAAACCTAACCTTAGAAGACGAACTGTCATAAAGTTTGAGGCCCCAAGGTGGTTAGTTGAACAGTCAACTTCCCGGGGTCATAACATTTGCATACGATCTTTGTTTGGGGCGCTCGGTAGCCCGTTGGAAAGGTCTATCTGAGATTTACAACTTTTGACTAGAACCAAATACTTGTCATTGAAAACCATTTGGCCCCCCAAATCGCCAAAAAAGGTCGTTTAGGGCCTCAAAACGGCCCTAGAAGTTTAGGACCCGAAAAACCATAGAAAAATTACTAGAAAATTGGCAAAATGGGAAACTGTTTTGAGCCAGTGGAATAGGTGGATGGTCACCGATATCCATTTGGATCAATATGAGAAAGGTAATATTAGCGTTATGTTTAAATTAATCCAATTGCATTTTATTGTCTTATTTAATGCAAATGATAAATCTTCTAGCATTTTCTTTAAATTGTTTTATTAAATAGTTTAAGGAAATTATATAGTTACACTTGTTGTGTACTATATATTTTGCACATATTGGCACATTCGATGAGGAGGTGCCTCCTCCCGTTCATCCTAATAAGGATATGCAGGACGTTGAGCTTCCTGGATTACCTAGACCTACCCTACGATGTAGGCTAGACGAGAGGTTTCGACATGATGCAGTGAACATGTTCTCCACATTATTGGGTCAACGAGTAGTTTATCAAGTATGAGCCTCAGATATCATGCGAGACCCTAAGCTCCCAAAGTTATGGAGTATGATTCCCCATGATATGAGATTGTTGATGCAGTATGTAGTTGGCGCATCCATGATTTTAGATGCTTGGAGGTCGGAGGGTCAGTCTACATCATTTGATGAGGATGGCAGTCCTCATCAATTTTCACCTCCTCCTCCTCACCATGATGTAGGAGCTTCATCATCTCATGCTCCACCTCCTCCTCATTCTCCTCACCAGGATAATGACCGAACACTATTTACTCCTCCACACCCAACCGACCCACCACCATCTCCGACCCATCCATTCATCCTACCAGCCACCTGACCATCTCGTACTCCACTCACCTCGGCTCTAGATAGGATGGTTGCGTCAGGTGAGATCCGTCTTGATGGATATATCTATGTTGCTCTCCATTCTATTTTTTTTCCTGACATAGGTACTGATGCCTTTGCTGGTGGGGGTGTCGATGCCTCTGGCTTCGGTGGCAAATATATTGATGCCTTTGGTTCCAGAGGTGGACGAGATATCTTATAGCAGTTATTGTACTGGATATGGTCATGTTAATGTTTATTTATATGTTGATGGTCATGTGTAGATGTTTGCTATGTATGCTTGATAGATGTGTATGTTAGATAGTGTTAGTTAGATGTGTGCATGATGGCTATGTTAGATAATGCAGATTGTGTTTTGTTAGTTGTTATTATTAGATTTATGTGTTAGATGATGTTTAAATTTGTTAAATGTATATGTTAGATGATGGTAGATAATGTTTACATGTGTATGTTAGGTGATGTTTGATGCGTATGTTATATTATGTTAGCTATTTTTTTATGTGTTTGTATGATGGTGCTTATGTTTGATAAGTGATGACAGATGTGTATGACAATAGATGATGTTTGTTATACATGTGTGATGTTTATGTTAGATGATGTTTATGTTTAGTAGGTGGGCATGATGATGATGATGATGATGATGGTACACTACATGATGTTAGGTGATGGTGTTGTTGGCCATTGATTTGATGATCACATTGTAATATTTTTTTATTGTTGTGTATATATATGGACTTATTTTTTTATGAACTCAATGAGCTGTCAAATTATTTTCTGATATTTATCTTCATGTGTATGATGTATTTTGTTTATGTCAATGAGTGTGATTCATGCGTGTGATGCAATTTTATTTATGTATTTATGTCGAAGTCTTTTATATTAGCTATAATTATAATTACAAATTGTACACAATCACAGTTATAATTGCTAGTTACAATCTCATCTATAATTACAATTTACAATCATTATTACAATTTACAATCATTATTACAATTTCATAACTGCAAATTACAATAACAATCACAAATACAATAAGAAATGACTAATTAGATTTACAAGGTACAAATTACAACTTGGACAATTACAACTACAAATTTACAAACACAAATTGTAGTTGCAGTTATAATCAAAACTTGCAAATTACAATTACAAATTTGCAATTACATTTACAAATTTGCAATTACATTTACAAATTATAAAATTATTTACAAAATTGCAAAAATGTAAAATTACAATCATTTTAATCATCTTATCAATCAATTATGAGGTGGTCAACTATAAAATGTTTAATTGATCAATCAACGATTATAAGTCTTTTACGAGATGTCATGCATTATATGTGCGAGCCTTAAATTTTCCTGATACTGATATCCATAATGTGTTATACAAATCAATTGCAAATAATTCTAGAATTGAACTTGTAGTTTTTTTTTGTAAATAAAAAAACGTTGTATTACTGCATGGAAAATAGATACATTTTGCGCTTACAGCGTTGCTGAGCTAAGAGTCTGAAACCCAAAATAACACAAACTGAGACACTACCATTATCACTACATTACAGAGCAAGAGTCCATGAAAAAACAACCGGACCTCTTCAACATCAAAATGACCTTCACAAAACAGTACCCCCTACCCATATCTCGTTTTATAGACAGAGATACAAAAAAAAGTTGAAGACATAAAATCGTAAAAATCATTCTAAGGAAAATCCGAAGATCGGACAACAATTTTCTCCAGAGCATTGATGCTCGCCTCCTTCTTTTGAGAGATATACCCTCCCTGATTAACCATAGCCGTCTGTAGAGGCGGAGCTTGCTGGTACGATCTCCTGCTAGAGACCTAATTCCCCTGAGCATCCAGGCCCGGGTAAGAGAAAGAGAGGCCCAACTTCTTAGCTATGGCATCTATTTTTCAATGCATTAACCTGTTGTTTGCATTGTGAGCCTTCCAAGCCTTGACCGGTTCTTCATCTCCTTGACATTTAGCGTTACCACCCATTGCAACATGGGCCAGCAGGTTTTTAGTGACCCAATATACCATAATCATTCTATCATAGGCCGAAGCACGGCCCGTGGTGGTACCAGGATCAATGACCCAATCCTCCACTTCATTCTTGACCTCATCAAACGGGAGAGCTTGGACCTTTCTCCACAGATGTTTCTCGATAACCTCAATGTCTTCCCTAATGGGCTCAGGGATATGTTTGCGGAAGAAAGTGGCCGCAGATTGAGCTTGAGCTTGAGCCCAAGTGACCCGTCCCGGACCACGACCTATCACCTTGGCCTTGTCTTTACCTTTGTGGGTGGTAGAGGCAGAACCCCACCCAGAGAAATCACTGATTTCACATTTAGGAGTCATCACATATCTCAACACAGAAAGAGAACGACAATCAGGGGGACACGATAGCGCAAATCATGCCCTGGAAGGCACTCCTAAACAACTAACCGCTAAGAAACAGGGGCTAGCATTATCACAATCGGGACAGTAATGAGCCCAACACAGAAAGATGCTCACATATAAAAGCCGAAGGCTCATAATGACAGAGGCAGGGAAATAAATGGCCAAGTCCCATGAAGGACTGACCAGATCCTGGAGCATACCCTCGCCATTATACTGAATAATGAGGGCCATGATGATAAAATATTGACGCCGGTGCAAATCCAACATTCGGATCAAAAAATACCTGAAACCGTACTTATCCTTCCCTCTCATAATAGCCGACCTGTGGGAATTATCAATTCTCCGCATTAATGAACAGGTCAGCAATTCGTCATCGGAGTGACCTCCGACTCACGGCTGTAACCTTCTTGGGGCATGTGTTCACCGCCCTCCACCTGTTGGTTTCTGCCAAAGTCCAAAGCAGTCAGCTAGAGGCAATTAGGGTCCCATTCTTCATTCCTGAACTCTGCCATGTGGCCTGATGTGTGACCACCAACCCGGTCAGCATCCAAGTTTGTTAGAAAATCAGCAACCTTGTTAGCCTCCCGTCTGACGTGGTGGAAGGTTAACAAATTATTAGCGCGGACGAGGTGACTCAAGGTTTCCAGCCGATGAGAAAGCCTCCAGCTGGCAGTGACTTGCTCGGTCGTCTTCCCTTGCGCCAACCCTTTAGCCATGTGGATAATAATTTTAGAATCTCCCTCTATAGTAGCCGGTAATAAACCATCTCGAATGATCAGTTGCAGACCATGAATGAGACCATCAAGCTCGGCTGAGTTATTAGTATCATGACCAAGGTAGCTAAAGTAAACCTGTGAAATAGTCCCTTTCGCATTTCTGCAAACACCGCCATAACCAGCAGCCCCGATATTTCCACGCGATGCCCCATCGAAATTAGTTTTATATTCAATCTGCCCAGGTGCAGACCAGAAGTTGGGGCTGATGGGTTTACAGATCTTGTCCCGCCTACGCAGACCAAGCATATCATCTCGGTCGAGACCCCACCCTTTGGCAATAAGCAATTCCACCTCTGAGAGATCTCTCTCCTCATCATTCCACTGTCTACTTCTAATGGTTTCCTGAATGTTACAGACCAAATTCTCCCACACCTCCTCTTTACGATGGTTTTTATCCCTGAATATCCTCCCATTTATTTCCTTCCAAAGGTTCCAGCATACCATACCGAGAAACATCTGCCAAATCAAAGCTAATATTGGATTGCTAAAAGCTTGATCATTCCAAATGCGCAGAGTTTGGTCTGGTTGCCCATGCGAACGATCACTTTTTTGAAAAATCATGCAACCTCTATCCCAAAGGAAAGAAGAGCAATCACATTCATCCAGCAAGTGGCAGAGTGTGTCCTCATTATTTTTGCATAAGGGACAACACGAGGGGCCTTGTATGCCACGTTTTATAAGATTTTTGCCTGTTAGGACTCTTTTCCAAGCGATTAGCCAACATAAAATCATAGTTTTTGGCCATGGGTTCATCTTCCATAGTTTTCTCCATGGAGCTTCATCATCTGCTTCTCTGTTAGTATGTAGATCATACTCCTCCTTGATGCTAAAAACCCCTTTCTGCCTATATCCCCACCTTAGCTTGTTAGGTCCGGTTCTTCTGCGAATGTATATTTCTTGGAGCATTTCACCAAAATATTTGCCATCATCTTCATTAATTAACCCGGTCCACCACTGTTGGTCTAACCAAGATCTGAAAGTTTCCATGGGCGGGTTGGTTCAGTAGTGACAAACCTTGAGTTTTCCTTCAGTCAGACCACGAGCTCTAATGTTCTGCCACCTTTGATCACTCCCCACTTTAGGGAATTGATTCCATGAATCATTCCAGAAATTTGCCAACTCTCCATCCCCAATTTCCCAAAAACTGTGATCCTGAACCATCTTTCGCCCTTTCTGAGCCTTTGTCCATATGTGAGATCCCAAAGTATCTTCATTGTATCTGATCAGTTAATTGGTTTGTTGATCCCTGGCATATTTGACTTGCCAGAGTTTCTCCCATGGCTCATTGTTGTGGTTACACCATCTCCACCATAATTTGGATCCTTGAATGTCACTAACCACCTCCGGATCTATGAGCCCCAGACCTCCCTTCTCCATAGGATAGCATAAGATATCCCATTTGATCAAAGCAAATTTTGATTTGGATTCCCTGCCACCCCACAGGAAGTTACGTTGGATTCCCCTAATTTCTCTGAGAACCGATTTAGGAGCAGACAATAAGGAAAAGAGGTAAATCGGCATAGCCTGCAGGACTGATTTGACCAATGTTAGACGACTAGGAAATTTTAAAGGTCTATTAGTTCCAGCTATTGAGTCTACTTCTTAAGCGATCCAAAAGGTCTATTAGTTCCAGCTATTGAGTCTGCTTCTTAAGCGATCCAAAAGGTCCTGCCAATAAATCCTTCAAATAGTGCCCTCTGAGAGTGGAGCCCCCAGGAATTTAGTAGGAAGGGATCCTTTTGAGAAATTAAGAATGCAGAGAATGTTGCGTTGAGTAACACAGGGGGTATTGAAAAAGAAAACTCGAGACTTATCAGGATTGACTTCGAGCCTTGAGGCCTTTGCAAAAAGCTTTAGGATTTTCTTAAAGGTATGGGCTTCTTGGACTAAAGGGTGCCCCATTAACATAGTATCATCTACAAATTTTTGGTGGGTATGTTTGATCATTCCCTCATGGAGATTCAGACCTCTAATTTCCCCCTTCGCAGATAGGGAGTGAATAAGACGGCCAAGCCCTTCCGCCATAAGGATGAAGAGAAAAGGGGAGAGGGGGTCTCCTTGTCTTATACCACAGGAAGATTGGAGAATCTTGGTTGGAGAGCCATTAAGCAGAATAGAAAAGAAGGGGGTAGTGACCAGATTCATGATCCAACTAACCCAGTCTGAACCAAAAACATAGGCCTCCAACATACTACGCATATATTTCCAGCTTAATTTATCATAGGCTTTTCCAATATCAAGTTTGATCATCATATCTGGTTTCTTGGTAGTCTTCAAGGAATGAATAGTTTCATGGGCTAATATTATACCATCAAGAATCTGTCGACCTTCCAGAAAGGCAGATTGCTCAGGGCTGATCAAAATTGGGAGCAGAGGCTTTAACCGGTTAACAACCACCTTAGTAATGATTTTATAGATAACATTACATAAAGCAATTGGGCGAAACTTGCTTGGCACCTCGGCCCCATCCTCCTTCGGAATGAGAGTCAGAAAGGTGGCGTTAAATGCCTTCAGGACTCCACAACATCTACGAGATTCTTCCACAATGTCCGTAACCTCCTGTTTAATTAAGTCCCAAAAGAAATGGAAAAAATTTGTGGTGAAACCATCCGGGCTAGGAGCTTTACCTAAAGCCATCTGCTGCATGGCCTCTTCAACCTCCTGCAGGGTGACAGGTTTGTTCAGGATCTCATTGTGCTCGTTGGTGACCAATCTGGGAAAAAGTCTAGTATTCTGGGCGATAGCATTGCTTCGGTCCATTCGATCCTCCTTGAGAATGTCTTCAAAGTGGTTGTCACATACCCCAATTTTATTAAAATAATGTAATTATTTTATTAATATTCCTGAGACATTATGATTAATTTAATGCTAAGTAGGAATGGATGACTCAGCAGAGTCTCCAGAAATGGAATGTAAATTCTGAATAATTATTATTAATAAATAAATTATGGAGACAACAGCATGGGAGAGCTGTTAAAAGAGGTTACTGGTCTAACTGGTGGATGGAATTAGGTGGAAGGACAAAAGACAAGTGGCAGCATCCTCAAACACTTCCTGAGTTGCAGGTGGCAACTTCCCTATATTTTGGGGTCATGATTCCCCAAGAAAGTGGAATCTGAGCAGGTGGCTCATTAATGACAGTTAACCCAACTAAGACCTAGGCAATCTTTTAAATACTACTCAATGAACTGAGCTGGGGGTCAGCAATTGTTCTAGAGGGAGAATACATTCAGGTGAATGCTATTCAGGAGTCCCATTGAGGAAGTGGGAAAACAGTAAGGAAGTGTTTTGAGTCAGGAAGTTGCAGTAACTTGGTTCCAGTATAGCTGTTTTGGCTGAGGGAATTGTTGGCTGTACCTAGTTCCAGCCAGTTAGACCAGAGCAAGCTCGGGGGTCCTGAGAAGTGCTGTTTGGGCACTCTCCAGGAATTGGTAGGGAGGAACAGCCTCCCATCGCTGTTATTGTCTGCCATAGAAACAGGTTCTGCCACTCTTCCTGTTGTTTATTTAATAAATTAAATGTAGAATGGACTATCTCAACTGTGTTTTGAACAGTATTTATTTTCAGTAGATCAGTTTTTCTGTAATTCCTATTATCACGTAAATAGAGTAATTATCCTATGCAGAATATATTTGTTACTGTTACAGTAGTCAAATATTATGTTTATTTATTTCTAGAATTTCTATTAATAGTTAAATAATAGACAGAATATTAAACAGTAGTCATTCCAGAATTATATTTATTAAAACAATCATAAGAACAGACATAGATAAATCTTAGATTTACTGTGAGATATTTCCTACTAGAGAATGTACAGGAATAGTTTCTATTTGAGCAATATACCTGTATATATATATCTGTTTCATATTTCAGTCAACTATAGATACAGGTCATTCTTTGTACCGAGCTAAGGAGAACAAAACTCATGTCATTCTATTTATTTTTACTCAGAATATCATTGACAGTTATCGAATATCCAAAAGATGTGGTTGCAACCATGTTTCATCGTTTAAAAACTTCCCATACAATCTTATTAAATAAAAATCATAGTCAAATTTCAAACACAGATTAACAGAGTATTTATAGAACAAGACAAATATCTTGACTGGCTCGAGGCCAAGTCTTAGTACATAGAGACTTTATTGTTTCACGATCCAAATCATAAGCATAGAATCACTGTTCATTATAGAGCTTGTATTATATGAAATACACAGATCTGTCGTAGGTTGTCTTATCTATAGTCACACATTTTTAAACGCAGGGAAGCCATCAACGAGCGTAGCCATTGTTGGCTGTTACAACCCTCATAATTATTTATTGTATTAAGACTTATCTCATTTTCAGTATTACCCTTTGGGAGTGGATAGCAAACTTATCACGGCCGTAGCCAGACCTTATTAAATTGATAGGGTGAAAACAAAAGAAAAGAAATGCCTCATATGACAGACCGAACCTACAGGAGGTTTTATACATCGTTTATGTATATTTTCTTATCCACAGTTATATTCTATATTTAAAACAAAACACCAAAATTTCCCAACTCGTTTCCAGTCACCACCGAACTCAATCACTTTTACATGTATATATTATTTCGAAAGAGATTTCCCAGTTCGCCAGGGTTTACTCTATACTAATTAACCATTACAATAATGGTAGAAAACCATCAGTATTCTTTTGTTTAAACACTCAAAAATCCAAGAAAAACGCAGATAGACAGATACATGGATTCATCTACAGCAGAGTTATCATACTTGCAAGTATTGGAGAATGCAAAACAGTCCTTATATATTTTAAACACTCTATTCATTTATCAACACACAGAATGATACACGGCCACATGACAGGCCCAACATCACAGTAACTATTAACTTGTACAGCGTGGGTAAAACCCTACACATAGAAAATCCAATGACAATAACCACCCTGGCCTCATACAGTCTGAGCCGTGGATGGTTCTCCATAGACATGCCAGGTATCAACCCTTTCTTTTATAAACAAAACAATTTATACATGTGACTGTATCCATGTCACAAGAACCATAACAACCCATTATACAGGAGTTACCCTCCAAACTCAACCCTAGCACAACAAAACCAACAAAGGGAGAGACAGCCGTGGATAACCAGGCTTACCCGGAGGAGCCAGCGCTGGAGATGAAGCCCTGTGTACCTTCAGAACCGCGTGACCTGCACATTAACGAATGCCGAGAGATATTAATCACATTATTGAATGCCGAGAGTAGTTAATACTAGTGTAAATCTAAACAATCTATGCAAAACCAAAACTGTGAACCCATTATCTTACCAGAGCCATGGAGGAAGCAACCCGTGGACAACCTGGTAGCCACCAGTGGAAACACGTAGCGAAACCCCATTTCATTCGTCAGTTAGATGAGCAAGGGAAATTTCCAGTACTATTCTATTGACAGCCGCGACAGGCAACATTCCAGACGAAACCCTTAAGCTGGGAAAGAACCAGTCGAGAAGCACACCCCCAAACCCAAATGCACAACCACCTCTTGGATAAAAACAACAGCGAAACCCTGCCTCATACTCACACCAGCGACAGTGGAAAGCTGTAAGTAGCAGGTGACTAAAAATGGTGATGACAACGAGACCAGGATACAAATGAAAATGTAGCAGACGCCAATTCAGAGCTCAAGACTTCTATACTATCAGAAGAATGAAAATAACGTAACCAGAACCTAAGCAAATAGCCTGTTACAATGCCAAACTAACGAGTTCAGACATGGAGGGTTTCTCCCTTTAGAACCCGAGCCCGAAGGCAAAGACAATGACCAGGTAGGGTTTCATTATTAGCTTATATATCACCAAATGCATGGAGGAGAGCCAACCACGTAGCCATGTAATTTATCAACGTAACATGGGTCGAGTTCCTATAGTATGATGCAGTTCGAATAATTGATCACCGATTCCAAATCATTGCATGAATATAAACCTTGTTCAACGTATAGAGAAGCACTATGATTGATAATCATTGTATTATATATATATTGAAACCAAGCCATCGAATAATGTCAAGGGCACCTTATATATTTACCTACAATCATTTAAACAATGATGTAGTCAACTTTCAAGTGAAAACTCCATGTCCCTTAAAACCTTGAAATGTTACCATAACCATATGATGGGATACACCATTGTTATTATGTCCTATCATCATATTTCTCTCGATACTATTGTTAATTAAGCAACAATGAAAATAACAATATTTATTATCATGATGTCTAAACATAAATTCATCTACAGGTCCATACCATGGACATAGATTAAAACCAAGACAGAGTTAGATGACACAAGTTAAACAATAATACTAAGTGGACGTTGGGACCTTGAAACATAGATGAATATATTGGAACATCGCTAGAGGTGTCACAACTCCCACTCATGCTAATAACACATGAACACAGCAGTAATCACCGGTAATAGTTGACAATACATCACATAACGCAAACGTCACCTTATGCAGACATTAAACATGATACAAACAAATTGTTACAGTGATAGTTACATCATTAACATAGGGTCATGTTCATATCGCATTGGATACGATGGGAAACTTTGTAATTCATCGCAAAACCTGATGATACTGTCCCGGATAAGAGATACCATGTCGAGGCAGACTATCAATCTTAATTCAAGTATAAATTTTCATGAAAAGAACCTTACTATCCTACACGACAACCAGTAATAGTAAATAGATCTTCTTTAAGTTTATACAGTGCAGGGAAAAGAAGTTTGATACTTACAAAAGAAAATTTAATCACAGTGATCCATACTACACCGGTGTGCCTGCGAACAAAAGACAAATTTTGCATTAGCTCATAAGCTAAGTAAGCCAGTCAGCTATGGCTAGCTCTCCCTTTGCAGTTTGAAACAAAAACAGTCAACAATTAAAATCACAAAAATCACAATTGTAGTAAGACAGAATCTTTAAACAAGATTATGATTAGTTACTGAAATTAAACAGGACCAGGAATGCTATTAATTAACATTTATTGTTAAAATAAATTTTTTTAAATTTTTCAGAAAGATCGGGTAGTGACATGTGGTATCAGAGCGAGGTTCAGACACTAGGCTTGGATGTGACTCCACTAACTTCCGAAAAACAGTGACCATAAAAGAAATTTTTTTTTTTTATATATAAAGTACTAACATATATTTCGGTTTCATGAACAGAACAGAAAATTTCCTTTTTTCTGAATTTTTCAGACAGGTATGGAAAAACTGGGAGAATACACTGAGGAGGAATCTCCAAATGCAGTGACAAGACAGATGTCAAGAGAACCTGAGACAGAAGAAGCAATTGTTCACACCACTGAGCTGATGCAGACCATAAGAGGACTAAAGACAGAGATGGAAACAGTCAAGAAGGATAATGAAAGGATTCTAAAGACTCAGGAGCAGTTAAATCAGCTATTGATAGAAAAAATTCAGACTGAAGGAAGGAGCAAACGAGCTGACTCAGAAGAAGTTAGTCATCAAAAAGGGTAAAAAAGGACAAAACCAGCTAAATCCGACAGCAGTTCATCGTCTGAAGAAATAAAAGGACAACCTAGTTATCACACTAGCAGTGACAGCAGTGAAACTGAGCTGTACAACCGAAGGAAAAAGTACCGGCCTTATGAAGAGATTTCCGGGGAGTTTAAGAAGATAAAGCCCCCAACCTTCAATGGAGAATCTGAAACTGGAGAAGAGGCGGAATCCTGGTTATCCGGGATGAGAAAATATTTTCAGATCTATAACTACTCAAATCAGCTGAAGGCACGAATGGCCATCTACAACCTCTCGGGAAAGGCGGACATATGGTGGCAAGATCTGAAAAGGGTCAAAGGGATCAAAGAAAGAGAAGTTAATTGGAGTACCTTTAAAAGATACTTCAAGAAGAAATTTCTGTCCGAACAGTATTATGAAGAGAGGGCCAAGGAATTTTATGAATTAAAGCTTGGATCTATGACGATGAAGGACTTAAACAGTAAATTCTTAAGTCTGTTGCGGTATGTACCGTATTTTGTCGAAGAGAAACCAAAAATACAGCGGTTTCTTAGTTGTCTGCCCTATCATATCAAGGACAGAATTGAATATGACAACCCCAAAACACTGGAAGAAGCCATGCGCAAAGCCAATTTCTGTTATGAACAGAATAAAAAGAAAGAGGGGATAGCCAGCTGGAAAGCCAAAAAGAACAGCAATCAGATGGAGTAAAAGAAAAAGGAATTTTCCTCTCATAAAAGTTTCAAGAATGGCAAAAATGGAAACCACTTCAATGGTAAAAGCTTCCAGGGAAACAAAAATGGAGCTGTCAGTCATTCCAACAATTACAAAAACAGCAAGGAGACTCCTAATAACCATGGAAACTACACTAAAATCTTTGAGCGAAAAGAACCTGTCAAGTGCTGGGAGTGTAATGGGCCACATTATGCTTCAGTCTGCCCAAACAGAAAGAAACAAATCAGCAATATTCATACTGTGCAAGATGAAATGACAGTTGGGGATTTTGCAGGAACTATGCCCCGAATCAATGCAGCGTTGGAAAACCGCCAGGCTGACTACCAAACTTCCATGGTGGAAGTAGGAGGTATGATTGACAAAACCCCTATTACTATTTTAATAGATCCAGGTGCTAGTCTTAGTTATATTTCACCTCAGCTGGTAGAAAAATGTAATTTGACTGTTGAAAGATTTGATAATTCTTGGTCTGTACAATTAGCTACTGGGGCAAAGAGGAAAGTAAACTGTTATGTAAAAGAATGCATCTTAAACATGAATGATTTTAGAACTACAGTTAAACTGAACATCTTACCACTTGGCTCTTATGACATACTTATCGGAATGGACTGGTTGGAACAACATAGGGTCGTTTTAAACTGTTTTGACAAAACTTTTAGGTGTGTAAACAGTAGTGGACAGCCTGTAACTGTCAGGGGTATCCCTAGGAAAACAGTAGTTAGGCAGATTTCTGCGTTACAACCTAAAAGAGCAGTCAGAAAAGGGTGCAAGACCTATGCTGTAACTATTACAGATGAGACAGATAAGTCCGAAAGCAACCAGAAAACAGTAGAGAACATCCCTGTAGTCAATGAATTTATTGACGTTTTTCCTGAGGAAATCCCTGAATTGCCTCCCAAGAGGGAGCTAGACTTCACAATTGAGGTGGTACCATGTGCTGTTCCCAGTTCAAAAGCCCCGTATCGTATGAATATCTTGGAACTTAACGAGTTGAAAACTCAGTTAAAGGAGTTAATAGACAAGAACTATATTCGACCCAGTGTATCCCCTTGGGGAGCACCAGTGATTTTTGTAAAAAAGAAGGACGGAACTATGCGACTTTGCATAGATTATCGTCAACTAAACAAGATGACGATCAAAAACAGGTATCCGTTACCTCGTATTGATGATCTGTTTGATCAGCTACGTGGCGCTACGGTATTCTCCAAGATCGATCTAAGATCGGGTTATCATCAGGTAAGAATTAAAGAAGAGGACATTTTCAAAACAGCCTTTAGAACAAGGTACGGACATTACGAATTTGTCGTAATGCCATTTGGGCTTACTAACGCCCCAGCTGTTTTTATGTGCTTAATGAACAACATAATGCATAAGTACTTGGATAAATTTGTTGTCGTATTCATCGACGACATTTTAGTCTATTCTAAGAGTGAGGAGGAGCATAAAGAACACTTACGTATAGTCTTACAAGAACTGAGAGAACAACAGCTCTTTGCGAAATTCAGTAAGTGTGACTTCTTCAAAGATGAAATCCAGTACTTAGGACATGTAGTCACTAAGGAAGGGATTTCAGTAGATCCCGAAAAGATTCGGGCGATTGAAGAATGGCCAGTACCTAAAGATGTGACGGACGTTAGATCTTTCATGGGGATTACCGGTTACTACCGGAGGTTTATTGAAGGCTTTTCAAAAATAGCCAACCCAATCACTTCTTTGCAAAAGAAAGGCAAGAAGTTTGATTGGAATGCGAAGTGTGAAGAAAGTTTCAAGAAACTTAAGACCTTATTGACAACTGCACCTATTCTTAGAATAGCGGACCCAAATAAAGATTTCGTAGTTTGCACCGACACTTGTAATGATGGTTTAGGCGGAGTGCTGACTCAAGAAGGATATGTCATTGCTTACGAATCTAGGAAGCTGAAAATCCATGAAAAGAATTATGCCACCTATGACCTAGAATTAGCTGCTGTAATTCATGCTTTAAAGATGTGGCGACACCACCTAATAGGCAGAAAATTCACCTTACTAACAGATAATAAAGGTCTGAAATACCTTTTAGATCAGCCAAATTTAAATGCAAGACAAGCCAGATGGCTGGCATTCCTAAGTGAATACGATTTTGAAATCCAACACATAAAAGGGAAGGAAAATAAGGTGGTTGATGCCTTGAGCAGAAATGCAAAGCTAAATTTTATATCAGCTAGCAACACTTATACCTCTGACTTAAATGAACAGCTGGCTGAAGGGATAAAATTAGACGAAAATTATCAGCATTTACAAACTACAGCCAAAGAACAACCCACAGAAAGTTTGATAAAAGGGTATAGTTTAAATGAAAACGGATTTTTATTGTTTAAAGACAGGCTGTATATTCCTAATGCACCTAAAGTTAAGCTGTTAATTTTAGACGAAATTCATAAAACCCCTTACTCTGGGAATCCAGGCTATCAAAAGACCGTCACCATGTTGAGAAAAGAATATTTTTGGCCTAACATGAAATCTGAAACAGCTGAGTATTTAGCTAGGTGTTTTGACTGCAAACAAGTAAAAACAGAACACCATCATCCAGCTGGATTGCTGCAACCTTTACCTATTCCTAGCTGGAAATGGGAAATAATCAGCCTGGATTTCATTACGGGTTTACCCAAAAATCAACATCAGAATGATTCAATTATGGTAGTGGTGGACAAATTAAGTAAATCAGCACACTTTATTCCTGTTAAAACCACATACAAGGCTGCAAACATAGCAGATATCTTTTTAAAACAGATTTTTCGGTTACACGGTATTCCAAAAGTTATTATATCAGACAGGGATCCCAAATTCACAGGAAATTTTTGGAGATCCTTGTTCAAAGGATTAAACACCACTTTGAATTTCAGCACCTCTTTCCATCCTCAAACGGACGGACAAACTGAAAGAGTTAATCAAGTATTAGAAGATCTGGTAAGGATGTATGTTAAAGATCAACCAGGTAAGTGGGAGGATTATTTACACTTAGCCGAATTTGCATACAATAACAGCTATCAATCATCAGCTAAGTTTAGTCCTTTTGAGATTTTGTATGGACGAAAATGCAACACTCCTATCTCTTGGAGTAATCCAGTAGATAGATTAGTGTTAGGACCTGATTTATTGAAAGAAATGGAACAGATTGTGAAACAAGTGCAGGAGAACTTGAAGATTGCCCAGGATCGGCAAAAGAGTCAAGCAGATTTGAAAAGAACTCCTAAAGAGTTCCAGGTAGGTGAACATGTGTTCATCAAGGTAAGGCCAAAGAAGAGCTCCCTAAGATTAGGAAGTTGTGCAAAATTAGCACCATGTTACTGTGGTCCGTTTGAAATTTTATCTAGAATCGGTCAAGTTGCTTATCAGTTAGCATTACCACCAAATTTAAAAGTACACAATGTTTTTCATATCTCTGTTTTAAAAAAATATGTTCATGATGCTACTCATGTTATTGATTGGAACATTGTACAGGTAGAACCAGAAAGGGAAGTTCTGGTGGAACCGGATTGTATCCTCGGGAGGAGGGAAATTACTCTACGGAACCGCATAATTGGACAAGTGAAGGTGCAATGGAAGCACCTTAGTCCTGAAGAAGCTACCTGGGAGCTGGAAAGTAAGATGCGGGAAGCATATCCCCATCTATTCCAGCAGGTGGCTGAAGAAGAAGAATAAGTAACATCGAGGACGATGTTACATTTTAAGGGGGTGTGTATGTCACATACCCCAATTTTATTAAAATAATGTAATTATTTTATTAATATTCCTGAGACATTATGATTAATTTAATGCTAAGTAGGAATGGATGACTCAGCAGAGTCTCCAGAAATGGAATGTAAATTCTGAATAATTATTATTAATAAATAAATTATGGAGACAACAGCATGGGAGAGCTGTTAAAAGAGGTTACTGGTCTAACTGGTGGATGGAATTAGGTGGAAGGACAAAAGACAAGTGGCAGCATCCTCAAACACTTCCTGAGTTGCAGGTGGCAACTTCCCTATATTTTGGGGTCATGATTCCCCAAGAAAGTGGAATCTGAGCAGGTGGCTCATTAATGACAGTTAACCCAACTAAGACCTAGGCAATCTTTTAAATACTACTCAATGAACTGAGCTGGGGGTCAGCAATTGTTCTAGAGGGAGAATACATTCAGGTGAATGCTATTCAGGAGTCCCATTGAGGAAGTGGGAAAACAGTAAGGAAGTGTTTTGAGTCAGGAAGTTGCAGTAACTTGGTTCCAGTATAGCTGTTTTGGCTGAGGGAATTGTTGGCTGTACCTAGTTCCAGCCAGTTAGACCAGAGCAAGCTCGGGGGTCCTAAGAAGTGCTGTTTGGGCACTCTCCAGGAATTGGTAGGGAGGAACAGCCTCCCATCGCTGTTATTGTCTGCCATAGAAACAGGTTCTGCCACTCTTCCTGTTGTTTATTTAATAAATTAAATGTAGAATGGACTATCTCAACTGTGTTTTGAACAGTATTTATTTTCAGTAGATCAGTTTTTCTGTAATTCCTATTATCACGTAAATATAGTAATTATCCTATGCATAATATATTTGTTACTGTTACAGTAGTCAAATATTATGTTTATTTATTTCTAGAATTTCTATTAATAGTTAAATAATAGACAGATTATTAAACAGTAGTCATTCCAGAATTATATTTATTAAAACAATCATAAGAACAGACATAGATAAATCTTAGATTTACTGTGAGATATTTCCTACTAGAGAATGTACAGGAATAGTTTCTATTTGGGCAATATACCTGTATATATATATCTATTTCATATTTCAGTCAACTATAGATACAGGTCATTCTTTGTACCGAGCTAAGGAGAACAAAACTCATGTCATTCTATTTATTTTTACTCAGAATATCATTGACAGTTATCGAATATCCAAAAGATGTGGTTGCAACCATGTTTCATCGTTTAAAAACTTCCCATACAATCTTATTAAATAAAAATCATAGTCAAATTTCAAACACAGATTAACAGAGTATTTATAAAACAAGACAAATATCTTGACTGGCTCAAGGCCAAGTCTTAGTACATAGAGACTTTATTGTTTCACGATCCAAATCATAAGCATAGAATCACTGTTCATTATAGAGCTTGTATTATATGAAATACACAGCTCTGTCGTAGGTTGTCTTATCTATAGTCACACATTTTTAAACGCAGGGAAGCCATCAACGAGCGTAGCCATTGTTGGCTGTTACAACCCTCATAATTATTTATTGTATTAAGACTTATCTCATTTTCAGTATTACCCTTTGGGAGTGGATAGCAAACTTATCACGGCCGTAGCCAGACCTTATTAAATTGATAGGGTGAAAACAAAAGAAAAGAAATGCCTCATATGACAGACCGAACCTACAGGAGGTTTTATACATCGTTTATGTATATTTTCTTATCCACAGTTATATTCTATATTTAAAACAAAACACCAAAATTTCCCAACTCGTTTCCAGTCACCACCGAACTCAATCACTTTTACATGTATATATTATTTCGAAAGAGATTTCCCAGTTCGCCAGGGTTTACTCTATACTAATTAACCATTACAATAATGGTAGAAAACCATCAGTATTCTTTTGTTTAAACACTCAAAAATCCAAGAAAAACGCAGATAGACAGATACATGGATTCATCTACAGCAGAGTTATCATACTTGCAAGTATTGGAGAATGCAAAACAGTCCTTATATATTTTAAACACTCTATTCATTTATCAACACACAGAATGATACACGGCCACATGACAGGCCCAACATCACAGTAACTATTAACTTGTACAGCGTGGGTAAAACCCTACACATAGAAAATCCAATGACAATAACCACCCTGGCCTCATACAGTCTGAGCCGTGGATGGTTCTCCATAGACATGCCAGGTATCAACCCTTTCTTTTATAAACAAAACAATTTATACATGTGACTGTATCCATGTCACAAGAACCATAACAACCCATTATACAGGAGTTACCCTCCAAACTCAACCCTAGCACAACAAAACCAACAAAGGGAGAGACAGCCGTGGATAACCAGGCTTACCCGGAGGAGCCAGCGCTGGAGATGAAGCCCTGTGTACCTTCAGAACCGCGTGACCTGCACATTAACGAATGCCGAGAGATATTAATCACATTATTGAATGCCGAGAGTAGTTAATACTAGTGTAAATCTAAACAATCTATGCAAAACCAAAACTGTGAACCCATTATCTTACCAGAGCCATGGAGGAAGCAACCCGTGGACAACCTGGTAGCCACCAGTGGAAACACGTAGCGAAACCCCATTTCATTCGTCAGTTAGATGAGCAAGGGAAATTTCCAGTACTATTCTATTGACAGCCGCGACAGGCAACATTCCAGACGAAACCCTTAAGCTGGGAAAGAACCAGTCGAGAAGCACACCCCCAAACCCAAATGCACAACCACCTCTTGGATAAAAACAACAGCGAAACCCTGCCTCATACTCACACCAGCGACAGTGGAAAGCTGTAAGTAGCAGGTGACTAAAAATGGTGATGACAACGAGACCAGGATACAAATGAAAATGTAGCAGACGCCAATTCAGAGCTCAAGACTTCTATACTATCAGAAGAATGAAAATAACGTAACCAGAACCTAAGCAAATAGCCTGTTACAATGCCAAACTAACGAGTTCAGACATGGAGGGTTTCTCCCTTTAGAACCCGAGCCCGAAGGCAAAGACAATGACCAGGTAGGGTTTCATTATTAGCTTATATATCACCAAATGCATGGAGGAGAGCCAACCACGTAGCCATGTAATTTATCAACGTAACATGGGTCGAGTTCCTATAGTATGATGCAGTTCGAATAATTGATCACCGATTCCAAATCATTGCATGAATATAAACCTTGTTCAACGTATAGAGAAGCACTATGATTGATAATCATTGTATTATATATATATTGAAACCAAGCCATCGAATAATGTCAAGGGCACCTTATATATTTACCTACAATCATTTAAACAATGATGTAGTCAACTTTCAAGTGAAAACTCCATGTCCCTTAAAACCTTGAAATGTTACCATAACCATATGATGGGATACACCATTGTTATTATGTCCTATCATCATATTTCTCTCGATACTATTGTTAATTAAGCAACAATGAAAATAACAATATTTATTATCATGATGTCTAAACATAAATTCATCTACAGGTCCATACCATGGACATAGATTAAAACCAAGACAGAGTTAGATGACACAAGTTAAACAATAATACTAAGTGGACGTTGGGACCTTGAAACATAGATGAATATATTGGAACATCGCTAGAGGTGTCACAACTCCCACTCATGCTAATAACACATGAACACAGCAGTAATCACCGGTAATAGTTGACAATACATCACATAACGCAAACGTCACCTTATGCAGACATTAAACATGATACAAACAAATTGTTACAGTGATAGTTACATCATTAACATAGGGTCATGTTCATATCGCATTGGATACGATGGGAAACTTTGTAATTCATCGCAAAACCTGATGATACTGTCCCGGATAAGAGATACCATGTCGAGGCAGACTATCAATCTTAATTCAAGTATAAATTTTCATGAAAAGAACCTTACTATCCTACACGACAACCAGTAATAGTAAATAGATCTTCTTTAAGTTTATACAGTGCAGGGAAAAGAAGTTTGATACTTACAAAAGAAAATTTAATCACAGTGATCCATACTACACCGGTGTGCCTGCGAACAAAAGACAAATTTTGCATTAGCTCATAAGCTAAGTAAGCCAGTCAGCTATGGCTAGCTCTCCCTTTGCAGTTTGAAACAAAAACAGTCAACAATTAAAATCACAATTGTAGTAAGACAGAATCTTTAAACAAGATTATGATTAGTTACTGAAATTAAACAGGACCAGGAATGCTATTAATTAACATTTATTGTTAAAATCATTTTTTTTAAATTTTTCAAAAAGATCGGGTAGTGACAGTGGTGAACAAGTTCATCTTCAATTTCTTTCCTAGACTCAGCCTGGCTTCCATTATTTTTATGGAGTTTATAAATATTGGATTTATGACGATTATGAATAACCGTATTATGGAAAAAATTTGTATTCATATCCCCTTCTTGCAGCCACTGATTTCTGGATTTTTGCCTCCAATAAATTTCTTCCTGTTTTTCTCTGGCCTCCAATTGATTTAACAGATTATATTCGTGCTCTTTGAGCTCGTCAGTCCATCCTTCTTCCATACCTGTCCTGTGTAAAAGCTCGAGCTCTGTCACCACCTTCGTTTTATCCTCGAAAATGTGCCCAAAGTCTGCTTTGTTCCAAGATTTTATTTTGGCTTTGAGAGCCTTTAATTTCTGCTGGAACTGATACATCCCGGTTCCCCTCGGGGGGACCAGTTCCTGCCACCATTACCCCACTAACTCTTTGAAGTCCTTATGTTTTAACCAAAATTGCTCAAACCTAAAAAGTTTAAATAAAGAGGCATTGGACCATTCCCATTGGAGGCAAATGGGCCAATGATCAAAGGAAGCTGAAGGAAGGACAATAGCGTGGGCCTCCCCCCATCTCTTGCAAGATCCTCAGTGGCCAAGAATCTGTCGATTCTAGAGGCGACTAGATGAGTTCCCCCACATTTGTTGTTCCAAGTATAAAGGCCATTGCTAGTCTCAATGTCAATGAAGGGGCTTTGGGCAATGAAATCTCTAAAGGCTTCTTGGAATTTATCCAAGACCCTCCTGCCCCCTTTTTTTCCTTCAAGAGACGAAATCAGATTGAAATCTCCTCCTATAATCCACGATCCTTCTGCAGCTTGGTCCTTTAGCCAATATAAGTACTGAAGAAAAGCAGTTTTCTGAGGAAAAGCACTAGAACCATAGATATTCACCAGTCGGCCAGAGGACCCAGAAACCTGATCCGTAAAATTAGCGTTCAGGGAGAAGGGATTAGCCCACCAATCCGAAAGATAGAGGGAATCAAGCTGCCAAAAGATTGCCATACCACCCGCCATCCTTATAGCATCAATAGCCATAAATTCACTTCCTCTCCAGATTTTCCGCTTCACTTTCTCCAAAATTTGAGAACTACACTTAGTCTCTTGGAGAAAAAGAATATCAGGTTTTTCTTGTTTAATCTTTCTTGCTAGGGTCTTTATTTTCCTGGGGTGGTTGCAACCCCGAATATTCCAAGATACTAGCTTCATTGATTAACCTTATTGACTTCATAGAAGGCTGCCAATATTGTAGGATACTGGTCAGACTCAATTAACTTAACTACTATCTCTGCTATCCTTTGTTTATTCGTCTTCCTACCTCTTTTCAAATCTTCCTCTGGGGATTTCCTCTTGCTTCCCTTCTACGGATCTGAAGCTATCCCCAATTGTCTAGAGACTTTTGAATTGATAATTGCCTCTTGAAGAAGTTCAAGTTGCCTTCGAGTGACATACCCTTTCCCTCTCTTTTCGCATTCTCTCTCAATCTCATCTAGATTGAGCTCACCTAATTCCATTTCCTCGTCTCCATATTTTACCATTGGCTTTGTTGGATTTTTCGGTTCCTGGCTTTGCTCAACTTCCTCAACTATACCCTCCGTCTGTTTTGAGTTCGATTCACCCTTATTGTTTCCGATTTCCCCTTCTTCCTATTGTTCTTCCAAGATTTGAAAGGGATTGGTGGTTTTAATCCTGTTGCCATGAGTCTCCTTAACAACTTTGTTCTGTCCTGCCGGTTTATTTCTTCGTCTGTTTCGAACCTGCGTGAAACCTTCCTTGTTCGTTTCTCCGACAGGGCCATTTTTAGGGGGAGAAGAAGAAGACTTTACCTGGGGATAGTTTCGACCCAAGTTCCCATATTCATGGCACTGACGAGAATGAAACAGAACTTGCTCGTAATCCAAAGGCTGAATCCACTCCTCATCCTCCCAATTTAGACTAATCGCTTCAGGTAGCTCCTTCGACAAATCCATGTAGACACATATACGTGCATATGCAGTATATATTTGTTGTTTAGTCTGCTCATCTACTTTAACAAATTCGTCGATAGTGTTTCCAATGTCCTACAGTATCTCCAAATCCTAGTATTCACACGGTAGGGAGAACAGCCTAATCCAGACCGGGGCAACAGTTATGTCCTCTGTTTCCAGATTAAACCTTCCCTTCCAGGGTCTAAGGTATAATCCTGCCGAGAAGAAGAAATAAGGACCTCCTTCCAGAATTCTATCACGATCCTCAATGTTAAAGAAGATAATGGTAAAAAAACCTTTGGCTCCCAATTGAAGGTCGTAATGCCCTTTAGGTTTCCAGGTAGTTTTGATCCAGTTCACTAGAACCCATTCTTTGGGCCAAACCCCCACAAATTTACCTATTAGGGATTTTTCACGCCAATGCTCTATCCGTTCACGAATCTTTTCAGACTTGATCTACATAGCCGGAATATTCAAGGTTTTGGGGAGGCAGTCGCTCGGCCCCATCCTCCACTTGGATCCTTTCTTGGCTTCACTTGATTTGACATTGGTTTTTCCTGCCGATTCACCTAACGACTGCGAGTTTGTGGGGTTGCTAGTCCCCATCTCAGGCTACCAGGGGAGAGGGCCCCTACCCAGATCCGAAAGATCTGTCAGAGCGTCGACCATAACGTGCCTACTGCTACCAGACCCACCTCATGGGAGCACAGAGCGTCACCATTTTTCGACCACTGTAACTAGGGTTTCAAATGCCATGCTAAAGAATTAATCATGCTCTTCATGGACTTGAACTTGTAGTTACTCTAGCTAAAAATCATAATTGTAAATTCAATGATATGAACACGGTAAACAATGAGAAAGCACTATTATAATCACTTTAATAACAGAGGATACCTCCATAAAACATGTTTCAAAAAATATTTTTAATGAGAAGAGGATAACTCCTTAAAACATATTTCAAAAAGGATTTTTAATAGTAGAGGTTTTTGTTTATGTTCACAAATAAAGTCTTCTACAACTACCATTACTGTAATATTTAGTAACAACATTAAGGCTATGTTGCAAATGGAGCACCTACAATCCAAATACCGAAAGGATGCACTAAGGATGAAAAAAATAATTAATAATAAATAATAAACCATTTTATGGTTAGAATGTTTCCTCTAATCAAACCTTGCAATTTTTTAATTAATGATTAATTAGACAACATAATGCTTGAAGTTCAATTTGACATTAATAATTAATTATCCCATCCACATAAACCACATGTAACCTAGAGGATAGGAACGATTTCTCTCTCTCTCTCTCTCTCTCTCTCTCTCTCTCTCTCACACACACACACACACACACACACAAACTAGAAAAGAGAATATAAATATGTCCAAGGACAACCAATGAAGACATTGTTATAAATCCACTGCCCATTAACAATTTTTTTAGGTGCAACCAAGTGTGTCTCTCTAGAAAGAGTCATGTTAAATAACCAAAATTCATTTAATAGTACTTGGATTGACCTGCCATTTTTTCCAACAACTATTATCATTATTTTTTAAAGTAGCGAAAATTTATATAGATAAATAAACTTAGTCGTGTATTAACCCATACAACCGTAATACAATGGAACCAAGCAAATTCAAAAGATCTTCTAAAATCAAGCTTTCTCCCCATCCCAAAATAGGATAGGATTGGGTCAAGTGTTTTGTATTTCATATAGAAAAGTTTCTTTCTCCTCATGAGAAAGGTAGATATTTACAAACTAATTATATAGAAACACACATAAACATTACATGGAAAACCCTATTTTGATTACCTTGATGTCAATCCTTCCCCTTCATATGTTTGGTCATCATGTACTTATAATTGACCTTGTAATTCTTATTTGTTCACTAAATATAATCCTTGTGATTTTTCTAGAACAAAGTGCATGGCACATGGATAGGAGTACATCTGTGTCCCGTACTTAATGCTCTTCACTAGTTCCAATAGCTTCATATTTTAATTTTTCTTTCAACATACAGTTGGGATCCTTCATTTCTGAGGGGTCTATCATGTCCCTAGGTTGCTACTCCTCTAAAATTTGGGTTCCCTCCAAAGGGGAGGGGATCAATTTTCCAATGTATAGTGATACATCCTTTTCTTGTTTTGCATTGGGGCATCTTATTTAAAATCCAAGTGAACAATATCCACTACAACCTCAAATTCCTCCAAGTATGCTAATGGATGTTCCACCTTTTAATGAGTGACCTAACAAAATTTTGGTTTT
Organism: Larix kaempferi; assembly: GCA_027924585.1. NCBI lineage: Eukaryota > Viridiplantae > Streptophyta > Pinopsida > Pinales > Pinaceae > Larix > Larix kaempferi. The sequence goes on from BSBM01000904.1 coordinate 50,331,043, forward strand.
CCTTCTTAATTTCAAATTTTCATTTAGGGAAAATCACTATTATGTATTTAAAGCAATATGTACACTAGAAAGAAAAATTATAGTGTACCTCCCAAATCAAGTGAAACAAATACCTCCCTCCCATCCCTTAGCTTTAAAATACAACCCATTATGTTGATTCTCAACATTTCAATGGTGATGGATGGTGGAGGCTGAAGCTAAATAGGAAAATTCAATTTTCCCTTTCATGACATTCTTATTTTGAGGCTTTAATGATATTCAAACCATGGTTAGTGTAGCAAAAAATGCACAATACCTGCATTTCTAGACAATACACACTTCAATTTCAAGGGGGTCTTGACCTATTCTTTTTAGTAAAGTATCAACGGATAGACAAAGTCTTGTGTTTCAACAATTTAGTTCTCTAACAAACTTAGTTCCAATTGTTTGTGTTCCTTAACTAGTAGTTGAATTGCCCCCATTATTTGAAATTCTCGTACATTTTATTTCACAAGCCATAAAAGGACTCTTGGATGTTTTCAAGGGACTAGTTTCAACTATCATTCTAATGGTCAACGCACATGGTTGAGTCAAATATGTGATTAAGAGCCACTAAGGACACAAATCGTGATTAAATAACATCACTAGCAAAAAGGGGGTATGAAGTACTATTCAAAATTAACTTATTCTTGCAATTTTTTCTCGATATGATGGTTCTTTTATTTTTGCAAACTTTCATTTGCATATATGTTGATATGGGCATAGTGAATTTTAATATTTGTATTCATGTCCAAACTGTTAATATGGAAGTGATTAATTTGTATTAGTTGTTGTAGTTATAGGGTGGGTTCCATCCACCATGAGTAGGGAGCCTCCCCCTATCTTCTTGACCAACTCTCTCTACTTCTATAACTTTGAAGGTAGGCCCCAACATCGTGTTTGTTGAGTAATGAGAACAAAGAGAGGCACCAATAGCGTAAACAACAAAATGGCAAATCCACTCATCAACCTTCAATATCTATGAGGAATAGAAGGCTCTAAGAAGGCCCCAAGCCATATAAAGGAAATGATGGGTGGAACTATGTGGGATATCCCCTATTTGGAGTGATTTTCGAGAACCATGATACCGTGCCTAAATATTGTTTGACATGAAGAATTACTTTACAATATTTTTCTATTTTTTACACTTTATCATTGTTAATATTGTGTGCCGCCAATAGACACTACCAAAAACTTAAGTTTAGCAATAAATGTATTTAGGTTTACGTTGAAATATCAAAGTTTAACTCAAATTATTTCCTCATAGTTGCTAAAGTATATTTATAAAACAACAAATCTCTCGTGTGTGTGTGTGTGTGTATTCAACCACTATGATGAAATATCAAATTACCACAAAAATCCATTCAGCTGGAAAAGAGTATGAATCAAGATAAATTCCATATCTTAGAAATGATGGCTATCATTAAATACTGTAGCTGTTATGAATGATTTTCTTAGCATTGGGAGTCGGAATAATGTCCCATTTATTTTAATCATAATAACGCCTGCGACCCACAATTCCACCCACTGCTCATTATCTTTCATGTTTCTCTTGAGAGTGAATCATGATCTCAAAGCTTGAGATTTCTAAATATGGAATAATATCTACTTTGATATTCCTAAATAAGGAATAAAATCTTACAATAGCGCTTTAAAATTAAATCGGTGCGCCGTAAAAAAAACAATTGCATCAATGCATCTTGTGTAAATAGACGCACCGGTGTTGCTAAACCACATACACATCATTTTGGAACATCCACAAAAAATCCCGCAAAAGAAAATATTTGCTATATTTGATAGAAGATAGTTATCTATGCAATTTTCAATATTGTCGACACCAATGCGCTCAATATATAACGACACAACAGTGCAGCTGTAATTTTTTTATGTACCGCAGTATGATGTTTTTTAGTTTTTTATTGTATGTCAATACGATGTGTCGTGAAAAACATAGTGTTTTAGGGCGTTCATATCTTTCTAGCGCATTGCTATTCTGGAATTTTTTTAAAATATATATTCATGGTGTGTTTCATGTTATGACGCACTAGTGCTTCTCTATAAATAGCACACCGATGTATGGAAAATCTAAAAGAAAAAGTCACAGGAATTATTTTCCCATAAACTAAAAAAGAAGCGAGAATTTCAAAAGTATTGAAAAAAATTAATCACTATTTCGCCAAAATTTTGAGGGGAGACGTTTTGGAAGAGAGATTTATCGTGGAGGAGTTTGGAGCAACCAGATTATTCTGAAGATCGAAATTTGTAAGGTGTGTTGAATCAAACAAAACCCTGCATAGTATAAATTCCAAGTATGTAAATTATTTCTATTGATTATGATGCATGGTTTATTTATTTTTCTATTTATATTTTCTTGTTGTTTCTTTTCGTTTTATGTGTCTGCAAAATTTTACATTATGGTTTAAATCCCTGTATTGTTTCACAATCAAGATTTTTCTTTTAAGGTATTTTAGATTTAATGGGTTTATCATTTTATATATAAGCCATTGGGTGTGATGGGACCACTTATTGGGTCGAATTCAAAAACTAGTCGGCCCTGTTAGTTTTTTTTAAATCACTTACAGAGGTGTCGGTGTGTTCGAGTTGTTTAAATGCACCAGTGCATAGTAATAGTGCACTAGTAATGTCAGGGCTGTTATTTTTTAGAAAAATGCTTACGCATTTGTCGGTGCATTCGACTTGTGCTAACGCACCGATGCATTAATTGTGAAAGCGCATCGTTTTGATGCCCATTGCTTTATAATAAACAAATCGAACAAATAAATGTGTATATGACTATTTTATTTTGTTGTGGTTAACGGTGCGTTCAAGTATGGCACATCGGTGCGGTCTTGTATGAGAAGTACCGATGCATTTCGTATACTAAAATGCACCGAAATGGCACACTATTTTTTATTTATTTTGAAGATATGTAATTTTTTTTGTATAATATACCTAATAGTTTATCTATTTAATGCTCCAAATTGTTTATTGATAGAAAATATATGATAAGTGTTCAATGAACAACAATTCTAGTTGACATGATGGGAGCACATCCAAAGTCGTGAAGAAGGCGAGCTCTTTGTAAATTCTGTATCAAATTAATTTGTTTGAATTATTTGTAACTTTAACTAATATGTATTGGTTAATGTGTGACACGTTGAGCCAAAAAATGAGGAAGCTCGTTAATATTCTTTGCAATCTAAGTGCAGAAGAGCGTAAAACCTTGATGCAAAAGTTGTAGAGGGATGAACTAGGTGAATAAAAAAGAAATCAATGTGATTTTTTTTCTTGAATTTTGAGTAATAATGTAGTTAAGAATATTCGGTAATATGTTTCAAACAATCTAATTCACATATGTTGAATGTTATGCAGGGATTGACAGCTAAAAAATGGATTGTCAACATACGAAAAAATAAATTATGGAAGATGTAAATGATGATGAATTGGTGCTTAGCTCATCTGGAGTGGTGCTAGAAGTTAATGAAAGGGAGGGAAGCTTTTATAAAACTATGAGGGATATAGTGGAAAGAACATATAGACGTACTTTCCAGTTACAATACATAAATCAATTCAATAAGTCAAAGAATCATGTTATATCTAAACTACATAAATCAATTCAATGAGTCAAATAATCATGTTATATCTAAACTACAGGAGGTGTTTCTGGAGCAATGGTCAATGAGACCTATCAGACATGCAATGGAAAAAACATACAACAAAAAAGAATCATTCAAAAACTAATATTCCTAAACATATTTTTATAGAATATGTATGTATTACTATAGAGCATTCATTTATTAATGTTAATTATGCTATATTTATTTTCATATCATCATAAAAAAATTAATGTCATTTTACATTTTCAAGAAGATTATGAAAATCCCAAAGGATGAACGAGGTGATATATGAAATATGCCAGTAGGGATGTCCAAAAAAGTGTACAAGGAGATGGTCAAGGAAATAGACATAATTGCATCGCTGGAGGAGCCATCTCAACAACAACGTGCTTCAAATGTATGAAATCCATGTTTTTTTTCTATTGTGTACATCTAATTAATTAATTTAGCATTAAATATTAATTTTCAATTGTTTTATTGTTGAAAAGAAAACAAAATGGAACATGTTCAGCACATAAGACAGGACGATAAGGAAGAAAGGGACTGATAGCAAAGTTTGTGAGTAGTTGTAATTTCCTTATAACAACTTAAGATTTCATATTGGTTGTGATTTTATTTTTTAATTATTTTTTTACACCGCCCATCCTTGGATGTCTTCAAACAAGTGTTAACATACAAAGAAGAGTCATCATAAGAATTGATTGACATTGCGTTAAGTAAAGGTTGAGTATATATCGGCTTATAAAAAATTAGTTGTGGAATTTGTAAGTGTCTATGTTGATTTACTTCTCTCACTTTATAATCAACATAACAACAAAAATAATTTATATTAAATCTATGATTTGTTAGGAGGTATACAACTTGCAGGAAACAAAGTATGGAGTGCAGCCAATAGAAGATTTGTGGAAACAAGACATGAGATGTGGTTTTGAAGGGCTGTGTATCATTCATGACTCAATTATTGCTATGGTACATATCTTTTTAATTTACATTCATTTGTATTATCTATTTTAATTTTTCGTTATTTCCAACAATGTAGATACACTCATTACACTTTATTGTTATGTTTGTAGATAGAAGTTTAAGAAGTGGAAAACAATCAAGACATACAAGAAAACATTCGGCCAAATAACACAAGTCATGCAAGTGGCTCGAGCACTAATAACATTTCCAACGAAGAATGATGATCCATATATTTTGGGTGTTAATGGAAGCTGTTGTAAACTTTGAAATAATTGTCTGTGAAAATCAAACATTTTGTACAATGTACTGGACATAATGTCCCAATTGAAAGACAATGGGTTACATTGTAACAATTACGTGCATGTTGACATTTTGATTATTGTGGACTTTATGCTGTCCCATTTTGTATGAAAGAGGGCGTCTTATTGATATATAACCAACATAGATCCATATTAATTGTGGCTCTATCAAGCGCCTAGAGGGATCCAATCCCTTGAGGTGCAAAACCCTTTTAGAGTCATAAACTTGAGGAAAGATTTGCACCTCAAAGGATTTGCATGTAGTAAGTGAATAAAAGATTTGCACCTCAAAGGATTTGCATGTAGTAAGTGAATAAAAAGTTTTCTATTTAATTTAGAAATTCACATACTAAATCTATGTATTTTGTTTACTATGTAAATCTCAATGCTTATATCCAGCAAGTCATATATCCTTAATGGTTGTATCTTATAGTTATTGTAAAAGATATTGGAATTGATATAAAACCCTAGATTCAATTAAAGATTGAAATATTTGATCTTCAGTAGAACAGTTAATTATTATTACATATCATTGGAAGCTCATCATGTATTTTCAAATATGGATATGTATTTTTAACCTAATTGTACATATCCATATTTCAACTTTTACAAGTGTGGATGTGTATTTTTAATCTAATTTCATTGTGTAGAAATACATATTGAAATTCAGTGTCAAATTAGCTCATTTAGATAAATACATATCCAATATCAATTTCAAATTCTCTTGAATTCAAACTTCATAAATTTTAGAATCTACTTATTTGAATAGCTTAGCCAACAATTTAGACTCCACTGATACTTCAACAATTTATACATTGTTGAAGGTTAATGTTTTTAAATATGGATATGTATTTTTAACCTAACTACGTATATATCCATATTTCAATTTCTATAAAGGACTAGTATATTTATTATAAGTTTTGGACTTTCCTATGGTTTTTGGTCGGAATCGGGTAATTGTTTTTTGGTAAAATCCAAATTTAGAAGTGTTTAAATTGCGTTTTTGAATGCATAAATGGATTTAATGCCCTCAAATGCCCTTATGGCACTCAGATTATGCAATTTCCACAACTAAGTCCGAGCAAAACCAACAGAAAAATATACTTGGAAAAGATCCAAAATGTAGAATATTTAGACTACTCCTTTTTATAAATGCATATATGTATTTTTAACCTAAATTCATTTTCTATAAATACATATCTAATTTCAAATACATATTGAATTTCAATGTCAAATTAGTTCATTTATATAAATACATATCCAATTTCAATTTCAAATTCTATTGAATTCAAACATGTGAAATTTTAGAATCTACTTATTTGGATATTTAAGCGAGCAATTTAGACTCCATGAATACTTGAGAAATTTATACATTGTTGAAGGTTAATATTTTTAAATATGGATGTGTATTTTTAACCTTATTGTACATATCCATGTTTCAATTTCTATAAATGTGGATATCTATTTTTAACCTAATCTCATTTTCTATAAATACATATAGAATTTCAAATACATATTGAATTAGGATGTCAAATTAGCTCATTTATATAAATACATATCCAATTTCAATTTCAAGTTCTATTGAATTCAAACCTGAAAAATTTTAGAGTCTACTTATTTGGATATGTTAGCCAACAATTTAAACTCCACGAATACTTGACAAATTTATACAAGGATGAACGTTAATATTTTTAGATATGGATATGTATTTTTAACCTAATAATGCTAACATTCAACAATGGATAAATACATGGACTTTAAATTGTTCGCTAAGATATCCAAATAAGTAGAGTGTAAAATTTCTCAAGTTTGAATTTAATAGAATTTGAAATTGAAATTCTATATGTATTGATATAAATGTGTTTTAGAGCCAACCTGTAATTGGTTTTATATATATATATATATATATATATATATAAACTTGGAGCCAACCTATAATTGGTTTTTAATATATATATATATATATATATATATATATATATATTCCAACATGTGACAGACGTGACACATCTCACCCACTTGGGTTGTAGAAAGTACGTCTCAACACAATAAAATTAAGTTTTTTATTATATTGCATTCTCTAGTGTTGTGAAATGTTGCATCGGTAATTAAATATATGGATGATTAAATATTACAATATATGCGAAAATTTATGATATAACAAATTAATCCAAACATCATATCCAAACGCAATAAAAAAATTCAAATGAATACTACTATAAACAATATTTCAATTTATGATGAATAATGGAATAAAATAAAATGAAAATAATATATATATATATATAGTGCAATATCAGCTATCATTATTCACGAAATAGAAAATAATCACTTGTGAATATTATCTTATTAATCGCACCAATTCCTTTTAGACATTTAGCACTGGTGCGTTTGAGAGAATATCACACCAGTGCACTTATATGAACATAGTTATGGTGCAGCAGAATACTCGTTGCATGCCTCATGGATTTTTCTTTTATCATGCATCGATGCGCTATTATATATTAACCACACCGTTAATTTTAAAAATATAGCGACAGTCATCGTCCCAATCAACTTTACCAGTGCGTTTTCCTTCAATTATCGCACCACTGCATTTTAATAGTTCGTAAGCACCGAGACTTTTTAATAGTTCGAAGGGACCGGCGCAACATTTAATGTAAAGCACCGATGCATATATTGTTATAAGGCACCGATGTGTTTTAATAGTTCGTAAGCATCGATGCTACAGTTAATATAAATAACCAGTGCATATGTTTTTTTTTTTTTTAAGCTGCAAAGTTCTATTAGATAGTGGAAATCGGAAATACAGAGAAAAGAGTAGATAATGGTGGTCTAATAATACCAAACCACCAACCCAAAAAATCAAAAGGATCAAAATGGCTGGAACTATAGTTTCCAGATTTCTGCTCAATACAAGGAGAATTATAGTGATCAGGGAAGAAACAACGTCTGTATGGACTCATAAAGAAACAGCTAAAATAGACAAAAAGAGTAAATAGACTAAGACAAGAAAACTGGAAGTCGCAGAGTTCCTTTGGAACCTTATTTGCTTGCAATTGTATCATTAGGGGGGATCTCCTCCAGAATTGGACAACTGAAGTTGTCCTCCTCCGTCGCTTCCTGGTCCGACCTCTTGACCGGATGGGGTTCAACTTTATGCCAAGGAATAACAGTCTTCTCTATTTCCTCCCGCACTCTCTTGACCGCCAACTGTCCAATGGTGGAATGGATGGGGAAAGTGTTAGTGGCAATCCCCTTGCCACGCAGCCCTGAGAGCGTAGGAGCCATGTCCTCTCCCCCGGTAACCCCTGAAATCTCCAGACCTCCCATGATTCCAATGCTGCTACCACCTGTATGACTTCCACCTGCATGGCTCCCGCTAGTATGACTCCCGCCTACATGGCTTCCGCCGGCATGGCTCCCTACACCATAATTATGGCCACCAAAGGTGGTTTCCAGATTGCATACCAGGCCATGTGAGATTTCATAGTCTGGGTGGTGTTCCTAGCCTTATCCCAGTTAGCCTTTGTATCCTCCGACGGCTCCCAGCATGTTTTTGACGAGCCATTAATGGTTGATGCATCCATAGTTTTCCCCCGAAGAAAGGTGGTAAGCCAGCAGACGAGCTTCCCAATTGTCAATAAGCAGCCGAACCGGGATGGAGACGCCTTCTCCATAGCCATCCAAAGCAGGCAGGTCCTGGTGACTACCAGAGCGACCAGTTCTCCCTCTTCGTGACCTTCCTCTCTGTCTCGACATGGTATCCGGGAGACGGGGGCCTCTATTAGGAGCAGAGAGCGCAGCTGGGGGGAAATCGTCAAAGACTACAACAATTTTGGTAGGAGTAGCGTGCCCAAACTTATGGAGGATATAGAGAAAATCCCCAACCATCTACTTTAACCTGTGTCTGTAGGAGGCCAGTGGAGCGGCACGCTTGAGCTTTATGGTGCTGGTACTAGGAGGCCTGAACCGAGCTGGCCGAAGTGACAAGGACCTACTGGCTTGAATGAGTCGGGGTGTAATCATCACGACTCATTAAACTACCGTCATTTCCTCTGCCACGGGTTGGTCTAATGGGATGGAAGGTGGTGATCTCGCCCCGTTCCCGTGGCTCTAGGACACCCACATCCGGGTATCACCAGTGCATATGTTGTTATTAAGCGCAGGTGTGTTTTAATAGTTTGTAAGCATCGGTGCTACATCTAGTATAAAGCACCGATGCATATAATATTGTTATAAAGCACCAGTTCCAGTTAAAATTTTGGTGCGCACCGTTGCTATATTTTCAAGCACTAGTGGACAAATTTGTATGTGCATTGGTGCATGTAATATTGTTTTAAAAGGCATCAATGTGTTTTACCTATGTTAGCACTAGAGCGTTTTCTTCAATAACGCACACAGAAAATAAAACTTCCGTAAAATCCTTTGGCCATCAATTTTTTTTAGTTATAATACATTTATGTAAAATCCTCTACGAAAACATCTGGTACCATTTGTGGAGGTTGTAGCAAATTTTTTTTGAGAATTTTGACCAATCTTGTAACACTAAAAACCTCCGCTACAAGGCCTTTTCCTTGTAGTGTTTACATTATTTTAACATCGATTGTGGTGATTTGCTCACTCCAGTCTTTAATCTATATGCTTTTAAGAGGTTTTGAACTTATAACATTGTTGTGTATTAGGTATACAATGATCTGAAATCTTAATGCTTTTACTAGTTATTCCCAATCATTCCCAAGAAGTTGTTTTTATCATTTGCTTCCTTATTTGAAATTGGTACCTTGAGACTTCTGATAGTTCAAGGTGATTGAAGTGAGGTTTTAGATAGGCTTGCAATGGGTTTGACCTTATATTATATGCAACTAGAATTTTCCAATTGTTGTAAAAATACACTCTAAATTGTGCATCTCCTTTGTCAACCCTTTCCATTTTCTTAACAATCACCTATGTGCCCATATAAACAATCTCAAATCCTCCTTTTGTTAGTTTCCAAGTTACTATGAAAATGTTTACACCATGTTTGGGGTTGCTTCATGATATTTGGAGTACATGGAATACGTTCAACCCCTGGATGGTTTGGGATGGATTAACACATGGGATATGGTCCATGATGGATTAGCACATTGGAGTTAGCTTGATTAGTGGTTGATTGGAATTTTTCCTTGGTGTGTTGGACTTCTATTAACAACTCGGGGCACATCCTTAAATATGGATACCTGGAGAGATTCACTTGCCTTCAGAATGACCTACTTGGGGAGAGGAGCATTGCACATCTTAGAGGAGGGAATTAGTTCCTAGACAACATGAGGTAGCTTAGATTCTAGCATGGAGACTTGGAGTTCACTCAAGGAGGACTAGGTTGAGACAATGTTCATGCAGGGGGAGTGGACCTAGTGAAGTACATGGCTTAGGAGGATTGATGGAGTATGTGTGGGCTTGTGATGGAGGGGTGTGGACACACCTTTTGTAGATACACCATTTTGGATCCCTTATTATGTACATCATCACCTTAGAGCAATAAAATTGTACCCTTTGAGTGCAATTCTTTAGCTATGTAGGCCTACAAGTGTTTATTGTAGTATGCTTGTAAGGGCTTGGAGAGAGTCCTTCACATTCATCATCATTGGCATACTGTTTTCTTCATACTTCTCTTCATATAGTGATTCACTAGGGTTCACAAGGAAACCTTAGGAGAAGTTATACATGGGGGGTGACATCTTTGTTGGAGATTGATCTTATGACTAGGGTTTATTTTGTGAAGAAGAATACCTTGGAGATGATCATCATCATTGTTTCATTATTTGTGTTCATCTTGTGATTAAAAATGTGACCTTAGGAGTGAACTAGTAATCCTCTCTCTCTTAGATCTTCAATTGTACTTGATCTCTCTCTCTTGGAGTCACTAGGGTTTGATCTTCTCAAATCATCTTGAATTATAGGGTTAGGGTTTCACCCCTTAGATAATTCATATTAGGGTTTTTATAAGAAGCCCTATGGGGTATTTGCTGGAGGAGAAGAGGAGTTATCTTTCCTTGGAGAACTTGTTTGATTGATTCATGCATGTTTGAGCTCCTTGGTCGAGCTAGGTTTTTTCTTGGTTTTCCCTAGCTAGGGTTTTGGAGGGCTCGTGGATTGTACTAACCTTGTGATAAGGTTATGTTATGTACAACAAATTCATATTGTGCATGTTATTGAAGTTTCTAGTTGTCCAATACTTATGTAAATTGTAGATTTCATTTTCAACCGTTTATACTATTCATGGTTTGTAATTTATAGCTATACATGTCTTGTTGGTTTGACATAAGTAAAGGGCAATTATGTTAAGTGATTTAACATTGTAACTGAAAAAGATAAGGGTTGTCTTACTATTGTTATTACCATGGTAAATGAGATTTTTTGGATATAGTTTATGCATGATAAGTCTTCCCTATAGGGCTTAAACTTATATTAACACTTTGGTATCTTTTCTCTTTGGATTGCAAGGAATACTGGGGTGTCGATGATTGAAATATTGTAATTTTCTATTGTTGTTTTGTTCTATATTTCATAATAGCCCTAGGGATGAAAAAATCACATGGTTTAGATCCAAGAAATTTCCTATTAAGAGGTGAAATTATATTTTGCAATTAAAAACCTCATTAGTGGAAATTTTCAAATGGTTTTAGAACATTTCAAAAATTACTACATGGGATGAGAGATTTTGTGGATGAGATCACTCTAGGTGTAAGAGGGAGTTTGTATTTTAGTTGAATATAACCTAGAGGGGTATTGATCTTGTTCGATGTTATTGGGTGTGATACTCTAGGTTGCTTGAGAGGAGCACTTGCACCTGTGAGAGATTTTGATGAGTTTCTCTTATGATGAGAGGTGATGGATCTACTACATTGATGGATGTCATGGATGTATGTTTAGAAGGTGTGATGCCTAGAGGTCCTATTATAGGTGGATTATTTTATTCGAGGGTTGGGAGTGATAGGTGGTAGATCTATGTGAGTCTTGGTTAGTATGGTTTTATTTTCAACAAGAGAGATACACAAGAGGACTTGCGATAGGTGGATGATTTGTTCCAGTAGATGCTAGTGTTTTTCACCTATCATAAGTGGAGGATATTCTTTGTATTGTAGTCTAATCAAGATGGATATGGCTTTGGTCTCTTGATTGTGCTCTAACACTATGTATAATGTTGGATGTTATGTGGACAATGGAGCTTTAAGACATATACCATATGATAAGTCTTTGTTCAATATATTTTACAAGCAATAGGGAGGAATGAGCATGGAGCTTGGTAATGATGGTACTTATCATGTGAGAGGAGTTGTCTTTGTTTCCTTTCAAATGCCTTTAGCTATGTTCTTGAGTTGGATTTTATTTTGTTTGTTCTTAGGTTGAACAATAATCTTCTTTCAATGTGTTCGAGTACAACTTTGATCCTTGAAGGGACGGTCTGCAAAAAGATGGTCTTCACTCAGACATGTAAAGCATTGTAGTCGTCGACGTGGTCGAGGATCTCGATTTCCGGTGTTTCGTCCACGACCTTGAAATTCTCCCCTTCGATGGAACTTTTCATTTCTTGTGTTGTATCATCGGTCGTCGTTCGTGTCGTTTTGATCATTCCTCTGGTCGACAACATTGGTTTGATAGACTACGTGGTAAATTTGTTTGTTCTTTATATTTAAGCTACATTCTTCTATGGAATGAGTTTTGACATCGCATATAGCACACTATCGAGCTTGATCATTTTTCATGTTGTAGGGAGCATCTTTCGTTGCGTGCGATTCATGTTCCTGATCTTAATGTGCACTGATAGGAGTTAATGCACGTTCTTCACTTTCGACAACAATATGAATGGCTCTGGTCGGTTTGTCATCGGCTGTCGAGGGTCGAATTTCTTCGACAGCTTCTGTCGAAACCCAGGTAAAGTTTTGTTTTATCTGAGTTGTACTTCATTTCGGAGATCCCGACTTACTCGACGAATCACTTAGTGTTGGAAGTGGCTGGGGGGTGCTCCCTCGCATTTTGGATAGAGTAGATGAAAACTTCGGTTGGAGAACTTGGGTTGAAAAGTAATCCAGTTTCCTTCTTGCGGTCGATGGATCAATAATCTATTAACCTCATCACCTTCATCGTTCTGTCGACTCCAAACGCCAGTTTGGCCAACGTGAATTCCTAAATCTTCTTCGACAATTTATTGTACTTGTGCACTATGCGTTAGATGTAATGGGGAATGTTGAGTGATAGCTTTGAGTATACTCAACTGGAGAGCGTTGCCATGCTCCATCCATAGATCTTCATCCATTGGTGACAGGTCTTCATCAACGCCCTCGACTTGTTGAGCTCGACTCGACTCTGGCATATTTCCATCTGCATCTGTCATTGTACTCGAATTTCATTTTTTCTGGAGTGTACTAGCTTGCTCCCTTAACTTCTCTCGCCTCTTCCTCCTCTTTTATCTTTCTATATTATGAATATCTGGAGTGATTTTATGGATTATTGATTTATCTTTGTCGAATTTTGGGGATTTTTCACTGCTGGCCACCTTGTGTTTTCTTCTGTCGACCATTATTAATCTACTCTATCAGAGAGTGGTCGGCTACCCCCTCACTATCGACCCGAAGTTCTTTATAGAACTCGGGTGGTGCAGCAGTTCATTTGCTAAGGAAGTGTTCCCACTCTCACTCTGTCACGAATTTTTCCCACTATTTTTGCTTTTCTTGCCAGTTCTTGTTTCGGAGAGGTGGTAACACTAATGGTCAAGGTTCGACAATATGCGATGCTCCTTTTGTCGATCAAGAATTTAAACATAAGCATCGATAGAGAGCAAATAAATTGCTCAGTTAGGTCGTTATAGAACCTATGCTTCACGTTATCGACAGAAACTCGTTCCTCGATCGTGCACTCTTCACATAACTCGTCGACAATTTTTTTGAACCATTTAGATAAGTTTTTACGTCCTCCTCTGTTCAGTTTTATTAGAAATTGTCAATCTCTTTCATCTGCCAAATTTTTCATCGAGAAGTTTCTTCAACGCGGATGGCACGTACTTGACGAACTTCTCATGTGTTTCTGAAAATAACTTCTCCCTTGCTTGAGCGATAGTCAACTTATTTCATCTAGAATAATTTTGTAAGTAGTTTTCTATTTTCCTCTCCCACCATTCATTTATCTCATGTTCTGTTATCATTTAATCCTGCTCATTATCATGCTATGCATGCATCGCCGACAATGGAACCAATGTTGTAGTTAAGTTGATTGCGTAGTTACCAACGATACATGATATCGATTAAATAAGCAATTATATAGATAGGAACACAAGGTAAGTAATGGTGGCAAATCCAACAAGTCTTTCTACTACTTAAACCCAAAGTACAATACAATGTCTCAGTTCCTCCTTGTATCCAGCTCTCCATCCTATATATATAGTTTACAAACAGTTACATAACGACATGTCGATTCACTAACTGACGTGACTAACTGACTCGACATGTAGTGGTCGACACGTTTATCCGAAATGGTCGAACGGAGGACCTAGTCGGGCGGCCGATCTAGGCTCCTCCAACATCTCCCCCACAAACAAGACCTTTCTTCGTCTCGAAGAAATCAGAAATTAACTGGAGCTGGATGAACAGAAGAACTTCACTGCGGTTTGTCTCGTAACTAAGTGTAGATAGTTGATGACTCTGAGGTGGTACCGACGACTACCTTGGCTGAAAATGGGTCGTCAAGTTTGGAAACGTGTCCATGCAAGTAGAAGAAGTCGACAACGTGATCTGGTACTGAAAAACATGCAACAATTGTTGGAATCCTACAGTCGATAACAACAACAGCGCCTATTGTTTTAGAGAAGAAAGAGCCCACGAAAAAAGTTACTTGGGATGCTAATATTATCACGTCCGCTTCGGCTTGCACACCAATCGGTTAGTGAAAGAAGAGTGACAGAGACATGATTGGTGGCAAGGAACATAATGACAAATCCTGGTCTTGGGGCTTCGAGAGTGCTTGAAATGACCATATATCGTGGAGTGGTGAGGATTTTACTGGAACCCAATGTCGAAATGATCATATATCACGAAAAGAGTTGGGGAGCGACCATAAGACTCAAGCATTTGTGATAGAACAACAAAGGAAAGGGAACATAGGCGGTAAAGAAGAATGCCATGGATTCCCGAAGATTTCAGTGTGCTACGATATGGGGTATGGTTATCCTATATATAGTGAGTGGCCAGTGAATTGGTGGATTGGTTGGGATGGGACAAATGGAGAACGATAATTATCAAAGTATATGGTGATCATGGATATCACATGTAACGACTGCAAATTTGTTGGAGTACTTGTACGTGTATCAATTCGATCGATGTCTTGAGGATGGATTGTATGCTGACATGGCAGTGATTTAACGATGAGAGTATGAAATGTCGGTGGTCCTGACGGCGGTAATGGTAAATGATGGATTGTGTCACTCGTGTGAAGAAAATAATCTCATCATGCTTCAGTCGAAATTATGTCTTGTCACGAACAATTGATTAGTGATGATGATGAATAAGTCGACGTATTGCTGGTTGAATTTGTGTTGGTTCGGTCGAGTATCTTTGTTCAACATTTTCTTGCCGGTCTGTTCCACTTTGTCTATAATTAACTCCTTTCTTTTTCTCCCCCCTACTTTTTTTTTCACGCTTTGTAATGTTTTAGTCGGGCGTCGTTGACAAGTTTACGGAATATGCTCCCTTGTAGAGTTTTTAGTCGAATTGCTCCGTTAGCTCGAATTTATTCAATGAAATAGGGGCCCATCCATGCAATGTGTAGATTTTTAGGTTTCCCTTTGATTCGACTGTCATAAAGCAAGGCTAGATCACCAACTGATATATTTTTGTTCTTTATATTTCGGTCGTGCCAAGATTTATGTTGTTGTTTTTGGATTGCTTGATGATGGATTGATATCTGTCGTTGTTCTTCAAGTTTCGATATTTGGGAGTACCTTTCTTTCTCGCTTGTTCTATATCAATATGTAGTAATTCTGGAATCGTTGGTGCTTGTTGTCGAAAATGTAGAGAAACGAATGCTTCTTGTCCGTATACGAGGTTAAATGGTGTTTGACATGTCAATATTTTGTATGTTGTTCTATAAGCGCATAGTACTACAGGTATCTTGTCGTCCCAGTCATCCTTGTCAATATTGCACATTTTAGTCAATCCTGTAGTTAGCGTTTTATTGAATGCTTCTATTGCGCCATTAGACTGAGGGTGATATGTTGTACTCCGTCTATGCTTGATAAAAAATTATTTTGTTAGTATGCCAATTGTTTTCTTGACAAATTGGGTCCCTCGGTATCTAATCAAGGTGAGTGGACAACCAAATCTCGTAATAATGTTCTGATAGATGAATTTGGCAGCTATTTCACTTGAGAAAGTCTTGACAGGTTCTATTTCTGCCCATTTAGTAACATAATCGACCGTAGTAATGATATATCTTGCTCTCGTTCATTTACCAGGAGTAAAAAATGGACTTATGAAGTCGATTTCCCAAATTTCAAAAGTTAAGCTGGGATTTACTGATATTTATGGCATTTGAGTACTTGGCAATGTTTGGCCAAGTTGTTGACATCTGTCGCATTTAGTGACAAATTCTTGACAATCTTTGTGGATTGTCGGCCACCATAATCCTGACTGTTGAATCTTTTTGGATGTCGTGTCAGCGTGAAAATGTTCGCCTGCTGGTCCATTATGTGCTTCATTAATTATACTTTGTCGTTCGTGGTCAACAACACATCATCGTAGTACATCATCTGATCCTAGTTTATAGAGAAATCCATTTATTATAGTATATGGTGCAACTTTCATTGCTAAAATCTTCTTTTGCTTTTCATGCATTTCTTCTGGAGCTTGTCCTTCTTCTAGGAACTGAGCAATCTCTGCTAATTCAGATGAAACAACTTCAATTCTAAATAAGTGAGCATCAAGTAAATCATCCTCAATTGCAATTGGTTCTTCTCCTATGTCTATTCTCGACAAGTGGTCGGGTCCGACATTTGCTTTACCGAGTCGAACTATAACTTCAAATTTGAATTCTTAGAATAACAATAACCATCAATAGATTATTCCGTGGTGTAGGGGTTTGTTGACCAAGTATTTTGAGGCCCGATGCTCTGTATATAACACAAAAGGATTGGCGAGTAGATAATGTCAGTATTTTTGGAGTGCAAATACCATTCCCAATGCTTCTCTCTCAGTTGTTGAATAGTTCCTCTCTACCTTATTTAATTTTCTGCTACTATAAGCGTTAGGGTAATCCATTCCATCATCTCCAGGTTGGGTGAGGATTGCACCGACTTCTATACCAGACGCATCAATATGTACATGAAATTTAATCGACCAGTTTGGAAATCTTAAGATGAGAGCTTCAGCTAGTTTTATTTTTAAAATGTCGAACGATGTAGCACATTCGTTTGTCCACTGATAGTCTTGATATTCTTTCAGCAATTCTTCTAACGGATATGTCATGTCGGAGTAGTGATGAATAAAATTTATGTAGTGCCCGGTATGCCCTAGCAACAATCTGACTTGTTTGGAGTTAACTAGAGGTTTCAAGTCGAGGATGACTTTAATTTTTGCAAAGTCGACTTTTATGCCTTCTTTACATACGACATGCCCAAGTAGGATTCCTATTGGAGTGGCGAATATACATTTCTTGATATTCAATGATAGTTGAATCTGACGACATCTTTCTAACATAAGTCTTTTAGCCATTTGCAATGATCTCTCAACATGGAATAAATCGTCCAATCGTCAAAATATACGGCCATAGTTTTGGAGATATATTCTTGGAAAGCTTTAACAACTATTATGGAGAACACAACTGGTGCATTCTTCAATCCAAATGGCATTACTTTATATGCAAACGATCTGAATTCGCATACAGATTTGGTTTTCTTTTGATCTTATTTAGCAATAGGTACTTGATTATACCTGGAGAAGTTGCCTGTGAACTCATAACATTCATGTCCTGCAACTTCATTAATAATTTCATCAGCGAAAGGTGTTGGAAATGGATCTGTAAGCGTTACCTTGTTAAGTTCCCTAAAGTTGACACAAATGCGTAGTCGTGTTGGGTCGTGTTTTTTAGGTTGGACGACCATTGGGCTTGCCCACTCTGATTGATCAATGGGATAGATAATTCCAGCAGCAAGCATGCTGTCTATTTCTTCTTAACTATGTCTTTGTATTTATGTGAGAACTTGTAGGGTCTCTTCTTGACTGGTTTTGTATCTGGTTTGATTTCGATCTTCATTTATCCCATTTCTTGGACATGTCCTTTCAAATCTGTATAATCTCGTGCAAATACATCTTGGAAATCTTTTAATAAGTTTGTAATTTCTGTTGTTTGTTCTTCATTCCAATAGTCTCCTATATTAGCCATTTTGGGCCTGTCATCGTTAGAGATATTTAATTCTTTGATCTTAATATGTGCATCCATCCATTCAGGTGCTATGGTTTCATTGATCTGCCGCTCACCTTCTTTGAATTGTGTAAATGTCAGGGGGGAATATGCTTCTGTCATCCTTTCGGGATCAAATTTTTCTAGAGATTCAACATTAAAGACTGATCTGATAAATTTTGATGTATTTGGATGTTCTCATTCCCATTGGAAGCTTTTCCCTTATGTTTTATCCGTTTCCATTTGTATTTTGTCGAGTGCTGCAGTTTGGTCGATTTGACAATGTTAAATGCAACGATTTGTTGGTTAAGTCGTGACGGATTTTTTGATGATATTTTGTTATTTTATGGCTGTAGAAAATTTCTTACTTGATTTCTTGCTTTTATTAATAGATCATTCTGTAGGGAAAACATAAAATCTTTGATAAAATTTTCTCTTAATTCTTTCCAAATAAATGTTTCTCCTTGATTCCTCCATTTTATACCATTTGTTTGGTAAATCATCAGGTGTACCTGGGAAGAGGTGCGGCCAGGTTCTTTCATCTCGATAGCCCAATCTTTTCCATTCTTTTTCGCAGTTGTCAATATGCTTTTCAGGATTTTGACCTTGTGTGAAGATCAGAATATTTGCTTGTGCTGTGATTTTTCTTCCTCCGAATCTTTCAACAAATTATGTCGATGCGGCAGTCCAGGTCTGTAGTCTCGACTGATGTGTATCCCTCTTGCAGCTTGATCTGTGAATGTTTCGACTAAACTCTGAAGTCGACCTTGTTCTCCTATATTCTTTGATACTTTCTCAACATGGAATGCGGGTGATTCTCGTTCTTTGTATCTTAACGGGGGAATACCCGATGACTCGTTTCTCACTGGTGCAAGCGTAAGATATTCCATGATTTTTCTTTTGAAAATCTTCGGAATAGTGGAGACAGAGAAACAATGTTGGATTTTTTTCTTGGGGATAACCTCAATCGTCCAACATTCTCGTGCTTGTAATTCATAATTCTCTATTTTCCAATCGTAAAGTTCAACATCTGAATTATATCCGACTGATGTAGGGTTTCCGAGGTGGATCTCTCCCTATGTGTTAGGTTCATTATAGTCTTCATTGTTTGTTACTTGATATAATTGTCGACTGTCTATGTCGTCATCGATAGGTTCTATCCAAGGCTGTCCTTGTGAAGGGTGAATGGGCACAATCACTTTCTTCCCATTTCCTTTAAGTTTTATTCTATCTTTATAAAGAGAAATTGAAGCTTTCATCTTCCTTCCCCATAGCCGGCCAACTAAGGCAGGAAAGGAACTGGAGCCTTCTTTTGGGCTGATAATTTCAAAGTCAACTTTTGTAGTTATGCCGATGATGGATGTGTCGACATTTTTCCATACCCCAATTGGTTTGATCAATCCTTGGTTGGCGATTTTGAGATAGATGCTCGACTCATGTAGTTGTGGTTGACCAAGATGTTCCCAAGTGTCTCTAGTCATGATATTTGCTCGTGATTTGAAGTTGAGGACGACTTGTCGAACAGAGTATACTTCGATTTCTAAGTCGACAAGTGGGTCTGCATCATTTTTATCTCTTTGACTTAGTCGACAGAGATTTCTAGTTTGTTTTCCTTCGACAAATTTACTTTTAATGCTGTGTAATAGGTCTATAAATTTTGCGACAGCTTCTTCCTTTGTTATTGAATTGAGAAGTTCATTAACATGGCTTTGTCGAAATTCATCATTGTTTTCTTGTGATGTTAACTCTTGAAAGATTTTTGCAGCATTATTATATAAGTGCTTTTGTGCAATTGGATTAGGATAGTCATATTTACTTTTGATTTTGATAATTTGTGGATTATTAACACCAATTTAAGTTCATTGACGAGTGACAATCTAAAGATTCGTAGTTTTAACAATATCGGACTTTGGAACACTAGACAAGATGTTAACATTCTTTTTATTAGTAATTTTCTCAAGTGTGGTGGGGAAATCCTCCAAGAAGTGATCACCCACCCCACACTTGGTACAAAATTTCAGATTTGTCCAATCCTTGAAGGGACAGTCTACAAAAAGATGGTCTTCACTCAGACATGTAAAGCATTATAGTCGTCGACATGGTCGAGGATCTCGATTTCCAGAATTTCATCCACGACCTTGAAATCCTCCCCGCCGATGGAAGTTGTCATTTCTTCTGTCATATCATCGGTCGTCGTTACTGTCGTTTCAATCATTCCTCTGGTCGACAGCATTGGTTTGATAGACTGCGTGGTAATTCTGTTTGTTCTTTAGATTTAAGCTACATTCTACTGTGGAATGAGTTTTGACGTTGCATATAGCGCACCATCAAGCTTGATCATTTTTCTGTTGTAGGGACAATATTTCGTTGCGTGCGAGTCGTGTTCCTGGCAGATGTCACAGAAACTTTTCGTTTGTACAGACCTGACATCCTATCGGTAGTCATCTTGTCGGCAATAATCTTTTGTATGACCGACTTTTGAACATTTTGTCCACCAAAGATCAGCACCTCGCAGACTGATTTCGAGAATAGATTTGTGCATACTTTCCAATTGTTCTTCGATGTGGTGGTCGACAGGTTCTATAGGGTAGTCATCATCCATTTCTATATGGAATGCTTTGTCAAAGCCTCTTCATATGTGTTAAAATCAGTGAACTAGATGTGCACTCTGATTTTATGTATGAGTCTGGCCACGACCCATTGGACCAATAAATATTCTTCAATGTCGTGTTCGATATGGCTCAACAGATCTTTAAATCGTTTATTATAGTCCCTTACAGTCTCTGTCAGTTTCTGAATTGTGGTCTTTAATTTCATGGTAGCAAGATATTTGGCATCTGGTGTCGTGAAGAAAGACATAAATTGTTGTTTGATCTGAGCTTTTGATGTAGTGGGCGTCCTTTATTTAAAAGTAATGTACCACGTGAGTGCTCGTTTCTGAAGGGAACCCACAAACTCTGCCATTTGTCTGTCTTCATTAGAAATAACATTAGATTCCCATATTGATTCACAAACGAACCAATGTGTTCGTGGGACTTCATCACCTTCATAGAAGGGAAGGTGTGCCGTCATGTGTGCCATATCTGCTGCGACTTCGACTTCTAAGCTCACAATTGGTGACGGTGGATTTTTTCCAACGGCATAAATGCTTTGTTTTTCCATGTGCATGTTACATAGACCCAACTGATTTCAACAAAGTGCTTCTTCTCAATAATGTCACCCTCTTATAACTGTCATGAGAATACTCATTCAACTGTATGATAGCTTTTATGAATGGAGATTCACTTTCATTTCAAAAGAAACAGTGTTGCTTCAAACTTTGAAAGTCATAAAACTCTTGATATATGAGGTGAAGAGAATTACCAAGACTGGTGTAATTGCTACAAATAATGGCAATGACCCTCTCCTCCCCCAAGCTGAAGAATTCACATGTCCTCATGCGCAAATATAGCCAAAGAACAATGTATAATTCAATTTGCAGTCATGGAGGAATTGTAGTTGATTAAGACTTGAACTGCTTTCTCCTCTAAACATAAATTTGTTGAACATGTAGTCTTCAACTTGTTGATCTAAATGCCTTTCTGCTGCCATAGTCTGCTTATGATTTTCCAATTTTGTGCAAATGTGCTGCTAAAATTCTGAAACCAATCCTCTTGCTGCATTGAATATGGTCGCAGTTGGAATGCTTTCTTCATAACTGTAAAACATTTTCATTGATAGCTTGACCACATTCTTCAAATTCGACAATTGAAACAACATGAGATGTCCTCCTTACTTTTCAATTTCTTGAAATGTGAATACAATGTCTGTTGTAAAAATTCAGAAGATGTATCTGCAACTAAATCACAACCAGATTTTCATCCATTCTTAATGCAAGAAAAATTGCAGTTTCCAATAGTGAAGAAAAATGTGGAGCAACCAATCACAAACTAGTTTCAAGAACACATGAAATCACATCCAATGACCCATTCTCACAAGGCATGATATCTTGGCACTGTGGCAGATTTAAAATCATGGATTTTTATTTTTTATTTTTTATTTTTTTACCAAATGAATGCTGCCATATGTATGATTTAGGGTCATTTATAACAGCAACACAATTCTTAAACATACTATGGAGGTTATAAGCAGGCTGCAACCCTAGACAAAGACCCACCATGATATTATTTATTTGAACCAATGCGTACAAACTTTTGCTGTTGAATACAGTATATGGCACCAGAATAAATGCTATCCAAAAAATATCAGAAGGCTGTGTTATAAGCTGCTACAAGACTATACTAGTCTTTAGGGCAGATTTGGTTATGGTTTTGTTGCAATTTTGGCCATGTCAATAATCAGTCCTTTTATGTCACCAAACTCATCCAAGTTTACAAACAAAAACATAAGCATCCATGTGGGAGAGACATGCATTAAGCCAACTTTTCAACACAAATTAATTTGAACATTAAAACAGGGTTGACTTACAATATTCTTCCCGGGGATTGTGCTCTGTTATGTTTGCTCACCCCACACTGTTTCTTATATATCTCCACAATCTCCCCCAAACTGAAGATGGAGCATGAATGCGCTGTCAAGACACCTCATTTACATGAACTAATATGCTGATTTTTTGCTGTCAATAATGAATGATGCTTTGTTTTCCTGTTCCATCATCATATTCATATGTAGGAATGGTTTCTACAACAACTCATTTTGTTGTAGGTTCTTGTGGCCAGCCTATTCCCTTCTTCCTGTAGTTTCCTTGGCTTGTAGATGAGCTTTTTCCTTTTTCTTTTTGCCGGTTCTTGTGACAGCAGTAAGACTTCTTCTTCCAACAAATTCTTTGGCTTGTCCATGTGCATTGGTTGTCCATCTCTCCTTACTACTAGTTCTTGTGTGGCAGTAGTAGGGCTTCCTATTGTTGGTTCTTGTGTGACAACTATAGGGATTATGTAGCAACATACTTTTCATGCTTGGGTGTTTAGGAGATGTCAGGCTGGGCTTAGCTAGGGAAGTAAAGATGAAGTAATGCTTAAATGGAAGGATGAAGGTTTGGGTTGAGCAAGGATGGTAGAGGATGGAAAAGAATGATGACGAGTAGTGTAAGGATTATGATGTGTAATGGTGTGGTCACGATAGGTAATGTTGTAGTCATGGTAGGTAATGGTGTGCCCCTTCCCCCAAACTGAAATATTTTACTACGCTTAGAAATATAGGAGGAAGTAGTGAAAAAGGCTCAAGTGATTTTCCAAATACAAATCTATAGCATTCAATGAACTTGACTAACAATAAAGAAAATGAGCATACCTGTACCTACCTACGAATATCATGAAATGTGCAGCAGCATCCTGAGAAGCATGAGATGTGAAGTGGTCCACAATGGTGTAGAAACTGACAAGAAAGAGCAATACGGAATCCAGAGCTTGGATTTTGAGATGAAAAATTATCTTCTGATGTAGTAGCAAATCTTGGAAACTTTATTTAAAGAGCATGATGGAATACTTTATTTCTCACTTATTTGCAAACCTTGTCCGCTAGCAAGCTAGTTTTTAGACAAGATCTCTCTGACTGCACCCAGAGGGTTTTCACAATCATAAACTTTTTATTCTTGAGGGATGCTCGCCAGCAAGCTGGTTTTCAAGCATTCCAAGGTCTGATGGCGCCTGAAACAGGGTTTCACAATCAAATTTTATTTGGAAAGGGGGTAGGGAGGTGAGGGAGCTTGACATTGTAAGTGAGCCAAGCTGCTTTATTGTGTGGGTCAGGGATGGATGGAGCAGAAAGTCATGGGAAAAATGGAATAGTGGAGGATGAAGTAAACTTGATGATAGTGGTGATATAGATGATGTTCATGAGAAAATATTATCAACCACATAAGGAAATGAAAGATTTATTAACTTCAACAGGCATGCATATCAAAATGGGAAAATGAAATACATAAGCATACCATGGTGCTAGTGAATGAGCATGATGAATCTTAGGTCTTCTGAAATGATTATTTACTGAAGTCAGGGATGTGGCAATGGGAATGTGGGAATGGCACTTGACCTCTAGAACGTTGGTCTTTAGATATATCAATTCTTCATATGTCTCATTCTGGATCCATCTTTCATCTTTGATAAAAAGTCTTCTGGTTGTTGTCTTTTAGTGAGACACTACCGGATTAGGCTTTTAGGAACTTGAGCTTTAAAAGTAGCACATATCATGCTAATGAATCTTCATTGTTGGATGTCTAGAGAGAATTCCCATCAACATTTAATTTGGTCTTAACAAATCATTCATCCATAGATTAACCTTCTTTTAATCTTCTAAGGACCTATAAAAAATTGGCACTTACCTGCGATAAAATGTGAGCTCATGGAAGAAGAGAGGTGATCAGTCCCTCTTAATCTCAAACATATGCAAGATAAATACAACAAATTCTTATAAAACAAATCCAAGGAAGATAAAACAAACAAAAATTCACTTTTTACCTGTTGGAGAGCGGTGGCCACCTTAAACAACCCAACGGTATTTTGTTAATAACTTCTTCGTTTCACAACCGATTTGAGTGATTCCAAAGCCAAATGAATGTGGATTCAGAGGGCTAACTCTAGTAGAAACAGGTTTTGAGAATGCATTAATATGGTACTCCAAATATTCTAAAGAACATCTTGTAAGACAGACAGGTTGCAATTTCCAGCCTGGACCAACAGTTAGTGATTTGAGCATAACATTTTCGTTTGTTGATGGATTGACTTGATTCCACTTGGAGGTTAAAGTAGGTTCCCATATGTACCTCCAATAGAAACAGGTTTTTAATTCAATAAGAATTGATGTGTCGAATATGCCAAAGTACAACAGATGAGACAGAGTTCCAAGAGTGCTAATTTATGATAGGCAGTTAGTATTTTGGGCATAACTTCCTCGTATGATATCAGATTTGAGTGATTCAAATTGCGTTGTAAACTAGATTCATAGGAGAATATTCCTTAGAAATAGGTTTACAAAATTCATCCATTTAGGCACCCAAAAATTGACTGTCCCAATCGTGTTCTTGAGTTGTCTTCCCTACACCTAGTCAATATTTTGACCATAACTTTTTTGTTTGATATCCAAATTGAAAAATTTAAATTGCGTTAGAAACAAGATTCCAAGGGCTACTTTGGATAGAAACAGGTTTTAAAATGTGTCCATGTGGTCTCTCAAAACACGACTGTCCTGACTACGTTTTCAGTAATCCCAACATGCCAAAATTTTACTAAAATGACGATTTAGATGGAAGTGAATGTTTTTATGGATATAATTTCAATGTAATATATCAAATAAAAAATAAAATCAACAATCCAAACCCTGAGTTGAACTATCCATATGTTTTTTGAAGGTTTCGTAGTCGAGGTACGGATCCTCAAAAATTGAAAATTTTGCAAGATATGAATAAATGATTATAATCAAACTTCAAAAATTGTATTTTAGTGCTAAATGATGTATTTTTACGAATTGAATAACATATTACATACCTCTTTTGAAATTTTTGAGTCTTGCGTACTCTTTCTTCAATGGATTCCCCTCGAATCTTCTTGAATCCTTCAATAAAATCTTCATTCGCTAAGCCTCATTCCTCTTTCCAAGTTTTCTGCAAAAGAAAAATTAGTAATATGTGTGGGTCTTACTGCACCACATAATCATCATCTTGAATCTTTGATTTTATTCATGAAAATCGAAGGCATAAACAAATCTATTGCTATTGCATAAATTATTAACATGGTTCATATTTGCAGAGACTTGCGGCGGATTATTACACTATAGCAATGCTACATTGAGGTCGTATTTGCGTCTTACTTGTCTCTACGCCTCCATCCTTCAAACAAAAACATATGCATGTATAATGAAAAAAACAAATAGTTTACTACCAAAAAGAAAATTTACTCAAGCAAAAAAGACAGTGGTTGTGGTAACTCCCCGGCAACAGCGCCAAAATGACGGGCTTTTTAATTGCCTTCTAATTACTTATAAAACAACTAAGAAGTGTACATTAATTGTCAACCCGAGGTTCGTTGAAAACTTGCGAGTTACCATGCACTGTATGTGCAAACCACAATCTCCTCTTACATTGGTTTATCTACTTGAAGTTGCAGTTCAATAACCTTCCTTACAAACAATGGTATGAGCAGTTACATTGTCTTGGCAAGAAACTAACCATCTAAACAACTATTGAAACTAAATTGCAAGGAAAGTAAATGCTAAAACTAAATTCACACTTGAAAGTAAATTCTAAAACTACATTCACACTCTGTAGAAAAGTAAATCCTAGAACTATGTCACACTCTGTAGAAAAGTAAATCCTAGAACTATGTCACACTCTGCGGGAAAAGTAAATTCTAATACTACGTTCACACTATGCAAGAAAGTAAATTCTAAATCTAAGTTCACAACACACTTGATAGAAAGGTAAATTGCAGAAATAAAATCTAAAAGTTATCCTTGCCAAATACAAGTTACTGTTTATGATCCAATGGAGTAAATATGGTCATTGCATTAAGCTCAATGATTGTAAAATAAAACGTTTAAATCTCTATCTATGCATTGAAATCAAATTGCAGAAATAAAATCCACACTTCATAAGAAATCACAACTAAGCAATGAAGTACAATTACATCAACATAAAATAAATAAAATCACATTGCAAAAGAAATTACAAAACGAAGATCTAATTGAATCAAAATGAGAGTATAGCTTTATTCCATCATCAATTGGACTATTGCTCTAAGAGTCCTCTCATAGAATGGAGAAAGAACTCTTATTTATACATGATTTCTCCATAACAACGAATAAATGAGGATCCAAAATATCCTCAACAAATTCATAAAAGTTTGGATCTCAAAACTAATCCAAGATCCTTCCTAACTACATGATATTTAGAATACCTTTGAAGTCAAATTCGAATTTAGGGATAGAGGCCATAATAAAATAGTCAAAACTCATCCCAAATGTCTCTTAACAACTTTTGACTTCTTAGGTCTATCATATATTTGATAGAGATCTTCAAATCTTTGTGAATAAACCAAATATGCACTCATATCCACCTCCATTTACCAACTTTAATTTAACATCATGATTTGAGACATTTAAAAATAATATAAATAATGGATTTATAAAAATCCATTACTCCTAATGAATATCTTTCTCCAAAGTTGGTGGTTGAAGGTAAAATTGGAATTATTGATTTTCTGTAATGTTGCAGATAGAGTTTCTGTAATGCTGCAGATACCTGTAGAGTTTCCGTAATGCTGCAGATGGAGTTTCTGTAATGCTGCAACAAATGTTTTGCACTGCTACAGAAATCCCTCAAATATGTTGTAGTTGGTTCCAACAATTGATTCAATATTCAAAGCAAATACATAGTACACTAATTCCCTCAATGTTAGTCAAAAATCAAATGAAATACTAAGACATGTAATGAAAAAATCACTTGAGCATAAAAACCTGGATATGAGCGTAAGAGAGGAATAATGCATGAATATGGATAGGAAAAAGGAATTATAAATAAGGTGAAATGGTGGTAAAAATATGCTAAATCCAAGGCCCGTCAACTTAGAGAATCTTTAATCACAATTACTGCAAAACTAGTCAAAAAGCAAGGTCTAAAGAGCTAGTCTTGATAAAATTGATTACAAACCACCTCTAAGGATTTCAAATTCCTCTTCTGAAGAACAATATGACTCATATATGAATATAAGAACAACAATAAACCAAAATTAAGAATATTGAGTAGCAATTGAAGGTACTTTAATCTCAGGCTTCTCGGAGAGTCTCTAATACATAAAATTCTTACAATACCGAGTGTAGAAGACTTCTAAGAAGAGAAGAAGAGAAGCGTTCTTCACTGGATCTGCAATAAATATGAATACATAGCATATGTCTTCTCATGGAACTCAAAACTCAAGAATATTTATAGATATAAAAGCAATGGTGTGTTCTTTATAGTTGGAAGCCCCATATCTAGTAAAACAACCATAACTTGCTCATCCAAACACCTTTTTTGATGAAACAAAAAGTGTTTCCTACTGGAAAAGATGCTGGGGATGCAATGGGATAGGTCTCAAAGTCCATAAATGCTCAAAAAATTCGAAACAAGAACCTCCATTTCGGCCCCAACTAGAGGGAACTCTATATGTAATGGAGCAATGATTAATTGAAAAAAACACAAAGCTCAAAAAAACTAGAACCCACTGAGAAACCAGAGCTCGCCACTGTGAATATAGAGCTCGCCAATCCAAACCCGGGACCCGACATAATTCAAA
Source organism: Larix kaempferi (assembly GCA_027924585.1). Lineage (NCBI taxonomy): Eukaryota > Viridiplantae > Streptophyta > Pinopsida > Pinales > Pinaceae > Larix > Larix kaempferi. The sequence continues at coordinate 50,359,636 of BSBM01000904.1, forward strand.
GCCCGCCATGAAATCCTATATCATAAAAAGATCCATTAAATATACATTCAGCCTCATATATGCCCCCTTTGGAGTCATATTATATACATTTAACCCCATATACGACCTCCCTTGAATCATATAACAATGCTTAATGTAAATATATACCTACATTTCATAAATTTATTTATAAATAATCATTTGCTAAAAACTTACAATAAGGTATGTTTGACATTCACACCAAACCATAATATGCTTAGTGCAAATCTATAACTACATATTACTAAGTCACACCATGCAATCACACTGATATACATGGGATGCAATGGTGCAAACCTAATGTGTTCATGGGCATATGCAAAAGCAATTACCATATACACAAATAAAATTTACAGGTGTTTCATTTAACCAAACCAACATAGATCCATCTTAAATGGGGGTTGGATTTGGCACAAATACAAAGGATGAATTGCTTGCATTACGAGGCCTTCTTTGGTTTTTTCTTAAGATAGGTGTTTTTAGTATTCAGATTGCAGGTGACTCCAGGATTATTATAGAGTGGGGAGAAGGGTATACAAATCTTTAGGTGTTTAAACTGGATCAATGGGCTGCTAGTGTGAAAGAGATGATCTTTAGCTTCTCATATATATCTTTCACTCATATTTATAGGGAGTTTAATGGTGACGCTGATAGACTTTCAAAGGCTGCGGTTGGTAATATGGATGGCTCAATTCTTTTTGAGGAGTATGTGAAAGATTCCTTGATAGGCTCTAGATCCGTCTTCTTCTTTTAGCCATTCAATTCTCTCTTATAGTTATGTTTTTGTTGGAATTTGGGATCTATTCAAACTTAAGTCAGTTGTGGGTGTCATGTCCCAAATTTTTCATTGGGTCACAATGGCCTAAGCCCATTGGCCATATTCATGAGAGTTTGTCAAATTGATGTTAAGGGTCAAATAATTGTCAAGGAGGAAAATTACTAGTTTCCTAGGTTGGGGGTGGAAGCATTAAAATTTGGAGTGAAGGAGCTATAGGACCCGAAATAAATTTGGTTTACCATATTCACATTAAAATGGGTCACATAAATAATAAATGTTGAGAAAATAATGTGACATTTGGTCATGAAGACAATTGGAGGCTTGTGGAGTCCTTAGGTGGCTAGATTCCCTCCACACACTTGGCATGCACTTCATCCAATTCGAATTTATGGGTAAGGAAACGTATTTGGAGGATGGTGAGGTGTCATATGGCAGTTCACGAGCTAAGGGAGTCGAATTGGTAAAGAGGAGTAACTCCCATGGGGAGAGGAAGAGGTTAGGAAGATAATGTGTGCCACTTGGAAGGAGATTCCCCATACTCTATGACAACCAATGATAAAGATTCTATGACATATTCTGACCTGATTGCAGACTATGAAAAATCTGACATGTCAGGGTTAAATATAGCGACAAAGAGGGTGCATTAGGGAGTTAGAGGCAGCCATTCTACTTGGGGAAAGATTTGGAGCATGAGGAGGCAAGAGACATGTCATATGAGTTACTAAACCACAAAGATGAGTTGGAGGAAGCCCATGAAGGGAAATTCGACCTTAGGAGGCCCCATGAAGTTAATAAAAGGATGTCACGAGGAAGAAGAAGAGATTTTGATCATTTTTAGAATTTGCAATTGCATTTGGAGAGAAGAGCTAGTGGAGTGCTACTCTACTTGCCTTAGCACCAATTTCGAGGGTGAAAGATTCCCATCCTAGTTGGTAATTGGAAAGGCCATTCAGACCTTTCATTTGGAGCTTCAATGGAGTCATTTGTTGTAGGTGTAATCTACAGGGCAGATCATGGTCACTTCTAGTTTAGCTTCCTTCTTCAACCATTTCAAGTTTTCTATGCATATTCTTGATCCTTGAGGAATTGCGCCTTTGGTGAGATACTATTATCTTTGGGGGAGCTTCTGATGCCCCATTATTTTGTAATCTGATTTATATGCTATGTATTTCATGCTCAGAAGAGCCACAAGTCGAGATTCCAAGAAATACTATGCAAAATTGCTCATTAATGAACAAACAATGCCATTTCCCCCCTACCTTGTTGCAAGTTAATGATATGTTGATAAATTCGAATGGTTAAGTGAATGAATGATGGATTATTGATAAATGGACTGTGACTTATGTGTTCAAAGAGTTTCAGGTTCATTAGACAAGAATTTGGAGGCATTTGGTTGAGTTTCATAACATTTAGTGAAGATTGCCTACCATTTCCCCTTATGTTGAAACTAGCAATTCTATATTTGATTTGAGAGAGTTGTAGCAGATATTATAAGCTGAATGATGATGCATATGAGAGCCCATTTATGTCCTTTATATGTCACCATCCTCTGTTCATAATTTTGAGAGGGTTCTATTACATTTGGAGAGCCAACTTTTCATTTACCCTAAGGGGATTTGAACCACAATTTGCTAGTAAAACTCCCTACATTGACCAGATTACCAAAGTGAGTTGCAGAAGTCATTTGAACGTTGGAAGGCACCTATAAACACCCTTATTATGTTTTAACATCATCCATACACCTTCTGGTACAATTTGAGATCATTGGGAGCTATTTGGAGCCATCTATCGTTGGGGGTTTAAGCCTCGAAATTACTAGTAAATTCCCCGAGTTCTCTTGGATACCTATTCGACCCCAAAACCACATATAATGATGAAAATATACTTTACTTAATGTCTAATAATAGATCCAATTCTCATACCCATCATTAGTGAAGGTTGTACACTCTTTGGAAGAGCTTTGTTCCAAGACCTAGGGGGATTTCCACTTCCCAAGTTTACTAGTCTTGTCCCGAAACTTCTTCCCTTGCAAATTGAAGACCATGGTTGGGTATAGCAGTTTATTATATGTCTGATATATGTTTTATTGTGTCCCATGCCCCCTCATGACCTTCCTCACCAAGTTTGAAAGTATTTGGTGGAGTCTGGAATCAGTTGTATACATATACCTAGAGTTGAAATTTGGTGAATTTGAGCACATTGGGAAATTTTATTCAGAAGGGACATTACAGTGGGAAGAAAGGTAGTATATGTCTCTTTTTTTGAAGGAGTATTCTTTGATATCAAGATTTGAAAGTTTTTATTGTATTTTGACTATGGACAACATTGTGATGTTCGCTGTCTTTTTTGGGATACCATGTAAGTCTGAGATGAAGTTTATAGATGATGTTGTTCTGTGATAGTAAGAATGATGCAAATGATGCTCATATCAAACTTTCTAAATGTACCTTTGATTCTCTTTTGGACGAATAACAAGTTACCAGATTTATTAAAAACCTAGAGGGATCCAATTTCTCATATAATTATAGATGACTCATATTGAATTTTCTATATGTAACTTTGATTCTCTTTTGAATTTTTTTTTTTTTTTTTCTCTCTCTAATTGATAAAAAACACCAGGATTTATTGAGAACACCCTATTAGTTATAAGCAAACATGAAAACTTTATAAATTAATTATGAGTAAAAATTAGAACTTTACACTACAAGACTTTGACAACCTCTCCCCAACTAAATTGTAAGCACCATGTTTTTCTTGACAACGCAATAAATATTAAATTACACATGAAATGACATAGAATATATAAAATAGTTGCGAAGAAACAGTGAGCCAATAAAATCTCCGTGTATAATGTTTGCCATTTATCCGTGCTTTTGCTTGTGTTGATGTGAGTTCTTTACCTGTAGAGACTAGGTGAATTTGACCGAACAGCAAGAAAAAATACTCATCAAGTTAGATTGGAGGCGACGCAAAGCTTCCCCAAAATTAAGAAGACGATGACTCTCCGCCACCACCCTGCACAGTGTCAGACAAAATCTCACAAATTTCTAATGGGGATTGACTTGGGAACCTCTTGATGGGTACCGAAATGATCTGCGATCTGGTATCGCTGAATAACGCATAGAAATGTGATTCACAGAGTGAATTCCAGCTAATGGTGAACCAGGGTCTACAGATCCTTCAGATCACCTGATTAAACCAATCCCTGTGAAATCGCTCTATGAATCAACCGAGATCTGTTTAGATCATGGCCTCTTCTCAGACCCTGGCGTCTTCTCAGACACTGGGAGGCACCCGCCTGGGCCGTCTCCTGGGAGCTGCCCTCGAGAAGATTATTAAGAATGCCGCATGGCGAAAGCATTCCAGACTAGTAAATCAATGCAAAACTGTTCTAGACAAGCTTGCCGCAATCACAATCTCAGATTCCGAAACCCCATCCCCATCTCCTGAAACCCCCGGCAATAGCAGCGGCTGCCTCTTCAGCGACCACGTTTGTCTCAGTCAATCCGATGCAGAGATCCTGTTGCAGCCCCTGGCCATGGCCCGCGAGACCGGATCCATCAAGGTCGTGGAGCCGGCCGTGAATTGTATTCAGAAATTGATCATATATTCTCATCTCCGAGGCGAGGTCGATAATAAAGACAGGGGAAACCCTATTCTGCTGCAATTGATGGAACTGGTCTGCAAATGCCATGAGCTGGAAGACGAAAACATGGAGCTCGCCGTGCTGAAAACTCTGCTTTCTGCGGTGACGTCGGTCTCGCTGCAGATTCACGGGGATTGCCTTCTTCAGATCGTGAGGACTTGCTGCAATATATTCCTAGGAAGCAAGAATGCTGTGAATCAGGCTACTGCCAAAGCTTCACTGATACAAATGCTGATTATTGTGTTTCATAGGATGGAGGCAGATTCGTCTTCTGTGCCGCTGCAGCCTATTGTTGTGGCGGATCTCATGCAGCCTATCGATAAAACCCCAAATGATTCGAATATGCTTCAATTTGTACAGAATTTTATAAGTAAGGTGATGCAGGATATTGAAGGGGTTTTGGGTCCTGCTTCGTCGTTGAAACCCATGGGGCATGACGGTGCATTTGATTCCGGCGACGCCGCTATTGACAGCATGGATTCCTCGGAACCAATGGATAAAGATATGCTGGATGCTAGGTACTGGGAGGTAAGTATTTTCAAAAATACAATTGAAGGTAGGAAGGGTGAATTGACAGATGCAGACTCAGAGAAAGATGCGGATGTGGAAGTTCAGATCAGTAATAAACTGCGGCGAGATGCATTTTTGGTATTCGCGGCCATATGTAAACTTTCAATGAAGACTCCATCGCAAGAAGGTTCGATTGATCCAGTACTGATGCGAGGGAAGATTCTGTCATTAGAGTTGCTGAAGGTATTGCTTGAAAATGCAGGATCAGTTTTTCAAACAAGCCAAAGGTAACTTGAATCCCCAGTAAATGCATTATTTTTGGAACACTCAAATTGGCCATGAATTAGCAAGTTATTATGCCTTGCAATTATGTTTATGTAATTTGGAGTAGACTCAAGAGTCGAGATCAATTACTTGTAGATACGTGTCCTTAATCAAAATGCCAGTTTGGGGGTATTCTGTAAGGTATCCGCCTCTGTGATAGAAATTCAACCCATGAAGCTGTATGTGGAATAGTAACAATGCCTTCATACCATGGGGAGATTGAACCCTAGATTAGAGCACACCCTGTTATATGCTGAAAACTACCCATTGCCCCAAATTGGACTACAGATTTATCCTCACAGGTTTCTCTACTCTGTTTTTACCTTTGACAAAACAAAATTCGACGTCTATGCTCCATCCCTGATATTCAGCTTTTGCCAGGGTTACTGAAATTAAAATAGTCCTGTCTAGGATTATATTATTACATCGTACATGATATCATATACCAGTTTGAGTTCACAAAAAAGTTGTGTATATAATTGATGTATCATACTATTAACGGACTTGCTATACATAAAGACAAAAACGATATGTAGAAACGTCATGCTTATCTGCACTTGAGACTCGCTGATGGTTGGTGGCCTGAAGATTTCATTGCCAAACTTCTGAAATGTAGCACCTTCATTGCTCGATTCTTAGAGGCGCTTGATTCCCATTTTGTGCAGCATGTATTCCATCTAGATCAACTGGACTGCCATGTGATCCTCCATCTCCCAGAGTTCCTTGAGAATCTCAGTATAGGGATTCTGATTAGGGACTCTGTCTTTTGGAACTTTTCCTTTACTGGTTCGAGAGAGACTCTGAACTTCCTCCCCCTCTTCTGACATGCAGCTTGTGACTTATCCTACCATGCCCACCATCTCAACCTTACCGCTCACTCAGAGTTGATTTCAGCTTTGAACACCTTGCTTTTAGGCCGGGTATCCTAGGGATCTGTTAGGAGAAACCTGGAAGGCCCCGTCTTCCTTCCCATCTTCCATACTCACTCTCATCGAAGTACCCTTCTGTTAGGTTTTGTAGCTCGAACAGATACTTCTATATGGGGTGTCTAGCATGTAGAAGTCGTTTGGAAGAGTAACTCTCTAGACAGATTTTGTAATAGTGTATTTTGGAATACTTTATTGTATTGGGTGGTATTTGTTAGCCCATGGTAATGGAGGGTCAATGGTATTGGGTGAGCCCATGGTATTGACATAAAGTGAATGTTTTTTTGTTGTAAGGTTCGAATTCTATTAAATCAAAAAAGGATAACTGTACAAAACCAAGCTGTCCAAAAATTAGAAAGCCATGATGCCATGCATGACAGGTGGATCCAAAAACTAGAGACCGAGTCCACTAAGCTGTCTTGAACTGGAAATGTCTAAATGTACAAGATCTACTGTAAGAGATGAGTCACATGGTTCCCCCACAGGCTGGGGGTTATTGCCGATATGACCCAAAATAATAGACAGACTAAAACTGTGAAAATCAACCCTAAGTCTATTCATCATCAGACAAAGGGATTGAGGAGGGGTTGACACATGGCATAGCGCTTGTCTCCATTTTGCTAGCGGTGGCAGGGCAACGTCTGTACACCGGTTGGGTGTCCGTAGCTTGCTGGGGTGGTGGTCTGGTGAAGGACTTCCCAGTGATGGCTCGGGCCAGTGCGTCCACTTTTGCATTGAGATGCCCCATCCCTTCCCTTTGAAACTGGAACAGAGCGCACATAGTAGCGTCGATGTTTGAAACTTGGTTCGCTAGCGACAAGGTCCCTTGTTCAGATCTTAACAGTCCTTTGACGCAGTCCTCCATAGCCAAAGATAGCAGAGCCTTGGTGGTCCATAGAATCCCAAGCGTCTTTGTGTGCCTCGTTTCGTGAGTGCTTGCCGTCCCCGAGTCTTCCACAAGCCCGCCCAGCTCCGCAACCAGATTTCTTGCAAAGTGGTGTTCTCTCTTTTTCTTCAGGCGATTTTCCAATCGCAGAGTTCTTGCGGGAGCCGAGTTCGGAACCTCATGTTCGAAGAAACCTTGAACCTTGCCCAATTCCTGCAGAGCACGTGACATGTGTGTGCGTTGCGGCCCGTTCGTGGTTTTGCGGGGAGTGACCTTCGTTTGGGCCATAGCTGCCTTGATTGCATAGAGGAAGTAGTAGAGAGGTCCACCCTGGGAGGAAGCCGAGATGCAAATTAGGTCGTAGAGGGAGCGAGAGTGCAGGTAATAAGGTTTGCCAATTTGGGGCCGAACTTTAATCCTTGGGCTCCTCGTTCTATGTCCTAGCGCATGCAGGTTGTGCGAGACGCTATGTCCGCCACCCTTCAAAATAATTGCCATAAAAGTACTCACAGCTGAGCCAGTTAATCGATGTATGTAGCCATTCAGACTCGCTTCACAATAATGTGAGTTCCATCCTTGACAAGGCCCCCATTTATAGGCTTGCATGATGGTTGTCCTCATAGTTCCACACGCCTTGCCGCATGATATTACTTTGCCCATGCTGCGGATGATGGCCACGTGGGTTGAGGTTGCCTTGTGTTCTGCATCCGTCGTGGGGGGAATAGTCCTGGAGGCTGATGCATTGACATTCCACTTTGAGGGCTTCATTATCATACTCAGTCCAAGCTTGATTACACTCTTCTCGAGGATGATCGATGCCCCATTTGGCCAGCTTGTCAGCAAGTTTGTTGACTTCTCTCCGAACATGTTGAGTGACAATGACAAGGGAGCCATCAAGATTGGCAGCTAGGAGATCAAGCTTAGCAGTTAGGCGCCAGCTTGGAGAGACTTTAGAGGTTGTAGATCCCTTGAGTAGCTTGTTAAGAATTTGTATCATGAGATTCGAGTCCCCTTCCACTAGGAGTTTGGTAAACTGAGCTTGGCGAGCAATGAGGATGCCTTGTAGCATGGCAAACAATTCTGCAACATTGTTGCTATATTTCCCAATTGAGTTAGCATAGAAATGAAGGATGTGGCCCTTGTGGTCATGAAAGACACCGCTATAGCTAATTGAGCTAGGGTTGCCTCTGCTTGCCCCATCGAAGTTGAGCTTGACGAAGCCAAAATCCGGGGGGGACCACTTGTCTGGGCGTGAGGGATGGTTCGACTGAGAAGATTGACAGTTTGGGGTGGCCGTCGGTTGCAATTGCCAGGCTTGGAGAATCGCTTTATCTTGAGGAGACCCCTCCCAGTTGTGTTTGCCCACTGGGTAGTGTTGATTGTTTCCTGAATGTGTCCCTGTATTCTTTTCCAGATTTGATTAGTGGGGAGGCTGGAGTTTTGAAAGTTTTTACGATTTCGTTCCTTCCAAATTTCCCAGAGAAGAAACCTCGAGAAGAGCTGCCAGACTTTGTTGACAATATTGTTGGAGGAGAGTTGATCTCTCTAGTTGGAGAGGGTATCTGTGATACTGCTAGAGTTGTAATATGTTTATCGAAAGGCGGTGTCTCCAAGGTCCCAAAGCTGCTTGCTGAAATGACAGGTGCTTAGGAGATGTTCAAGGTCCTCCACCTTTTCTCTGCATGGGCAACATATAGATGGTCCCTCAAAGCCTCTCTTGAGAATTCTGTCCCAAGTAAGAATTTGCTTCCAAGCGACGAGCCATAAGAATGTTGAGACTTTTGGCCAGAGGTTTTGTTTCCATATTTTCTTCCAGATTTTGTTGGCATCTTCTTGGCTATAGCCAGCATGGAGAGCATAGGCTTCCCTTGAGACTAAAGGTCCCTTTGCTAGAATAGCCCCATTGAAGGATATCATTTCCCACCTGGTTGATGATTTGTCTATCTTGCAGTTCTTCCCTGAAGAGTTGCCTCTAATCCTCAGTCATAGTGTCTTGCCAGATTCCAAGATCCTTCCATTGGCGCCATTGGCATTCGACAGCATTGGTATCCCAGAAGTGAGCCACAAGAAAGTGACCCTCCTCTAGAGTGTGGGTTCTTAGAGGATTGAGATATCCTGATGTGGAGAGTTCAGGAAGCTGCTGCCAAGAGTCATCCCAGAAGAGGGCAGTAGAGCCATCACGGATTTCCCAAAAAGCATGCTCTTGAATGATTTGTTTGTTCTGCCAAGCAACATTCTAGATAATAGAGCTTTTGGGACTTGTATTCAAGTGGATAAGTTCCTGAGATGGGATGTCAAGAGCATATTTTCCTTTCCATATTGTTGCCCAAAGGGTATCCTGATTGGTAAGCAATCGTCACCAGAGCTTTGCCATCATCGCCTTATTTTCTATCTCAGGATCCCGGAGTCCCAGGCCCCCAAGAAGTTTGGGTTTACATAGTTTGTCCCAGGCAAATAGGGCCCATTTGCGTCCCGTAGATTTGGATCCTCCCCAGAGAAAGGTTCTTTGCAAGGAACGAATCTCATTAAGGAATTTTTTGGGGGCAACCAAGATGGAGAACAGGTAAGTGCTCATGCTGCGTAGGATAGAGTTCAGGAGGACGATTTAGCTTGCAATGTTAAGAGAACGGAAAGACCAGTTGGCAAGACGTTTTTCCATTTTGTGTATGAGCTGGGACTAGGCGCCATGCTTTGAGGAAGTGGCCGTAAGTGGGGCTCCCAAGTATTTGGAGGGAAGGGTGCTGACATAAAGTGAATGTTATAAAAGAGTCTATGAAGAGTTGTTTAGGAAACACTGAGTCAGGAGTGAGTTATATCTCTTGTAGTGGTCAAAGGTCAAGAGTGAGTCATATCTCTTGAGTGGACAAGAGTGAGTTACATCTCTTGTGAGTGACAAAAGTGAGTCATATCTTTTGTTAGAGTTTGTCTTTTTCGCTGAGGGGTTTGGGCAAAGTGAAAGTCAGTAGTTTGAGATCCGGTGTGTCAAATCCAGAGGCCTATCATTGTAAGTGCTGATTAACACACCTGCAATAAAAGATAAACTTTTGGCTAGTTTTCCCCTGTTGGGGTTTCCAAGGTATCTCATGTGTTGTGGTTTTCTTTGTTTATGGTTAGCTTAGACAGTGTGTATATATTTGTTAAAGTTCATATTTGTAGTGTTTTTTGTGGGTAAATAATCTGAAGTGAATGCTTAACTGAAGATATAAACCAGATTTGTTTAAGTTTGAAAATTTCACATGGTATCAGAGTGGGTCGGAGAAACCTGACACAAGACGTGAAGTAAAAAAAAAGGGAGAAGAAAAGACCGTACATCCACGGTACGAGTCATACGGACGCCGTACATTGTATAATCGAGTGGATATGAGATTGTGGGTTCAGTGCTGAGATCTCGGTGTACAGGCAGAGATCAGGTGAAGCAGCTAATTGAACAGTTGGCCGTGAGCTGTGCAGCCGCTGTGTTACCGGATGAACTAGTAGGGCTAGTATCCGATGAACAAATGTACGGAGAAAGTGACCATTGTCACCTTAGTCACTCCTCCAAACTACTTTGGAGAGTCGGAACCTCCAAGGGAAGAGCCCTTCAATGACGTGCAAACACTTATGACAAAAACAACTATGCCTCCTAGACCACCAAATTAGAGACCAGTGCCGTAAACCAACATGATCATATGAATGAAGAAGATGTACAAGTTAAGAGAAGTGTTTGTAGATGCAAGATATAGCAATGTAATATATCCAAATCAATGTATCAATGGAACAATAGCAAAGATCATTCAATACATAATCATAAGTTCCCAAGTACATGTAAATATCAATGACAAGAGTATGCGATCAACTCTAACATTTAGGGACAACCATTTCAGGATGATGATCAAATAGCAAAATTCTTAAATGCCAAGAAGTAGTCCAATATCTAACCACTTTGTGGCAGCCAAATAACACTTACTTCAGATCTGTATGAGAAGATATCAGGGACAGTGTTTCTATGGGCATTAGCATGCAATGCGACAATATACATCCAGAATAGGTGTCCTCACAGGGTTTTGGGGAACAAGACACCAGAGGAGGCATTCACTGGTGTGAAGTCAGAGGTTGTCCAATTTACATCCATTGGCTGTCCAATTTACATCCATATGTCAGTGGAGAAGAGGATCAAGTTGGAGCCCTCCAACATGAAGGGTTTATTTGTTGGCTATAGTAAGAAGTCAAAGGCTTACAAGATCTATATTCTAGGAGAGAGGAAGACAACTGTAAGCAGGGATGTAAAGTTCGAGGAAGACTTTGCATCCAGGAAGTCTTATGAGCCATTACCAGTGATAGAGGATGTGGAGTAGGAGGTTTCGAAGGTTGATCCAGGGTCACCAACGACTTCCAGTTCAGGGCAACAACCTTCAAATACAGAGGAGGAGCCACTAGCTCTTACCAGTTTGTCAGGAGACCTCGATGGTTCACTCAAGCGTTGAGGGATGCTCAGAAGCAAGTTGAGGCTCCTAGGACCACATTCAGGGAGAGCAGACCTCCGAAGAAGTTTTTGAACTATATGGCATTAATGAGCAGGATCATAGAATCCGAGCCCTCCAATTTTCAAGAGGCATTTGACTAGTAGGTTTGGAGGGATGCCATGGTGGAGTACTACACCTCCATCATGAAGAATGATGTTTGGGACATTGTGCCTAGACTGGAGGGGAAGTCAGCGGTGACTTCCAGATGGCTCTTTAAGATCAAGCATGTGGTAGATGGCAGCATAGAGAAGTACAAGGTGAGGTTCGTGGCAAGAGGATACAAGTGGATTACGAGGAGATGTTTGCTCTAGTCGCTAGCTACACTTCCATTAGAGCAGTGATGTCCTTAGTCTTCATCATGGGATGGAGGATACATCAGATGGATGTGAAGACAACTATCCTCAATGGGATAATTGAGGAAGAAGTGTATATTGAACAACCTCAGTGCTTTGAAGTCAATAAGAAGGAGTCCCATGTGTGCAGGCTGAAAAAGGCCCTGTATGGACTTAAGCAGGCACCACGAGCATGGTATTCCAGGATCGATGGATACCTGCAGAGCATGGGCTTCACCAAATGTGAAGCAGATCCAAACCTATATTTCATATTTGTTGAGGCTGTGCTACTCATTTTGGTGTTGTATGTAGATGAATTGTTTCTCACAGGGTTAGAGAAGCTCATTGTAGGGTGTAAAATAGATATGTAGTCGAGTTCGAGATGAAGGACACTGGCTTGATGTATTACTTCTTGGGGTTGGAGGTTTGGCAGAGAGCAGGGGAGATTTTCCTTGGGTAGGGTAAGTATGTAGTTGAGATTCTGAAGAGATTATGGATGGAGGATTGTAGGCCCATGGCCACTCCTATGATCACTAATTTGAAGAAGGTCACTACTTCAGATTCAAATATGGTGGATCCCACGTTATGTAAGCAATTGATAGTTTCCTTGATGTATCTGGTCATTACTAGGCTAGATATATGTTTTCCAGTGAACACCTTGAGCCAGTTCATGGTGGATTTGAGGCAGGAGCATTGGGTAGCAACAAAACATGTGCTCAATTATTTGAGGGGCACAATGGAGTGTGGATTGAGATATCTTGGAGATGGTGAAGTGAAGTTGCATGGGTATATAAACTCAGATTGGGCAGGAAGTGTATCAGACAGGAAGAGCACCTTACGGTGCTGCTTCAGCTTGGGATCAACGATGATATCCTGGTTCAATCGAAAGCAGAGGCAGAGTATATGACATCAAGTACAACTAGTTGTGAGGCCATCTGGCTTTGCAAGTTCCTTGCAGAGTTATTTGATCAAGAGTTGGATCCCACAGAGATTTACTATGATAATCAGAGTTGTATCAAACTCTTTGAGAATCCATTTTTTCATGACAAATCCAAGCATATTGAGATTGGGTATCACTTCATTCGTGATAGGATTTAGAAGGAAGTATTGAAGCTCTAGTTACTAGTATGTATCCACATATCAGCAGGTTCTAGATATTTTGACCAAGCCCTTAGCAAAAGGGAAGTTTGAAACTTTCAGAGACAAATTTGGATTGGTGTAGAATGCCTTCCTTGCTAAGAGGGAGTGTTGATATTTGGTAGCTTAGACAGGAACTTTCGCATAGGTTAGGTGTCAAACATGTGTGAAGTCGTCCAAGTCAATCTATTTTGTAATTCACTTTATTTATAAAATGAAAGTCTTTTAATTAGTTGGTCAGTCTAATAAAGTGCAGTTTAATGCATTAGTGATTTAGACTATCTCAATCGTCAATCTCACTGTGAGATTAGGTTATTGGTAGATTAGAGTTTCATCAAACTATAAAGTCAGCTCAAGGTAGAGAGAAAAGACACATTCATTCTTCATGAAGATAGGTTGGTTGGAAGGTGAAGAAACTCGACAGAGAAGCAAAGTTAGAGCGTCGAAGAGGAGACCAGGTGAGAAACAAGGCAAAGTTAAGATTGCAGTGAGCAAAGGACAGAAATCCGTACAGCCGTACGGATCCGTACAACATGTACGGATTTTGTGCTCAACTCAACCGAAGGACTCGCTCATGCCTCTGATAGGCCTGATCTGCATCATGGTAGCCCAGCTACCATGGATGTTACAACATCTGGCTCCAGCTGGGACAAGTGCTCTAAGGGAGAGAGTGCTTGAGAACCTCAGAAATCTCTGGTCCATTGCACCCATTTCGTTAATTCACGAACATGCACCAGAGCATCTGTTTCATCTTCATATCAATACCTGCTCCTGCACAGCACAAATGCTCTACTAATGCTCTGCAAATCAAGTGTCAGACTGCTCAAAATATATGCATAAAATGAAACTGAAAAAATGCTGGCACTAACTACTGAAAGCAAATAACATAAAGTAAAAGTCTAATTTACTATAAATCAAACAAGCTCAGGCACACATACTAATCAAAAACATATTCAGGCAAACCAATAACAAAACTTTACTCCTGCTCAAGTGAGCTTATTTGGCTTCCTACCTAAGCTACCCTAGCCCACTCAGTGAAGTACTAAGTGAAATCATAGATCCAGTGCAACCTTTCATCAAATAGATTAATGATTCTTTCTTGACGTTCTTTAACAAAACAAGTAAAGATTGGATTAAATATTATTGAATTTAATGCCACGATCTTCATGACTTGTTGAAAAATTGAAAAAGGATTGGAATGGCGCAAAATGAAATCATGCCAAGGAGTAGACTGGCTGATACAAATATCCCATCAAAATATCGATAGGATCATAGAAATTATGCAAGTTATTGTTCAAAATAGATGGAGGGAAAATATGTGACAAATGATTCAACTTCCCTTGACTCAAACTGTTTTCCTCATTTACTACTCTTCCATATTCAATTCTGTTCACATCATGGCTAATGGTGAAATAAATTGGGAATACGTTAGAAATTAATAACCTGAAAATCAAGGTTAACCCCAATTGTTGCTTAACAACTGAGAAAAGATGAAATTGGTCTTTATAAAGTTTCCCAATCAACCAGTCAATGGGATAAACCAAAGATGACTGGACGACAGAGTCAAATGTTTCACCACCGACCACTTGGCACCCTCTAGACTCCTGACTCAAAAACTCAAAAAATGGATTAGAACATAAACCCGAGTAAAAGGATTCGAAAAGCTGGGATGGGAGGGCGGATTCGAAGCATGCATTTTCTCCCATAAAGTTTATAATGATTGACCTTGGAATGCGAGAGGGAAAGGTGCTTAGATTAATGACATTCTCGATTTCATAAATATTTTCAAGGTTTGGAATAAGGCTAAAATCTTTTTCATGAAGATTAGACTTCCCAAGGAAGGGAACTGACTTATTAAGATCAAGGAGAAAATGAGGGATATTATCCATATTAATCGCATCATTCATTGAGTGCTCTTCATAACTAATTAAACAGTTGGAAGGTCATGACAAAGAGCAATCTAGGTCATGCTGATTCACAACCAAATTATCATCAAGCGATTGTTTTCCGATAGAGTTTCCACAAGTTTGTTTTTCAATCAGACAATGATCATATGATTCCACAAACACATTTCTCCTTTCCTTGTCTATTTCTTTAATGATATGATCAAGACATGGATCGCTTGAACATTGATCCAACATTTTGTCAATCACGCAATGATTAGGGATTTGCTCTATGGAAAGGTTTTGAATAGACTCACAAATGGAAGGCTCATCTTTAGACTCTTCTTTATGATTATCAACGTGCTCCCTTTTGTGCATCAGATCTAACTCTATATCCGTGCCTTCCTTAGGTAATGATGACAAAGTGTTGCATATGATCCTACTAAGCTCCCTCTCTAGGTCAATATTAAGGTCAAATTCTTGGGGGACTGAACTTTGATCAGTGTCATACATTACCTTGTTATGAGATTCATTGAAGATATTTTTAAAATATTCAGTGACATTCATACGGATTGTAGGTCACTCATAAGCTAAATCAAAGGCACACTCACAAGTTGGTTCAAAAGAGGAGAAATCAACTTGATAAGGACAATCATTAGTCATTCTGTCGTCATCATCCTGATCGTCTTCATTAAATTGATCTTCAACAACAACATCATCTGCTGAGTGCTCCTTTATGGACTCATCAATGTTTTTAGCCCATTCATCTTTTAACTATTCAGTAAACATGTCATAACCCGTGATTGATCCCGACTCAAAATGGTCGAACCACAATCGGGCATTTCCATCTAGAGATGCACCTAGGGCTCACATATAGACATCTTCATCTTCTGCACCTAGACTTTCCATGTAATACCAGAGGGCATCTAAATGATTTTCAATAGATATGTCATTGTTTCCATTGAAACGAGGCAACATCTAGAGATATCTATTTGGCATAGGATGAGGTGACTTGTCAATTTCAGAAAAATCAAAAGGGGAAAGTTCAAACTGCTTTCTAACCGCTCTGGTACTTTGATTCAGATATCCCACTGAATCATTCAATTGATTACCTCGCCCGCAATGCTTTGGCTGGGCTTGATGCTTAATAATTTGGTCTCTTGGAGTGATCGGGCCAAAGTCTTTATATTCAGGCTCATACCTAAAGTCATGCTCAAAATCTCCTCCATACCGAGAATTCGAATCCAATTCACTAATTGCTTTATTTTTCTTTCTGATTTGGTTTATATTCTCGTTTATTTCTTTCATGTATCTCAAAATCTAGAGGAACACATCTGAACTCGTTATGATTTATAAATTTTAAAATAGGAGGATGAGTTCGGGATAGCTCCTCAGTGGAGTCGCTAGGTGAATTGAAACCTTATTCACCAAAGGATATGTCGTTAGGAAGGATAAGCGATTATGCAAGAAAAACAAAAATGGTGACTGGATAAGTTTAAGAAAATATGAAATGCAGTCACATAAATCAGATTTAGATGCGATATGATGAAATGATTAACACAATGTAAACTACTTGCAAACACTAGAGTTAAGCCTCTACCTCCCCAACAACAATACCAAAAATGTTATCGCGCAACTTGTAGTTGCCCCTTTATGATGATCCTATTCAGGATGATAGAGGAGCTAGGCAACTAAAGAGGTGATTTTAGAGGATTCTGACCCCCAAAGTTGATCGGTTGTCACTCCAATCAGGTTTCTCTTCACTTTATGTCACTTAGACCAAAGTGACAAAGTGAGAGACCTTGATCTGACCTAATGCTAAGACAACAAATCAAACTATGGCTATAGAGTACGTAAGGTATCTAGCTGATAAAACGCTGGACTAATAGAGAAAGTCATCGATATTGAAAGCTTATGGATTGTGAGGTTTTAAGGAATGAAAAGACAATCCAAATAAATTATTTCAGTAGCTAAAGAATAAGGCACAAGATCTAGGATGGTGGTGCTAAGTGAAAATGACTAAATCAGTACCCTGCAGGGATTTAAATGGTAAAACTGAATGCCGGCCAAGATAATGAATTAGATGAGGATTAAAGTTTCCTAACAACTTGGATGATTTGCTTGAAGAAAGATATGACAATGTCCAAACTCACAAGCAAAACTAAGATCACAAAACCAGAAAAATGGCTAACTGTCCAAGGAGGGTGAACTGCTTGAAGACTAGTGTCCAAGTCAAGTGTCAAAATCAAAACTGGAAGAGACGAATGGATGGAAATAAGTGAAAAGGTGATACCATACATGGCAAAGGTAAGGATAAGTCTGCATAAGGAAAGCAACTAGTGAGCATATGAAAAGATCTTGACATTCAAGATCATACATGCATTCTTAATAAAGAGTTCATAATAACATCCCACAACATATAATCATCAATGTCAATCACCATGTCAGGTTAAAGCTAATAATATGAGCAACACAGACAAATAATATACCCAAGTACACATGTATACCTGCTCAGCCATACACCTGTCTCCGAAAATAAGCATGAAGACCAACTATGACTGCTCATGGGAAAGGGAGAAATATCAACTGCCTGCTCTGCTAAGTGAACCATGACTAAACCAAGTCATCTCAATGGGGTCATACAAGACCAAGTCTTGATATGGGATACTGCTGGACTGCTCTTTAGGCTCTAAAAATCATCCACCATTGAGCGAAAAATGTGCTCAACTCAACCGAAGGACTGGCTCATGCCTCTGATAGGCCTGATCTGCATCAAGGTAGCCCTACTACTATGGATGTGACAACATCTGGATCCAACTGGGACAAGTGCTCTAAGGAAGAGAGTGCTTGAGAACCTCAGAAATTTCTGGTCCGTAGCACCCCTCTCATCAATCCACGAACATGCACTCGAGCATCTGCTTCATCTTCAGATCAATACCTCTTCCTGCACAACACAAATACTCTACCAATCCTCTACAAATCCAGCGTCAGACTGCTCAAAATATATGCATAAAATGAAACTGAAAAAATGTTGGCACTAACTACTGAAAGCAAATAACAGAAAGTAAAAGTCTAATCTACTATAAATCAAACAAGCTCAGGCACACAAACTAATCAAAAACATCTTCAGGCAAACCAATAACAAAACTTTACTCCTACTGCTCAAGTGAGCTTATTCGGCTTCCTACCTGCCACCCTTGTTGTTGTAAATGTAACTTCGGAAGATATTCTTTTGTATATTATTATTGTACTTTTATTGTACTTCCGTCGGAGATGTTCTTCCTCCGTTCATGGATGTCATTATTGTATTTGGTCATGTAAGAATATCGAACTAAAACCTCCATTGTAAGTTAGGGCATTAGTCCCCAAAAGAATAAATGTAAAATGTATTTTTAAGTCTCCCTAGGAGAGGTCGGCCTAGTCAGTTAAGGAAGTTGGCCCCATTGGGGAACTAGGTCAGTCACACATAAAGTATAAATAGAGAGGCACCCTCTCTCATTTGGACATCACTCTCACTCAAGCAAGTTTGCACCAAGGAGGAGAAAAGACAAGTTCGCTGGAGAAGAAATAAGAAAGCTGTAGAAGTCATCTTATCTTTTGGTTTTCTATTTTGGTTTGTTATTGTACTAGTGACGAATCTATTACTGAAGAAGTTGCAGGGTTTTCTCCTTTATGGTATCCTTGAGGAAATTTCTTGTGTCTTTTGTGTATTGCTGTGCTTGACTATCTTTTAGTTTAAAGATCTAACATGTTTGAATTAAGTGCAAACACTAACATGGTATCAGAGCCACTCTGAAAGAAGGCACTGTGCAACAACGAAAAACTAGGGCTTCCTATTTTAAGGTCTTTTCTCCACAGATCATCAAGAAACGAGGGCTAGGCTAACTCGCCTCAAGGATGTGCATCTTTTGGTGGAAGCAGATTTCAGTTTGGAGAATGTTCATTTTTGAACTAGTCACTAGTGCCAGGAGACACTAGGGCATGAAATTTTTGGAGCTTCCATCCATTAATCCGGGAAAAGTACACTGGACAACTCGCCTCGAGGAGGCGCATCTTTCTATCCATGCAGAAGTTCAAAATCCCAAGTTTGAAAAATTAAGGTTTCTCTGTCAAACCCTAGGTCAACCAGCTCCAAAACCAGGTTGGGCATCTCAAATTGGTAAGATCTAATGCCTTGATATTTCCATTTGAGGTTCTCATATCAAAATGACAATTCACACCAAGCTTGAGGATAAGCCTGAAGGAGCTGATAACTTCCGGGCATGGAAGTATAGAATTTCTCTTGTCCTAGAAGAGAATGACTTGGACAAGTATGTCAATGAGAAGGTTCCAGAACCAGAGGGAGAAGAGGCAAAAGCAATTCAAAAGAAGAACATGATCAAGGCCAAAAGGATCATTGTAGACTCCATCAAAGATCACCTCATCCCTCATGTATCATCCTTGAAGACTCCGAAAAAGATGTTCGATGCTTTGACCAAGCTATATGAAGGAAAGAACATCAACCACAAGATGACTCTGAGGAACCAACTCAAGAATGTGAAGATTCAACACTAAGAAACTATTCAATCTTACTTCACAAGAGTCGCTCAGATCAAGGAACAACTTGAAGCAATTGAAGACAATGTTGAAGAAGGAGAGATTGTGATGACTACCTTGAATGGTCTCCCAAGATCATGGGATTCATTTATTCAAGGAATATGCGCTAGAAAGAAGCTAATCACATTCAACAGATTATGGGAAGAATGCACCCAAGAAGAAGCTCGATTAGTAGCAAGATGGAGACTAATGATGATCAAGCCCTAACTGCTCATACCAAGAAGAATCAAAACAATAGGGAGGACCACCATCACAAGAAGTCTAGGAGATCCCATAAGAATCATGGACCTAGAAGAGACCTCTCCAGTATTAGGTGCTTCACATGTGATGAGAAAGGACATTATTCAAGAAGTTGTCCCAAAAACCAAGGATCCTCCGGGAGAATCAACAAGAAGAGGCATCATGTTCACACCTTTGAAGATGATGAACCAGTAAGGAAGAAAACCAGAGGAGAAAGGGATGATTCTTCAAGTGATGAAGAATATGTTTTAATATCAGCCCTTACAGGTACCGTCACCCATGGAAGCAATGATTGGCTTGTAGATAGTGGAACATCCAAGTATATGACAGGTTACAAAGAATCTTTTGTCAACTTATCAGAACATGAGTCACCCCACAAGGTGAAACTTGGGGACGATTATCAGTATCCTATCAAAGGAAGTGGAGAAGCCCCTTACAAACTAAATTCAGGAAAATTAATAAAGATGAAGGATGTTCTCTACGTACCAGGTTTGAAGAATAATCTTCTCTCTATTTTAGCCTTAGATGCTAAAGAAATTCGTGTTGCATTTGTTGATGGCCAAGTTCTAATGTGACCAAGAGGAAAGACAATAAATGATGTGACAGTAATTGGAGAGAAAGAGGGAGGCCTGTACAAGTTAAAAGGACTACCAGAACAAGTGTTGGTTCATGACTCCATGGAACCAAGCAAATTGTGGCATAGAAGGCTTGCACATGTACACTATAAAGCACTACCAATTGCAAGCAAAGCAGTATCAAGTTTACCAGAAATTCAAACAAAGTATGAAGGCATTTGCAAGGGATTTGCACAAGGGAAGTATGTGAAGAAGTAATTTCCTAGCAGTGAAAGCAAGGCAAAAGGAATCTTGGAGATAATTCACTCAGATGTGTGCGGCCCCATGTCTTCCAACTCTTTAAGTGGGTATGTATATTATGTTTCTTTCATAGATGAATTTTCTCGTAAGACATGGATTTATTTCTTGAAAGGCAAAGATGAAGTGTTTAGCAAATTCAAAGAATTCGAAGCCTTGGTTGAAAATCATACTGAAAAGAAGATCAAGACTTTATGATCAGACAATGGCGGAGAATTCACCTCAGAAGAATTCAAGGACCTTTGTAGAGAATCAAGGATTAAGAGGGAGTTGAGCACTCCTTACAATCCTCAACAAAATGGCGTTGCAGAATGTAAAAACAAAACAATAATGGAAGCAGCGAAGGCAATGCTCCATGATCAAGAACTCCCAATTCACTTGTGGGCAGAAGCTGCAAGAACAGTTGTGTATGTACAAAACCGTACACCTCATCATGTATTGAACAAGAAGACTCCAGAAGAAGCTTTCTCAAGAGAGAAACCAGAAGTCAACCATCTCAGAATATTTGGCTACCCTATGTACATACACATTTCGAAAGAAAAGAGAACAAAACTAGACCCTTCAGGGAAGAAGGGCATATGCGTGGGATACATTGACACATCAAAAGCTTATCGAATATACTTCCCAGGATTCAAGAAGATCGAAATCAGCAGATGTAACTTTTGATGAAGACTCAACTTACAACAAGTCAAGACAATTACCCACTGAAGAAATTGAAGAACCCGAAGTTCCCAGAATCAGAGACATAGCTACGGAAGAGACAATCCCAGAAGATCACGAAGACCATGACATAATTGAACCACAAGAACCTATAGATCCACCTCGTGAGAAGAACTCCCACAAGAGAAGACTAGCATGGGCACGTGAAGCAATACAAGATGTAGAGAAGTATGGTGCTCTAGATGGGACAATCAGAGAAAGCAAGAGATCCATACCATACTCCATCTATGTGGCCCTACTATGCGACATCATTGATAAAGAACCTTCCAACTATGAGGAAGCAACAAAAAAGAAGGAATGGAAGGATGCCATGATCGAAGAGTACCAGTCGATTATGAATAATGATGTCTGGGAGATAGTTCCGAGACCAGAAGAGAAGTCTGTTGTGACTTCAAAATGGATCTACAAGATCAAGCATGCTGCAGATGGTAGCATCGAAAAACACAAGGCAAGATTTGTGGCACGTGGCTTCTCCCAGAAAGAAGGCATAGACTACGAGGAGACATTTGCACCTGTAGCAAGATACACTTCCATCAGATCTATACTTGCTTTAGTCGCAGTAATGAAATTGTACACCAGATGGACGCCAAGATAGCATTCTTGAATGGTGTAGTTGAAGAGGAAGTGTATGTGGAGCAACCACTGGGATTCGAGACACATGACAGGCAGACTCATGTGTGCAAGCTAAAGAAAACTTTGTATGGTTTGAAGCAGGCAACCAGGACATGGTACGGTAGGACGAACGAATTTCTGATGAGCTTAGGCTTTACCAAGAGTAAAGCAGACTCCAACCTCTACTTCAAGGTTGAGGGCAGAAGACCAGTTATATTACTGCTATGTGTAGATGACTTGTTCGTAATAGGAGAGGATGAGGTCATTGCAGAAACAAAGCGAAAGTTTGCCGCAAAGTTCGAGACGAAGGACTTGGGAATGATTCACTACTTCTTAGGTATGGAGGTGTGGCAGAGTTCAGATGGGATTTTCCTTGTTCAAGGAAAGTATGGAGTGGAGATTCTGAAGAGGTTCGAAATGATGGACTGCAAGGCAATGGCCACACCAATGGCATTGAACTTGAAGCTACTGTGTGATGCTTCTTCAGAGACAATTGATGCCACGATGTACATGCATATGATTGGTTCGTTAATGTACTTGACGAACACAAGACCAGGCATATGCTTTGCTGTGAACACCCTGAGCCAGTTCCTGACAAATTGGAGACATGCTCACCTGATTGTTGCAAAGCATGTATTGAGGTACCTGAAGGGTACAATTGAGTATGGGCTCAAATATGCGATGGATAAGAAGATTAACCTGCATGGTTATGTTGATTCAGATTGGGCAGGCAGTGCCACAGATAGGAAAAACACTTTGGGATGTTGCTTCAGTTTGGGATCCGGTATGATCTCTTGGTTTAGTAGGAAGTACTCGTGTGTGTCACTGTACAGCTGAAGCATAGTATATTGCATCCTGTTCGGCTAGTTGTGAGGCAGTATGGCTTCAGAAGCTACTGTCAGATTTATTTGATCTCAAATTAGAGACGACTGGTATCTTTTGTGACAACCAGAGTTGTGTAAAGTTGTTTGAGAACTCGGTGTTCCATGACAAGTCGAAGCATATTGAGATCGAGTACCACTGTATCTGGGATATGGTGCAGAGAGGAGCAATGAAGCTCCAGTATGTGGCGACAGACAAGCAGATAGCCGATGTGTTGACCAAGCCGTTAGCAAGAGTGAAGTTTGAGTACTTTAGAGAGAAGCTTGGTGTTATCTAGATCAATGTTTCTCGAAAGAGGGAGTGATGTGACAGGTTCGGAAGACTCAGGTGCACCAGAGCTGTATCTTACATGGTGGAAGACGCAGGTAGTCCGCAAGGACATAATGCATCTGGGATGCTCCTGGGCTGTATCCACATGTTTGAAGACGCTGGTGGTCCATGGGTCATAAAGCATCTGGGATGCGCTTGGACTGTATCTTTCATGGTGGAAGACGCAGGTGGTTCGAAAGGACGTAAAGCATCTGGGATGCTCCTGGGCTGTATCCACATGTTTGAAGACATAGGTTGACCGAGAGAGTCGTAATACATCTGGGCTGTATCCATGGGGTGGAAGACGCAGATGTTCCTGGGCTGTATCCACTGGGTGGAAGACGCAGGTTGACTAAGAGAGAGACGTAATACATCTGGGCTGTATCCACTAGGTGGAAGACGCAGATGTCCCTGGGCTGTATCCACTGGGTGGAAGACGCAGGTTGTCTGGTGGACATGGTATATGCACTTGGGCTGCTCTCCACATGAGATGATGAGATGATCCGGATACAATGAGATGATAGTAGGAGACGCAGGTGATTGCTGTGGTAATGTAATATGTGGTCCTGGGCTGTACCTACTTGATGGCTTGCTCGTATAGATGATGAAGTCCTAGATGAGAGCTAGGCCTACATCCAGCATGAAAAAGGGTTGGCTCGGTAGAACTTCTCATGATGGCTAGATTCGAAAGATGTCACTAGTCAATGATCAACAAGATGTGAATTGCTGCAGGAACGATGATGATGATCCAGCGATGGTGATGACCCAGCGATGATGATGATCTAGCGATGATGACGTTGTCCAGAGATTGTGTCTAGCTGTGATGATGGATATGTTGAGAGAATACCTTCTAGTTAAGAGGGAGTGTTATTGTAAATGTAACTTCGGAAGATAGCCTTTTGTATATTATTATTGTACTTTTATTGGACCTTCGTCGAAGATGTTCTTCCTCCGTTCGGGGATGTCATTATTGTATTTGGTCATGTAAGAATATCGAGGTAAAACCTCCACTGTATGTCGGGGCATTAGTCCCCAAAAGAATAAATGTAAAATGTATTTTTAAGTCTCCCTAGGAGAGGTTGGCCCAGTTAGTTAAGGAAGTCGGCCCCATTGGGGAATTAGGTCCATCACACATAAGGTATAAATAGAGAGGCACCCTCTCTCATTTGGATATCACTCTCACTCAAGCAAGTTTGTGGCTAAAAGAAGAAATTTGAATCTCTTGACTAGTGCCTAGTTGCTTAAAAGAAAAGGGCAATGGGGTCATATAGGAAGCAAGAGAATATTTGGTGATCAAAGAGTAAGAGAGGGAAGAAAAGCTCAAGCCCTTGTCCTAGTCTTTGATAGCCAAATATGAGTTTTCTTTTAACCTAAGAGGGCTCAAAACTGAAATCCTCTAAGCAAACTTGCATGCAAGCCTATGGATTCTACTACAAGTAACGTATAGCATAAGATGAATATAACGCTAAGCAAAACTTTGGAAATAATCTACCTAAATCTCATCATACAAGGTTCACTAATTGTAGAAGGAATCCATACTAGACATGAAACACCTATAGCTTTTAATTACTTCTTCGATATTTACCCAATACACACACAAAAGGAAAACTAAGGCAAAAAGTAGGTAGAGCAATTTTATTCTCCAAGTTCTAGCAAAAAAATACAATGAGAGGAGTGTCTCTTATATAGGAAGAGAGACTAACTAATTCCTCAAGAGAAAATAATAAAACATCCTCATGACATGGACAAATTACCAAAACTCTAACCCAAAATACGAATCACGTTGACCATGTGAGGGGGGCTCACCATTAGAATGAGTGAGGAATAATACATAAGATGAAATACAACTCCAAAAGTGGAGTGCTCTAGAAGATGTGGTCAAAATGAATAAATGCAAGGCAAAACCCTAGGTTTTGACCAATTAACCACTACAAGGATGATGGTTCCCTCATCAATAATGCGTGAAACATTGTGCTATGACCTCAATAGGGTTGCCTTCATCAGAACCAAGTCAAAGTGATGAATACTCGAAGGAAAGATGGCACGTGTGACAAGCATAGGTCCTCCAAGGTGCAACGTACCACATAGACAAGTCAAACCATGCCTCAAATGCCTCAAATGATGGAGCACTCCAATGGATGAAGATGCCAAGTGTCTCAAGGGTCCATGACAGGTCAAAAACCCTAGAATGCTCCTCTAGAATATGTACGCATGTAATGTCCCATCAAGAGTGAACAAGCATGGTCCAAGTATGCAATGAACTCCTCAACAAGTGGTCAAAGCTCATGTTGACTCATCCCTACCATCAATATACCACGAAAAAGGGTTGTCCCTTTCACACGTGTCAACAAGATGAAGAAAAGTGTGCCTCAAGCCTCCACGTGTGCATGAAGAAGGAGGGCACATCATCTAAGAGGGAACCATTAGGTCAACTATAGAGAATCAACCAAGTGTTAGACAATATAATGTATGCCTTAGGAAAAAAACCTTTTAATATGCAAAACATTAACGTAAAAATATTTTCAAGTGCACTTTTCTAATTAACTTAGTCACTTTTGATTAATTACCCCATTAACCTTAGAATTACAATGGTGTGGCCATAATTAATCTAGATTTCATGTTACACCCCTATGACCAAGTGCATTTCCTAAGTTTCTAAGTAATGTGAGGGCGATGAAATGAATGTGATGCTAGGGAAAGGGTGTTCATGAATTAACCATCATAGAAATGTGTCAAGTGCTAGGTCTACCCCTTAGCTTTCTAGAGCTAGGGGTTAATGATTTTTATTCCACATGTGTGCCTTAGAAGGGAGATATTTTTCTTGAGTTACCCTTTCCCTTGTGCCTCTTTTTTGCAATCCCCTTTTTTTATATATGTCCCTTTGCTTTCGATTTGGCTTTGTTAACTTGGGACACAGGGATCTTGGTTCTTTTGTAAGGGGGCATTGTTGACATATACAACATTTATCTTTTAGCTACATTTCCCTTAAGAGTACTTTGGCTCCTTTAACTTTGGCTTAGGCATTCATACATGGTAATAGTATAGAGACCTTGGAACATAACATATGATAAGTTAATTGCGAAAGGGGGACATGATGGAAATAGATGAAATTGCTAGTGAAATGACATGGCCTGAAAAATGGCTAGGTAAAATGTTGTGAATGACATGAAATGAATGTCACACTTACTTAAATCCCAAGGAATACACTTGACTCACAAGGACATACACTTAATCTAAGGAAGAATTATAACGACACCACAATGCATCCTTAACTATGAAACAACAATCTAGGATACGTGAGTCATTATAGAGTAACAACATCGACCCCATATGGTCATGTCTACACATAAGAAAGCATTTACCATGAGTCAACTAGATAGCATATGTCATAAAACTGGTGTCAAATGAATGTCCTCATCAATGTCAAATGAATGTCCCCATCAATCTCTGGCACATAAGTGTTAAATTTTTGTTAGGGTTAGGGTTTGATGTAAAAAAATAAGAAATCAATGTACTTTAATGCAAAATTACATTTACATTTAACAACTAGTACTGAAAAGGAAATAGTACAGCAGTAGCTTTAACAAAACATAATTTTCATCTCTTTCAACTTTTCACCTTTAACACTACAAATTGGGTCACCGTGTTAAAATAATCTTCAGTAACATGTAATCAATAATAGAAAAAATAATCAACTTGTTTAATTAACAATAAAAGAGATAAGTGAAGATACTTACCTGGGTTGTGGAACCCTTCCTGTTTTATACCCAGAAAATTTTACTTTCAGAAAAGGACTCTGCCTCTTAGAGGCCAGTCAATACTAGGAACCAACTGACCCTGCTAGAGGGTATGTACAAACTAGAGAGAGAGAGAGATGATGGGTTTGAGGTATAGTCAAACTAAGATAGTCAATGACAGTCAGAGAAACAAAAAGGCAGTCACAATAAGAGTTCCAAATAATAAATGTCCAAAAGGTGTAAGCACAAAGGTTTCAAACCCTAGGAGGTGACACAAGAGATCAACACAGAGAAGAGATCTCAGCAATTTGGTCAAGGTAAATCTCAATAGTTAAGCAGTCCGCAAGAAACACTTTAACATATGAGTTCACATCAAAGAGGGTTACAACCACTTCAAATCAATCCACAGAAAGTAGATTGATCACCAAATCAGACAGGTCTGATCCCCAGGACTTATTGCCTCGACAAAAGGAGATAAGGTCTAACCCTAGGCCTCACGACCTCCTCGAAATTTCAACCAGCAAACTGAAAAACAGACCTTAAGGTCTTACAGCCTCCTTCAATAGACAGATCTAGGGCTTACAGCAGAGGCTTAGGGTCACGACCTTCCAAGCAATTAGGTGTAAAACAAATTAGAGCTCTTAAAAGGTAGATTGAACCTGTGTGGCAGCTTAGTGAGCAGATCGGGGTTTATCACAACTTCAATCATGCAGATGAGGCCTCCATAAAACAGTTCGAATCTGGTTCAAACTTCATTCAAGTGGGGATGACTTCAAACAAGTAAACCGAGTCCCTCTAGCACCAGGTCGAACTCCTCAACAACAGGTCTGGACAAAGCGAAATGGAACTGAGCTCACGACCCTCCCCTAACAGGTCACTAGTCAGTAAATTGGATCAAAGATCAAACCCCGGATGCATATCAAACTTCACCAATATCAAATAACAGATCTGATTTGTTCAGCAGTTGGGCGGCCCTCAAACTCGGGTGAGTAGATAAAATTCTTGACGTTAAGCAGAGCAGAGATAAAAGATTTTATTTTTTGCACTTACTAAATGAGGAACAAGGGTCTTCAATATATATTGTCTTAAGGTCTTCTAGAAGGATCAATAAATAAAACTTTTATTTAATTTAGGGTTCCACTAAACAAGGAAAGTACCAACACATAATAATGATGTCTAAAATTAAAAATATATATATATATATATATATATAAACAAGGGTCATATAAATAAGTGAGGGTACAATGACCTATCATAATGGTACCATAAAAAACAAAAGTGGGTACCAAGTATATTAAGGTCAAAAAAATAATAAAGTCACATAAATTATATTTAGAATAACATTAGGTGGGTACTAGGACCAACACATGGTCCAATATAAGATATGAATGGGTACATAGCCCATAAACCCCAGGACCAAGGGTAAACCACAAAGTGGACAAACAACCAAAGTACCCACAGGATCAAAAGACACCAAGATGGTATAAATAACTCAAGGTGGGTAAATGACCCTATTAACTACAAGTCAAAGACAAGGTACCACAAGACCAATAAACAACAGGGTGTAAGGACCAAAAGTAAATCAACCAAGGTGGAGAAGGTACAACCAATCATCTCTCTCTCAAATATACAGGTATTCCATATAACCTGAAAGTTCATCATCATTGTATAAGGAAGACTCCACATTGGATGATGTGATCATGTGGTCCTCTAGACTGCTCCTTAGGTCAAATGCTAGTGGCTCCATCAAGGGGTGGCCAGTCCCTTGAGAAGACCATCTAACTCAACCATCTCGAAGACCTAGGAGAAAATGACATAACACATCATCATCTTGGTAACTGACCAAGAACCTCCATTCTTTAGGAATGGCTCTCAGCCCCAGGCTGAGCTTTCAGTCCTAGACTGAATGTTAATCAACCACCCGCAGGACCTACTTGGTCCTTGTGACCATGAATCTGCCTGGTCCTAGACCAAGATGTCTCTGTCTCAAACTGCAGGATCTGCTTGGTCCTCAGAAACTGTTTGGTCTCAAACCAGAATACCTTAGAGACAAATAAGGGCCCTAGCCACATGCTAGAGACTTTGCCATGGCATCAACCTGCTTGGTCCCTGACCAAGAACCCCAGGAGACAACTGGGGGGCCCTAGGGTACCTTCTAGGGTCTTACTCTCTAATCTGCCTGGTTAACTTGACTAGGAACCCTAGTTAATTGACTAGGGTACCATCCTCTCTGAGAATGGGTCTCGCAGCTGCACTACCTTTAACAATAAGAAGGTGATTTGAGCAGGCTGGAAGTGTCTCTAGCAAACCATGATCTCATCTGTGGAATTGTTGGATGTGATGGAAGATCACATAGGCAATGATCATCAAGTCACCTCTACATGTCAAGGGGTAACACACCTCAGTCCCTTTTGGTTGATTGATGTATACTTTCTCTTTAATCACTCCATTCAGAAAAGGAGTCCTTACATCCATTTGGTAAAGAGGCTAACCAAGACAAGATGCAATAGACATTATGGTATGGATAGAGGTATACCTAGCAATAGAAGCAAATGTTTCATCATAATCAACTCTCTCTTTCTGAGAGAACCCTTTGGGTACAAATATGGCCTGAACTTTTCAATGCTCCCATTATCTGCATGCTTTATCTTGTACAACCATCTAGAATCAATCACTAAATTCCCTATTGGTCTTGGAACAATCTCCCACACATCATTCTTGATTATGGAGTTGTACTCCTCTATCATGGCATCCTGCCATACTTGCGCTGCATCTGCCTCCTCAAAACTAGAAGTCTTTGTCTCAAGAATGGAAGACATTAGGGCAACATGAGTAGGAAACATTTTACGGGGATGACTCGCCTGAAAATAAATCTTCAACACTCCTACTTGATCTTGTGCATCCTGTAATGTTTGTGTAATCTATCTTTGCTTTCTAGCTTTACTGCTAGGTTTAGATGTTTCAATTCCTTTATTGGAACAAGGCTGATCTGAGTCTGATTTCTCCCATTCTTTCAGATGAAGAATTGGGACAAGCAACTTTTTCTCCTTATTCACTCTTTGTAGAAGGTTCTTGGGACTTTGAGGATCATCCATCCTCCACAAACTTCGCATATCTACTCACCACTGCCTTGTGTTGTGTTGGAACATAGCTTTGGTAAGCCTTGGAAGTTTCACTGTAACCATAAAAAATGCCCTTGATACTAGAGGGTTCCAGCCTAGTCTTCTTGTCAAGAATGTGAATATCAATGGGACAACCAAATACACAGAAATGTGATACCTTAGGTTTTTCATTAGTAAAAGCTTCCTCTGGTCTCATGTCCTTCAAAACATTGCGAGGACATCTATTCAAAATGTAAACTGCAATATTACATGCTTCTGCCCTAAGGCACATGGGCAGATCCATGTCATGGATCATGGTCTTTGCAGTCTCGATAATGGACCGGTTTTTCTTCTTTGGAGTCCCATTGTGCTACGTGTTGAAAGGCACTACCATCTCCCTATTGATTTCTTCATCCTTGCAACTTGTATCAAACTCTTTGGAGGTGTACTCTCCTCCATTGATAGATCTCAACACTTGATCTTCTAGCTTGTCTGATTCTCGGCCATGGATTTGAACTTTGTGAACTCGTTGAACACTACATTCTTAGTCTTCAAAAAATAAACTCAGGTTTTACATGAGGAATCATCAATAAAGGAAACATAATAAAGATTACTTGCTAATGAGTAAGAGGACATAAGTCCACACATTTGAATTGATCAAGTCAAGAATCTCTCTTGGCTTCTACTCGTTGGATGGAAATGCAGCTTTTGAATGTTTCCTGAGTGCACAACCCTTGCACACTCTTGTTTTCTCCATCTTGAAGTTTGGGAGTCATTGCACCACATCCTTTTAAGAGATGAAGGGCTTTGTATTTCAAGTGGCCAAAGTGCTTATGCCACAACTCACTCAACTTGCCATTAACATGCACGAGAGCTCCATGCTTTGCAGGATCAACAAGGAGTCTGTAGAGGCCGCCTTCTAGCACACTACTAGCGAAAACCTTCAAATGATCTTGGCTGCAATCTTTGGTGGCTCATTGTGGATCATTGAATTCATCTACACATTTCTTATCTGCAATCACTGGAACTGAGAGAAGCTTTTCATCAAATTAGGAACAAACAAGACTTTAGTCAAACCAAGAACATCATCTGAGGGCATTTGGAAATAGATGGTTCCCATTCCAATCACTGGATAATTTGCATCATCTCCCAACTCTACTTGCATGCCTCCTTGGACTTGAAACTTGCTGGAGATCTTCCAGTTGAAGGTCATGTGCTAGGATGCTCCACTGTCCACATACGAACCAACACTAGAAGTGGTATTGGTGAACAAACAATAAATCATGGAGAAGGATCCCTCCAGCATGGATACCAACTCATCCACTACAGCTTCCGCATTTCTTGCAAATTGCTTTTGTTGCTGCTTTCCTTTCTTCTTCTTTGAACATTGGCTTGCATATTGCCCCTTCTTGTGACATCGAAAACATGTCACATGGCTCAGGTCCTTCTCAGAGTGAGATGAACAATTTTCTTCTTTCTTCCCCTTCTTGGGTCCAGCTTTATTCTTCCCACCTTTAATCATCTTCCTGATGAGTGCTAGATGTTGCACTTCCTCAACTCTGGCTACCAATGTCTCTCACCTTGTCTACTCCTGGATGAAATTATCCCAAATCTTCTGAAATGTGGTAGTGTTTCCACGTGAACAGATACCCCACACAAAAGTTTCCCATGAGAGTGAGAACTCATTTAGTGCAATAGGCACTAGCTTTTCATCTTCAGCCTTAATACCAATAGGAAAGAGTTGGTCTCTAAGCTCAGTAATCTTCATCAGATAGCTAGATACAATGTCTGTCTTGCTCATATGCATATGAATCAGTTTGTTCTTCAGTAATAGTTTCGGGGACATGTTGACTCTTGTACAAGGATGTGAACGCTTCATTCATTTCCTTTGGTGAATTCCCAGTGATGTGATGGATCAAATGGTCGTTCACAGAATCAAGGATGATTTTTTTCATCTTAGCAACTTTCTTCTCTTCTAAATTTCTAATTGTCAGCCAATTGCCGGGGATCCATTGGAACTGTAGCTTTCCCTTCACTACTCTCCAAAGGTTCACCTCTTCCAATAGCATCAACAGTCTGCACTTCCAGGGAGTGAGGTTTGAAGCACTCTCTAGCCGGTCACTCTCTCATGGACTTATCAAGGTACCCATTCCTGCAACTCCTTAAACATAGCTCACAGAAAACAGATTAGCCAGAAAAACAAATTAACTACTCACTGGTTCAACTTCACACCACCCCTCATGGGTATCGACAACAACAGCCTCTCTCATGCATGAAGCGGCTCCAATCATTGGAGCTTAGTGCCTCACTGGTTCTTCTGCTTCTCTCCAGCACAGATCACTCCACTCACTAGAGATTTCTGTTCATCACACCTTCTGAAATCTTCTGATAGCATCTCCCTCTCACAGGCAACAGCCTTCTCCATACACTGGTCAGAAGACTTCAGCTGTACAACTCTGATTCCATATCAATTTTTCATGTCATAGATTGGGTTTGCACTCAAAGAATGAAACCTACAGTGACTAAACTGAAAACTTAATATTCACCAATCAAAACTTCAGATCTGCATATACTAAAATCACTGTACAGTAAATTCAGGAGTGCAAACACAACATTCTATGATAAACTCAAAATAGCAGATAACCAGTGCCTAGATCTGCAAAATAGGAAATCTGAAAATGATGAACACCATGAAATAAATCCTAGCAGCATTCACATAGCTTTACTATTACTTAGAAAAAGAAGATACAACAACTGGGTATCGCACCCAAGCTTCACACACTTTGCTCTCCAAGCAAACACTCAAAACACACTAACTCTATCTCTCACAGACTGCGAAGCTAATGCATCCTCTTTCTCCTTTTATAGACCAAGGGAAGGAGTTACTAAAGGAATGCACCCTCATCGAGAATGGTATCCCCCATCATGAATGCGCCTCACTAGTCATGGAGTAAATGTGCTCCACTCTTCATGAGTAGCCTCCAGCATTAATGTGCCATCTAGAGAAGTGTGCCCTGTTCCTAGAATGTAATTCCCAGAATTAGATGCACCTCAGGCATTGGGATCTACATCCTCATGGAATAGAAAATGCCCTCAAACATGCACCCTACATCATTATGCCCTGTAACTCGTACAAACTCAAATTGCAAAGAAGGCCTGTCAAAAGAATCACCTCCTTATTAAGATCTCCTTCACATGCGTGTCCTCTCTCCAGCTCTGCAATCTCTGTTGCCACTCAACTTTGCAAGCCTGAAAGGAAACAGCTTGGAGCGATCAGATAATCTAACAGGTGGCATGTGAAATGGGGTTGGTTCACAACTTTGTATGGAAATATTTTGTCTCACAAGACTTAAAATTTGCTCCATGAATTGGCTTTAAAATTAAACAGCCTGGTTTGCTGTTATATTGATGTGCACAAAATTAGTTTTATTATTATATGTATATGCATATTGAAAGCTTGTATTTATTTACTATTCCATTAAGATTTTAGATCAAACTTGTGCAGGGTTATTGTATTTTTACACTTTTTCAGTTGTAGCAACTATAAAAAGATGACTTGAACTAGTGAAACAATCTTAATATATACTCTTACATAGATATTTTGATCTTTGTTGTCCACATGCTTGTAATCTAACAGGTTTCTTGGGGGAATCAAAAAGTACCTTTGCCTGTCACTTCTGAAGAACAGTACATTGTCAATGATAAATATTTTCCAACTTTCCTGCTCCATTTTTATGAGTTTGGTATCAAGATTTAGAGCTGGGCTAAAGGCTGAGATTGGAGTTTTCTTCCCAATGTTTATTCTCCGTGTTCTGGAAAATGTTGCTCAACCAAATGTTCAGCAGAAGATGATAGTTCTTCATTTTTTGGATAAACTATCCACAGATTCCCAAATTCTGGCTGATATTTTTGTCAATTATGACTGTGATGTTGAATCGCCAAATATTTTTGAGAGGTATGCCTGTTACTCTTACATGTCCAGGGTGATTTTATTTATTTTCTTGTAATTTTCAATGAAGATGATTTTTTCATCGATGTGCAAGGATTCATAATGATATTGATAGTGCTAAGATTTTTTAGAAGGTTTGTTTGTTTGGAAACAATTGCATATTATATTTCACTAATATACAAAAAGAAATACAATCATACATTCATGCATCTTCTTATATATATATATATGTATGTCACATTAGATTTTTTTGTGGGGTCCTGTGAGGAAATGATAGAATTTAGAATGGTTCAAGCTATGTCTTACAAATCACAGTACATTTCATGATTTGCAGGATGGTCAATGGACTTTTAAAAACTGCTCAAGGTGTCCATCCAGGGTCTATCACTACATTGTCTCCGACTCAGGATACTACATTTAAACTAGAATCTATCAAATGTTTGGTAGGGATATGCAGATCTATGGGAGTTTGGATGAACAAGCAGTTGCGCATTTCAGATTCTTCATTGCCGAGAAATTCTCAAACAGATGAAGTGAATGTAGACACTGGTAATACAATTCTTTTGACAAATGGAAATCGGGAAGATGCCATGAATGGAACACCATTTCATGCTGAAATTAGTAGAGATATATCAGAAGCTGCCACATTTGAGCAGCGACGTGCCTACAAACTAGAACTTCAGGTAAATAATTTCAATTTATTAAAACTCTAAATCTTTTCATCCCAAGTTTTTGTAATTTACTTGTCTCAAATTTATCCCAGATATTTGTAGAATTCTTACAAGTAACATGAATAGTACTTGATGACTAAGCAGGAAGGGATTTCACTTTTCAACAGAAAGCCTTCCAAGGGTATCAAATTTCTTATCAATGCAAAAAAGGTTGGGGACTCTCCTGAGGATATAGCAACATTTTTGAAAAAGACTTCTGGCTTGGATCTAACTATGATTGGGGATTATTTAGGAGAAAGGGAGGATTTTACTCTGAGGGTCATGCATGCATATGTTGATTCTTTCAACTTTGAAGGAATGGAATTTGATGAAGCAATCAGGTTGTTTTTACAAGGCTTCAGATTACCCGGAGAGGCACAAAAAATTGACCGTATCATGGAAAAATTTGCTGAATGCTATTCCAAATGCAACCCAAAAGCATTTACAAGTGCAGACACTGCTTATGTGCTCGCTTATTCTGTGATATTGCTCAACACAGATGCACACAATCCAATGGTGAAAAACAAGGTTTGTCAGTCTACTTTTATCAAAATTTTGCAAACAATTCTTTGTAATCTCATTCGGTGTAAAGCTTTAGTTGATTCTTTCTTTATTTTTACAATGTCTGGCATTTCAGATGTCAAAAGCTGATTTTATGCGAAACAATCGAGGAATAGACAGTGGAAAGGATTTACCAGAAGTTTACCTTGGATCCCTATATGATCGTCTAGTAAAAAATGAGATCAAGATGAAAGATGATACTTTGACTCTACCAAGTAAACAGCCTACTAATGGAAACATGATTTTAGGTTTAGATAGTATACTTAATCTAGTAATTCGCAAGAGAGGGGAAGAAAAGCCTTTGGAGAAGAGTGATGATCTCATTCGACATATGCAAGAGCAATTTAAAGCAAAGACTGGCAAATCTGAGTAAGTTTTACAAGGATCTTTATACTGTGTTAAGATCTTCTAGATGCAGTGATTTTTCAAGTCACTAAGCCAATCAACTTGAAATCTGCAGGTCAACCTATTATGCTGCAACAGATGTGGAAATTTTGAGATTCATGCTGGAGGTTTGCTGGGCTCCAATGTTGGCAGCATTCAGTGTTACTCTTGGCCAAACTGATGATGAAGTGGTCACATTCCATTGTCTCGAGGGCTTCCGTTATGCGATCCATGTGACTGCTGTCATGGGTATGCAAACACAACGAGATGCTTTTGTAACCTCCGTGGCGAAGTTCACATCTCTCCACTCTGCTGCCGACATTAAGCAAAAGAATATTGATGCTGTAAAGGTGAGTAAAGCTCATCATTGTCTGAAAATTTCACTGTTGTGAATTGAGCTTCATTTTCGTTTTTTGTTGGTGGGTAAGAGAGTTTTGTGGAAAGAAGTGTCAATGCACTACTGCCATGCATCATTATTTAGAGTAATGCTCAGATTAAGTTTGCATTTACTGCTGGATGCCTTTTGCAACACTTATCTGAGTTGAATATCAGGAAGGTAGCCATAGTCTTGGTCACTTGTTTTTGCCAGTCAGCTCAATAGTGTGTCAAGAGTCAAGACTCAAAACAAGATATATTCTAAGTTTTACATTATGTATAAATATGAATTATGTATGTATAAAATCCTCTTCAAAGAGAGATACATACAGTTCAGCTGGCAACTATCAGTCTGCCATCACTTTGAAGTTTGAAGAGCAAAATTTACAAAATATACAAAAATTACCATGATAACTTCATGGAGCATAGAACAGTGCTTAATCCTAAGTACCATCACAGTTGAACATAAAAAGCTATCTATTGCTATACCCTTTCGGCACATACAAATCCCCAGTACAAAAAGTTAGTAAACCATTACAACAGATGTAGAAATAAAAGATTTGCCTCGAGCATATTCATCTGGTCTTCGGGTAAGGGTCCTGCTTCATCAGCTGCTTGTTGGTGGCCGTGTCTTCTATAATGGGCTCCTCTTTAACAAGGGTTGTTGGATGTCTGTTGTGCAAATCATCCATGACAACTGCCAGGCATGAGCACGTTCCTCTTGAAGCCCTTGTCATTTTTCCATGAATGGCTAGTGTCAACTGTCTGAATGCCAGTGTTCAGTAGGTAAAGAGCATGGTGAACTTTCTGCTTGAACTGGGTACGAGCATCCTCTTTTCCTGTGACATAAGATTTTAATTCCTGGACAACATCCAAAAGTCATTCATTTGATACCATGATGCCTAAGTATCTGTGAGGGGTTAAGGGCACCTATTCTGGGTCGTGCCTCTACATGAAATCATTAACCAAGCTTGACTATTGGAGGGGTTTGTGAGACCATTACCCTGGTTACGAGTTTGTTGTTCCAGATCCATAGAGCTCAACGAAAATTGCAAAAGAGGTAGATAAATAAACAAAGGAATGCCAGACCCAGAGGATAATGGGAGTAAGAGCAGGCTAGGTCAGAGATAGACCAAAGTGAAGTGAATAGAGGATGGCGGGGAGTATGTATGTGGACATCCTACTCCGGCAGTTAATGCATAGGAGGAATGCG
The DNA here is from genome assembly GCA_027924585.1 of Larix kaempferi. NCBI lineage: Eukaryota > Viridiplantae > Streptophyta > Pinopsida > Pinales > Pinaceae > Larix > Larix kaempferi. The sequence continues at coordinate 50,396,839 of BSBM01000904.1, forward strand.
GAAGCTACCAGATTGACATCTAAAATCCCATTGCTGGGCACAACACAAATCTTCCATCCAACAATCGGGAACCCTGAGAGGACTGTGGAGATAATGGAATTAATTGTAGAGAATAAAATCTTCATGGGTATAAGATAAAATATGATAAGGGAGGGATACAGGGAGATGCAATGATAAATAAGGAGAGGAGATTTAGGATAAAAAGCATCACCCGTGGTATGTTTAATTGAAAATTGATGGGGAATTCAGAGAGGCTAGCATGGGGCAGGAATCATAATTATTAATTGAGTGAAGGTCCTCCTTAGTCCAAGGGGGATGGCCTTTTAGCAACAAAGACTGCTCTACTTTTGCTGGAAATTGCTCTATTGGCAAACCAATTTGCCACCTAGTTAACTGTCCTCACATGTTCAAACCTGCATGATGCAAAACTCCTCATGGTCTGCTGAATCCAGGATACTTGACTAGCCATCCCAAGATGGGTTTTGATATTCCTATTCAGATTTTCAATAGGTAATGTGGATGCCCCTTCAAAAATGATTTGGAAACCTTGTTTAGGGGATTCTATAATTCACAACATCAAGGCTTCCGTAACAGCTTGATTGTTGGATGTATCTCCTAAGAATTTGTGAAAGATTGGATTGATATTACCTTGGTGGTCCCAAAAGACACCTCCAACACTAGCAGTTCTCGGGTTGCCTTTAGAGATCCTATCAAAGTTGAATTTTATCACCCTGGGGGCTCGAAGCTTTCTAGCAAATGATTGTGTTGCCTAACTTCTGTCCTCTAGCAGGGAATATATTCTAAGTTTTACTGAGTAGAACTTGGATGCGTGGAAAATATAAATAACAAGTGTAGTGACTAAAGCAATCAATACACGATTATAAATTATAAATCAGACATGAGACATAATATGGCAAATTATGACACAAGGGAAACAAATTCTTTTACAATTACTATTCACAACTATAAATCGCTAGGTTTATAATTCACCAATAATTCTTTTTTGATCTCTACAACAAACCTAGATGTTAGATTGGAACATATTAAATCTAAATGATGAAAATTGTCATCCCAGATGCTCAAGTCAAAAAGTAAAAGGCAAGAGTCAAATCTATAATTCGTTTTAAAACTATAGAGTAAGAGACAGTCCATATTTTGAAAATTTTAAAGAAAACAAACATATATAAATTTAAATATGAAGTTATGTCTCCATGTCCAATAGTGGCCAAAATTGGCCAATGAGACTGCAAAAAGTACAATGACATAAGTGAACATTGGGAGTACTAAAAGCATCTCCAAAAACAATGCAAAAAAATAAAACCAAGTGTTAATAATGCCACAGCCGAAAGCATCTCCAAGAAAAGAAACAGGAAGAGAGCATAAGAGGAAAGGAAGGGTTTATAACTTATAAGAGAAACGACGAGGCAGAAGCAAGGCTAGAGGACTAAATGTGCCCCAAAATGGGTGCCATGATAAAAGTCTTGAACCAAAAAGGTTGTTAACCAACTCTCCTAGCATCCAACATTGAGAAAAATTGGTGTTGAGATTCATACTAACCACTTGTTGGGGACTCTGGAGCTCCCATGCTATCTGATAACCTTGTGGTGGATACCTGGCCAAGAGGCCTCTTGCAACAGGAACATCTAGAGCTTGAAAGTAGGAGGTGACAAGTCTAGAGCTGGAAATTTGGGAAAATTGTCTCTGAAAGTATTTTTCCATAAACGAAGCTTCTTGCATAAAAACAATGCATGACATCTTTGATCCTCATACTAAGCCAAAGTTCTTAAGGAGTCATGTGATTGTCTAAACAAGCAATTTTAGCATCCACAAATCCCATAATAGATAGGGCATTTAAATATAAGCTAAGGCCTCCTTACACTTGCTTTCTTCCCCTCACAGGATGGCCTTTTAGCAACAAAGACTGATCCACTTTTCTTGGAAGTTGCTCTATTGGCAAGCCAATTTCCTACCTAATTGGTTTTCCTCTTCACATGGTCAAGCTTGCATGATTTGAAACTCTTTGCGGCTTGCTGAATCCAGGATACTTGACTGGGCATTTCCCAAGACAGATTTTGATTTTTCCCATTCCAATGATCGACAGCTATTTTGGACTCTTCAAAATTGATTTTTTTGAAACCTTGTTGAAGGAATTCTATGATACCCATCATCAAGGCATCCAACTTGACTTGATTGTTATCTGAATTTCCTAGGAATTTGTGGAAGATTGCAATGATATTTCCTTGGTAGTCCCTGAACTCTGGCAGGTCACGAGTTGCCTTTAGAAGTCTGATATGGCTGGCATAATAAAGAAACTCATAAAATATTCAGAAAATAAAAGATAAAAAGAACCTTTGGCCAAAATGAACTCACTTGAGTTCTTAGTTTCTAATTATATTTATATTAAAAACCCTTTGATCAAAGTTGACCAAATCAAACCCATTAAGATTCTTTTATTTAATTGCCGGGTTCTCCACTACTTGCTAACGGCTAGAATATGAATGCTGGAATTAATAATAATATTGATGTCAACTATTGTTCCTTGAAGACATAGTCTATGTCAAAGGAACATGTTTGACGCTAACCACTTGTTGGGGACTCTGGAGCCTCCATGCTATCTGATCAACCTTGTAGCGGAAACTTAGTCAAGAGGCCTTTTGCAACAGGAACCATCTAAAGCTTGAAAGTTGGAGGTTTCAAGTCTAGATATTATCCTCCCTAGGTACCACTTGTAATATACTTAAACCACTTGTCATATACGTAAACCCAAAAATTAAGAGAAAACATAGAAAAACATGAGAGAGAATAGATAAAACCAGAAAAAGATCTCTTGTATGAAAGATATTCAAAATAGAGAGTTATGTTCACTTGCCTCTTCAAGGGGGCAATGTCCAAGAGCAAAGCTCAACACAATAACAATTCTTGACAAAACATTACATAGCTTGCTACTCTATATATAGCTTCATTAGACAAAGCTCTAAATGCTTGTGGTCTTGCTATTAATGACGGTCAACCACCTAGGGGCCTTTATTAAATAAAGAGGGCCATTTTTCATTAAGTCACTACCCACTAACTATGTAATGGGCCTTATGGCCTTGTGCATTGATAAAGTAGGTGGGTTAGTGTAGGACACTAACATGCCCTCCCGCTTCAAAAGCAACATTGTCCTCAATGCTGGAGATGGGGAAATTGTTGCAAAATTGTTGATGGTTCCCAAGTAGCATCTTTTGTTGAGGTATCCTTCCACTGAATCAAAACTTCACGTATAGTGCGGTGACGTAGCTGACCCTCTGATACCACTTGTAGTGATCCTTAACCCAAAAATTGAATTAAAAAAAAGATATGGAACCCTCATGCTTCAAAAACAACCAAAATACAATCACCATAAGAATAACACCAAGATATAAAGATACCCTTAAGGTAGGGTAACACTATCAAATACTCCTTAAGGAAGGAATCACTCCACAAGCCATGCTTGATACAATACATTCCATCTAACATATCTCATACAAGAATACTCATGCTTTTTTTTATTTTTTCTCATGAGTATTCCTAAGGGGCCTATGCCAACTACTCCTTATTTTTATATTATTTTCTTTAACTACATCGTGGGACTATTTATTACCCTACAACTACCAAGTGGGCCTATTCCATAATTATGCCCACGTTACATACATTATCCCGTTGGGTACTGTTATCACCTATTTTGTACCATGGTTGGATTATCTGAAGAGCCGCCATTTGAAAAACATGATGAATGTTTGTACTCCAATATATCAGATGATCCAACATTTGTGACTAGCTAGTTTTTTTTTTCAGTTGACATGACCATGGCCCCATGGGGGATTGTAATAAAGTGTGCTAGTAGGATCTGAGTGTCTCGGTTCCCCATGACTTGATTAAGCAACTAAGGTATTCCAGGGAGTTTTTTCCCTTGTCAATTATACTTTGCCTATAGCCGAGCTATAATCAATGAGGTTTTCTCCCGCTTCCTCCAAAGCTGGAATGCCCGATTTTGAAAATTTTAGCCATGGGGGGTTATTAGAGTCCAACTAATGTATATAAGCCTACTAGACACTATTAAAATAGATTTTGGTCATGTCCCAAGTCTCTAGGACCCTCAGAAAAAAATTTCGAAATTTTTTACCGGGTCCGTCGAATTTGGGTTTTTAATTATTTTTAAATTTTAATCAATTTCTCTATAGTTTAAATAGAGAAATTTCAATTTGTAATATGTCAGTCATCCAGGATCTGAATTCAGTGATTGAAGGCTTGAACCTTAAGCCAAAAATCATTCATGATCCCCGGACCAGCTAACCCTAAGTTTCAGACAATTATTTGGCCTCATAATTAATATTTTCTCAAAAAGTAAAAAAATGAGAAATATTAATTAAAATATTCAAAAAATAATAAATTGGAGATAATTTAAATCTCTCCAAAAAAGGCCAAATTGAATAAAGTAAAAGTCAAAATGACATGGCAAAAAGCATTTATGATGATTGGAATCTTCACCCACCTGATTCAGATCAGTTTCGGAGCACTGGGAGTGATCTACAGTTGAGAAATTCGCCCACCTTCATGCAAATTCGTTTTTGTGATTTGGCAATTGATTAATGGGTTGTTGGATTTTGAAATCAATGCATCTGGGGCTCCTTCCTCAAATTATGGGCTCCAAACTCAAGTTTAAAGATGAGTTAAGATTCCAAGCTCGATTTGGTTGGTGTTGACATGGATTTGATTGGTTTTTGATGGAGTTTTTGGCTCTCCTTGTGCCAAATTCGAATTAGGTATTTGGTATGTAACCTTTGCTATATAAAGAAGCCATTTGGGCTCTATTCTTCATGGAGATTTTGAGCATGAACACTCTGCCAAAATACAATTGTAATATTTGTTTACTTTTTTGAATAATATATTGACTTTGGAGGTCTACACAAGTGGCTTTGGGGATTGCTTTCACATTTCTTGGTGATATTCTTCTCACCCTATCTCTCATATCAAGTTTTTTACAATATTTAATGTATGTTCTATTAATCATAGAAGTATATTATTCGGTTTAAACTTGTTTGGTTTAAGGGTTTTGCAGGATTCATTAGGGCAGAAAATGACTTGGAGATCAAGTTGCTTTTTGTTTGCAAATGGTTATTAGCTCCTAATCAAAGTTTGTCTTGTAGGTTTCCAAAAGATTCATTGTTCAAAGGAAAGAAACTTTTCTAAAGAGCTCTAGCCTCTTCCTCCATCAACAAACTTCTCAAAGCTTTCTTGGTTACCTAGCTTACCTCTTCAAGTCCATCCCCATTAGATTAGCCTCATTCACCCATTCATCTTGTCCTTTCTCTCACTTGCCCTTTCGTTTTGCCCTAGATTTACCATCTTCATCCATTCGTTTTTGCCATCCTCAACCTCTTTCAAGCCTCCTCCCATTCGTTTCTCCTCATTTGTTCCATTCGTCCACCTTGAAAAAGAACCCTAAAAACATCAAAAAAGACCAAAAACGATTTGTTGAGTTAGTGTTAGCTTCAATTTTTAGTCTTAGTTATTTTTATTTGTATCTCTTAAGTAGTTAGATCTCATCTTATAAATCGAATCTCATGCATTGAAAGGGTAGTTTAGAAGCATTATAGATCACTTTTCTACACTAGTATAGCTTGCATTGCTTAGCTATAGTTTCCATTTTGAAAGATAAAATATTTTTATAAAATTTCTTTAAAATTTTTTAAGTCTTAGATCTCATTTCTAGCATTTTTAAGCCACTTTTGTTCGCTGGTCCGTTTTCCCATCTTAACTTTTTTGAACCATTTTTCATGTATTTCCATGTTTTAGATCTCATTTTGCAAATGTACACTTAGATTCAAGGTTTGTTTCATTTCTTCTAACACTAAAGGGTGCATTGAGTTTTGGATTTCTTATAGGTACTTTGGAAGTGCAAAAGATTCAAAAAATTTGAAGAGAAAAGATACAAGCTAAAGTAGTAAGACCTCAAACCAAATATAAGGAGGATCCAATATACAAATCTATCACTCACTATCCTTTGCAATAGCTATCAAGAGCTAAGTTAAATTTTTTCAAGTTTTATTTCCAAAAGTCCTTCAAGGTTTTAAAACCCAAGGCAATTGTACAAGATTAATAAAAAGTAGAAGTGGAGGGGCCTCCACTCTTTTGGTTTTCTTCTCCATTTGGGGAAGAGTGTGGTGATTGGTTAGATTAGATCTTTTATTTTTTGCTTAGTCTTTATTTCACTTTGTCAAGTTTCTCTTCCAAGTTTTGATCGGAGGTAGTATCCTTGAGATTTCATCTCAAGGGCAGGACCACATAACTTTGTGGTTACTCCTCTCTCCCCGTTAGTTGCCTTGGTCGAAATCTCAGCTAGCTGGGAAGTTCTCAAGTGCTAGCGGTTCTTAGTGGTTGACCTTGTTCGGAGGAAGACCCCACCTTAGATTAAATTTGTTGGTAGAACACTAAGTCTTTTCTTTTATTTCGCAAGTAGCATGCTAGTTGTGTTTTGCATCATTTGAGCTATCACATGTTCTAATTTTACAAGGCTTCATTTTGTTTCTTCACAACTGCTTTATTTCTTGCATTAAAATAAACAAAGCCTCTTGAACTTGGCCAAATCCAAGTCAAGAGCACTCTCTATCGGAGAGCATTATAGATTTGCATTTTTCCTTGCATTAGGCATTTTAAAGTAGAAAGTCTCTTGAACTGTGGTCTTAAGACTAAGTCAAGAGCGCTCTCTGTCGGAGGGTTGAACAAGTGCTCTTAATAATTAAAATACTTCAACCCACATTCCCCCTAATTAATTTACTTTGGTCGTTTGTCCAACCACCCGTATGCTCTGCCAACCAGAAACGGTTGGACTAGTACTTAGAAAGGTGAAGGACTTGCTAAATTTACAAGTGATAACATAAATTAAAACTTTACCCAAAACCAAAACTAGGATCAAATCACTGAGGTTGCTTCCTGAAACAGGTGGTGCCGGGAATCCACTGTCAGACTCGAGGGCGGTCAAGCCGTAAGTACACTTGTCCTCTTTGCAATCTGGGTGCTCCCGACCTATCATCTAAGAGGTTGCTAGTATTTGTTCCTGGTTAAGGTTCTACTCTTTTGATATCCTTGGTTTTAGCCTTAATAATCAAAGACCATTAAAATTTACAATTTACCAAGATAATTTTCATAACATTCTCACAAACAGTATTCTTTCAAGACCCACACATTCAACATCACAATCACCTTTTCTGTGACTCTATAAGGCACTGGTATTTACAATTTATATCTTAATCAGGACCATTTGTCCTTGTGTTAATCTTCATGTTGTGAATGCTTTATTTTGATCATAAGTCTTGAAATATACTGTTAATCTTGTTATCTTATCTAGCAACGTGGATTGCATCATTATCTTGTATTGTCATGTCTTTTAATTTGGTCTCATCACATAATAACTCCTAAACAACACCCATCCGCATCATTCTCATTTAAAACCTTAAAAACACAAGAGCCTTAGTGAAACTCTTTGTAGGGACTACCCCCCTTGGCTTCGTTAGGAGTTAGCCTAAACGGAGGAGCTGGGATTCAGGTGATAGTACCTGGCTCATTGCTTGCCCCCAAGGCCACACCTCTCCCCACTTCCAGTGAGGGAGACAGCTTTCGAAAGATTTCCGCTGCTGGTGTGCAATCTGGCGGACAACAGGTACCTCCCTGGGCCCCCCATATTATCTCTTCTAGGTACATAACATTAGAGTTGGAAATTTGGGAAAATTGTCTTTAAGAGTATTTTTCCATAAATGAAGCTTCTCACAAAAATACATTGCATGACATCTTTGATCTTCATACTAAGTCAAAGTCCATAAGGAGCCATGTGATCCTATAAACAAGCAATGTTAGCATCCACAAATCTCATAATAGATAGGGCAATTGATAATGAGCGAAGGACTCCTTACACTTGCTTTCTTTCCCTCACAGGATGGCCTTTTAGCAACAAAGACTGATCCACATTTGCTGGAAATGCTCTATTGGCAAGCCAATTTCCTACCTAATTGGTTGTCCTCCTCGCATGTTGCAAGATTGCATGATTTGAAACTCTTTACAGATTTTGATTTTTCCCATTTCTATGATCAATAGCTATTTTGGACAATTCTTCAAAATTGTTTTTTTTGAAACCCTTAAGGGTTTCTATGATACCCGTTATCAAGGCCTTCATCCGGCTTGATTGTTAGCGGCATTTCCTAGAAATTTGTGAAAGATCGCAATGATATATCCTTGGTGTTCCTTGAAGACACTTACAACCCTAGCTCATCATGGGTTGCCTTTCGAGATCTGATTTGGCTGGCATAATAAATAGACACATACAATTTTCAGAAAATACAAGAGAGAGAGAGAGAACCTTTGGGCCAAATTGAATTCACTTGAGTTCTTAGTTTCTCATTATATTTATATTAAAAACCCTTTGATCAAAGTTGACCGAATCAAACACTTTAAGACCCCTTTATTTAATTGTCGGGCTCTCCACTACTTGATTATTAGCTGTATTTCCTAGGAAATTGTGAAAGATTGCAATAGTATTTCCTCGATGGTCCCTGAAGACGCTTCCAACGCTAGCACATCATGAGTTGCCTTTAGAGGTTTGATATGGTTGGCATAATAAACAACACATACGATCTTCAGAAAACACAAGAGAGAGAGAACCTTTGGGGCAAATCAAACTCACTTGAGCTCTTAGTTTCTCATTATATTTATATTAAAAACCCTTCGACCAAAGTTGATTGAATCAGACACATTAAGACCCCTTTATTTAATTGTTGGGCTCACCACTACTTGCCGATGGATACAATAGTGAATGCTGGAAATAATCTAATAATATCAATGTCAACTAATGTTCTGTGAAGACATAATCTGTGTCGAAGGAACATTTTTGCTGAAGTGCTGACATTTGTTGTTGTTGTATTAGAGTAGCGCAACATAACAGTTCAACAGGCTGGTGGGTTTGGTTTCTCAGGCGACCAAGATGTGAAACTTGCTAGGTGAATAAAGAAATTTGAAAAGGTTTGCAGTGCTTAACTGTGATGGAAATTGGAATTAGAGTTTCCTTTGTGATGAGTTGAGCAAAGCTCTTCTGGTTTGTAGAGGTGGTTGTGATTAACAATTAGCATATTGCATTGCTGGGCTTGAACCGCGAAATTCTACCTTCAGGTGCATCATCGCATATCTTAGCGTACATGCTTGCATTAGGGGCTTTTCTGACGTGGTTTCAGAGTTAACTCTATCTTGGTCTTGAAGATTTGAGCATAGAGTTGTCGTTGTTGAAGTTGCTGTTATGAGAAAGTGAAGTTGGAACAGAAATCAGATTTTATGTTATTGGAGATTTGAAAAGCACAAAGAGAATAGGAATTTGTAGCAATAGGGAGCAGTAAAGGATGGATGTTAACCCCATGATCTATTCCAGTACCACCATCTACTATAATGGTATACCACTTCTAGGATGAAGGGTGACAATAAGAATAATGAGGTTTTGAAAAACAAGATCCAGTATCTGTTGTGAAACAAAACTTTTGAAATTAGTTGAAGGTGAAGAGAATGCTCCACAATATAAAGGTTAACTCAAGAAATGAAAGGTGTGAAACGAGGATGCCATGTACATTCTGTTTTTTATTCTTATCATAGATCATATCATACTACATATTAGGAGCATTGACTTAACAAACAATATTCGGGTTACTCTATGAAATTTATTTGAGACCACAGATCATTCATGGATTTAGCACCTCAAAAATCAGCTCCATGCACTGAAGATGGAAGGAGAATTTGTTACTGACTGATTATGCACATTCTAGATGCGTGAGATCATCTAATTGCCATTGGAGACAAGGTGGAGGAGAAAGACCTTATGCTGGCAATTTATGGATTGACTAAGTGTTTCAAGCTTTTGTTACTATCATTAATGATGCCACTTGGGAGTTGGGTGTAGTGTCCCAAATTCACTAACTTCTCTGTGCAACATCTGCAAATTAGTGGTCACATAGATAAAGAACAATACAATCTAATAGTCACTCCTACATACAGAAACAAATACACGTAATCATTAAGGGGTAGATAAGCTTTTATTAATATTTAACAACAAAGTCCATAATTTACATCATTATTTTAGGAGCTCTCTCTCTCTCTCTCTCTCCGTTGGCCTAACTCTCTTCACTTTTGACTTTGCTATCTTCCTGTTGTCTGCTCTATCTATTTAATTCCTTGACAATCCATCTTTTGGTGTTTCCATCATCTAACTAACTCTTGTTCTTCCTTTGTCTCTTTAATTCCACGTGTGTTGGTTCATCTTCCATCTTGCATTGTTTTTCTTTGTCGGGCTTGTTACCCCATATATTGTGTGCAGATTTCTTGATTGTGATTTTCATCACAAGAGTAGAGGTTGCATGTTGACGAGGCTATGGATAGCCTAGTATTGGTCGTTTTTCTTCCATGTTGTGCCTTGGATAGTGTTGATGATGTATTTTCTTGTGACGGCACTTGACCATGTGTTGTTGGTCCTCCATGGTTGATGGTGAGCTTGATGGCTTGTGGGGGCCTTGTGAGAGGCAGAGCCTCCTAGGTGATTTGGGCTTATTGGCAGATATTGATGATATCCATGATGACATAAAGTGCTTGGCATGATCTCACCTCACACGCCTTGCTTTCTTGCTGTTTTGAGGTTAATTTTGCAGTTTTGATGGTCTGACTTGGGGGCCCTAGATGATGATGATGTTGATGATGGTTTGGATAGTGTTGATGATGTATTTTCTTGTGACAGCACTTGATCATGTGTTGCTGGTCCTCCATGGTTGATGATGAGATTGATGGCTTGTGGGAGCGTTGTGAGAGCCTCCTAGATGATTTGGGCTTATTGGCAGATATTGATGATATCCATGATGACATAAAGTGCTTGGCATGATCTCAGCTCACATGCCTTGCTTTCTTGCTGTTTTGAGGTTAATTTTGCAGTTTTGATGGTCTGACTTGGGCGCCCTGGATACCCATATCTCCACTAATTCATGGTGTACTTGTGATGTACCCCTCCCCATAGTCCACCAGATTGATGTCTAGATCCATCATGCTTAGACTTTGGTGGAAACAAAACCTTGGCCTTTGACTTCAGAAACAAAAAATTGTGGAAACCCTAGAGCAAAAGTCCCCATATTGTGACCCTTTGTTTGTTATGGATGTCAATCTATTCTAGTTATGGCCGCTACAATGCCATTTTTCTATACCTTATTTTCTTCCATATAGACTTCTACTGTCAACTGTTGAAACTTTAAACCATGATTTATTAGTTATGTGCCATGGAAAATATAAATATAGCAAACACCTCTCTAGATCGAATACAACCTATTTGCGGGGATGGTAGGTCTGGCAGCTTTTGGGACGCTCACTCATATAGGAATATCAGTGCTTTTGGTTTGTACACACAAGTATGAAGAGAAGTGTATGAACCACATCAGCGTGAAGAAGAATCATGAAATGAAATCTCTGTACGTATGAACTGAGGCCAGCAATCACTTCTAGATTTTAGTCTTCAGTAGCAACTTGCACGATCTAGGTGCACACCCCTCTACCATTGATTGGATTGGATGCCACTCACATGGGTTGCATGCTGGCACTCACTTAGTCCAGTGGTACTGCAAAACTACATGACACATTTTTGAAATTCAACAAGGGAGCATCTCTAGCTCACTCTTTAGATCATAGCGGAAAAAATCGGCATCGGAAAAAAATCGGCAAGGGTCCCGAATACAACATCTCGGCAATATCGGTGAAAAAATCGGCAAACCACGGAAAACATTAAAAAATACAAATATATTCATTTTTTTTCAGAATTTTAAACATATAAAGCAACAACAACATTAGATAAACACATTGGCACATAAATATGGAGAAAGCATTGATATATATGATGTAGTGGATGCCAAATAAAAAATGATACATCAAAGTTTCAAAGATTGGAAATTTGGAAGTTTCAACATTGGTTGGAACATTGGTCATTCTCCCCTCCTCTAGGCTCTAGCCCTTTCCTCTACCTTGAATCTTGAAGTTAATCCTTCAAGGACATTAGTCAACACCCTACAATTTTGATGAAATTTCCTAATCCAAGCGTTAGGATAAGGTAGAAAAAGTTTCCCATGCTTAATAAGTGATTTTGCTTGACTGAAGGGTATATTTTTATTAAGGTCATGACAAATGAGTTCAATCAACTTCAACAATCAGGCATCAACACCACCAACATCAAGGTACATACCTAGTTTGATGTGCTTGTTTAAATTCCAATCCCTTATCCTCATACATGATAGAATCCAGTGGAAATGTTGCAATCCTGAAATCCTGAAAACTATTAAGTCTATTGAATTCTGAATGGGATCTAAAAGTCTACTTTTTGCATATGAAGTCCAATGAGGTTGGAACCACTCTCAAACATCCTGAAATAATTAATGGTAATGTTAAAAATTTAAGTAAAAGGATGGAAAATAAAAGATAAAGAGAATGTCAATATTAAAAATTTAAGTAAAAGGATGGAAATTAAAAGATAAAGAGAATGTCAATGGAAAATAAAAGATAAAGAGAATGTCAATATTAAAAATTTAAGTAAAAGGATGGAAATTAAAAGATAAAGAGAATGTCAATTTAACATTACCATAAACTGTTACTAGCTTCAATGCCTTGTGTACAAAACTGGTCAAAATTTTCAAACTCCATGGCGATTTTTCGGGACTTCAGGCGATTTTTTAGGAAAAATCGCCAGAGGTCTGATTTTTACAGCAGAAAAAATCGACAGGTTGAAAAAATCGACAGGTTGAAAAAATCGCAATTTTTCAGGAAATCGGCGATGTTTTCGACTATGCTTTAGATATCCCAATCTGCAGTTGCATTTGGCCTTGAGCTCTTGTGTGCCAAGATATTTAAGTGATTCTGGCATGTTACAACAAATATGGGTCGATCTGCGTAATTCATGGTGCCAACTTCTAGCTGTGGGTGGAATTTTTTTTTCTTGCTTGCGCTGAATATATAGACCCCATTGATTGTCCATTTCTCCACTGTTATCAGTAAGCATGGGAGTCCTGAACTTCTCAAAACACTTCCTTCTTTTTTGGATTAGGGTTTGCCAACAACCCTAGATGCAGAGAGTTATCCACCACCTTTGATGATTTCCTCCTCTAGGGTATTGGTACTTTAGTCATACTTTTGGAGTGTTGTGCATGATGTTACCAGGAATTGGATCCAGATCCAGATACAGATCTACCAGTTTTTTTAAAAGTCAGGATTAGGATACGGCAGGGATACAATAGGTGCATTCAATATAAATATATTTTTGTAATTTTTAAAAATAAAATTTAATATAATACACTGATTATTTTATATAAGTTGAATTATAGCCTTTTTTTCCAATGCAAAAAAAATTTGTATTTGATATTTTTGAGAAAGAATCAAATGTACGTTATTCTGTCTTGGATGGACTCAAAACCTATCTAGTTCACCAGAGCTGACTTTTTTAGACATATAAAGGCTGCATCTACATAATGCAATCAACTACCAGATCTCTAGAAAGCTTAAATATGTACAATACAAACTTGTTGTAATGGTCAAGAGTCAAGACAACTACTTCCATCAAAAAGCACCTCAAAATTACATATATTATATATATGAGAGTTACACTCTCAGTACTTTCAGAAAAGTAGCTTCTTTAACAGTCTCTGACCAGCAAAAAATAGTCAAAAACACCCATTTAATAAAAATTTCTTTCAACGGCTGGCTGGAGAGTTCCCTTCATGAATTCTTGTTCAAGTAAGGTACCTTCTTCAAGGACAAAGCTTCTTGAGATTAGCTATCTGCTTGTAAATTAAATTCATGATATATATGAAAGAAAATAATAGAATTAAAAGAAGCAGTTACCTCCTGAACTAGTTTCATGATTGTAAGAAGGCCCAATTTTTTTATGAAATATCGATGATTTGCCTATTCAGTCATAATCTTAGAATCTCCAAAGATGAATATTTTGTAGGCTCATTCTTTTGTTCCTTTTAGTAGATTCCAAAGTGCATAGAATTCAGCTCAATTATTGGAGCCTTGGCCAGCTGCATACTTCATCAAAAAGTAATGTGAAGAATCAACATAGAGCACTGTCCCTGCACCACAAATTTCAGGATTTCCTTGATTTGCTCCATTGAAGAAACCCCAAGATCTTTCTTGATTAATATGTGCTCTTAGGAACACTCTGGTAGACACTTCTTTAGGAAAACATTTATGATCAGCCCATGTTTGTCTCACCTGGTGTGCTATTTGTGCAACTGTGAGTACCAAGTCTGGGAACAACATTTGATTCCTGGTCCACCAAATTCCATAGACAAATAAACAAGGGAGAGCCTTGTAGGCTGAGACTGACTTATCTGTTACCTACTCAAAGAGGCAATTGACCAGAGTCATCTCAGTCCATTTTGATTTTCCAACAGTAAGTTGTGTTACTCCATTTCAAACCTCTCTAGAAAAGAGACAGGTCACAAACAAGTGGTCCGCCGATTCTTCATTACTCTTGCAAAGGATACACCTACCTGGCCCTACCCAACTCCTATTTTAACCATTATTCCATGCTAAGAACTTATTAGCTAGGTCCAACCACATTAATATTCTTGTTTTTAAAGGATAAGATAACTTCCAAACTATTCTCCATGACCAAACTCTCTCATCACGACAATCTCCTTCAATTCTTGCAACAAACCCTAGCTTGACAATGTAGTTCCCTGTATCATATTTTTGGGCTATTTAGTTTGATCCTCTTCATTATTTAATTTGACTGCATTGTGCCATAGCAATCTGAGATATGGCTTCCATTCCACTGTTTGCTTCCCTTGCAAATTTAGTCCAAGCCTTGTTGCCATAAGTTTCTGTCACCCAGAGAGGCTGCAGCTCTCAAGTAATAGATCTCGATATTTTGAGGCACTTCCAACAAGGCTTCAAATAACTTAAATTATAAATTATAATAAATAAAATAATTTTTTTTTTCACATAGAAAAAAAAACTGCTTCTTGATATTCAACAGAATCAAAGAGAGCAAGTACTTTTACATAAGATCATCCTTCTCAAAATGAACTATAGATAGTTCATCATCAAAACCTTTCTATCTACATACCAGTGACATCCTTCATCAAAAAACAGGACTATGACGAGATCTGGTAGCTGTCAAAACTGTAGATTTAGCATACCCATAAAACACATCAACTGTTGAGAATCAAATGAAACTGTCATCAATACACTGTTTTAAGACGGCATCTAAAGACCTCCTAAACAGTACCATAAAAAACATACTAGTAAAAAGTAAAACTGCAGATCCATAAGAGTGAAGAGAATTGTTCCTGAATTCCTTGAACATCAAGAAACCAGCTGAAAGGTCTACTCCTTTTTTAGAGAGTCCATCAGCTACAAAGTTAAGTTCCCTGTATATATGCTTGAAAGAGATATCCAAGAAAGTTTCCATAGCAGATTTGATCCTAGATAACCAGGGCTGTAGAGCCAATATTTGTATGCATGAAGATCCCGATGCCCATTCAATAATGACTTTGGAGTCCCCAAGCACCTGTAGTGAATGAATGCCAAAATTAGCAGCAAATTTTAAAAGACCCCATAAAGCCAAAAGTTCAGCACGTGTATTTGAACCCAATCCACATCCCATCCATATATGAAAAAAATGCTGATGATTAAGTTTTAAGAGAGCTCCACCCCCACAATGTCCCTGTTGGGCTGCACCATCAAAGAAGCGAACAACTACGTCATTGATACAGACATCATTATAATGTTATAATTATAAATTTAAAAACTTATATACTATAACCTATTAATTATCATAAAAATAAAAATACATGCCATACATTTCAAATTGAAATATATATATATATATATATATATATATATATATATATCTATTATACTTTAGATTATACTTTCGGCCTGGACTACACCTGTGACGCACTATCAACTCAGCCGTTGAACCATAATTAGTGAGCTGCTGCCACTGTGTGTTGAAAAGTCTGTATGGTCACATGGGACAATGGCCAACGAAGAGAATGTCCCACACGAGAGAACGGTAGGTTCAACGAGAGAATGGCCACATGGAAGAATGGCCTGTTGGGTGGTGGAGTTCATCCAACTCGTGATATGCTTCAATTTTAAGAGATCCATTTTGGAGTGGATTCTGGGCAGATCCAGGAATCCATTGTCCATCCCCTAGGACTGATGGATCCGGTATCACAGGCTGTGCAAAGACAGATAAAAGGTATATAGTGACAATTGTAATTATATTAATAATATTTCTATCTGATATGAAAATATTATATTTTATCTTATATGAAATTATAATATATTCATATCATGATATGATGCTAATATTGAATAATACTATTCTATGTTTCTAATTCTAACATTATGTACTAGCGTTTTAATTTTGACTTACAAGGGTTGATTTTATCATTCTTTTTAATTTCCAGGTTTGGCTGTTGCCATTCAGTTGATTCGTTGGTCTAGCCTTTATTTTAAGATATTAAAATTTGATTTATTGAATTAATATTAGTTTGACATTAGAATATTTTTAATTTAATACTAAAGATGTCTAGTTATTTTTTCTATCCTACTATAACTTTTCTTTCCTAACCTGTGCGCTTTCTTTGAATCTATTCCCTCCTATACTTCCCCTCCTATGAGTTCCCTCTTTAGCCTTTAAGTCTTTTATAACTGTTTACTATATCCTAACCTAATTTAACATTTCTCTTCCAACATGTGCGTTTCCTTTGAACCTATAACTACTTGACCTTTTAGTTTTTATCACCCCAGCTTATTGCTTTAACCGGTAAACCCTTTAATCTAATTTTTAAGCCAACCTAACAATTAATTTCTCTAAGAATTTATCTCTTTATTTTTACCATATCCGCACGCACACATTACTCTTTCCTCTCTGATGATGTGTGATGTGTTACATGCAAAATCTCAGAACCTATAAATAAATGTGGTTTACCCAAAATCCTTAAAAACAACAGGAGCAACTGCAGAAACTGATATTCTCTTATAATGTTAGTTAAATCAAGACATTATATCATCATTTTAAACTATACATATCATATTTATATCATTCTTATTAGGGGTAATCTTGGAAGGCACAGTTGAGCCCGATGGGTTAGCTCAAGTGGTTGAGAGCTGTGAGTTGTAAGCAGAAGGTCTCGGGGTCAATTCCCCGGGTGTCTATGCGTAGATATATAAGGGCCTCACTTGATGTCCCCATCGGGTTAGGTTCCGTAATCAGATCCGGCGGGGTGAGGCCCCTTCGGGTGGCCCCCCTGTGAATTCTTCCCATGGACGTAGCAACTCCTTTATGAGATTGTGAACCACATTGCAAAAAAAAATCTTGGAAGGCACTGTTGTTTTTTTTCCAAGCAAAAAACTTTATATTTGATATTTTGAGGTGAAATCAGAATATACATCTTACTACCTTTTCAAGCTAAAAAAAATAACAGTTTAAGGAAAAACTGTCCTTCGGACTGTCTACTTATCTAACCCATGACTTCCTTGACAGCCTAGGCTCTTTGTTGACAGCCTTTACAAAACTTTACGACTTCAGAAAGCCCTTACGCTACAGCTATTTTCTTCATTACATGAAATGTTCAAAACAGAGATTAATTCACTTATCTGGATTCTGAACTCTTTTATATCAAGAGTTCCTTCTTGCAACAGCAAAGCTTCCTATGAAAGTTGATCAGCAATAGTATTGAACTCTCTATAGATACGAGAAATAAAGTTTCATAAGTCTCGTTGACCTGTAGGAATTGCAACACAGGAGCCTAAAGTAGTATGTTATTGATTCTACATTTCAGATCAGCCCAATCCACTGTCAATTTTGAGTAACCAAACACTAACAATTTCTTTACTCCCTTATCTGCTGCCACATTTAATAGAAGCCACATGGCAAAGAGTTCAGCTCTGTTGTTTGTACCTCGACTCACTGCAAATTTTAGCTTAAATTAATGCTGTTAATTCAAGAATAAAATAGCACCAGCACTACATAGACCTGGGACTCCCTGACAGGCACCATCAAAGAAACCCCACGCCTGTTCAAAATCAATATCAGGTCTTTTAAATTACTTGCTGGTTTCTCTTTAGAAAAAGATTATGTGGGCACGTGTGGACCAAGATAAACTTTAAAAAATAATGGGACAATTGCGTAACATATAATTATCTTTGTATTCTTTGGCCACAAGCTTCACTTCACTCAAAGCCCAAAGGCCACGAACTTCTCTCAATGCCCAACATAACTAAAATATACCGGAGTTCTGTTCTAAATACATAAATTTCATCTACTCTGGGACTGTAAATTTCTGCATACAAGTTCTTTGGCCCATTGTTTGTCAATATAGCTGTCAGAATTCAGTTTTAGAAAAAAACAGAGCTATTTAGCTAGTGTTTACATCATAATAACATGGCTTTCCGAGTTAACCTGGGACTCAAAGAGTCTGCCTGACCTGCTGCCTAAATGGGTCTGTCTGACTTGGAACTGGTGGGTCTAACACGAGCCTGGATTGTCTTGCCTTCACCTCGAAGAACTTGCCGAGTTATTTGATATTGATAACTCGCCAAGTCCTTGGAAAACTGGCCAAGTTAGTAAAAAACCTGAGTTAAAGAGTCTAAAAGGTGTCTTTTTCTCGTATTTTTACCATTCTTATCCAATTTGCATGGAGATTTCTGAGAACAGTGAGAAGGTTTTAGGACTAGGGTTTCGAACTTGAAGTACAGCAGCTAAGGTTTTGATCCACTTCTAGGGTTTTTGACTGGCATCTAGGACATTTGATGATTTGACATTCATGAATCATGATCCATAGACCATGGCGATCTTGAATCTTGATGGATGAATGATGCTAATAGATATGTATTGTGATGAATCATGATCCATAGTCCATGACGATCTTGAACCTTGATGGATGAATGATGATAATAGATATGTATTATGATGGTTGAACTTGATTGTGGACTGATATATTTGGTTGTGTTTGGATATGTTATTTTTTCTTTTTTATACAGGGTATTTGTATTATAATCAGTGTAATCTCTCATTTATAATAAAAAACAATTATTTTTCTTGAAAATATATACTTATTGTATTTTTCATGGTGCCGGTCTTTGTCCTGGGTTGACTCATGAGTATTTGGTGAGTCCTGACTCAAGTTTGACTCTGGCCAAGACGAGTGTTGTCCCGAGTCAAGTTTGACTCCGGCCAAAAAGAGTCTTGTCCTGAGTCAAGTTTAACTCTGGCCAAAATGAGTCTTGTCCCGAGTCAAGTTTGTGTCTGGTCAAAACTATTCTTGTCCCGTGTCAAGTCTGGTACTATGGTTTATATTCCTGCTCATCCAGTTTAACGTTGATTTACTATTTCAACAGCTTTTGTATATTTTACTTTGCAGGCCATTATCACTATTGCCGATGAAGATGGTAACTATCTGCAAGAAGCTTGGGAACACATTTTAATGTGTCTTTCTCGTTTTGAGCATTTGCACCTATTGGGAGAGGGTGCTCCTCCAGATGCTACTTTCTTTACAGTGCCCCATAATGAATCAGAGAAAGTAAAACAACCATTATCACCGGTTGTTCATGCGCTCAAGAGAAAGGGACCTGTACAACTTCAACAGGCCGCAGCAGCAGCTCGACGGGGTTCGTATGACAGTGTTGGTGTTGGGGGGCATGCTTCAGGATTAGTAACTACAGAGCAGATGCACAATTTGGTTTCGAACTTGAACATTCTTGAACAGATTGGAAGTTTTGAGATCAATCATGTATTCACACATAGCCAAAGGTTAAACAGTGAGGCAATAGTTGATTTTGTAAAAGCCCTCTGCAAGGTCTCCATGGAAGAATTGCGATCTCCTACCGATCCCCGAGTTTTCAGCCTAACCAAGATTGTAGAAATTGCGTGAGGATGCATTTTGTATACAGAGTTTCTTTTCTATATTTATGAAAGTTACAATAATAAAGGTTGCTTTCTGTTGTACAGGTTCAAATTCAATGGCTGATTATGATTAGACTTGTTTTCGCTATGCAGGCATTATAATATGAATCGGATCAGGCTGGTTTGGTCTCCCATCTGGCACGTGCTTTCAAGTTTCTTTGTCACTGTTGGATGCTCGGAGAACCTCTCCGTTGCTATTTTTGTCATGGATTCACTGAGACAACTAGCCATGAAGTTTCTAGAACGTGAGGAGCTGGCAAATTATAACTTTCAGAATGAATTCATGAAACCGTTTGTAATTGTGATGCAAAAGAGCAGCTCTGTAGAAATCAGGGAACTAGTAATTAGATGTGTTTCACAAATGGTTTTGGCTCGCGTCAACAATGTCAAGTCAGGCTGGAAAAGCATGTTTATGGTATGTTTAAACTGCACTGTATGGTTTTCATTCTTTGTTCAAGTTGTATACCATCTTTGCTTTGAACATTACATACTTGTAATGTTACAGCTGCTAAATATTTAAAAACCCTTTTAGAAGTTAGTTCTGTATGATTGAACCTTCAGTGCTTTCATTATGCAGATGTGTTTCTTAAAAACTTTCAAATATAATTCTAGGGTCATTTTTGTTTGGAGATCTTCACTGTAGCTTATTGTCTTGCTGTGTGGGTCTCTGATCTTGTTTTCTTCTTCAGGTGTTCACCATAGCAGCCTCAGATGATCACAAGAATATTGTACTTCTGGCTTTTGAGACCATTGAAAAGATAGTGCGAGACTATTTCCCTTACATAACCGAGACGGAGATTACCACATTCACAGATTGTGTCAACTGTCTGATTGCATTTACAAACAGCAGATTCAACAAGGATATTAGTCTCAATGCAATTGCATTTCTTCGTTTCTGTGCTCTAAAACTTGCCGAGGGGGGTCTTACCTCTTCAAAAAACAAAGATAAGGAAAAATATGGGAAGCCTCCTACTTCATTTGCTGTTGGGCTAGACAGTCCAAAAGTTAGTGATGAACATGATCAACTGTACTTTTGGTTCCCTTTATTAGCAGGTAAATAGATTGCACTTTTAAGAATTGATTTACAACTTGTTTCTGTAATGCATGATTGCTTTAACCAATGTTTACATAAACTTCCGTTCAAATAACTATCTTGTAAGCTCATTGTGATTGTGAGTAATCTATTTATATGCTGTATGCTTGCACTGGTTACAGGATTTTCTAAGCTTACTTTCGATCCGAGGCCTGATGTTAGGAAAAGTGCATTGCAAGTGCTTTTTGACACACTGCGACACCATGGGCATCTATTTTCATCTGCTTTGTGGGAGCGAGTGTTTGAGTCAGTCCTTTTCCCAATATTTGACTTTGTTCGTCCTGCACCTAACCCCGCAGAAGGCAGGGTACATGTGAATGGCTCAGAAAATAAATATAATGGTCTTGATGAAGATACTTGGATTTCTGAAACATGTACATTGGCACTGCAACTACTTGTTGACCTTTTTGTCAAGTTCTATGATTCATTAAACCATTTACTTGGGAAAATGCTGGAGCTCCTAACAAATTTTATAAATCAGCGGATTCAAAGTTTGGCTGGAATTGGCGTGTCTGCTTTTGTTCGTTTGATGAACAATGCTGGTAGTCTTTTCTCAGATGATAAATGGCAACAGGTGTTGTTATACTTGAAAACAGCAGCTGCAGATACAGTGCCGGATTGTGCCCAGATTGCTTACAGTCTAGTTGATAGTGAGCCATCGGACAGTGAAGAAGAAGATCCTATTAAGCCTAACCCTGGAGTATTAGCTGCTGGCACAGTTGCCACAAAAGAAATGGGAGATAGGAGTGTAGAAATATTACAATCTGCTATTTCTGATGCAAAGTGTCATACAGCAGTACAACTTCTTCTAGTCCAGGTATGTTCTTTGTAGTGGTTGTTGAATACGTGTGGGACATGCACATCCTTGATTGCCTGTCACTCTCTCTCTTTTCCTATCTACTAGATATGGCACATTCTTTTCTTTTTTTCTAAAAATGTAGCTTATATTACATTATAAATCTTTATAGCTGTACATCATGATGGACACATCCAGGAGCAGGAGAGCGGTGATAGGTCTACCCTTAAATTTAAAATTTCAAGAGTTAGGGTTTAAGATATTTCTTCCACATGCATGCCTTTGAAGGCAGTGCTGTCATGGGTCATCAATCCTTGCGCCTCCTTTTTGCAATCCCTTTTCTTTTTCTTTCTTTGATATTTCATTTGTTTGCATTTCTTAGCCCTTTTATTGGCTTAGTCCCTTTTACTTTAGATTTGGCTTTGATAACGTTGGACAAGGGAACCTAGCTTTTTGCAAGGTGAGTATCTCCCATATTTTACACTCACATTTAGCAGCATCAGCCTTAGAGTACTAGACCCTTTTAGCTTTATTGAGGCATTCATACATGGGAATAGTTATGAGACCTTTGGTTGTTATTGATGATAGATCCTTTACAAAGGGGAAATGAAGGGGATGGATGAATTGGCTATCGGAAATGAAAAATGTCTAGGCAGAATGTTATGAAATGGATGAATTCATTTTATTTAGTTCACTAGGATACATATTAACCTTTGAAATGACACATTTCTAAGGCAGAATGACACCAAGGTTAGTCTAAGACATGAGTAACTGTTATGAATTATTATACGAGCATAATAATAACATCCCATGAAACATATTGTCATATAGGCAAACATTCTAAGCGTCAAATGAGGGTTTAGAGATATCACAACACATAGAATATCTGACACTGTATCTGACTAGGCACATCCAAGGCATATGAACCATCTAACCGTGCTATGGAACCTCAATGATCTATGGGGAAACCATAGATCTCAACTCGAGAACAAATGCCTGTGATATGATCACAAACCACATCTTATCAACATATCACCCCTTGCTGAAAAAGGTGTAAGAGTAAACAAATGATCATCCCCATTTGTCAATCGATTATATATTGGTACCCTTGACATGCTTGAGTTTTTCCTTGGATTATTTCTTCTTCATCAGTGTTCCCTGTTATCAGGGTTACCTTTTGTTCTCTTTATCTTAGTTTTTGATGGGGTCCTTTCAATTGTTCATTGGAGCATTTCGTGTCACCTTCCATTGAGGATTTTGGTGCTTCCTTCTGTGTTGACTCTTGTTCCTCCTGACATTCTTCTTTTGGTCTTTCATTATTTGGTTGTCTTGCTTTTTCATTATTCTACTTTTTTTCCTGTTTGATTGCATGTAATCATTCTTCTTGGTAGCATATGTCCTCTACACCACTTAGCTTGTATGTTTCTTAATTTTCTCTATGTCAAAGTTTCCCTCTTGTGCTTAGAAGACCCTTCTCCCTTTTTGTAGATTATTCAATATTTATGAACAACATTTTCCTTTCAAGGTGAAAATATCTACATCTTTTTCCAGTGGGATTGCCCCCCTAAACTCTTATGAGAGTTCAACAATCAAGATGATCTATCCTCTATGTCTAGTGTCATAATTCTTCCAACTACAAAGAGGTTCAATAATTCAATGCAAAGCCCCACCAGATGTTGGCCACTAAATTGATCAATGACTTTTAGATCTTAAAAACAAGCACTTTCAAATTATTTAAAAGAGTTTGACTTCCTATCGGAGGAATAAAAAACAACATAACCAATTATGAGAACTTCACTATATCTTATTGGAAAATAATAGGACTGTAATCCACACATAGCAACGAATCATGCATCATATTCATTCAGTGTTAGAGTAGAGGTGCATTCCAAACGAAGACATAGTTTCATACTGGGAAAAACCTCAAGATTGAGGAAAAAGCCCACTCTCAAAGAATAATAACTAGTTCTTATCTCAGCCTTAGCTTGTTACAATTATCCGGTAATCTCCTTAACTCTTTGATAGCAAAATCTCAACAAATACTCATCTATAGCTATTTTAGCTTATGCCTTCTCTATTTATACATAAGGGTTGCTTGCCCTAGTTGTCTTGATGACTAGGCAAGCACTCTTACATTGTTTGTCTTGATTAAAAAGAGGGTTTTCTAAACAAAGTAGGGTCTTTTATGCCTAACAGTAAAACAGGCTAGAGCATCAATTGGCTCCTGCGATAGCATATAAGTAAGGTGCCAAAGGGTACCATT
Source organism: Larix kaempferi (assembly GCA_027924585.1). Taxonomy (NCBI): domain Eukaryota; kingdom Viridiplantae; phylum Streptophyta; class Pinopsida; order Pinales; family Pinaceae; genus Larix; species Larix kaempferi. The sequence continues at coordinate 50,420,990 of BSBM01000904.1, forward strand.
GCTTGATGGACGAATAAAGTGAAATGTATATGGTAACTATCCATTCAAAAATACCTATGTGAGGTATTTGAAAAGAGAGTTTTGATTGCACTAGTGAAAAACCTCCAAATTCAAGCTAGGAGAGCCTATCAAAATTGAAATCCCACTTGATTCTATCATATGCCTTCTCAAAGTTTACCTTGACAAAAATAACCTTTTGGTTGGTCTCCCTTGCCCATTTATGAATTTCACACACTGTAATAAGATTGTCTAAGATAATAACATCCTTTCATAAACCCCATTTATGCAGTTTGAACAATCTAGGTAATTGTATTTTTGATGTGTGTAGCAAGAGCTTTAGCCAACACTTTATAAGACACATCAAACAAAGTGATGGGTCGCCAAATGTTAGAAAGGCTAATGAAAGATCTATGTGAGAAAAGCAAGTGCATGAGGATTGATAAAACATTTGGTGTAGATAATTGTTGTATCGTGTAGGTGCAAGTGAGATGCATGGTTGTGTGGACCTTGCCACATCATTACCTTCGAAATCGAGCAAGTGTTATTGACTTGGATTGTTCTATTGGAGAGGTTATGGCTTGTACATTCATATTTGTTGTCCAAGTCATAGTTGATATTCAAAGAATTAGGGGTGAGCCTTATGACTATCACCCCAATTACGTATTCTTGTCATTGATAATTTATTGTTATGGTTTGATAGAATCAAACATAATCATTGTAGTTCCTTTATATACACGTATGTGATGTTTGATGGAAGTTTAGGGAGATTGATTAGTATGCTTGATAGGTTGAGTCAAGTGTCAGGTTTTTAGAGCATATCATTCTTGTGTATTGATGCTCTCCTTACTAAGGGAGATCTTTCATAATGTTAAATTTCATACATTCATAGCATAATAACATAAATGCATAACCGAGATCACTAGAAGAAAGACAAAGCACAAAACAACAACACAGAGTTTATCCTGGGAAACCCAATTGGGAAAAACCCAACACCCTTCATATAGAGATGATAATCCCGAGATCAGAGTACAAATAATAAAAGAGAAAATGTGAAAATGTCTTCCACAAGTAGAAACCCCAAATCTGCTTCCTTCTCCAGCTTGTGCGAAATTCTGCTCTCTCCCAAGTGATGCGCAATTGTCAAGTGATTGAATGAGATAATGAGGTGCACTTTACCTCTTATTTATACAAGTGCAAACATGAAAAATCCCTAACTGGGCCGACTTCACCTGGGGGCAATTAATAAATTTAATTTTAATATTTTTATTTTGTTTCTTTGCACCCCAAGGTTTACATTGATTCTTTCATGTGTTTACATAAGTCATTACATAAAGTTCATCTCCCTTAAGAGGTACAAACAAGTACAATGAAAGTACAATAAAATACAATGAATAATATCTTCCGAAGTTGTACAAAATCCAACACTCCCTCTCAACGAGGAAGGTATTCTTTGGTCTTCATCTGCATAATGATCATCTGGGTTTCATCTTGTACATCCATGCTGTCTCCATCATCTCTATACATACTGAAGGTTGTCCACACAATCTCAGTGCATCATCTTCACCAGTCCTTCGGTGAGTCTAGGAGAATCACTCAATCCTGGATCTAGGAGAATCACTCAATCCTGGATATCTGAGATTATCAACTGTACCATCTCTGCTATACAATTTGCTACCTATCTGTCTCATCTGTCGATGGGGTCCTCCCATACCTGGTTGAGATCTTAGACGAGCAAAATGGCATGACCATCTACTGACTATCCGACTCATCTGCCTATGGGATTTCTCCCATATCTGGATGAGTACCTGGACTGTAGAGGCACCTGTGCAACCACACGGCCATCTGCTGACTGTCCTACTCATCTTCCTATGGGATTTCTCCCATATCTGGTTGAGTAACTGGACTACAGAGGCACCTGTGTGAACCCGACCAGCTGCTGACTGTCCTACTCATCTGCCTATGGGATTTCTCGCATATCTGGCTGAGTAACTGGACTGCAGAAGGTACCTGGGTGAGCCCGGCCAAGTGCTGACTTTCCTACTCATCTGCCTATGGGATTTCTCCCATATATGGCTGAGTAACTGGACTGCAGAGGCACCTGGGCAAAGCAGGGCAAGCATCTCAATGTCATCTTTTCCTCTCAAGGAGGGATACGTTCTCTTCGACTCTAAGTCTTCCGCAAAAGTATTCGAACTTCACCCTGGGAAGAGCCTTGGTGAGAACATCTGTAGTCTGGTCGTCTGTCGGCACGTACTGTAACTCGACCGCACCTTTTTGCACCATATCACGAATGAAGTGATATTGAATCTTGATATGCTTCGACCTGTCGTGAAATACAGGATTCACTGGCATCTACACACAGCCCTAGTTATCACAGTGAATCTCGGTTGGCTTTGGAATCTGCCGAACAATCCTGCAGGAGTTTACGAAGCCGAAATATAGGATTCACTGGAATCTGCACACAGCCCTGGTTATCACAGTGAATCTCGGTCGGATCTGGAATCTGCTAAACAATCTTGCAGGAGTTTACGAAGCCAAATTGCTTCTCGAGCTGCTGTGCTAGCAACCATGTACTCAGCCTCTGCAGTACTGAGTGCTACCGAGTTCTGCTTTTTGCTGCACCAGGAAATAACTGTAGAACCCAAACTGAAGCAACATCCAAAAGTACTCTTCCGATCTGCAACACATCCAGCCCAATTTGAATCTGTAAACCCTTGCAATCTCAGGTCGCCATCTGAAGCATACTTCAATCCATATCCCATAGTGCCACGTACGTATCTGAGCACATGTTTTGCAGCACTCCAGTGAATCTTCCTCGGTTCGCACATGAACTGATTGAGGGCATTCACAACAAAACATATATCTGGTCTGGTGTTGGTCAGATACATTAATGACCCAATCAACTGGCGATAAATGGTGGGATCAATCAAATCAGAATCTGAAGTAGAATCTCACAACTTCTTCCAATTTGCATCCATCGGAGTAGCCATGGACTTGCAGTCCAACATCCCGAATCTCTTCAATATATCGGAGTAGCCATGGACTTGCAGTCCTAGGAAAATCTCTTTCTACCTCTGCCATACTTCTAATCCCAAGAAGTAATGCATCGATCCAAGATCTTTCATTTCAAACTCAGAGGCGAGATTCTTCTTACACCATACAATGAGTTTCTCATTTCCTGTTTGAAACAAGTCATCAACATATAATACCAAAATCAGTGGCTCATCATCTACAACCTTGTAGTAAAGGTTGGGGTTTGCATCACTCTTGGAAAATCCCAAGCTCACCAGGAACCCGTCTATCCATCCATACCAAGCACGGGGTGCTTGCTTGAGTCCATACAATGCCTTTTTCAATCTGCATACATGAGACTCCTTTCCTTGGACAATAAACCCATCTGGCTGTTCGATGTAAAATTCTTCCTCAATAACACCATTGAGAAAGGCTGTCTTCACATCCATCTGATGCAACTTCCATCCCATAGCTGAAGCAATCGCAATAATGGATCTGATGGAAGTATATCTGGCCACAGGAGCAAATGTCTCGTCATAATCAACTCCCTCTTTCTGAGAGAATCCTCTGGCTACAAATCTGGCCTTGTATTTCTCAACATTGCCATCTGCTCCATGCTTGATCTTGTATAGCCATTTAGAAGTCACTACTGACTTCTCCTCAGGTCTCGACACAACCTCTCACACATCATTCTTCATGATGGATTGATATTCTTCCATCATGGCATCCTTCCAAACTTGATGTTTGGATGCTTCTTCGTAAGTGGTGGGTTCTGAATCAATAATGTTGCTCATCAGTGCCACATAACTAGAGAACCTCTGAGGTCTTTTGCTTTCTCTGAAAGTGCCTTATGGAGCTTCATGCCCCTCTGCGTCCTGCAGTGTCTGTTGTGCCCATCTAGGTCTTTTCCGACCTGCAACATCTCTGGGGATATCAACTGGATCGATAGGTTCATCCTTTTCTGCTGACTCTCTCTGAATTGGAGGGGGAGATGATCACATCTCCTTTGGTTCTAGCATTTCTTCATCATCGATCTTCATATCTGATCCTTTGCCTTTCCTGACAACCATCTCTTCTTCAAAGGTCACATCCCTACTGACTTAAATCTGTCTGGATCCTAGAATGTAAATTCTGTAAGCCTTTAAAGACTCACTGTATCCCACAAAGGTTCCCTTCTTTCCTGAAGGTTCTAATTTTGATCTTTTCTCCTTGGGCACATGTATGTAGACTGGATAGCCAAAGATCCGGAGATGGCCACTTCTGGTTTCACACCTGTGAACGTTTCTTCCGGAGTCATGTTGTTCAATATCTAATGTGGACATCTATTCTGTACATATACAACGGTTTTGGATGCTTCTGCCTACAAGAACATTTGAAGACTCTGGTCATGTATCATAGCTTTGGATGTCTCCACAATTGTATGATTCTTTCTTTCTGCAACCCCATTTTGTTGAGGGTTGTAGGGAAGTGTGAGCTCCCTCTTAATTCTTGCTTCCTTGCAGAAATCATTGAATTTTGTAGAGGTATATTCTCCACCATTATCAGATCTCAAAATCTTGATCCTTTTTCTTGACAGATTCTCAACTTGTGCTTTAAACTCTTTGAACTTGTTGAGCACTTCCTCGGATTCTTTTGACTTGAGAAAGTATATCCATGTCTTCTGTGAGTAATCATCAATAAATGTGATATAGTAATAATATCCACCCAATGACACAACTGTCATTGGCTTGCACAAGTCAGAGTGTACCAGATCCAAAATCCCTTTGGATCTACTCTCGTTATCTGGAAAAGATTTCTTAGCATTCTTTCCAAGTGCACATCCTCTACATGTCCCATCATGGTCTACTTGGAGCCTTGACAAACCTGTCACAATATTCTTTAGAACGAGGAGAGCTCGATAGTTCAGATGAGCTAACCTTTTGTACCATAACGCGCCCATACTTGCAGCATCATGTATTAGGGCTTGGACTGGTGAAGTGTTTAGTCTATACAAGTTCTCTTCTCTTATGCCAATAACTTTGGCTGTGCTCATGCTTGAGTTCTTGTGCCAAGCGAGGAATTTCCCTTCTAAGAAAGCTACTTTATAACCCTCGTCTTCCAAGGCTGAGATGGAGACAAGTTTCTTTTCATTCTAGGTACATAGAGCACATCACTCAGACGTAATGTATCATTTGATTCTAGTTGAAGGGTGGTGGCTCCAAATCCCTTCACAGTGTAATTTGCATAATCTCCAAGTACAACACGGAGATGTGAATCTTTCTCAACTAATTTTGAAAGATTCTATCTATAACTTGTCATGTGTCTAGATGCACCACTATCTATGAGCCAAGTGTCACTAGTGGTGGGAATAGTACCCGATAAAGCTAATATGAACATAAATTCTGTGTGATCTTCATTCTTTTGTTTCTTGTGATGATGATCTTCTTCTACATCAGCAATGGATGCTTCATGCTTTCTTTTGATTTGGCTTCGACCTATAGCATTGAACTTGAGATACATCCCTCTTCTTCTTTTGTTCTTGGCGGGGACTTGATCTCCTTTCTTGGTGCTTGTGTTTATGGAACTTCTTCCCTTTTCCCTTACCTTTCTTGGCATGGGAAACAAAAGCTTGGTTCTCTTCAGGTTTAATGCCATGGAGTCTTTGACGTGCTGCAATCCTTGTCTCCTGAGAGGAATCTACCCAAAGCTTGTCAAACTTTGGTAGTTTGGATCTACCACTTATGCTTTGGATAAAGGACTCCCATGATGGTGGAAGACCATTTAGAGTGTGGAGGACAAGCTCCTTATCATTAATAGGATCTCCACTGGTGCTAAGCTGGTTTCTCAAAGTCATGGATACATTGAGGCTAGTGTGTTCAAACAACTTCATAATGGTCTTGAACATTTTCCTAGCATTCTTATTTCCTGAGATTTGTGGGACCAAGTGATCTCTCACTGAATCCACAAGTATCGTTCTTGCTTTAGCATCATTCTTCCTCCATCGGGATTTATCCTCTTCGGCTTCTGGTTCAGGAACCTTCTCATTTACATATAGGAAGAGGTCATTCTCTTCTAGAAGCAGAAGAACCCTAGACTTCCAAGAGATAAAGTTGGAAGCTCCTTCCAAATGATCTTCAACCTTCATACCAATCATCTTGATTGCAGATCTAGTTCAGAAACCTTAGCAGGAGCTAGGTCAAAAATGAAAGTTGATAATTTGAAAAACTAAAACCACAGATAAATTTTCCTTGCCAAGGAGAGTTGAATTGAGGTAGTGCTGATCCAAATCTGTGGAGAGAAGTGTGTTAAAATTGAAACCCTAATTCTGCTGCAGCCATAGAGTTAGGTCAAAAATTGAAAATTCTCGGAATTGACTTCCATCTTCCCCAAAAGATGCACCTTGCCAAAAACGAAATTCCTATAGCTCTTTTTCTCCAAAATGATGGGTGAAGACTTCACAAGATGAAACCCTAGTTCCGGCAGGGTTCCGACAATGTTTCGGCAATGGCTTCTTCTAGAACTGCTCTGATACCATGTTAAATTTCATACATTCATAGCATAATAACATAAATGCATAACCAAGATCACTAGAAGAAAGACAAAGCACAAAACAACAACATAGAGTTTATCCTGGGAAACCCAATTGGGAAAAACCCAACAACCTTCGTATAGAGATGATAATCCCGAGATCAGAGTACAATTAATAAAAGAGAAAATGTGAAAATGTCTTCCACAAGTAGAAACCCCAAATCTGCTTCCTTCTCCAGCTTGTGCGGATTTCTGCTCTCTCTCAAGTGATGCGCAATTGTCAAGTGAGTGAATGAGATAATGAGGTGCACTTTACCTCTTATTTATACAAGTGCAAACATGAAAAATCCCTAACTGGGCCGACTTCACCTGGGGGCAATTAATAAATTTAATTTTAATATTTTTATTTTGTTTCTTTGCACCCCAAGGTTTACATTGATTCTTTCATGTGTTTACATAAGTCATTACATAAAGTTCATCTCCCTTAGGAGGTACAAACAAGTACAATGAAAGTACAATAAAATACAATGAATAATATCTTCCGAAGTTGCACAAAATCCAACACATAAATGAGACCTAGGATCATTGTTTTAAAAAAGGGTTGACTTGGACTCATCATAGTTGACAAGAGGACTGTTAGGGGCTATGACTCGTCATCCAAGTTAGATCGGGGACCAATTCATAGGGAGATATTTCATATATGAGCCCTAGGATCATTGTTTTAGAAAACTATTGACTTGGACTCGGAGTCATCATAGTTGACAAGTTGATTGTCAAGGGCTATAACTCATCATCCAAGTCAGATCGGGGACTAGTGTGGTACGAACTGGTTGGTTCGGTACCAAACTAGTCGAACTCAGTTGAGTTGATAACGATTTAGCATCCTGTAGGCTGTGAATTTGGGATGCATAGTTAGAGAAAAAAAGTAATTTAAAGAAACAATTATACCTAAAACTTAGATTTTATCACCCTAAACCCTAAAAGGACATTATACAGGGACCACCAGGAGTGATTAATTTGGATTCAGATCCACTAGTAGGAGTAGGTGTAGCATTAGGAATGACACTAGCTACGCAACCCATGCATCTTACTAGTACTGTGACTACAATTGCAGATGTTCTTGAGGAGTTTGATGAGTTCAAAGACTCCGAGCCAGATCTTGTAGTTCATGTCGAGGATCCGATTTCTAGCAATGGCGATGAGTTTGATGATTGATCATGTTGATTAGAGATATGTAGTAGGCCGATAGCTTGTAGCATGTAGTTTTTTGGATTATAGAGGCCATTCAAAACCTCATTGATTATGTCTTTTGTTTCAAATATGTATTGCACTTGATGCCATTTTGATATATTCACCCTTACATGGTATATGCATGAGTGGACTACAAGATTGTCTAAGATAATAACAAGATTACACAAGATTTCATTCATTGCAATAAGATAATCTTGAAGTCAATCTCAACAAGAATACACAACAAGATTAACAAGTTTCTCATATGTTAACATATATAATTGTAAACATAATATGTTAAATCTTATCTTGGACAATTTTTGTGCAGTGTACGAAGTCTTTCAAGTTCTTCTGAATTGTATATACGCCGTGTATTGACTTGCTCTCCATGTAGTCTATATCCAAAGCCTCTTGGTTAATTGGAAAATATATTTCCAATCAAAAGCCAAAGAGTCAGTTAAAACTCACAAGGTAATGCATCCAAACCTAGTGATTTACCCTTTAGCCATGTCTTGTAAAGCTTGGAAACTATTTTTTCCATGTTCCTTTTATCTAGATATGGCAATTTCACCCTTCCCCAATTTAGGAGTATCACAGTTAATATAGCCATCTTGCAACATTCAAATCAATAACTTTTAATAGAAGTTGTGAGTGGAGGGTATCTATTACTCCAAAGTAATTCAGGACTTGCTCCTGGCCCCAACTATAAACATGAGCACAAGCAACTCACAAGGGAAAAACATGTCGTTGGTAAGACTTGAATCTTGGTGGGGGCATTAACAGTGCCCGCTTCCACCTATCAGACAATCCCCAGTTGAAAACAACTCATATTTGTTCAAAGGACGAGACAAAAATCACTGCTCATACTTAGGAACTTTTAGTAGGGATAATGTGACCAATAAATTGCTTAGCAATAGGATGTGATACAACCACTCAAAGAAGAAAGACTTTCAAAATGTGTATAAAATATTTTTCTTGTCTCTATTATCAGTGATACCCCTATCCAAGCCTTGAGTATGAATATTTTTTCAGAAACCTATTTCTGTTTCAAGTATTGAAATCACATTTTATTTTTTGAACTCTGGCAACCATCTTTACCCACCCCTGTAGGAATCTAGTAGTACAAAGGATGGCCACCTCCCAGTAATGTATCCAACTAGTATCCCTTGTAGGAAGAGGCACCAAGTGCTAGACCCTTGCAACAACACTCTTGAGTCTTAACACTCTGCGCTGAGGAAGTGAAATATTCAAATTGTGGGGGAGTGAACCATTCGCACATACCTATGTGAAGTATTTGAAGAGAGAGTTTTGATTGCACTAGTGAAAAACTCCCAAATGCAAGCTAGGAGAGCATATCAGGAATGAAATCCCACTTGATTCTATCATATGCCTTGTCAAGGTTGACCTTTTGGTTGGTCTCCATCGCCCATTTAATAATTTCATACACTGCAATAAGATTGTCTAAGATAATAACATCCTTTAAGAAACCTCATTTGTGCAAGTCGAACAATCCAAGTAATTGTATATTTGATATCGATAGTGAGAACTTTAGCTAACACTTTGCAAGACACATCAACCAAAGTGATAGGTTGCCAAATGTTAGAAAGGCCAATGAAAGATCCATGTGTGTGAAAAGGATGTGCACAGAGATTGCTGAAACAATTTGTGCAGAGGTTTGTTGTATCGTGTAGGTGCAAGTGAAATGCACAGTTGCGTGGACCTTGCCACATCATCATCTTTGAAATGGAGCAAGTGTTGCTGACTTGGATTCTTCTGCTGGAGAGGTCATGGCTTGTACATTCAGATTTGTTTTCCAAGTCATAGTTGATATTCAAAGAACTAGGGGTGAGCCTTATCACCCTCGATTATGTAATCCTGTCATCAGTAATTTATTGAGATTGTTATGGTTTGACAGAGTCAAACTTGATCAATGTAATTCCTTTATATACTCATGTTGTGTATGATAGAAGTTTACGGAGGTTGATTAGTATGCTTGATCGGTTGAGTCTAAGTGTCAGGTTTCTGGGGCCTATTATTCTTGTATATCAATGATCTCCCTACTAAGAGAGATCTTTTATATATAAGCCCTAGGATATGAGGAAGTAATATGTGTGAACCATAGTGTTGGAAGCAGTGGTGCAGTCAAGATTGTTTCCCAAAAGGCATTGTTGTACCAAATGTAACTCTATTGTACATGTTGTAGTTTTTCAATTTAGGAAAGTTGGATCTTTTGCATATATTTGTGTGAGTTATTTCCTGTGCTAAATGGTATATTGTTATAATTGCTACTCTTTTAAGTTCATCTGAATTATCTATGTTAACATATGAGAAATCTGTTAATCTAGTTGCATAATCTTGTTGACATTTATGGGGTGTTGTTCATATTGAACTAGTGCGTGATGATGCAATCCGCTTCTTCTGCAAAAGGAAGGTAGTAGTGTTGTGCCTAGCAGTATCATAGGTACATTTGTACTCTATTGAATAGGTTATGTATCCTAAAATTACATTGGTATCATAGTTGTTAAATTATTAAGGTTGAGTGTTTTTATCGAAGAGTGCAATGCGTGGTATGTTTGCCTGGAAAGTAGTGGAGTTGTGCAGAAGCCAAACATTATGCACAAGTCATTCAACTTCCCCTCTTTCCAACACCAATTGCTTATTGTGTCCTTTTGCGCCCCTTTAGGAATCAACTTAATAAGCATTGTATTGACTTTCTACCCATGTAGAATATATCCAAAGCCTCTTGGTTAATTGGAGAAGATCATCTCCAATCATAAGCCAAAGAGCCAGATAAAACTCACAAGGTAACCCTTTAGCCATGTCTTGTAAAGCTTGAAAACTCATCTCTTTATTTTATTTTATACTAAACTCCTTTTTATCTTGATGTGGCAAGTTCACCCTTTCCCAATTATGGGTATTATAGTGAATTCATTGTCCAAGATTCAAATCAAAGTCTTTCATCCAAGAAGTCATGAGTAGGGTGTATCTATTCCTCCGAAACTCTGGATTTGCTCCTGGCCCCAGCTGTAAGCATAAGCACAAGCAACACACAAGGGGAAAACATGTCATTGGGGAGACTTAAACCTTGGTGGGGGCGTTAACAATGCCCCGCTTTCTCAGACTAGACAAGCCCCAATTGCCTGCAATTCATGTTTGTTCAAAGGACGAGACAAAAAGGATTGCTCATACTTAAGAATTTGTAGTAGGGATAATTCGATCAATGAATTGCTTAGCAATAGGATGATGTGATACATCCCACTTGAAGAAGAAGACTTTCAAAATGTGTATAAAATATTTTTATTTTGCCCCAATTATTAGTGAGACCCCTATCTAGGTCTTGAGTATGAAAGCCTGTTTTTGTTTCAAGTATTCAGAACACATTTTATTCTTTGAACTCTTGCAACCATCTTTCCCCACCCTTGTAGGAAGCTGGTAGTATGGGGAATGGCGTTTCCCATCAATGAATCCAACCACTATGCCCTATAGGAAGAGGCACCAAGTGCCAGACCCTTGGAACAAGACTCTTAACACTCTTTAGACTGAAGAAGTGAAATATTCAAATTGAAGGGAGAGTGAACCTTATACTGGCAATCAACACCACTGGACATACAGGTGGAAATAAGAAAGTGGTCAAAATTATTGATGGATAGATCCACATGAACAGAGCGCTCACTGATGAATGAGAGCATGGTTGTATGAGAGTTGGCATAGAACCTGTGAAGCCTAGCCTGGATCCAGTGAAAACCTCTTTGTGTATGGGACCAGGTTTACAACCTACTTGTGCTAAGTTCTTTTGGCCCCACACATTATCTGACACATCGAGTAACTCTCTTTGCACTCATTCTAGGCTTGTCCCTCATTAGAACAAAGCATTGTTTCATGCCCTGCAACACAATCTCCGTCTCACTCAACCATGTTGAAATCTTCCCCAATGATTCACTCAGTAGGATGCAGCACTTGGGCCATCCAACGCCAAAACCACATTTGTCCAATAGAATCATTGGGGGCATACACCAAGCAAATACCCCATACCCTGTTTGCTAGCAAGACAATCAATCATCCAACAATATCGGGTTGTGGGATCCTCCCATCGAGCTAGAATAGAGGGTTAGCCAATCCTCCTCTTGTGAAGTAGCAATATATTCCCCATTTCAGTTATTCATTAGCAACTGCATCTTGAAGCCAAGAACCTTCACTTCTTGAAGGAAGAGCAGATCAGAATGCAAACTAGCCATGGTACTTCTCATCATGGGCAACCCAAATCAAGTCCCTGCTTGAGGACTGCAAAAGAGTTTTTGATAGGAACGACCTTAGTTGGAGCACCAGCCAAGGAGTCCTGCAAACAAGCTGAGTCATTGAGTGGAGGATAGATGGGAACATGGGTGGTACTAACTGCTGAAATTTTCTGACAAGCTAATGAATACCCCCCCCTGTAAATGGACATTTGATTTATACCCAACATTGCAATTGATACCTGTGGAAACCTGCTAAGCCTTATTGCTTTGACCACCCATACTGCTCTGACTATTCTTGTTTGGCAACCATTTTTTTTGCCCTGATAGGTGCAGAACTAGCAGTCTGTTTCTGCTTTTGTTTAGTCTGTGTTTTCCAATGTTCCACCAGGTTTCCAGGACGCAGGAGCAGGGAACTGCACATGGGGAATGTGTGGAGACCACCTCAATTTTTAGGAAAATTTACGGGGAAGGGGGGGACGTCGGGGTCCATAATATAGGGGGCCCTGTCTCTAAAATTACTAAAAATATATAAATCCCAACATATTGACATATCAATTCCTCATCCCATCACCATTTACATACTAAATACTAAATTCATTATTGTGCAATGTAAACCAATGTTACAAAACTCGGCGCGGCGAAAAACTAGGCAAGGTCCAGGAAACATCGTCTTGGGATTTCTCGACGACACATCGGCAAAACTCGGCAAAATTAAAAAATACAAAAATAATAATTTTTTTTCAAATTTTTAAACATCTAAAGCAACAATAACATCAAATAAACACATTGCCACATGAATATGGAAAGAAAACTGATATATAAGATATATAAGATGTCGATATATAAGATATATAAGATGTCTAGAGATACATCACACATCAAAACTAGATCGTGTCCTGAAGCCCGAGTCATATCCACGGCATTAAACCCCACTTTTTCCCCTTTTTTCTGTTCGGTTGAGTTATTAGGTCAACTGGGAAAAACTCGGCAAAGCTCGGAAAAACTCGGCAAAAACTCGGACCCGAGTTTTTGTCCGATTTTTTTAGTAAACCTCGGCGCCCGGAAAAACTCGCGAGAACTCGGCCAAGTTTTGTAACACTGATGTAAACACGATTGTGAATTCATCATTGATTCATGAATCATTTACATTTGAGTATTTGAATTTGAGAATTTCACATTGATAAATTATAAATTTATAATACATACACATCTTCCATTATAATAATAACTTTGAATCATAGACGTAAACAACAGATAAAATAATAAATCTGAATCATAGATATGTCACATAAACTGAAACACCTACAAATTTGAAATAGACTAATAGTAGATCATCTACTATTCAGAGAACCAGAAGTACACCTACAAATCTGAAATATATTTTATAACTCAACAGATACTGAAGTCTGAAATGACTGAATCAGAAATACTAAAAGTGAATAGCAAATTAAAATTACTCAAAATGGAGAAGACTCAAAGACTCAGTCTGAGGTCATCAATGATTGGATAACCCCAAAACAAGATAGTCTTCTACAGCTCTCTCTCTTTCTCCTTAGCGAACTTGTCTTCTCTCTCTCACTTATGGGAACTTGAGTGAGTGAGTGTGTGTCCAAATGAGAGAGCCCAGCCCTCTATTTATACTTTACTTATGGGGTAACCTTTTACTTAACTAGGTCGGCCTCAACTAAACTGACTGGGCCGACTTTTCTAGGAGACTCAATAATACATTTACATTTGACCTTTTGGGGAACTATTGCCCTGACTTACAATGGAAGCTTTTACCTCAATGACCTAACATGACTAAGCATAATAATGACATCCCCGATCAGAGGAAAAACATCTCCGTTGGAGGTACAAATAAAATACAATAATAATATCAATATAAAATACAAGTGAATATCTTCCGAAGTTACATTTACATCAACACTCCCTCTTAACTAGGAAGGTATTCTCTTGCCATAGTCATCAACCCCTTGGACATAAGTCTGGACAACGTCATTATTGCTGGAACATCTTCAATGCTGGAACATCATCATCAACACTGGATCATGATCATCGCTGTTGCCGTAATCCTCATTTTGTCGATCATTGATTGGTGACATCTCTCGAATCTATCCGTCATAGGAAGTTCTACAGAGCCAGCCCTTTTTCATGTTGGATGTAGGCCTAGCCCTCATGTAGGTCTTCATCATCTCTGCGAGCAAGCCATCAAGTAGGTACAGCCCAGGACCAGTCATTACATTGCCACTGCAATCAGCTGCGTCTCCTACTATCGCCTCATCGTATCCATATCATCTCATCATCACACGGAGCACAACCCAAATGCACATCTCATGTCCCTCAATGATCAGCCCGCGTATACCAGCATGTGAGGACAATCAGGAGCACCCCAGGTGCATTACGTCCCAAGGACAACCTACGCCTGCCACCATGCGAGATCTTGCCTAGGGGCACACACAGTGTCTTATGACCGGTGGACCTCTCAATGTCTCCAGTATGGGAGGACAATCAGGAGCATCCCAGATGCATTACGTCCCAAGGACCACCTACGCCTACCACCATACGAGAACCAGCCCTTACATCTACCAACATGGGAGGACAATCAGGAGCATCCCAGATGCATTACGTCCCAAGGACCACCTACGCCTACCACCATGCGAGAATGGCTCTATCTTCTCCAGCATGGGAGTACAGACCGAGGCACACCAAGTGCATTATGTCCCAATGGACAACCTGCGTCTTCCACCATGCGAGAACTAGTGCATCTGCGTCTTCAGGTCTCATCACTCCCTCTTAGGAGGAACCTCGATCTGGATAACAACAAGCTTCTCTCTGAACTACTCGAACTTCACTCTGTCTAACGGCTTGGTCAACACATCGATTGTTTGCTCATCTTTCGCCACATACTGGCGCTTCACTACTCCTCTCTGCACCATATCCCTGATATAGTGGTACTTGATCTCAATGTGATTCGACTTGTCATGGAACACCAGGTTCTCGGACAACTTCACACAACTTTGGTTGTCACAGAAGATACAAGTCGCCTCTAACTGGAGATCAAACAAATCTGACAGTAGCTTCCTAAGCCATACTGCCTCACAACTAGCCGAACAAGCTGCAACATACTCTGCTTCGGTTGTACTCAGTGCCACGCATGACTGCTTCCTGCTAAACCAGGAGATCATACCAGATCCCATACTGAAGCAGCATCCCAAAGTGCTCTTCCTATCTGTGACACTGCCTGCCCAATCCAAATCAGCAAAACCCTGCAGGTTAATCTTCTGATTCGCCTCATACTTGAGCCCATAGTCAATTGCCCCCTTCAGGTACCTCAATACATGCTTTGCAGCAATCAGGTGAACATGTCTTGGATCCGTCAGGAACTGGCTCAGGGTGTTCACTGCAAAGCATATGTCTAGTCTCGTGTTCGTCAAATACATCAATGAACCAATCATCTGACAGTACATCGTGGCATCAACTGACTCTGATGAAGCATAACGTAGTAGCTTCAAGTTCGATGCCATGGGTGTGGCCATAGCCTTGCAGTCCATCTTTCCGAACCTCTTCAGAATCTCTACTGCATACTTCCCTTGTCCAAGGAATATTCCATCCGCACTCTGCCACACCTCCATGCCTAAGAAATAATGCATCATCCCCAGGTCCTTCATCTCGAACTCTGCGAAAAGTCTCCTCTTCGTATCTGCAATGAGCTCATCCTCCCCTATTACAAAAAGGTCATCGACATAGAGTAGAAGTATCACTGGATTTCCCATCTCAACCTTGAAGTAAAGGTTGGAATCTGCTTTACTCTTGGTAAATCCTAAGCTCATCAGGAAACTGTCCATCCTGCCTTACCACATCCTGGGTGCTTGTTTCAGTCCGTACAAGGCTTTCTTCAACTTGCACACATGAGTCTGTTTGTCATGTGTCTCAAATCCCAGTGGCTGCTCCACGTACACTTCCTCTTCTACTACACCATTCAAGAATAATGTCTTGACGTCCATCTGGTGTACCATCCATTTCATCACTGCAACCAATGCAAGTATAGATCTGATGGAAGTGTATCTAGCTACGGGTGCAAACGTCTCCTTGTAGTCTATGCCTTCTTTCTGGGAGAAGCCACGTGCCACAAATCTTGCCTTGTGTTTCTCAATGCTACCATCTGCAGCATGCTTGATCTTGTAGATCCACTTTGAAGTCACTACAGACTTCCCTTCTGGTCTCGGAACTATCTCTTCATGATGGACTGGTACTCCTCGATCATGGCATCCTTCCATTCTTTCTTCTTTTCTGCTTCCTCATAGTTGGAAGGTTCTTTATCAATGATGTCACACAACAGGGCCACATAGCTAGAGTATGGTCTAGGTCTCTTGCTTTCTCTGTGCATCCCATCTGGAGCGCCATATTTCTCTGCATCTTGTATTGCCTCTCGTACCCATGTTGGTCTCCTCTTGTGGGAGTTCTTCTTAAGTGGTGGATATACAGGTTCTTGTGGTTCTGTTATGTCGCTGTCTTCATGATCCTCTGGAACTGCTTCTTCCATTACTGAATCTCGAATCCTGGGAACTTCAGGTTCTTCAATATCTTCAATAGGTATTTTTCTTGATTTGTTGTATGTTGAGTCTTCGTCGAATGTCACGTCTCTGCTGATGTCGATATTCTTGAATCCTTGGAAGTATATTCGGTAGGCCTTTGAAGTTTCACTGTATCCTATGAATATTCCCTTCTTTCCCGAGGAATCTAGTTTCATCCTCTTCTCCTTTGGAATGTACGTACACTGGGCAGCCAAATATCCTGAGATGCCTGACTTCTGGTTTCTTATCGGAGAAAGCTTCTTCTGGAGTCTTGTTATCTAGTACTCGGTGAGGAGTACGGTTTTGTACATACACCGTTGTCCTTGCATCTTCTGCCCATAAGTGCATCAGAAGATCCTGGTCATGTAGCATTGCTTTCGTTGCTTCCATTATCGTTATGTTCTTTCATTCTGCAACGCCATTCTGTTGAGGATTGTAGGGGGTGCTCAACTCCTTCTTAATCCCGGAATCTCTGCAAAGATTCTTGAATTCTTCCGAGGTGAATTCTCCGCCATTATCTGATTGAAGGGTTTTGATCTTCTTCTCTGTGTGATTCTCGACCAAGGCTTTGAATTCCTTGAACTTACTAAATACCTCATCTTTGCTTTTCAAGATGTAAATCCAAGTCTTACGAGAAAAGTCATCTATAAATGAAACATAATAAACATACCCGCTAAGTGAGCTGGATGACATGGGACCGCATACATCGGAGTGGATTATCTCCAATATTCCTTTCGCTTTGCTTTCACTATTGGGAAATGCCTTCTTCACATTCTTTCCTTGTGCACATCCCTTGCAAATGCCTTCATGTTTGGTCTGGATTTCTTGAAGTCCTGAAACTGCTTTGCTTGCAATAGGTAGTGCTCTATAGTGCACATGTGCAAGCCTTCTATGCCATAGTTCACTTGGTTCCATGCTTGTTCAAGTTGGCGCTTCAACTTGTACAAACCTCCCTCTTGCTCTCCCATCACAGTTGCATCATCTATCGTCTTTCCCTTTGGTCACATTAGGACTTGGCCATCTACAAATGCAACCCTCATTCCCTTAGCATTTAGTGCTGATATGGAGAGAAGGTTCTTCTTAAGTCCTGGAACATATAGCACATCTTTCATCTTCAAAGATTTGCCGGAGTCTAGCTTGTAGGAAGCTTCTCCACTTCCGTGTATGGGGTATTGGTAATCATCCCCAAGTTTCACCTTGTGAGGTGACTCATGCTCAAATAGATTGACGAATGATTCTTTGTATCCCGTCATGTGCTTGGAAGCTCCACTATCTACAAGCCAATCATTGCTCCCATGTGTAACGGTGCCCGTGAGTGCTGAGATCAGGACATATTCTTTATCACTTGAAGAATCATCTCTTTCTTCTTCTCCGGTTCTTTTCCTTGTAGGTTCATTGTCTTCCGCGGTTTGAACATGATGTCTCTTTTTGTTTGTCTTCTTGTTGGAGTCTCTGTTTTTGGGACAATCTTTGGAGTAGTGTCCCTTCTCATCACATGCATAACATCTAATGTTGGATAGATCTCTTCTGGGTCTTCTTTGTCTATCGTAGTTCTCCCTCTTATTTTGATGGTGGTTCTCTCTCTTGTTGTGATGGTGGTGCTCCCTCTTGTTGTAGTTTCTTCTAGCGTGAACTGTGAGAGCTTGGTCATCATTTGCTCCCATCTTCTCTTCTCGTGCCACAAGTCGAGTTTCTTCCTGTGTACATTCTTCCCATAGTCTGTTGAATGTGATCAACTTCTTTCTTGCAACATATCCCTTGAATGAATGAGTCCTATGATCTTGGGAGACCATTCAAGGTGGTCATAACGATCTCTCCTTCCTCTACCTTTTCCTCAACTGCCTCAAGTTGCTCCTTAATCTGTGAGACCCTTGTGAAATAGGATTGCATGGTCTTTGAGTTCAGGATCTTTATGTCCTTGAGCTGGTTCCTTAATGTCATCTTCCAATTGATGTTCTTCCCTTCGAATAGTCTTGTCATTGCATCGAACATCT
The DNA here is from genome assembly GCA_027924585.1 of Larix kaempferi. Lineage (NCBI taxonomy): Eukaryota > Viridiplantae > Streptophyta > Pinopsida > Pinales > Pinaceae > Larix > Larix kaempferi. The sequence goes on from BSBM01000904.1 coordinate 50,439,542, forward strand.
CCTTGGGTGTCTTCAAGGATGACACATATGGGATGAGATGATCCTTAATGGAGTCTGCAATAATTTTATTGGCCTTAACCAAGTTCTTCTTGTGGATAGCCTTAGCCTCATCTCCTTCTGGTGCTGGAACCTCTTCACTAACATATTTGTCCAAGTCATTTTCTTCAAGGACAAGGGCAATCCTATACTTCCATGCTTCGAAGTTATCAGCTCCATCAAGCTTATCCTCAAGCTTGGTATGGTGAGACATATTGAATGAGTACCTCAAATGGAAATAGCAAAGATTTAGGTCTTACCAATTTGAGATGCCCAACCTGGTTCTGGAGCTGGCTGGCCTAGAGTTTGTCAGAGAAACCCTAATAGGGATTGGACAGGAAGATGTGCCTCCTCAAGGTGAGTTGTCCAATGTACTCCTTTTTCCAAATTGAAGGAGAGAGGCCCCAAAAACTTGATGCCCTAGTTTTCTCCTGGTAGTAGTGACAGGCCAAAATTGAAAATTCTCGAAATTTGATTCTGCTTTGACCGAAAGATGCGCCCTTCTAGGGCGAGTTAGCCTAGCCCTCTTTTTCGGATGATCCGTGGAGAGAGGACCTCAAACTAGGAAGCCCTAGTTTCCCGCTGCTGCACAATGTCTTCTTTTCAGATTAGCTCTGATACCATGTTAGTTTTTCTACTTTAATTCAATGTTAGCTAGGATCTTTAATTGAAAGAATAACAAGCACAACAAAACACAATAGACACAACAGTTTTCCTCGGGGAAACCATAAAGGAGAATACCTCGCAACTTCCTCAAAGATAGATTCATCACTAACACAATATCACAAAATGGAAAACCCCAAAACAAGATAGTCTTCTGCAGCTCTCTCTCTTTCCCCTTAGCGAATTTGTCTTCTCTCTCTCACTTATGTGAACTTGAGTGAGTGAGTGTGTGTCCAAATGAGAGAGTCCAACTCTCTATTTATACTTTACTTTTGGGGAAGCCTTTTACCTAACTAGGTCGGCCTCAACTAAACTGACTAGGCCGACTTCTCTAGGAGACTCAATAATACATTTACATTTGACCTTTTGGGGAACTATTGCATCGACTTACAATGGAGGCTTTTACCTCAATGACCTAGCATGACTAAGCATAATAATGACATCCCCGATCGGAGGAAAAACATCTCCGTCAGAGGTACAAATAAAATACAATAATAATATCAATATAAAATACAAGTGAATATCTTCTGAAGTTACATTTACATCAACACATATACCATTTTGGGTTGAGTGCATATGCTGCCATGTGCAAAGGTGTGTTCATTCGATCCCACCTACACTCAATAATGGGTTGAATCTGGGTCATATAGAACTCTAAGGAGGGTTCTTTCTTAGGAATGACTACCCTTACTTGAGCCAACATGCTGTCAAAAGTCTCACAGATTTCTCCAAAACTAGGAGAATCTGAGTCCCCATAGCGAATGACCTCAACTATAGGCTGTAAGAAATACACCACATTATTGCAATATACCCACCAATCATTATTCAATACCCGAAGCGTGAACTTCTTCCCGTCGTTTGTCTTGGACACTTGTTCCAATCGGGAGTCACAACCCTTGCTTGCTTGCAATGCTGATTGCACCTCCAACATCCCCTCCAATAAGAGATAATAGCTGGCATATCTAATGTCTGTAGGCTTGAGGAATTCCTTCCATGAGTGAGCCCTGTAAATGGCTAAGGAGGTGTGATGGTTGTAGATAAACATCTGCACATCTCTGGCAGCTGTCACTAAAGGAGTATACCCACTGAATTTTGCCAATTTCTTTCAGTGCATTGTTGAGTGCATGCACACAAGGGGTCCAACAAATATGCCTATATCTACTCTGAACTAGTAACCCAGTTGATTTGCACACTGCTGCTGCATCTGTCACAACCTGCACAACATTTGTAGGTCCAACCTCCTCTGTAGCATCCCGAAGAAGCTCAAATTGGAAAGCTGCATCTTTGCGCTTTTGAGAGCAATCAATAGCTCTAAGAAAAAAGGCCCATCTATGCATGTAACTATGATGTTGATAAGTGGACATTTGGGAATGTCTATCCACCCATCCATAACAATAGAGCAACCTGCCCTCACCCATGTCTGTCTTATCTTCTCTTTCTGCATAGTGATATTGGACACTTTCCTTTCTAAATCAATGTTCTCAACTTATGTTCACCTGGTGGCATATATGAAGGTCTCCATGCTGCAATTGCACAAACCATCTCCTTATGATAAGGAGAGCAACTAACATGGAAAGGAATGCCATTGGAAAAAAGGAATTTGCCGATGGCATCATCTGTGTCATCACGGTTCAGCTTACTGTACATCTTTGTAAGAGTTGGTCCTATTGCACCAGAACGAGAACCCTTCTTTTTGAATGAAGATGTTGTAACAGGAGATGGTGGAGGCATAAAGTTGGGTGCTCTACTTCTAGATTTCCTTTTGGAACTAGAAGTTACCTCCACATTGTCATGGGCATGGGCCATGACATTTTGGCTAGAGAAGGTGCCCCTTGCATCCACAACCATTTGCATCCTCAAAAGCCCAAAACTTTGTAGCATGGTTAATTTTGAACATGCATTAACTCCTTTTCCACCTATGCCCAAAAGGTGTTGCCTAACCCAACTGTAAATTCCAACCCAAGGATGACGACAAATATTCCATGTCCAATGACATGACCCATGACATCGCTTTTCTCTGTTAGATTGGGACTCAGGTACTTTGGTTGTATATAACAAAAGTGTATTTTTGGGATCATATGTCCCTTTTGCATATTCAGCCAATGCCATTGGTGGGTTGGCATTAGCTTGGCTGCTTAAATTAGAGGATAAAGTATTAAAGTGGTAGCTGCCCCCCATTTCCAACCTGTGTTCCACTTCCACTCCTAACTTGACCCTCTGCTTGGGCATTATAATCGGAATCACTGTCATTGCTATTGCTAGCGCTAGAATGATTCATTTTTTGTTGGTTTTATGAACCGATTTTAGTTTTTGGCAACCTGCAGCAAGGGTTTATAGTTAATAATAATTTTCCAAGGTTTGATGAGATGCTCAAAGGTGGGGATTGAAGCCTGGAAATGTTCAACAGTGAAAAGAAACAAAAATATACTTCCCAATAATTAAAAAGCAGCAAAAACAATTTAAAAAAATGCACATAAATTTAAAAACAACCAAAGACTCAAAAAACATGCCCAGAAATAAAAAATAGCTAGGAAAAACTAAAACATTCACAGAAAATTAAAAACAGCAACCTTGAACAATGTTGACCCTACCTCCATACTGCTAGATGAAAACATGCTGAAGGCAAACCAAAAAATCACCAAGATTTGTATTCAGCTGCTCAAGGGAACTGTCCAAGGAAAATTTCAAAATATGTCCAATAAATTTGTAGCTCCAGCCTTCAAGCAATGAAAACGCCCCTTCCCTTGCCAAATTGCTCCACTCTTCCTAGCTGTTGGTTGCTTCTCTCCTAGGGAAAGTCATTTGCATATAACAAATGATTCAAATGAGAGAATAAGAGGGGTTGGGCTTTTAGAAGAGGTAAATAGCTTGGGGTAGCTTTTAGGTTTATCATTTTATTGAGTTTTTTTTCTTTTTTTGTTTTAAGTTACATAAAAAAAAATTAGAAAATCGTGAGGGGGCATATGAACGTCCCCCTTTTCATGAGGGGGCGCCCAGACGCCCCTCACATCTGAGGAGAGTTTCCCTTTGTGTTTCCTAGTGTTTCTAAAAAAGTAGGGTGTTGGGAAATGTTTCCCAAGGCGTCCACTCGCCTCGGGGGCATGGGAAACTAGGGGAGCATGCCCCCGACCCTGGGGGACGCATCCCTGTGGAACACTGGTTTTTTCTTGCTTATCACCTACCAGTTCTGAGAATCTTCAGATTGATTTGAAAGGTGTTTCAAAGATTTATTTTCTTTTTTCAGTGGAGCAGTTTTGGGGAGTGGCAGAAGAAGTTTATTGGTTGTGCAAGGGACAGTCTTCAATAGAATGAGCAGGAGATAAACACAGAGCAACAATTAGGGAGGTTGAGAATAAAGACCTTTCAACATGCATATAACCATTGTAAAGCATAAGAATCTTATAAGGAAGCTGTTGTGAAATGTCTACCTCCACATAAACACAAGCATTAGGGCATTATGTGTTGTGCTCTGTGCTCATCTCCCACGGGCAAATGATCAAAAAGTTGTACGATGTTTTTGTTAAAGTTAATGCAGCTGCGAGACCCATTCTCAGGGAGGATGGTACCCTAGTCAGTTAACTAGGGTTCCTGGTCAGTTAACTAGGGCCCCCAGCAGTCTCCTGGGGTTCTTGGTCGGAGACCAAGCAGGTTGATGCCATGGCAAAGTCCCCTAGCATGTGGCTAGGGCCCCTATATGTCTCTAGGGTATTTTGGTCTGGGACCAGATAGTTTCTTTGTCACGAGGACCAATGTTATCAGAACCGGACCGGTCATTGAACCGGCGAAGCCCAAAATGTGAACTGGACTGGAACCGGAAAAAAACAGGTCGACAAAAAAATACATAAAATATTCATATTTTGTAAAAAACATATATATTCATGTGCATACATATGAATCCAAACCATTAATACACAAATATGCAAAGTTTCTCATATATATAGCAAGTATGGGTGCAAATAACCAAAACAACACCTAGTGCAATACATCTCTGAGGTTCTGAACCAAAGTACATCAACAAAGAGGCTCGAAATGGCCCCTACAATCCAAAAAGAAACCATAGTACTAATGAATAACAATAAACTGATCATAGAAAAAAAAAATTGTGTTTTTTTTTTTAAATTCAGTTTCGTGGGTCCACTGTCCGTGGTTGTACAGACCAGTCGGTTCGGGTTGGTTTTGACCGGTTTCGGTCGGTTCCATACCCGGTTCAGACAAAAATCCGGTTCAACCGGTTTTGATACCTGATCGAACCGGTTACCTCTGTAAATTGGTCGGATCGGTCGGTTTTGCCAGTTCCGGTCCGGTTCCGATAACACTGACAAGGACCAAGCAGATCCTGCAGGCTGAGACAGAGACATCCTGGTCTGGGACTAGGTAGATTCTTGGTCAAGGAAAAAGCAGGTCCTGCAGGTGGTTGATTAACTTTCAGTCTAGGACTGAAAGCTCAGCCTGGGGCTAAGGACCATTCTCTGGGAAAATGGAGGACCTGGTCAGGGACTAGGGAGTTGATCAATATGATTCAGTTTGGGACTGAAGCTTAGCCTAGGGTTGAGTGCCATTCCTTAAGAATGGAGGATCTTGGTCAGTGAACCAAAATGATGATGTTGATTGAGTAGTCATTGATGCCAACATGGATTGCAGTGGACCTTTCAGTTGACGTAGATGCCACCAAGATTCCCTGCAGTGGACAAGCTTGATGAAAAGGTATGGACTGGCTCATGGACACTTGCACATATTCATGGTATCTGTTGTGGGGTACTTTGCACAGGTTGGAGTTCTCTACCCACACACAGGTGTCAGACTGGATGATAGCATTCACAAGTGTCAGCTTGATGGTCGATTGATGGATGCATGATATTGGTACCCCTGCATGTGGAAGCTTGGGCATTAGAGCCCATTTACAGATGATGTGTGCCTCGTTGTACAAATGACCCATTTTGTGGTCATTTGTTTATGATGTGGCTCATAGGTGTATGGAGGACCTTGACATTATGCCTCGATGCCATTGACATGCCTCTTGGATATTGATGTGGCATGATGATGCTTCTTGTATGAAGCCCATGGAGATGTGGATCTTGAAGACCGTTGAGGTACCCCTATTCTCTTGCATGAGAAAGTTTTGGGACCCACACACATAGTATGGTCTTATCCATGTTGATGATATTCTTGTACATGGATGTTTGGCTCTTGGAACCCACCTATAATGTGGTTTGAAGTCCACAAGCTTGCTACCTTGATGATGATACCCTTACACTCTTACATGTATGTAACCTTGTTGAAGAATCCTTCTTGTTATGACAAGGGTGTCCTTGGAGGGTCTTGGACATGATATATGATGACCCCATTGCTTGTGGTAACTTGGACCATGAAGACTTGATGGTTACATGCTTGACATGAAGCCCTTGGATTCTGGAACCCATGATTTGATGATGTGGTTAAATGTCCTCTTGCCTTGTTGATGAACAAGATGCTTGAAGCCTTTGATAAAATCCTTCTTGATCTTGTCATGGATGTTGACCTATGATGGAGCTTGGAATTTGGTCATGATGATGATGTGTGATGTTCTCTTCTCCTAGGTCTTCGAGATGGTTGAGCTAGGTTGTCTTCTCAAGGGACTAGGCACCCCTTGATGGAGTCACTAGCACTTGACCTCAGGAGCAGTCAAGAGGACCACAAGATAACATCATCCAGTGTGGACCTTCCTTATACAATGATGATGAAGTTCCAGTTAGTGTATCGAACACTTGTACATTCGAGAGAGAGATGAATGGTTGTAATCCCACCTTGGTTAGTCTACCCACCTTGAGTTGTCTTGACTCTTACCACTTTGATGTTTTCAATCTTATGTGTAAAAAGGGTTGTTTTCCCAACTTGTTGTTACACCTTTGGTCCTATGGTTAAAGGGTCATGTACCATTCCTTGTTTTATGGTTTGACTTGTGTTGGTGTGATCTTGTCTTGACCACTTGTTGGTCCTTGTGCTAAGTCACCCTACCCTTAGCCATGACCTTGGTACCCTCACATTATAATATTAATTTATTTCTTATATGTGTGGGGACCTTCCTTAATGTATGATAGTACCCACTCCTAAAGTTATTTTATATTCTAATTGTCGGGAAGCCACCAAGACAAGTATGACCCTTCTAGAAGCCACTAAGACAATATAAATTTAAGTCTATCTCTTCACTTGAATATCATTCATTCAACATATCTCAACTCTGATCTAATATGATGTCAAGGGTTTTTTCTGCAGTCAATCTGATGTGATGTCTAGGGTTTTATCTTACTCCTTGCATGGGTGCTCCTTGGTTTTTTGTTCCTCTTCACTTGGTTGTCTCTTACATGTAATTCGTAAGTGGTTTTTGGGACTGTTAGAGATAACCGCTATTGTTAGGTGCAGTCTTAGGGCTGCTAGTTGTTTGTATGATTAGATCTAGGGCTTCTTGCTGTCCATATTGAAGTTTTGAGGAGACCAAGTCTTGCATAATTGATGCTGCTCTTTATTTGATTGAGCCATGAGTCTTGAGGCCTGTTTGATACCTTCCATGAAGGTGGCCGAGATCGTGTTGTGCTGAGAATGTCTTGTGTTCAGAGCTATTGGGTTAAAAGCTTTTTTGGGTCATACCACTAAATTAGGGCTGCCTTATGGTCATCTGTGGCAGTCTCTTCCTGTTAGAAACTTGATTAGATCTGATTTGAGGCATGCTATCCTGTTGGGTGACTGTCAAGTCTGCTACTGTGTTTTGACTGGAAGTGACCTCTTTTGTTTTGTTTGAGGGTTGCCACTTAGACTTTGTTTGAGGACTGCCACCTTGGATTGTGTGTCTGATTGTCTTGGTTACCCTACAACCTATTACATCTCTCTCTCTCAGTTTTGTACTAACCCTTAGGTAAGGGTCAGATTGTTCTATTGATTGACTTGCCTCTGAGAGGCACAATCTATTCTAAAAGTTAGTTTTCAGAGTACAAAGGAAGGGTTCAACACTCTAGGTAAGTATTCAAACTTGTTCCTTTTATTATGAGTTAGATATGTTACTGCTGTTAGAACTCTATTTAAATTAGTTATACTACTACTGTTGATTACATGTTATTGAATATTTCAACACAGGGACCTCCTTGGGAGTGTTAAAGTTGAAAGAGATGAAAATTATGTTTTAAGTTATCTTGATTTGTTACAGCTGTACTTTTCACTTCAAGTACTAGTTTGTTAAATTTATTTTTGCAATAAAGAATAAGATTTTTAATTTTCTATTTCAAACCCTAACCTAACCCTAAATTTAACATGGTATCAGAGCTTAGGGCTTGTAGTTAACTATGTTTTGCAGCTAACAGAATCTCCATAGATCCTAAGGTAAGGGTTTGAGTACTAACCAACTTGACCTCAAGAATATCTTGGCAAAATTCATCTAGTTGGCAAGAAGGGTTTGAACATTTGGCCTCAAGAGAAACATTGTACTAATCAGAGTTGGATAGTTGGTTGGAAATAAAAGATGAGCTTATTACAACTCCAGTGGTGCTGCTAGATGTGACTTCAGAAAAGAGATGATGAATTTGATCCCTTGAAGAGGTATAACTAGTAATCTCAGAAGGCTTGAATCAGGTATGTCTTATTTTGAGATGAGTAAGGAGCCTATTTAACTCTTTATGCGATCTTTAGTAGGTTTGCATCATTTTCATTGGTCAATGTGATCTGAATATGCAAGTGCAAAGAAGTTTTAGAATTCATCCATGTATGAAACTATCATAACCTGATGTGTTAAATTTCTAGGGTTATGATCTAACCTAGATTGTGCTAATGAATGTGTGGTATTGCATGAGGATGATATGATGATGATGACATTGCACACTTTAGAAGTACATTTTCAATATGATGACAAGATCAAGATGCACACCGTGACTTCTATATAAGGGTAGATATAAGGAGGGAAGACTTTCTATCCCAACTTGTTTGTATTGTCATGACATGTTACATATAGGTGATTGATATGCTCTTGATGACATCTAGATAGATGCTAAGACTATGTCATTATATGAAATTGATATTGGTTATTGCTGACTATCGAACTCAAAGGAAAGATCCACAAGAGAAGGATGATGTGACTTGCTCTAATGACAAGTGATGAAGACTACAGATCCTACTTGTGTTCAAAATTGGATGCACAGTTCCAGAGGGAGCTGTGTGCTCAGGTACAGAGGGAGCAGGTAGCTCCAGGATCAATTACTAAATGTTCATCCTCCCAAGTGTCAGCAAAAGAGATCTTGCCAAGTGTTTGATATTAATGATTTGTTCCTTACTGCAAAGGAACAATTGGCAAAACTCTGAGATCAAGAGGAAGCCAATTATGCTCTTCAATCCCCAACAGAGTGGGATTGCAGAAAAGAAGTAAGAGATGTGAACTTAATGAGGAAGTTGTTTCTCATTACCTCCCAGTGTTATAATATGAAAGTGCAAGAAGCACCAGTCAATAAGTCATCTTTCTGAGATGAGTAGAGGGAGGAGACCAAGGAATCTTCTAGTGACTTAAGATATGGAAGTCTATGAAACATCTCATTCAGATGATCAGAGGGAGAAGGCCAAGGAGCCTTCAGATGATATCATTGAGAGGCTTCAAGGGTGCTTCAGTGTGAGCAATGTCATTGATTCGAGATCATCCACTTATGTGGAGGCAACTAAAGATCGGGTTTGGAAAGATGCTATGATATCCAATTGATAATGGATAATGATCTATGTAAAGTGATTCTCAGACAATAAGGGAAGTCAGTTGTAACTTCCAAGTGGATCTATAAGATTAAGTTTCTTGCTAACATTTAGAGTTTTGAAGCTCTCAGAAAATCTTGTATCCTATGACAGGTCGAAACACATCGAGAGGAGATATCACTATGTTAGGGACATGATGTAGTATGTTCTGTCAGATAGACAGATTACCGATGTGTTGACTAAGCCTCTGTCCACGACGAAGTCTGGGTACTTCCGAGACAAGCTTAATGTTGCTGAGAATGCCTCTCTTGCTAAGAGGGAGTGTTAAAGTTAATGCAGATGCGAGACCATTCTTAGGGAGGATGGTACCCTAGTTAGTTAAATAGGGTTCCTGGTCAGTTAACCAGGAAGAGTAAGTCCCTAGAAAGTACCTTAGGGCCCCTAGCAGTCTCCTGGGGTTCTTGGTCGGGGACCAAGCAGTTGATGCCATGGCAAAGTCCCTAGCATGTTGCTAGGGCCCCTATATGTCTTTAGGGTATTCTGGTCTGGGACCAAACAGTTTCTTGGTCACGAGGACCAAGCAGATCTTGCAGGCTGAGAAAGAGACATCCTGGTCTAGGACTAGGCAGATTCTTGGGCAAGGACCAAGCAGGTCCTGTAAGTGATTGATCAACTTTTAGTCTAGGGCTGAAAGCTCAGCCTGGGGCTGAGGACCATTCTTTGGGAGAATGGAGGACTTGGTCAAGGACCAGGGAGCTGATCAACATGATTCAGTCTGGGATTGAAGCTTAGCCTAGGGCTGAGAGCCATTTCTTAAGACTGGAGGATCTTGGTCAATTAACCAAGATGATGATGTGTGGTGTCCTCTTCTCCTAGGTCTTCGAGATGGTTGATCTAGGTTGTATTATCAAGGGACTGACCACCCCTTGATGGAGTCACTAGCACTTGACCTCAGGAGCAGTCAAGAGGACCACAGGATCACATCATCCAGTGTGGACCTTCCTTATAGAGTGATGATAAACTTTAAGTTAGTGTATGGAACACTTGTACATTTGAGAGAGAGATGAATGGTTGTAATCCCACCTTGGTTAGTCTACCCATCTTGAGTTGTCTTGACTCTTACCACTTTGATGTTTTCGGTCTTATGGGTAAGAAGGGTTGTTTTCCCAACTTGTTGTTACACCTTTGGTCCTATGGTTAAAGGGTCATGTACCATTCCTTGTTTTATGGTTTGACTTGTGTTAGTGTGGTCTTGTGTTGACCACTTGTTGGTAACTTGGTCCTTGTGGTAAGTCACCCTACCCTTAGCCATGACCTTGGTACCCTCACATTATAATATTAATTTATTTCTTATATGTGTGGTGACCTTCCTTAATGTATGATAGTACCTACTCCTAAAGTTATTTTATATTCTAATTGTTGGGACCCTCCTTATTTATGGAACCCTAAGTCATTAAAGAAATATAAGTATGACCCTTCTAGAAGCCACCAAGACAATATAAATTCAAGTCTATCTCTTCACTTGAACATCATTCATTCAACATATCTCAGCTCTGATCTAATATGACCTCAAGGGTTTTTTTCTGCAGTCAATCTGATGTGACGTCTAGGGTTTTATCTTACTCCTTGCATGGGTGCTCCTTGTTTCTTTGTTCCTCCACTTGGCTGTCTCTTACATGTAATTCATAAACAGTTTTTGGGACTGTTAGAGGTAGCCGCTATTGTTAGGTGCAGTCTTAGGGATGCCAGTTGTTTGTATGATCAGATCTAGGGATGCCTGCTGTCCATATTGAAGTTTTGAGGGGACCGATTCTTGCATAACTGATGCTGCTCTTTATTTGACTGAGCCATGAGTCTTGAGGCCTGTTTGTTACCTGCCTTGAAGGTGGCCACAGCCCTAGGGCTGCATGTTACTTCACTGTGGACTGCTTTTGGTAATGGCCACAGGCTGTTAAGGGCTGCTGTTGCCCTAATTGAAGAGGTCGTGAGTCGTGACTGCCATGACTTGTTTCAGTCTGTTTTAGGGCTGCTTGGTGACATTAGTGGAGGCCGCAACCCCTTGAACTGTTTTGTGATCAGTCTATTGTTATCTTGTAGACTACTGTGTGGACAATTTGTTGTCATGTGAAGAGGCCGCAACCCCTGTAGACTGTGTTATGGTCAGATCTATTATCTTGTGATCAGATCTTTTGTGCTGAGACTGTCTTGTGATCAGATCTATTGTACTAAGACTGTGTTGTGGTCAGATCTATTATCTTGTGATCAGATCTTTTGTGCTGAGACTATCTTGTGTTCAGATCTATTGGGTTAAAAGCTTGTTTGGGTTAGAGCACTAAATTAGGGCTGCCTTATGCTCATCTGTGATATTCTCTTCCTGTTAGAAACTTGATTAGATCTGATTTGAGGCCTGTTGTCCTGTTGGGTGACTGTCAAGTCTGCTACTGTGTTTTGACTGTAAGTGACCTCTTTTGTTTTGTTTGAGGGTTGCCACTTAGACTTTGTTTGAGGACTGCCACCTTGGATTGTGTGTTTGACTGTCTTGGTTACCCTACAGCCTATTACATCTCTGTCTCTCAGGTTTCTACTAACCCTCAGGTAAGGGTCAGATTGTTCTATTGATTGACTTGCCTCTGAGAGGCACAGTTTATTCTGAAAGTTAGTTTTCAGAGTACAAAGGAAGGGTTCAATAGTCCAGGTAAGTATTCAGACTTGTTCCTTTTATTATGAGTTAGATATGTTACTGCTGTTAGAACTCTGTTTAAATTAGTTATACTACTACTGCTGATTACATGTTACTGAAGATTTCAACTTCAACACAGGGACCTCCTTGGGAGTGTTAAAGTTGAAAGACATGAAAATTATGTTTTAAGTTATCTTGATTTGTTACAGCTGTACTTTTCACTTTCAGTACTAGTTTGTTAAATTTATTTTTGCATTAAAGTATAAGAATTTTTAATTTTCTACTTCAAACCCTAACCTAACCCTAAATTTAACACAATGTTTTCGATCAACACCCTAAACTTTGAAGTGCGCAGGTATGTGGGGAAACTCAATCCAAAGAGGATTATTATGCTGTGAGGAATATTCTCAATAAAATGTTTAATACCAGTGTTGTACATAGGCGAATGCACCAACAATCATCCATACACCACTTGGGGACATTGCTTGAGTTGCTTCCTCCTTGTCTAGCACTACACAGAGGTATCCCTTGCTAAAGCTCTAGGAAGACTCCACCTTCCAACCCCTAGGTTCCCAATTATCATTGTAACTCTTGTAGAGCTCCTTTTCCAGAGGCATCCCTCATAAGAAATGAAGAATGGCAAGCCTCTTTTTAAGCCATTCAACAATAAATATAACCTATTTATCTGTTGAAAAGTATGTATCAAATTGACCCAACTGCAGTGGAGGGTTAGTGTTCAACAAGGAGGATTCTCCTTGACGGTCAATGAAGAACTCCACTTCAGAGGATGCCTTTAACAAGTAGAAGTGTCTATTGATACCTTGGTTCCACCTGGAAGTATAAGTAATGTTGTTTTGATTTACCTTTGCAGATGAAGGGTTAGAAGGCTCAACAAGGAGCCCTTTATGCTTGATAGCAAGCTGTTTGAAGTTAAATATTTTCTTTTCACAAGTAGCTTCCTGCTATGCTTTCTAGTGTGGTGACTTGAAAGCACATTTTTGTAGTATCAGACCCCTTATTCCAATTGATTCATACCCTGATCTTAGCCCCCTTTGCTTTGTATTCCTTAAAACCACAAAGTTGATATGCAATAATCCAAGCACAAGTTTGCTTTGCAAGATAAAAAGGGTATTCTTCCAATCTTTTTTTAGCATGACTGCTACCACTCCTTGGCTCTAGTTTTCTATGCAATCATTCTTTGCCAACCAGTTAGAGACTTGTTTATCCTCTAAATGGTAGCTTCCCAACCATAAAATCCACCTTGAGTTTCCTATTAGTGAAGGGAAAAGCCTCCAACAATGAAACTGTCTCCAAGGACAAGCATCAAACAATGAAGCTTAGTGTCTCACCAAATAGTAGTTTACCGCTTAGAGACTTTCTTGTCTTCTGAATATTAGTTTCCCACCATAACATCGAACCCGAGTTTCCTGTGAGTAAAATGTCTTGAATACCTTCATGGGATTCCAACAATGAAACATTAACCTTAAAATGCAAAGTGGAAGCAAAACAAGAGGCCTAAATAGCAAAGACAATGGTGTGTATGGGTAAATGATCTGAATCAGTTACAAATTTATTAGATGAAACAACCCTTGGAGACTCATTGATAAATGTGGCCTTGTGCAAATTTGCATCAAACCCATCTAATTGTTCTTGAAATCTGGCCCAACCATTTTGCCTTTTTTGTAGACCCGAGAGTACTATTGCACCCACCAATGCGATTGCCATGCCACTCCACTGTGTTTCACCAATAATCCCTTCAACTATTCTCCAATGTCAAGGATTGGGACATCCAGTCCCAAAATTATATTTCTACCATGATCGTTTGGAGCATACATAGAGTAGAACTTTCACATAGATCTAACGAGCACTATGTTAGCCGACAGCATCTAGGAAACGGATCTTGTCCACCATCAAGATAGAAGCAGCCATCCCAGGAGCCAGTGTACAATCAAAATCTCCTCATCCTTCCTCATGAGTAGTGTTTCTATCTTCCCCTTACCAATAGTTGCGCAACAATGATTGGAGCCGAAAGCCAATAACTTTAACTTCTTGTAAAAAGAAAATTCCATGCTTAGCAGTGAAGATAGTGTTCCAGCATGTCTATGATGCCCCAGGCTGCGTCACATATTCCATGACATAAGACTTATGCCTCATGGAAACTCTTTATTGAATTCTTGCTCGAGGACCACAAAGTTGTTGGCCATATCCAACCTGTTTATCTTGGGAACTTTGCTTAGAGAGGAAATGTGTGAAATGTCTGAAGGTTGCTGGTAAAGTTCCTTTGCTAACAAGGAAGCCTCTGCTGGTTCTGGTGTATGTGGATCTGCAGGGACTGGTTCTGTATTTGAGGTGGAATCATGAGGGCCTTGCAGCTTACTCTTATCAAAATAGTGAAAGTAGATTCATTCTGCAAAATGTTGTTGTGGTGTTGAACCAGAGTCTGCATTTCATCCATCTCCTGAGGCCCAATTGTAGCAGTCAGTTCGACTTCCTTTAGTGACTAGCTCCGTTTTCCCTTCTTCCTTCCATGGTCCACAATCTTGGCAGCATTGGAATTGGAACTTACTGGCTACTCACCACTTTCTGTGGCTCCTCATAAAGTGAATGAGGCCCAATTATAGCAGTCAGTTCGACTTCCTTTAGTGACTAGCTCCGTTTTCCCTTCTTCCTTCCACGGTCGACAAACATTCTCCACTCTTGGCAGCATTGGAATTGGAACTTACTGGCTACTCAGCACTTTCTGTGGCTCCTCATAAAGTGAATTAATGAGAACAAGTTGAAATTGAGTGCTTTCCTACCTTCCAAAAAAGTGTTCAGTTTTGGAAAGGAATGAGATGAAACATTAACTACAAATAGTTAATATGATTGTAAAATAATGCAGAAGTGACAGAGGCAAGGGAGTGTGCCAGCAGTCCTATATCCTCTGCAAAATCACTATACACAATGAGAACTCAAGAGGAATAAGTGGATGTGGTGTTGTTTGATGTCTTTGTTAACATACTTATACTTCATAACCTCATTCAGATGTTGCATGTTTTTTGACAATGCTGAAATCCTTTGTTTCACTTTTAAGTTTTAAGTGTGCTTCTGTCCAAACTCGATAGATTTTGCCACTTGGGACTCAATTACAATGGTATGAAATCTTTGTGTACAAGGCTGGAGCATAAGAAATATTGCTGGAGGAATTGATTGTTTTAAAACTTGAGGCAGCTTAGTGTGGTCCATGGTACACATGCTTTAAATATAAATTTGAAGATAATCTCACTTTTGTTTTATCACAGTACGTCGAATATTGTTATTGAATTATGATATTTTGTCATGGCCAACTCTTTATTCTTACTGCTAAACGTATGGGATTATTTTCTACAAATGTTGTTGCAATTTCATTATAATTTATAACTATTGATGTTATGTTCATGGTGAATATAGTCCGACATTTTTACTTATTTATATGCTTTCTAAAGCAGATTATTTTCCCTTGTTCTTAGGTTATCACAGAGATGTATCATATGCATGGAGAACAACTGTCAGCAGCAAATACTATTGCACTTCTAGACATACTTTATTCTATAGCTGTCTATGCACATGAAGTGAACAGTGACTATGCTCTGCGTTTGAAGCTTCAGGAAATGTTTTGGATGACCCAGATGACAGATCCTCCTTTACTTCGTCTGGAGAATGAGTCCTATGAGGCATTTCTTAAGCTGTTACAGAGTGTAGCACATGGAAAACCTATTCTTGCTAAAGAAATTAACATAGAATCCCGCATTATAGAACTGTGTGAAGAAGTTTTACGTGTTTACATAAATGCAGCATCTACCAAGTCCTTTCCTGAGTATTGTGGTAATCATTCAAGGGGGGCACATTGTGTGATTCCATTAGGTTCTGCAAGAAGGGGTGAATTGGCTTCTCGGGCTCCTTTAGTTGTGTCAACTTTGCAAGCTATTAGTGGATTGAAGGATGCTGCATTTGGGAATTGTTTGTCTCGATTTTTCCCATTATTAGCAAGTCTAGTCAGCTGTGAGCATGGTTCAGGAGAAGTACAATTGGCACTAAGTAACATACTCAGTTCTTGGATTGGTCCAATTTTGCTCCAGGCTTGATCTAAAGTTATAGTTCTTATCAGGTTAGCATTGTCACAAGCTATAGCCACTGCTACTGATTATTGACACTGGAGAACTCCGTTGAGAGTGGCAGATTTTATGGTTCGACTGATTCCACTGTCTTTCATATACAATATCTTTTCAAGCAGTGAAATTAATTGAGGTTAATGGCATCTCAGTTTTTGTGCACAGCTATAGTTCTTAGTAGGTAAAATGCTGTGACAAACACAATCAGGCAAGTAAGTTGCAGATTATTAGTGGTTATTGAGTCATTCCAATATCTGTGAATACAATGTCTCTGCAAAGCACGGAAGCCCTTCGTAGTTCTTAGCATGTACTTTAGCTTTGATGCATGGCTATAGTTTGTGGGAGATTAGCATAGTTTGGCTGGTTATAAACATACTAATGAGAGAATTCAGAGGCAGGTTCTGGTTGGTTCAAGAACAACTGCAATATTTTTTGTATACAAGATCTTTACAAAGAGTATTTGATTCTTTATTATGGCCAATATTCAGCCATTGAATGTTCATGCTGTTTTACCGACCATGTTGGTGTAGGATAAAATTCTTTGAATACTATATCTTTTGTCTTCTTGATGGAAAAGAACCATACAACAAGAAACACCATAAACCTCAAGATAAAATCCCAGTAAGCACTGCAAGATTCAGTGTAGACGCACATTACTGTCCAAAGAGAACTACAAATATGGTTCTAATATTGCTTTGTTATTTACATGTTTTCAGTTGACGAGGTAGCCTAAAATCAGTTCCAAATTATTGTCTCCAAAAAAACAACAAATGAACCAAAGAAGTTAGAACTTTGATTCTGAAGTATCTTAAAAAATTGGAAAATAGCAAGAGGATATCTTTTCATGAATGTCTATCATGAATCATGGTAAAGGAAAATGTAGACAAAGGGATTACAGTCATCATCCCATTAAAAGCGGAGGATGTAGATATATGCAGGACCATACCCTTCACCAGCTTGATCCTGAGAACAGATGAGGTCCTTCTAAATATTGGTATCATAATTTGTTTTTATGAATATTACTTGTCAGTAATTCCTTTGAATCTTTCCAAAAATGGCAGCATTATATTGAACACTTGTATAGTGGCATTTAGTATAGGAAGCATTATAGACTGATATGAAATGTGCTTACAATTTACACAACCTAAAGTTAGCATTTGTCCACATGGAAATCGAGAATGTTTTGAATCTCAATATCTCACCATCTAGAAAAATATATTTGAACTGAGTGCAGGAATCTTTTAGTCAAAGGTTTGACCATATCCTTTTGAAGCTATCTAAAGAAGTTCCAAGGCACGTGAAGAATTCACTGTTCAATTCTCTCATTTGTAGGGATTAGTTTTACAATGTCTTTATAGATATGAAACTGCTTTTCTAGTCTTGCTCATTAGGTTCATTGTGAGCTGTCTGGATTCTTTCCTATAACAATCTATGTTCTGCTGCGAGTTGATTTCACCCTTCTAAGTGCCCAAGGGCTTCAGTTACAGAGCTATCTCACAAATCTTCGATATTAGTTGTGCACAGTAACATTCATCAGAGCTTCCATAAGTTTTTAAGAAACAACATTGACACAAGAGTTCAGAACCAAACCCTTGCTAGAGCAATCTATTTCCTGGAGTTTACTTTCTCCTTTATAGGACCTTGTAATCTTTAGTTTCAGAAATCAATTCTATACTCTCCATAGTGTTTATGATCCAGGGTTGTCCATCTATAATCTATATCCAAATTTTTCACAACAAAATCATTCCCAGGCATTTAAAAAACAGTGCTGTACCTAAGTTGCTAGGGTCCATGGGTATGGGTATGGGTATGAGTATGACATTGTTTGAAACAAAGGATGAGGGTACATCATGGGTACACAATTTTTATTTTTGTAAATATGAAAATATTAAAAAAAAGCATAACTGAAATTTTATGTAAATGGTTGATAATTCAGATTCATTTCCAGGTAATAATTTCAAATCATTCAAGCATTCATGGATTGACATTGGACAATGATCATTCTAATTGATGGATTTCAAGACTTAAACCAAGTACAAAAATTGCTTAATGGTATTTCAAAAATGAAGCAAAGAAAACAACATAGCTAATCCTCAAGGAAAGTGTTTTTCTACATCCTCAATCAAAATCACTAGAGTTGACTCATCACAAGATTTGTTTAGGCCGAAGAGTCAAACTTGAATCCATCTCGACAAAAACTCGAGTCACTTTGACAATGACTTGCCATATTTAACAATACAAACAATATGGATTTTCAAGATTTTTATTTTTATTTTTGCATTGAATTTAGATTAGACGTGGAAGATTACATGGAATATAATACAATAATAACATAACTAAATATAATGCAAAAATTCAAAAAAATATAACAACCCAGGCCAATCGAGAGTTGAACCCTATTTAGTAATAAGGTCGTTGATCTCATTGCCAATGCATGTTCCTGAGGTATTTCTTGATTCTTCTTTACTAAAGTTCAATCTCTATGTTTTGATATAACAAGTCTACAATGCTCAACTCAAGCAGTATAGGAGAGAAAATAAGCATTTTATGTTTCACAAATTGCAGAAATACTAAAATGCTAGAAAAGCTGTGAAGTTTGTTGATAACTGGAGCACATGCCAACTTTAAATTTATTTGTGTGAGGTTCTATGACTCTGATTAATTGCATTACCATACATGAAATGATGTCCCACTTTTGATTTTTACTATTAAAAAATTTACACTAATGAAAGGAAAATATAAGGTAAATCTTAATGAGAACTCTAATAATTTAATTTTAAAAGTTAAACACAATTTCAAAGGGCTAGTGGAGTTCTCCTTGGGCCTAGCAAATGATAGATTAGGGTTTCCGAGTTCAACTCCACCTTTTCCTTTTATTTCTTGTTTTATCTTTCAATGTATATAGCTTGGTGGGTTAGCTCGAGTGGTTGTGTTGTGAATTGCAAGCAGGAGGTCATGGGTCAAGTCTCTAGGTTGGTTGCCTCCATGATTATTGTGGGTCTTGCTTGATGTCTCCACTGGGTTAGGTTGTCAAAACTGCAATCGAACGATTTACCCTGAGTACCATCCTCGAAATAAGGGGAAGTCTCCATAGGCATACCCAAATCATGATATATCCCAAATTTTTGTTGAATTGTACTCAAATGTACTCAGATAATCGTGGTGTGGGAGTACACACTTGACCATGTACCAATTAAGGGCTATGCACTTGACCTTGTTATTTGTATGTCATTTCTTTGGTACTTGTACATGTACTCGGTTCATGTAACTTGGGTCTAGGTATGCTTACCTAGGGGATGAAACAATGTGTATATCCCTAATAACAATATGATGAGAGTTTGTAATGAAAACTAGTTTGACATCCATGAAAAAAAAACTAGTTTGACATATATAATCAAAAAGTCACAAGATTATTGAAAGAATCATATCATTTCTTGTTCAATGTATTCCATCTCGAAGGGTATTTGACTTGCCATCTCCAAGAAACTAGAGCACCCCATCTGAATTTCACATGATCCAGCCAATGTTTATCTATTTAATTAGAAAGAGGGGAAGCTATGACAACTCTATGCTTTTTAGAAAGATAAGGTACAATGATTTACAAGCTTGTATTATGTTTATTTGCACAATTATTTGCATTGGTGGTTAAAAACTCGTTGAAGATTTTTCCATACTTTCTTTTGTATCATTTACATCTTTGGGTTGATGGTTAAAAACTTATTGAAGATTTGCCCTTGCTTCTTTGTTTTTTTTATGTACTAGGGGAACCGGCAACTGGGGTGGGCTGGTACTCGCGTGACATGGGGTCCAGGGATCCAATCCCGCTACCACTATACCCCTAGGTTCCCCACAATAGCCCGCAAGCACGGGGTACGGGTAAGCCGAGGTGATTTGAACTCGAGACCTCCATTTACAACATGTCCTTCATATCAAGCTAATCGTCGATTGACCTACACCACTAAGGGCAGCCCTTGCTTCTTGTTAAGTATCATTTACATCTATTTTGTTTTCAAATTGCTTAGGGAATTGTCTATTGCATATTAATGCAAGGTGGATGATAAATTTGAATGCTTTGATAGGGAGAGTACATATTCATAATAGACAAGGATAACATATAATCCAATACGCTACAAAAATATCTAGGAATGTTTTCTATCATCCAAACTACATTTGCATTATAATCTCCACCTTTTATGTTAAAAGCCATTCCCTGATGTTATGATGTTATAAGGAGACGATTTTGGTTTTCTTTTCATTCTCTTCAACACCATTATGTTGGGGGACTATGATCCATCCTTGTAATCTCCTATTCCCATGTGTCATAAGGAAACAATATATATATAGATATATATATTTTTAATTTTATTTCTTAAGACGTGTTTACAAGACCAATATGTAGGACTACTATGATCTATCGTTGTAGTTAATTATGTTTTAAGCAAACCTTTTTCTCCCACATTACAATTCACTACAACATTATAAAATCTTAGTGACAAACTATATCAAACATTAGGATCACATCCTTATTCTTACTATCTTTGAAGATCGATTATAACTCATTTACATATTCAATTTTCATATGTAAATATGGTTTGCATTTTTATTGCATTGATGATAAATATGTCACTTGTTATCACAATTCTTGTAGCAAGCTGAAATAAGTGATCCTATCCAGGATGGCAGAGACAAATGGTTGTTAAAGTTCTGACCTCCGAGGATCCTACCCCCCAAATATGCTTACGGTTGTCACACCAGGTAAGACTTTTGTCACTTTAAGCTACCAAGGACACTAAGAGTGAACCAAGGTAGCTATGGGGGAGACCCAAGTTCGACCAACAAGGTCAAACTCTTATGAAACAACATGATACTGATGAAGAGTTAACGATCAAATAAACCAAGTATCCTGGAAATGCTTCCTTTATCTATAAAGAGTTTTGAGCTAAGGTTTAAGCTAAAGATAATGAATGAGATCAAAGAAGAAGTGTGCTAAGGTATAAAACACAAGTCTTTGTCTTTAATAGAGTGATCCAAGCAATGCCAAATGACTTGGGATGAGTTAGTAATAAATCATAACACTAATTCAACTTACTATTTTCACTAGATAAAACACACCTAACCAAGCAAACAAGTCGTCAAGCATCACTAGTGGATTTCGACTTCTAACCTTGAGGGCAAAAGATGAACTAAAAGATCAATGCTTTGATTTGGGAAATGGAGTCACTAGTGGATTTCGACTCTAACCTTGAGGGCAAAAGATGGACTAAAAGATTAATGCTTTGATTTGGGAAATGGAGTCACTAGTGGATTTCGACTCTAACCTTGAGGGCAAAAGATGGACTAAAAGATCAACGCTTTGATTTGGGAAATGGAGTCACTAGTGGATTTCGACTCTAACCTTGAGGGCAAAAGACGACTCTAACCTTGAGGGCAAAAGATGGACTAAAAGATCAATGCTTTGATTTGGGAAATGGAGTCACTATGAAATCGTGAGGGCCTAGATGATACCAAAAAGGATAAATAAAAATGATTTCAAATATTTGGCCTTCTTCACACGAAAAATGATCTCCAACCCCCCAAGGGCGAAATCGTTTTTGCTAAATTAGTACCGATCAAGAGATAAATGGGTCGTAATGAGTTCGTTTTGTATTTTAGGGACGCCCAAGTCAAACAAATCATACCCACATAAAATTTGGCTTATTCCAAGAGATTCAGTCCTTCCACTAACAGATTCGAAGCCATTTTACTGAAACAGGGTCGAATTCAAGTTCGATTGCATAAGGAATTTGAATCCTAAGAGAATTCATCCCCTCTGCAATAGAAAATGACTTCCCCATCTTAGGGCAAAATCATTTTTTTGGAAAACAGATGGATAAACAGGGTCGATATGAAATCGATATGGTTTTATGAAGACGCCCAAAGGGCACACGAAGATGATCCAAGGAAAACGGGCCTCTACGAAATATTTAACCCTCAAATCCAAAAAAATGAGATCATTTTTGGGCCAAACAAATTGACAAATGAAAACGTTGATAGATGGCCAATTCAAAACGGAAGTCAAAGAAGAGAAATTTGGACCTTCTAAAACGAAAATGCTCTTGGCCAAACGAATTGATAGAACGGGTCTCCACAAAATCACTAGGGTTACAGTGAATTCATGAAGGGTTTTGAAATGCCCAATGCAGACAAACTTAAAACCCCAACAAAAATTTGACCTTTCTACAATATTTCGAGTCACATACTTAAGATAAAAACGTTCTTAAAGTGAAATCGTGAGGGGTTTCAAAGATGATGCCCAAGGTTAATGAAAAAAGCTCTTTTGCACGGGGACTCGCCCCCCCCAAAATTTCACCCGTTCCCTGCGTTTCCGCGTTCCGGGGACTTTGGAACTCCTCAGAAACGTCTCCACATCGTCGGGGACTCCATCGGGGACTTTTTGAACGTTCCCTAAACGTACCCGGACAAATCGGGGACTTTACAGGGATGTCCCCTAAGTCCCTCGACCAATAGGGGACTCCTAGCCGTCCCTTACTCTGCACATGAAAAAAAAATGAATTAAAATTAAAAAATTAAAAAATTAAAAACCTAAAAGTAAATTCTAACCTAACGTTGCCCCTATTTCCCTAACCCGCGGCCCCCTACGCTATCTATCCACTCTACCATACTTTGGTGGCTCACTCTAAACATGTTTTGATTTCTATGATTTATCTCAATTAAACGCTGCAAACATGTTTTGATGTTTTGTGAACAAGTTTACAAGGAAGCTATTTTAATATTTTGCTGGAAACATGTTCTGATTTTTATGATTTCTCTCAATCAAAGGGTGTTCTGAATTTTATGTCAATGTGTTTACTTTTTAATTATATATATATATATAATTGCCGTCTCCAACCTACTGTCCCCTGAAAAATTGGGGGTGCGCTCTACCCGTCCCGGAAACTCATCCCCACGTACCCCCCGGTCCCTGAGACCAGTGCAACATAAGAAAAATGTCCAACCAAACGAAATGGCAAATGCCCAAGAGGAATCGGCCTCTTCGAACTAGTGAAGCGATTTGTAAAATTAATTTTTTGTTTGTTTGTTTGTTTGTTTTAAGTGAGAATTGGTTTCCTTTCACAAGAGAGAAACTGCAAAAAAAAGGGCAGATCACTCTACTATGGTGAAGTTGTCTACTATGTCCTTGTGATGGCCACTAATCTTCAATTCTACCAAAAGGGCGCAATGGGAGTCCAAAAGCTCAAACTTGCAAACAACCAAAAACACATTAGCAGGAGGAATCTCTATGCTAAATGTAAATGATATCTGCAGGAAGAAATATTGTGCATAAACAATAAGTAGAGGTGAGAGAGATGATGGGTTTTGAAGCCTAATCAAATTCTCGAGCTATCTCCCTCTTTCCCAAGTGACCAAGGCGCCTTTAGGAGGGCGCTATTGTTCCTTAAACCTGCACAAAACACGCAAGAAGAAAATACCCAAATCGCTATAACGGAAGATGGTAAGCTAAAGAGAATAACTAAGACAATATTCAAACATCACAATACTTGGAAACGGAGAGAAGAGATGGATCAAAAATTTGCTTGAGTTCTCTTGTTGCAAAATGTCAGAAGTCCTTTTACAATGAGGGGTCCTCTCTCTTATATAGCTTTGAGAGAGAACAAATCCCTAACCACTTTATAAATGAGTAGTTGAGATTAAAAGATGAAATAATGACAATCAATGTTGGAGATTATATCTCACACTCAATGCATGGATCAACTAGACTATGAGGGGAGCGAATTGCCTCTAATAACCAAGTACAATGATACAACATGATATAACATAACATTAATCACATAGGGGCCACAACTTTCCTCTTAGTGGCTTTACAACACTTTTTACATGGTATGATGAAGAATCATAAAGTACACCAACAATAGAAGTCGCCCTCTCTAGGAGAAGACGCCCTCCCTTGGGGGGAATGAAGCTCATGATATTAAATGAAGATAAGAAGCCATGTAAAAGTGTCTGGAAGATCTATAGAGCCATATGAATAAAACCCAAGTCATCACTACGTCATTCAGTAGTCCTTTATTCAACTTGCCATACCTTGGTCACTTTAATTAATTAATTAATTATGTTGAAATCCTCTGCAAATAATCAAAATACTCAAAATAAATTCTTCCTTTTCCCAAAATAAATATCTGACTACACCAATTGACTCAAAAGCCTCAAATCAACTATAGATGACTACAAATACACCATGGAACAACCTGTGACAACACTTGTGAATAATTTCCATCTTTTATAATTAAAAATTTGCCTGTTGACTTTATAAAAATGATGATAATGGGAAATATTTTATAATCTGAAGCATGGAATAGTCTAGTTGGCCTCCAAAGGCTGTAAAACAATTAAATTGAACACCTATAGTCACATCCAGCTATGGGCCCCAATTGTTGACCAATTCAATGAGTTGACCAGGTCAAACTAATCAAAACCCATGAATGAGCACAAAACTGGAGATCTCTATATGCAGGATGCCTTAGTAACATTTTCTTAAGTGCATTGAGAGCAAAATGAAAGCATTAGCAACATTTAACAAGGGTGATCAGAGCATAAGACACATAAGCAAAACCTTTCAACTCAATGTAGTTCCATAGTTAAAGTGAAGTTCAAAGAATATACTCAAGTTCATATTAATCCTGGATGTACAACATAGATCACTCATCACTATCATGGAAAATTTTAGGGGCGAAATTTAGCCCATGGACAATTTTTCAACATTTTTTCCAAAAAAAGATTCATTAATTTGCCTTTTTTCAAAGATGATTCGCCCAAATTCCATGGGATAATTTTTACTCTAAAAATAGCCAAAATTGTCCAAAAAACTATGTAAAGTCCTTATAAATTTGAATATATTTTTTTTAAATCGTCAAATATTTTATGGTTGCAAATTTAAGAATTAGTAAGATTCACCAAGGTTTATATACTTTGAGAAAATTATGGATTCTTAAACTTTTTCCTGCTCACTATCCTAGGTGACATGGAACCAATCAAGGCTTGGTCAAGTTAGAGTTTGACTTTTGGACAAACTTTATGGACCTTTAGAGATAAAGGGAACAAAAGGAACCACAGTGACATTTGTTGTAAAGTGCTTAGAAGGCCTCCTAAAACTCTAGCAAGCATCTTTTTTATTTACTTGCCTTTCATTGCAAGGCTTCATAACATTTACTTACTTTTCATTATAAGTTCTCATAAGATTTGACTTTCATTTGCATTATTTTTTATATAGCATTTAAGCTCCGATGCACTTGATACTTGCATTTCATATCTTTGCAATTTTTTTTTTATAATGCAATTGCATTTCATAACTTTGCATCCTTTTTGATATGGCATTTAAGCTCCAATGCATTTGATACTTTCATTTCATGACTTTGCATTCTTTTTTATTACGCCGAGAGGCACTCTACAGCCCAGTATGAGGGAGATCTTGTAACGTTTGTCGAGTTTGTCGATATTATCGGCCATAAACAAAAAAGAATAACACAAAGTAAAAAGTAATAAATATTATGTCGACCATTAATAAAATTATAGCCGACATATAAATAAAGAAGTTAAAAAAATATTATAATGGGTATGAAAAGTAGAAAAACAATATTATACCCGACATAAAATAAAGAAGTAAAAAAAAAATATAGGCGACATAAAAACTAGAAATATAAGAAGTAAAAAATATTATATCTGACATAAAAAGTAGAAATATAAGAAATAAAATAAAGAAGTACAAAATATATTATACTAGACATAAGAAGTAAAAACAAAAGAAATAAAAAAAAATATTATAGCCAACATAAGAAATAGAAAAAATAGAAGAGATTTGAACCTTAATAAAAAAACATGGTTGCATTGATTTCAAAAATGGGTAAAAGATAAATAAGTAAAAAATATTATAGATGACATAAAAAGTAGAAATATAAGAAATAAAATAAAGAAGTAAAAAATATATTATAGTAGACATAAGAAGTAGAAACAAAAGAAGTAAAAAACAATTACTATAACCGATATAAGAAATAGAAAAAATAGAAAGGATTTGAACCTTAAGTCCAATCATCTCACTACTTACTAATAGACAACAAACAAATGTTCTTAAAAAACACAAGATGTATGTTGATTTGATTAGTTGCATTGATTTCAACAATGCAGCCTAGACTCTATCTAGACGAAAAGCTCCTTGAGTGCAATATGTGGATAGAGCTCTCCTTGAAAAGCTCCTTGAGTGCAATACCTGAGAAGAGGTTTGCACCTCAGGAGATTTGATCCCTCTCAGCGCTTGATAGAGCCTAGAATTTGGATCTAGGATGGTATAGCTTTTAAGCGCCAATGCTTTTGACATTTGCATTTCAGTGCACAGATAAGGAATACTTGCTTTGAGACTAAGCGATATATGTAATATAAATAAAATATATAAATGATAACAATAATAAACACATAAATAACTATTAGTTAATTAATTTAAAAGGACTCATCCTTTCATGGATGATCTCCAAAGGATTTTGGGGTTATTAGATATGGCATTCATATTGTAATATTTCCATCATCTATCAAATTCAATATTATTTATATCTATTATTATTGTGAAGATGGCTTCTCTTCTTTAACATCCTGGTATGGATTTCTCCATAACACCTGGATTCGGTGTTACATTGGTATCAGAGCGTAGTTCGTTCACGAAAAAAACTGCACTCATCACATTACTCACCTTCCCTTTCTCTCAGTCTCTCCATTTCCATGCTCCACTGCACACCCATCTCTCACCGCGCCTAGCCCTCCATTCCCAATCTCCATCACATTCTTCCATCTCCATCATGTCCCCCCTACTACGCTTTGCAACGCTCCAACTCCACGTGCTATTCAACGCTCCACCTTCATAGGTGCCCTCTTGCTATCCCCTTTCTCATTCCTACTAGCTCCTTCATCCCTGCACCTCCCATCACATCACCTCCTACCCGTGCGTCCCTTCCCCACTACACATTCTCCATCCCTCCCACTCTTCCCTGCCCACCCCCTTACGCTACCTTCCTTCACGCTTCACTAGTCGACGCCCTTCACTTTCGTGCTTCAGCCTCATCACCCAACTCACTGCTCTCGCGGCATTCTCTCTCACTGCTACCGCCGCCTGCGCCTTACTCCCTTCCACGTCCCTCACATCCCTACTTCATCACCTCACCACGCTCCCTCCTCACGCATTCGCTTCAATTCACCTCCACGCATTCCTCTTCCACCTTTGCACCTTCCTTCGAGTTGCTAGTCCTCTTCACTGCCCCACTTACTCCTCCAATCGTCCACTCCACCTTCCACGACCTCCATGTCCACTTCATACCCTAAATCTACTAAAAACACACACACACACACACACACACACACATATATAATTAATTTTTTTGAGCCCGGTGGGATAGCTCAAGTGGTTGAGTGTTGTAAGTTGTGAGCAGAAGGCCTAAGAGTCGAATCCTCGGGTGGCTATATATTGTTATATAAGGGCCTCACTTGATGTCCCCAGTTCCCACCCGGTTAGGCCCCATAATTAGGGCCGATGGTTTACCTTGGGTACCATCCTCAAAATGAGGGGAAGTACCTGAGGGTTTCCCCATGACATATTCCAATGAAAAAAAAAGAAAAATATATATATATATATATTATTAATCATTTTTATTATTACCATTATAGTTTCAACGTTACAATAAAAATAATTTTTTATATAATATAATAATATTATTTTAATAATTATTATTATAATTATATATTTTTCTTTTTCTTTCACCACACTACAAAGCCAAAATTGGGTCTAATTATTCAGCCCCACATCTAAGAAGCATGACGACAAAATTGAGAAATTAGTTCGACAAACTAGAGAAGGATGTCCATGCCATTATCACCAAGAACCAAGAAGAGTTGAGAGTAGAAATGAAAAATAACCATGCATCGCTTAAAAAGGAGATCAAAGGCGAAGTTATTGCAGTGATAAATAGAAAGATGGAAGGCAAATTGAATTCCTTAACAGAAAGCTAGAATGAAATCAAGGAGATATTACAAAACCTACAGTCCAATAAACACCAAAAATTATGAAACAATTTAGACATGTCGTTCGCATCATCCCATAGCTCCGAGTCACCACCACACGACAAATCAAAAGGCACCCAATATCATCCCTTTATAATGTACCCACCTAGAGCCAAAATTGAGTTGTTGAAATACAATGGAAGTGAAGACCAATGTGTCGCTTGGTTAAATAAAGCCAAGGAATTCTTCGATGTATACAACATTACAACAGACGAAGAAAAAGTGAAATATGTGTCGATGAATCTTGAAGGGTACACCTACAATTGGTACATATGGTGGAAATGAGACAATTTTTCCTTCACTTGGAAATTGTTCAAGAACAATTTTCTTAAAAGGTTTCAAGGAATCATTGAGGACGAATTCTTTTTGAAGCTTACTACGTTACAACAAAAAGGAAGAGTCGAGGAATTCACACATCAGTGGGAATCCCTTGCCACAAGAGTGTATGGATTATCTGACAAACAACGACTCAAAAATTATTTAGGAGGTCTCAAACCATATATACGAAATGAATTGAAGATGCACGACATACCGAACATCGAAGTTGCAAGGCTTAAAGAAAAAACATCAGAACTCAAACTAGAAGGAATACCAAAAGCAAGAGTTGACAAAGGTTATATACAAGAAAAAGAGGTAGAATGCAGATATTGCAGAGACAACTGGTCACTAGGTCATCATTTCAACAATTCTCAATCATATGTCTATGAAGTTGAAAAGGATACAAAAACATCCACCAGACGCTCTAACAGTGACAAAAAAAACACTTGTTGTCGATGTGGAGAAGATTGGATCCCAGGCCATAAATGCATAACCAATCACACAACACACTCCAAAATTATTAATGGGAAAGAAGTATTGGTCCCGGTGGAAGAAGGAACATTCGATTCGGATACAGACACAAGCTCACTGAAGTATCAATAGCAACAATTACATGTATCCAACAAACATGTGACGAAGAAGAATTAGCGACACCTAAGAAAATTAATACCCAAAAGAACGAAAGATAGTTACTTACAGAGAAATATATTCCACCTCGGTTAAGAAGTCGCAATGACATTAAGGATGAGAAACCCTTATTCCAAGAAACATTGAAGAGGTTACAACATACATGATCGATTAAGAAAAAATACATTGCAATCCTAGTTGACTCTGGAAGTACACACAATATAATAGATATCAATAGAGCAAGGGAACTTAATCTTTTTGTGTACCCTGTGAAAATTATCAAGGCAGCAACCATCACTTATCAACACATAGAATAAATAGGAAAATTCCATAAGGTATCGTTACAAATACAAAACTTAATCCTACAGCTCAATTGTTATTCCTTACCACTCAAAGAAATAGATATGCTATTAGGCGTTGATTGGTTAACGTCATTAGGAACTTACTCTACCAACCTATAAGAACAATACATGGCATTTAAAGGAAAGGAAGTAAGTACTGGCTGTATGGACCGATGAGCTCTCCATCCAAGCAAAAAGAATCACAGCACAAAAAGGATCCAAATTCACGTCAAGATATAATAATTAGTCCATATCGCATATCTCAAATCAACGTTCAACACAATCGAGAGCAAAAGAAGACATCAACAAACTCGGCTTTGAGGACAAAGCTTCCCTTAAGGGGAAGGCAGTGTAATATAAATCAAATATATAAATGATAACAATAATAAACACATAAATAGTTATTAGTTAATAAATTTAAAGGACATGTCTTTTCATGGATGATCTCCGAAGGCCTTTAGGGTTATTATATATGGCATTCATATTGTAATATTTTCATCATCTATCAAATTCAATATTATTTATATATATTATTATTCTAAAGATGGCTTCTCTTCTTTAACATCCGGATACGGATTTTTCCATAACACCTAGATTCAATGTTACAATACACTTTCGGTGAATTGTGTCAACCTAAACTACACTCAAACACCCTGGATGCAAGACAAGAGAGATCGACAGGACTGTAGACATAGCCACACACTTCAGATCGAGACACAATAAAACATGGGGGATTTTCAACACAAAGAGATCATCGTGGGGGAAAGTATTTAGGTTCACAAGTCATGTCCAAGTCCAAGGAGATTGAATTTTCAAATGGAGCTATGGATGGATGGAAAGATAAGTGATGGCGGTGCCGAATACAATGGGAAATTATCTAAGTTGTACATAGAGGTTAATCCTACTAATGAGCATATACTAAGAACTATAACACCAAAACTAGCTAACCACTGCAAGCATTAGTCCTATTGAAAAAAAAAATATGATCACCTATGTCAATATTACTTAGCCCAGTCACATCTACCAATACAAGTAAGAAAAATGAATACAAGCAATACCTCATACCATATACCTGCTCACTCATCTATAATTGATCCTGCAATCCCTCTGATACTGCATGGCAAGGAAGAATCATCAACAACTGGCTTCTTTGCTGCTCTGCTAAAGTGAACCAAGGAATGAATAAGTGTTGCTCAAGATGTCATGTAGAGGACTCAGTAATGATATGGGTGGCTCTGATGTTGTTGCTCTAGATATTCTAGTTGTCTGTCAACTGAATCACTGATCATCATCTCTAACGAAGCTCATCTCAATGTAAAGGATTGGGTCAGGAAAGAAATTTACTCTGGAGAATGGTAATAACTCCCAGCTACTAAAAGTGTGATAACATCACCTTCATTATCTAGGTGGCATTGTTTACACACCAATGATGTGTAGACAATTGGAAAGCATATGTAGGTGTCCCATATTTGCATAAGATGCCCTTGGGACATTCCTAATGAAGAGGGTGTGTCACGAACACCTCTTATAATTAGGAGCATTATAACATATCTTGGTTGTGCAAGGAATGACATGTTATCCCTAGAGAGTATCCCCCACTCAAGGAAACTTTTTTTTCATTTTTTTATAATTTCAACTACCCTAACTAATAAATACAAATCCCCACCCAAAAAAATATAAAAACTAAAATGAAAAATACATTTTCTTGTAAAAAGAGTAGCTTCTAGAAAAATAATGTATAAGACGGGTACAAAGTTCAAGTTTGAAACATTAAAATAGAAAATTTTGAATAGCAACTAAGCCCTTGAGTTAAACAATAAATTGAGCTAGATCTCCATCCCATGCTCACCTACTCATTTTAACCTAGAAAACCCTCTAATTCAATATATGTGACAAAAGTATTTACATAGTTTTATGGGTGAGGTATTAAGACAAGACCAAAGTTCTTAGAGTATATCCACCCTCAAGATTCAATGAAACAAAGGTAGATGATTACAATAAGACTTTATTGTATTGTTTTAATATTTAGAAACAAGATGGAAGTGACATTTATAGGCTAGTTTTTTACTTAATTATATAATTTGTTACTGACACAAAGTTCTAATATTAAAAATGTGTTGACGAATAATTAACATTTAATGAGAAGTGACCTGATAGTATTTTCTTTCATATAATTAATATGAGATGCTAACATTACATATAGAATTAATATCTTTAATCATTTTCTCTTGTTTAAGAGGAAATTATCATTTAATATGTTTACAAGTATTACTTAAAGACAAGGAATGAATGTTTATATGAACTTTGTATGTTTGAGATTGAAGAGAGTTCAATCTTCTTTATGTGGACTTAAAAGTGGGAAATCCGAGGGATGCCTAACAAAGGGGAAGGTTTAGACAAGGAAGGTTGCACCTTTGACATGTTTGGTAAGGCTTTTAACAAGAGCATTTTGCATGCCAGGGGTTCTTTTCCCAACTCATGGGAGATAAACTTGTGTAGACATTGTATTATCTCCTATTCAAAGTAAATTGATTAAAATGTTTTAATTTTGTTTTCTATTCAGTAAATTTTTTTGAATTCATTAATGAACTTGCTTTGGAGAATTAATATATTTTTGTAGAAGTTGGAAAAACAATATATTTCTTTAAAATGTTCCTACCATGTTTTGAGTGGGTGACTTGTTTTGTGTTGGTTTATGTAAAGACTTTAGGCTTTAGCCTTTTTCTGAATGATTGATAGAATGATAAGTGAACATATGGGGAAGGTTTTGTTTCCTTGTGACAGAGCGGGAATGTCAATTATCTGTAATGGGATAGGGTGTTACAAGTTTTTGATAGTTATGGAAAAGAAGAAGAAGAAGAAGAAGATAATACATTGAAATTGAGAATGTGTTTGGCAATATATTTTAAATTTATTAAAAATCCAACACGTTATTTTTGTATTTTGTTTTTTTAAGTCACTAAAGCACATGCTTTGAAAACTTTTTGATTAAGACATTCTTTTATAAATGACCATAACGCTTGTGATAAAGATCCATAAATTCATCTTGTTTGTTTTTAGGTTACAATTTAGAGGTGAAAGAAGTATTCATTTTTTTTATTGTGCCTTATAAACAAAAGACAATATGACGAGGGAGTGAAAAAGAAGGATGGAAATACTTACTGAGAGTCGTTGAACTGCTATCGAAGTTATTGAATCTCTAAGGAACCAATTTGCAACTTGCTTTTGATCTTCAAGGTGTACAAAAAATCTTGTCACAGTGTAGTTATTGTAAGTAAGCCCATGTCATGTTGGATATGGGCAATGATACTCCCTAATAAAATTGAGACATAACATATAATCTTAGTCACTATTTTTATGTTTGATTACCATAGTATTCAACATTTCAATATACGTTGATCAATTTGTTCCAATAATCTTTCAAATGCAACCAATGCTCAATGAATTCCTCTTTATTGCTAAGATGAACTCATTAAATGTCAAGTGGTAAAGGCCTAACATAATCTCGCCAACACGTCAAGGATCAAGTGTCCATGTGAACCTTTAAAATCATAATTTTTTATTCATCACTAAATTGGATTGTTTCATTGAACAACATCCCTTGGGGTGTCAATACACCCCCTTCATATTGGGGATTACGGTATTGGCCAAGAACATCCTTTGTTGTCCATTGTCCACAAGGGACAACTTGAGGAGTATTATGTGTCAAATGGGACATTGGGACAACTCTTGACCCTTATAGGTCACATCAAGGAATCCCCTAGTAGGTAATATCATCCTTTACAACTTCCATTAAATGTGTTGAGCATGATGATTAGGCTAGATGAAACTAATGAGTGCATACAAAGTGGTTAGTAAATTGACACATCACCTTGATACATATTTATTTTGACGCTTCACTTTGCTAGGATTAAACATCTCAAGGATTTTGCAACATTTTTCATTTACTATCTATCGTCCCAACCATCAACACAGTGACCACTATACTAACAAATCCATTTTCTTATCGACTACAAACTATTTTCCTTGCAAAAACATGATAATATATGTATCCTTCCAATTGGTTCATATGCCATCATAACAAAGATATCAACATAGAAATATAGTATACCAACATTGCCTCCCTTGGTCACATGGCACTCAATTTGAAATACCTCCCTTTAATAACCAGCTCTTAGGTTGAATTTTCCCTCTAACAATTATATAGAACAAAATTCATATGCATATATAAAGATGCAATGTATTTTTGGTGGATATTATATTATTATGTATTTTCCTTTTATACATGTCTTTTTATAACATAAGCACTCCTCATAAAGCATAACAACCACATTGCAGTCCTACCTCACTACTGTTGGGTAAAATATGCACTATCTAATTCAACACTTAATTGTCAACCCAGGAAGGTAGCTTGTGAGATGCAAACACTATATGTGCAGGACTGAGATTCTAAACTACCCTAGCCTAACTTATCCTAAAGCTGGTAACTTAAAAGTGAAAAGTGAAATCTAATTCAGAATGGAAAACTAAGTCACTTGCATTCATAAAGAATCTATCTTGTTATTTATCAAACGGTACTACATACAACACTTCATTCAGACACTACATACGACACTACATTCAGACTCTAAATAGGATTTCAAATGTAAAGCTAATCTATTAATTCAAAGCTAACTCTATATTATCTCAACTTATGAATGAGAATTGAAATTGCAATAAAAAGAAATTATTATTCTAGAAAGCAATGCTTGGTCTGAAAACAAAAGCAACAGAAGCAAAACTACTTTAAGGAATTAATCAAACTATAAGCAATTAATCTATCTTATTCTATGAATTGAAAGGCTATTTTACTTGTGCAAAATTAAGGATCTATCTATGAAATGGATTCGATTGCAACTAATTTGTTCAAAAGCAGGAAATTATGTTAATTTGGGAAAGCAAACTACCTAATTAACTTACGAAATTTAACTCATCAACTAGCTATGAATTCACAAAAGCAAGATAACTATGCTACTTTGAAGAAAACAAACTAACTACTAGGAAGCAAATCTAATTACTCAATCTTGCAGCAAATTATCTACTCTATTCTATGAATTAGAAAACTATTCTATTTATGTGAAATTAAAGATCTATTTGAGAATTCAATTGTAACTCATTATTGGAAAACAGGAAACTATGCTACTTAACAAAATAATTAACTATTCTATGAAATTCATTCAACGGTTAACTACAAAAGCATGAGAAAATACCTATTCTAAAGACCAAGTGTAAACAAATTCAATGCTTGAAAATAGTAAACTAATTGAAAGCAAATTTAATATACGCAATTAAATCAACAATTAACTATGAATTGATAGAAGCGAATTGAAATGCTACTCTAAGGATTAACTACAAAGCGATAAATAACTTGTAAGCAAATCTATCCAACTCCTATCTAACAAATTGAAATGCTTCGTATTCTACCGGAAACAGAATCTAATCTATGATACAAATTCAAATATTATCTAAAAAACAGAGACTATGCTTTTAATCAAATATATAAAATGGAATTTAAAACCCTAAGCAATTCTTCTACAATTCAACTTCAAAGCAAGTAAACTACAGAAAGCAGAAACACAATGACGGTAAAAGCAATTCTATTTTCTATCTAAGGCAAACGAGATAAGACGAAAATGTTTTAATCACTAAGTTCTGAGACTAAACTCTATTATTGTTTGATGACGGAATTCTGGAAAATGGAAACCCTATGGCAATTGAAAGGACGTATTGGCAAGGCGAAAATGCAAGGCAAAAGAGGCAAGACACAATACCACGATTGGTCAATCCTGAGATGCGTATGGGCTTAAACGTGAAAGCAAAATGCTATGGCGTTGAGACACCTACCTACAGCAAATGAAATTGGAAACTAAACGGAATTGGCAAGAAAAGTATTTTCAGAAATATGTGTGGCCAAAGGAAAACAACAAACGGGATTGGCTAGAAAACTCAAGCAAACAGAACGGGATAGGAAAGCAAATGTAATCTAGTTACGGTGAGCAAAAATTGGGAAAGAGGAAAATGAAAATGCAGGAAATGTGAAAGGGACAAATCAACAAAGCAACATCAATAACCAGAAATCGTGGAAGGCAGAAATGCAGGTGCAAAATCAGAATGGGGAAAACGTGATGGAAAAATGCAGCGGTATATTCGGGCTCACTTTTCTCCACACTTGTTAAGAATTTCTGGAAATCGCCCTTAGGGGTAAATGGGCCCGTTTGGGAAGTGGGTTTCGAACCGTTTCCCTAGATTCCTTACGGTTTGTTCAAACGCTACCCCCGAAATTTGCCTCCTGTAGTGATGACGGGAATGCAATTTAAGTGATTAACTACAGTAAAGGAAAGACAGCAAATGGGCAGAGCTCTGCAAACTGAAGGGAAAGCAACTAATCTATCAAGCATGAACTAATGTAATCAACAACACAGACAATTAAGCATCTACTGAGCTGAATTTAATAAATTGAAATGCAAAACATAAACCACTTATCTGACAGAATGCACAGAGACAAACATAATTGACAAAACGGATCTGGATCATGCACAAGAAGAGATTGCAACCTCTGGTGGGCCCCCCAGAGTCATAGCCTTAGACTATCTACTTCCTCAGATGAACATAAACACAAAAACCAACTTCTTATTACAATCAATTTCGAAATTACAGAGTTCATCTCAAGTGTGAGCCACAACAACAATGACAATAGCTACCACTACTCCCTTTTACATGGCCAAAAGCCTCTCTATATATAAAAATTTGCATATGGAAGAGAGGGCGTTTTTCCCCAAATCGTGTACAAAATGACTTCCTTCATTTGAGAAACAAATCCCCGTGATTTTCATAGATGAATAAACAACCTGGGTGGAATCTTGGAGGTGGAGAAGCATGAGAGGACCGCCACGGACAAAACCCACGTTTCTGTTTCTGCCATAAATGCCTCTAAGAACCAGAACCAATGATTTCAGAGGTGCGAACGATAGTCTGAATGAACGTCTGGATGAGAATGACGGTCCGAATGGGCGTCTGAATGGTTGTGCGTGTGCAAATGACAGTCCGATTGGACGTCTGAATGGGCATCTGAATGACCCGTAACAGAAATTAGTTCATAAATATGATTTCTGGGCTGAATTTCCGCTAGATTGTTTGTCAAATTGATGGTTGAGTGCTGAGTTGTTGATTGGCCATTTAATTATGTGCTAGGTTGGAAGTATCTCGATCCCTTTGTTTCCTTGTGTGTTCCATTCCTTTGTCACGTGAAATGCGTGAGTTCCATGGCCTGCACATGACGTTACATTTGATTACAACCAAAACAATTTAAATGAAATTCAACGTAAGTTTTGATTGCATATAAACAAACTAAAAAGTCATCCCCATTATTTAAGGATTTCCATTATTATATTTTTTTTTAGCTTTTTCTTTTAAAAGGAATTAAAATGTGAGTGATGATATGTGAGTGGAGGTGTAATGAAATATATGGGTGTCATTATTTATAGTTTTAAAGTTTAAACCCCCTTTTTAAAAAGTTAAACCATTACTTTAATGTAAACAAATTTATTAATGGTTTAAGAATGATAATTATTCTATTTGTTTAACATTTAAAATATTTTAATTTTCATCATAGAGTCAGGGTTTTGATTTGTACATGCAGGATCAACAGGACTAGCAAGAATCAGAAGATAAAGGTATTACAGGATCAATGAGAGTCGAAAGACAAAGGCAAGCCAAAATTAGTGAACCAATAAGAAACATGTCATCAAAACCCGGTGCAGAACTTAGGACCGGAAGAAAGGTCGAATGAAGGACCGGATGGAGTACCGAAATGCTTACGATTTGCACAATATTAACATATTAGGCTCGCTTTACATTTACGAGATTTTAATTAATAAAACAAAGTAAAAAATAGCCTTATTGAACATAAATGTATTAAATCACAGTAAATAGGCCAGGAAATTAATGTAAATAAAATCATTATAAATGACAATTCCTGGAGCCCAACAACTACTAGGATTCATATGCATTCACTGGTTAGGACTTGGCCTTGAGTTGTACACTAGGAATATTTACAATGTGTTTCACATTTTTGCAACACAGGTTTTTTATAACTCAGTTGGCATGGTTACAATGTGTTTCACATTTTTGCAACACAAGTTTTTTATAACTCAGTTGGAATGGCTTGACTCCCATCACATAAACCACATCTTACAAATAATACATGATTCAACATATAATAATTAAAGGGTAACATAGGGGTATTGCAGTAAACTATTCATTTTTTTTCAACTATACGTATCTTTGCATACATTGATGTGGTATTAATGGTAGATTACTCTTGTTGGATACAACCAAGACACAATCTATTTGTTAATTTCACTACCTAACATAGTCATAACTTATTTAAATTCATAAGGATTTTCCCATATCATCATCCATTCGAAATTACATTCATAAACAACATATATGATGATATTGAAATTCGAAATTTACCAAAATAATATATCACATATGATGATTTTAAAATTTAAACACTAATCAAATTCATCATTAAAGATGTCATCAACCATATTTGCAATGATATGATCTATTTACGATAGTAGTGGGGGTGCCAACAACTACCCACATGTGAAATTTGAGGAACCATTATCTATTGCCTTGAGAACACCTTGTTGGCCTCCTACTAGTGCAAGGTTAAATATATTAACTTTCTTTGTTAGTCTTCATGTTGAAGACCATCCTCATAGGATCCTAGACATGCAAGGGAAAGTATGTTTATCTACTTGGCTAGCTTCGACTAACTTCAAGGATTCCTAGCTAGCTTTCAATTAGTCAAGTATATCATGTTAGCATGCCTTGAACCAACCTAGCTTGAACCAAATCAAGGCCTACCTTGTCAACACCCAACCAAGGGGAAAAGTTTAATCTACTTAAATAGCACCAACTAACTCTTAGTCTTCTTTATTGGCTCTAATGAGCTAAGGGAACAAAGTTAATTTTCCTAACCAACACCAACTAGTCCTAGGTATTCCTTGTTGATTCCCAACTAACCAAGGGAATAATTTTAATTCTATTAGACGAACACCGACTAGTTTTAGGTCTTCCTTGTTGGCTCATACAATCAAGGGCACAATGTTAAGTTTCCTAGCTAGTGTACTCATTAGGATGAGAACTTCCTTACTCAACCAAGGGATAATGCATTCACTTACAAAGCTACTCATTGATATAAGGCCTTTTTGTTTTCTGCAACCAAAACAAGGAATATAATGAACTATCTTTCCAACTACAACCAAAGCAAGGGTCATAATAAGTTACCTTGATTGGTACAACTAAACAAAGGACCATAATAAACTACGTTTTTTGCTACAACTAGACCAAGGAAAATAGAGGATAATTCATATAAGTGTTTTCCTCGACCTTTTTCACATTGCATTTTTTCGTGTTGAAGCACTGACTTGAAAAGTTTGCTAGAGAAAATCCAATTGGAAAAGGAAAAGGAAAAGGTCCATATGGTTGTCATCATCAAGTTTTAAGATCGTATTTTCATGTTGAAGGCCTAAATTCGATATAGAAAATTTGACAAAATAAAATGAGAGAGAGAGAGAGAGAGAGAGAGAGAGAGAGTGATAATGAGTGTGTGTGTGTGTGTGTGTGTGTGAGAGAGAGAGAGAGAGAGAGAGAGAGAGAGACTGAGAGAGTGAGTGAGAGAGAGAATGTGTGTGTGTGTGTGTGTGTGTGTGTGTGAGAGAGAGAGAGAGAGAGAGAGAGAGAGAGTGAGAGAGTGTGTGAGAGAGAGAGAGTATCATACTTCTTGAGATTTTTGTTGATTTGGCCCATAAATTCAGATATCCAATAGTCCAATTGAGCTAGAGATGTAATAATAGGAACCTCATAAGGTGTAGAACATAATCCAAGACCAAATTTGGAGGAATATCTACTAAATTTGAGTATTCAACCCATAAGAAACAAAAGAATTATTCCCCATCAGGGGATCACATTGATATTGGAGGAAAGTGTTAATTGAAATAGCTAAATTAT
The DNA here is from genome assembly GCA_027924585.1 of Larix kaempferi. Classification (NCBI taxonomy): domain Eukaryota; kingdom Viridiplantae; phylum Streptophyta; class Pinopsida; order Pinales; family Pinaceae; genus Larix; species Larix kaempferi. The sequence goes on from BSBM01000904.1 coordinate 50,479,189, forward strand.
AAATTTTTCTCATTAGTTTTGAATGTACGAGGTATTTTGGACAAATTTTATGTTTTAAATTTTTTCTTTTTCCTTAAAATTGTTCTCATAGCACTTAAGAAAAATGCAAAAGTAACAAAATTCCATTTGTAAAGAGCACAAAAATTGATAGAAGTAGAGGAGTAGAAAAAAAGTGTTAATTGATTTGAATTATGAATGGTATTGGCACCCTATACAAAGTTTTTATTTGTGATCTATTTTTAGGTTGTAGAAGGTGGCCCCAAACCCCAATCTTCACTAGAAAAGTGCTAAGGGTTAGCAATTTGATTTTTTTTGGAAGGCATAACAATTATATTTGATGTATATTTTTTGGTGGGGGGGTTATAGCAAATATAAATCCCTACTAAAGGGTAAGACAACCACACTACTAGTTGCTTGAATTAGGCTTTAAATTTTGAAAAAAAAATCCACAATAGAGTCTCCAAGCTTGATTTTGTCCCTTAGTTGCAAGTATGGAGGGATCTCAATATGCCCAAATTTTCCATGAAAATGTCTATGAGGGAGATATGAAATCAAAAAATGTGGAGATGGAGTAAAATGGGTGTAGGGATTACGAATTACCTATCGATTTAGTTGATGAGGAGTTTCAATGAAATATTGTTAAAAGTTCAAGATGCACATAAGAAGATTATGATCAACAACTCTAGAGCATGGTAGAAATACAAAAGTAGTCATAAAAATAGAAAGAGGTGGCTGAGAGGAAGCCTAAGCAAGAGTAGTATATGAAAGGATTCTAGTCATAAATCTTAAGGACAAAGGAAATCCTCTTTTGGCTCTACTTATCACCCTTCTCCATCGGAATCATGTACACAGATTTCAACATTAGATGATGATTCTAATTCCTTAAGGAGTAGGTGCAAGCAACTAAAGTCTCAAAGAGTCTGCCTACAAGGTGAACATTGACAGGTGACACCCTCTATTTTTTATGAGGATGCAAGGTTTGGATAGAAATATGTTTTTAGATATTAGGAACAAGGAATTGATTTCAAATCTATGATTACTCAAGCAAAAGGAAGACAATGATAATATTCTTTAATCTGAACAAAAAGTGATATTCGTGGTGTGATCATCATAAGAAAATGAAGGAAATACAAGAAAAGAGGCTAACTTACGAGAAAATTAACATGTAGTTTGAGTGGAGGTACCTTTCATCACATTTCTATGAGAAAAAGATGAATGAGTTCCATGACCTTAAGTAAGACCAAGTGTTAATAAAGGAAATGAAGTAATGTTTATGTATATTTTAAACTATGTGGATTAACTCAAAACTGCTTGGAGTTGGTGAAAGCAGTGTGTTATTTCATCCTTACCAGGGTTCAAGAATCTCCAATGACATGATTTTGTTCTCTTGCTCACGAAAATGAGTCAGGCCACATGTAAACCCTAGGTGACATTAGTAAAATAAATACCCGTCACTCATGGACTCTTAAACAAAGGATAGCTTCATTGATTTGCAAAATGGTTATGTCCCCATGTTAAATCTAATAGAGGGTTTATTGCTTATTCATGTTAAAAGAAAGCATACACTCAAAAAAAAAGGAGGTGACTTATGTGAAGGGTGAAAAATTGAAGTTGGATTGATTATTTGGTGCATTGAAACCTTCCCATGAAAAACAAGTCAAAATTATGGAACCAAAGGCCTTGAAAGAAGCAATATGTAAGGCTCAATATTATGAAAGAGTATCCTTGTAAGGCAAGAGAGATAAAAAGAGAGAATCAAAAGGAACGTAATATATGTGGTTAATTAACTTTTTAATATAAAAGCATACTATGTTTATGTATCAATGAAAAGTGCATTTCATTTTTATAATGGTTTGGTTTGATTTTATGTGTATTTCATTTGAATATTAATTTGGTTTGATTTTATGTGCATTTCATTTGAATATTAATTTGATTTGACTTTAATAAGATATGATTTGTAAGGATTTACAAAGATTGAAAAAAATAGATCTGATTTGACTGTTAGGTGAAATTTCAGTTTAATATAAAGTTATGGATAGGATGTACTTTAGTTAATATTATTGTAACCCTCTTCCTAGAAAAGAGGGAAACACTCCTCCCGAAAGGAGAGGGGGGTGGGGAGTGTTTAAGGTGGACCTTGGGAAGATGAGGAGTGGTGTTTTTTCTGTTTTGTTTTTGAAATATTTAGGTAAAATTTATGGCAGGGGATGGAAATGGGGGGAAATACATTTGGACCTCAGGGGTTAGAATGAAAGGAAGTTGAGATGTGGCCCAAGTTATTTTTTGTTGTTGTTGTTGTTATTAAGACCATGTGCACAGAGGACTAGGAAACCAAAAGGTTTCCTAGAACTAGGGAGCTAGATAGGATACTCCTAGTTGGCTAAGAGGTTATTCTAGTTTGGGAAGACTATAATGGGTTGGAGCAAAGAATGATCCAACTGGATGGCTAATCAAACATGTTTTTTAGGTAGGTAATATACTGTGTTCCTACTTGTTTTAGATTGATTGTCTATATTGAAATTTGCATAATTATCTAGATTATGCTATGAAAAGAAAACACAAAGATCTAATTTATGGTGAGATGCTTAAATAATTTGCTCATGTTGAAATTAAACAATTACACAGAGAGATACTTAAAGATTAATATGGAACCATAGATTCAATTTTTAAGGACTATGATGTAGATTTATGGAATTAGACGGATGTTATGCATTATTAAGATACACTAAATTAGTTATTAACACCGTAAACAAGTTATTTTTGTTGGTGGTGTTGTTGTTAAGACCATGGGCACAGAGGACTAGGAAACCAAAAGGTTTCCTAGAACTAGGGAGCTAGATAGGATACTCCTAGTTGGCTAGGAGGTTAGTCTAGTTTGGGAAGACTATAGTGGGTTGGAGCAAAGAATGATCCAACTGGATGGATAATCAAACATGTTTTTTAGGTAGATAATCTATTGTGTTCCTACTTGTTTTAGATTGATTGTCTATATTGAAATTTGCATAATTATCTGGATTATGCTATGAAAAGAAAACACAAAGAATCTGATTTATGGTGAGATGCTTAAATATTTTTCTCATGTTGAAATTAAACAATTACATGGAGAGATACTTAAAGATCAATATGGAACCATAGATTCAATTATTAAGGACAACGATGTAGATTTATGGAATTAGATGGATGTTATGCATTATTAAGATACACTAAATTAGTTATTAACACCCTAAACGAGATAGGGGTGCTACATTTGGTATTAGAGCCTTGGTTCTAACTTTGGAACCATAGGGCCTATAGGAAAATTGAGCATAAAGCATAACATAAATCAAAGAAAAGAATTAAACAAAAGCCTCCTTTATTTGAGAAAGAGAATGGAAATTATGAGTTACAACTTTTGGAATATAAGCAAGTTGATAGCTTCCTCTGAGAAAGAAAGGAAATCCTAGAGGAGAGGTTGCCTTGAAACTTAAATTACTACAACTACAAGAAGAGAAAGGGAGATCCCATCAGAAGGGTTTACTTGGGAACAACTGCCCATATCCCCAGTCGGGAAAAGAGGAACATCCCCTAATCATCGACCTCAACAAACATCCATCATTGAAACTGGATAAGAATCCCTTTCTACCTGCAGAGGAAAGGGCAAGGACAAACATGATTATATAGTTAGTTGACAAAACATGAATTTCATTTGGAATGTTATTTTCTTGTAAGGTATTTACTTCTCTCTCTCTCTCTCTCTCTCTCTCTCTCTCTCTCTCTATATATATATATATATATGAGGGCTTGCTCCAAGAAGCCAAAGTCGAAACCTGCACTCAAGACCATTTCACCTACTACTGACATCTCTACTGTAGCTCAATCATTGCATCGGATTGAAGGTGATCCAGTTTTACCACCTCCCAAGTTATCCATTGATGGAATTTGTATTGAATTTTTGCATCTCGAGGTACCTCATCCTCCTCCCACGCTTGAGCCTTCATCTCCTAGCGCTCATATCTCGAATAGCTCCCCTACACTCATTACTTCTATTCCCTTAGGAATCTCCCCTTCCTTTATTCCTTCTCATCCTATTCCGACCAATATGCCATATTTTCCCTTTGATACCCAACTCCCTCCTCCTATCATGCACCCTCCCTCTCCTCTCAAAGACTCTCCTAATCCTACTACAAACCATCCCTCTCAAAAGAAGATCGGAGGTCGAAAACAAAGGAATCAACGTATTAAAAAGTTAAAAAGTATGAAAATGATATGAAGGTTTCATTCAATCCTCAGATTCTTCAAGAAAAAGGTTTTTTATTATAAATAATTTGCATTAATTGGAAGGCTCCATGCTAGGCAATTTAAGGAATAGGATCTGAAGAACTGGGTTCACCGTTCATGGGTGCACATCCTTGGCTATGATCCTCAAGTCCACGCTAGGGCCATCGGACATATCACCTTTATTTTTGAAAAAATTGAAGACCGTCAAACTATTATGAAAGGCACTTGGTTCTGGGGGTAGTGTTTCTATAATGCTTTTTAGGTGGCACGTCAAATTTGACCCCATTCAGGAATGTATTCACAAACTATCCCTATGGGTTAAACTACCATGTTTTTCGATTGAATATCGGGACAAGCCTATTTTAAAATCCATTGGGGACACTCTTGGTACCTTTCTAAAGGTTCTCTAGAAACGACTCAAAAATATTTAACATCAGTAGATACTATAGCGTAAGGTTTATCGAATGCTATCTTACTTGAAGTTGGGGAACAATCTTACATGCAGACACTGGATTATAAGAACGTGCCTTATCGATAAATGTATTGTCGCTCTCATGGCCATCTAAATATTTCCTGCCCTTTATTGTGGTCAGATGGTAATATTAGTGGAACCCATTTGGTAATGAGCCCATCTGATTATGGAGAGGAATCCATGTCTTCGGATCGAAGCAAGAAACATAAATTGTCTAAGGAATCATATTCACAAGACAATATCCATCAAGAAGCCTCGAAGGTAAACAAAGAATTTTTCGAGGTGACAACAGCTCTTCAATTAAAAATTAAGGAATTGGAATCAATGATTCTTGGGTTGCAAGAAAAATCTCTCGAAGTTCAGGATTCTTTGATCAAGAAAGGGAAACAAAAATATGTTGCAGGCTTGGGGTCCCCTACAAGGAAGCCATCTAAGGGAAACAAAAATATGTTGCAGGCTTGGGGTCCCCTACAAGGATGCCATCTAGAGGAATGCTCTTCTCCAATTCCAAATATTGATACCTCTCAAAGTTCACATGTTACTCCTTCTTCTTCAAGGTGATATGACACCAGATCACACACAAAGGATCTTGGCAGTCAGTCTTGTTGTCTCAACCAATCTCAACAGATAATTCAAATTTTAACTCGGGGTCGGAGATCTTTTCTGGATATTGCAAAGTTAGAAGCCGAGAAATAATCTTTAGCTGGTTGTCAACCAAACATTCAATGGGCCCTTAGCAGAGTATCTCATTCTAGGTTTAAGAAATGATGGTTCTCCCATAATGTAAGAGGGGTAGGGATACCCTCCAAACAATTATCCCTAAAATGGTTGATCAACTTGAATCGACATTATGTTTTGTATATTCAAGAAACAATGTGTTTAGTAGTCACAACTTTAAAGATCTTGAAGAAATGGCTTAAGGAGTGTTATTTTCTATTAGTTGATGCTGATGGGAACTTTGGTGGATTAGTGCTTGGTTGGTCAGACTCTCTTTCACTTCAAGCTTCGATATGTACAAATCACTACATTCTTGCTTCTATTTTCTCCAAATCCCTGAATATCTCTATAAATTTACTCAATCTTTAAGCTCCATCACATGAGTAGAAATCCTTTTGGGATGGGTTTTTTTTCCAATGACCTCTTAATCCATCCTAACCTAATCTTAGGCAGGAACCTAAACCTTACAATGTATGGTAGTGAATTATGGGGATCAAATGTGAGGAAGGATCCCATGGATACCTATTTTATCCATCATTTTGATCATCTTCTACTGGTCGATGTGGAGCTTGACATTCTTGGGCCTACTTGGACAAATAAGCGTTCAGGTGAAGGCATGATTTCTAAACAATTAGATCATTTTCTTCTCAATGAGAATATTCTCCTTGAAGTATCCTCCTATAGATCCACAATTTTAAAAGTAGACTATTCTGATCACATGCCTATATTGTTGGAGTTAGCCTCACCTTCAAACAATCCTCCTCTGCCCTTCAAATTCAACCCTCACTAGTTGACTTATGAGGAATTTAGATCTATAATCTTGGACAATTGGAGGATATATGATCAGATGTCATCAAATTATGCTATGGAAATATTTCAAGGGAATTTAAATAGAATCAATCCTTTGATAAAAGATTGGGTAAAAAAAACTTTCGCAGACTTTGATAAGAATCTAATTCAAATTGAATCCCAAATTGAAGAAACAATGGACTATTACAAGCAAGGATCTATATCAGAAGCATATCATAATGAATTAGATTCATTAGAAAAGGAAGAAGATCGGATTTTGGCATGGAATGAATCAAAATGGCGTATGAATAGTAGGGCCCTCTAGTTATTAGAAGGTGATTGTTGTGGAAAAAATTGCACAAGTGCACTCTTCCACATGGTCAGGGGATAAGCCTTGTAGGTTGCAACAAGGCCTCGATCCTTGGAGCCCCTTTTGTTAGTTTGGTTGGTATTCCTCCAAGTGGTCCTGCAATATATTGTTAGTGTAATTCACATTCAAAGAAATAAATATGGATAAAAACAAAATGAAAGAGATGGGGGGAGAATGCAAACTCCAATAAAAACCAAAGATATGCTAAACCACTATTGTATTTCCCAATGGTATAGTTGTACAACACCTAGTAGGTGTGGGATTCAAGGGAAGCCAACAATATCCCTTAGGGAGGCCTTTCTTGTCCAAACTAAATTCTAAGTAGATGGTGGAACAATGGAGAGAAACACTTTCCCCTTGAAGGAAGGTGGCAAGGGAGCTTGGGAATACTCACAATGGTAGGAAATGGTGGGCTATGAGGAAGCTCCAACTCAAATCCAGCAGCATAACCTTGCTCTAATTTCTCCCTACAAAATGTGTTCCAGTGGCTTCCTTTTATAGGCCAAGAGGTGGACAACAAACAACTAGATCCAAATGTGAACTCTCCTCTCCCATGAACTAGTTCCAAGGTACACAAGGGGGCCTGATTAATGCCACCAAGTGTGTGAGGAGTCGAATTCGGATCCTTGGAGAGGATTGAACCTTTAATGTGCCAATGGGATTTAGTGGTCCCTCCATTTTGACAGTAGCGTCGATATCGAAGGAAAATTCACGCGGATGTAGTGCAGGCATTGTTCAATTAACCTGCGCTATAGCGTGAGTCATTAGTGTATTACACACGCTACCCTTTGTTTTGATTGCTTTTTGGCACTTATGGGATCATGTTGTGTTTTGGATCTGTTGAGGATGCCTATGGTGAGATGCATTCTTTATGTTGATGATGCCTTAGGGGATGAATCACCGAAATTTCGCATGTGTGTGACTTTTAAGTGTTAACAGATGCCCCGTGATGTATGAGGTTCAGAGGGTATTATAGAGCCGCTAATGCATCACGTTTCTTGTTGTTTCTCTCTTTTTCTATAGGATGAAGCATATGTGGACAAATAGGGTTCTCCCATGGGGGAATATTGTTGGTGGCGATCGTTGGAGCTGTATTAAAGAATAGTTTTTATACAAACGAGGCGGGCATACCCATGCTTGTGAAATGTTGTCAAAGTGATTACAATGAGAGAGGACCAAGGTGTCGACTCTACTATATTGTTGGGACATGGATCAAGGCAGCTTCAATCCATGTTTGAGTAAATTCCCTAGGAACTGCTGCGGAATATTGAAGAAGTGGAACTATTGGTGACCATCATAATCCCACTCGGGTGGGGGACCAAACTGGTATGTAGATCTACTTGAGAGCTTCACTATTCCAAATAGACTACTACCATGATATCCAAATGTGAACACTGCTACCTTCAAAAGTACATTTCTCCTTGATGTGATGATGTGTTTCCATCGAGCATAGGGGAAACCACTTAGTTAGGGAGCACTAATGACTCTCCCTACTAAGTTTGAGGTGATCCCTTATAGTGATTGAAAGGGATCCCAAGGTACAACTGCAACTACTGCAACTCTCGGAATGTAGCGTTTTGACGTCGATGAGAGCTGAAGTACATGATGATATGGGAGTCTCATCGTGAGAACTGAGATCATATTGTAACCAACTAGTGGACATACATACCTGACACAAGACTGGTTGATAAGCGTGGGGCTCATAACTTCCTTTCATCGATGTAAACATGGGGAGTGGGGGAAACAACTTTTATTTCTAAACGACACAGATTGAAACGGACTGGGACAAACTACATATGAAAGGGCTTTGATGGAGACGCAAAACGAAAGGTGATGGTAACCGGAAAAACAAATATTGTTGAACATATGGAGACTCAAATACATTGATCAAAGGAGACCATGGGTTGATGCCAAAATAATATGGTGTTCCCTCAATGTGAGGTGACGAGGGAACTTGTTTGTACATAAAGAATATTGGTGGGGTCCCCAAAGGTTTGGGTGTGTTGGGGGACCAATGTGATGATGGGTGGAGTCCCCATGGTTTTGAGTGGGTCAGGGGACACTTTCCAATGATGAAGTGATGGATAACTTGTAGACGTAAAGACAGGTGCCCCATGAAATGATGCCATGTAGTGTATACCTACGGGATAACTGAATAGAACTAGATGCTTCTGAGGGTGGGGGCCCCATAAGTGTCTTTGAGGGGGTGATGATATGAGGGGGATTGTGAAGGGTGAAGTACTCATGGAGGCATGAGGGGGATTTCTGAATAGTTCTCATAACATGTGCCAATGGATCTGACGAGTGTCTACTTGGTGGAGTAAATGTGCAACTATGAAATGATACTCTAAGGGAGGGTCTTTTTAAGTTGGGTCGGATTCCTTGGACTTGTGGGGGGAGACATCATGGGTGTCAATTGATGACGGGAATGGCGATGGTGCGAACACTCATGGGGGAACATGCTATTCATGCTAATGATGTTGATGGCACATTGAGGCCATGAATGACGTCCCTATGGTTATCAACGGGAATACTGGGAGATGCATTATAAACATAGGTAAACAATGTCTATATGCCAGTTTCAGAATGATACGTGTGGCGGGGTGCATGATCCCTGCTTGTAGAGATTGGATTCTTATTCTTATAATGGAAAAACAAGAGGCTCCATATTGTTCGGATCGATATCCTACACATACGGTGCACATACCCAAGTGCAGTAAAGAACATAACTAAGGTATTGACAATGCAAAAATCATATAACCAAAACAATCTCATACCTGTGGGGTACCGGATAATTAAGGATAAACCTTTTGAGGTACAACTCGTTGATCGGGTTGTTGAGGGTAATACCTTGATGGTCAGTTAATATATAGGATCCTTTTGGGAGACAATTATCAACGACATAAGGGCATGTCCATTTGGATACAAATTTCCCCAGTCCTGGTTTACTGTCTTTCTTGGCATTAAAAAACAGAACAAAGTTACCTTCATTGAAGGTGCATGGTCGCACTTGCCTACCGTAGTGTGCCTTGGAGTGGACTTTCATGGCTTCATTTTGTTGAAGAGATTCACACCATTCTTCATCAAGGTGTTCGAAGGCGAATAGGTGATGTTCCAGTGTAGGGGTATCTAAAAAATGTGATGTGTCGTTGTCAACATTGGACTCTATTGGTTCAATATCCTCCTTAATTACTGTAGGAAGTATGGTCCCGCAAGCGGTGAGTTTATCAGCTAATCGACTTTGGGTTGCACGTAGAGTGTGAAATGCGGTGACGAGAGGACATTGGAATGAATGGCGAGACATTAAGTTGCATGAGCAACACGGTCTAGTGGCGTTAGTGTGATTCAAGATAATGGTCAGGCTTTGTAGACGTTGTGACGACTGTTGGTCAGGTATGGAGTCAACACACCTTGGGGAGGGATTGGTAGGGGTCACCATAGTACCAATGGGGATAGGAGTATCATCTAGAGATGAGGTAGGTGAGGTATGTTCCAAGGTTTGGGTGAGGCGAATGGCTGCCAAAGCCTCCCGATAATGAGGGAGGTCAGGACAATGATGTGTATAGTGCCCATATTGAGCACATATGGAACATGTGTGATTTGTACGCAGTGTTCTGTACTTAGATGTGGGCGAGGGGGGTGTGCCCCCTTTCACCATCGGTGGAGCATGGGTGATGCTAATGAGGGTGTTGAGAAAATTACTTAGCTCAGGTAGAGTAGGACATAGGTTTGTTGCATGGCCTTACTTCCCGCAAAGAGAACACAACGGTGTAACCCATTTATTGGGAGTATTGATCATAACTGGGGATTTTAACTCCTATTGGTTGATGCCCCCTACTTTAGGCTTAGCGGTTTCTATTGAATTAAATGTTGGCTTAGGTAATAGGGGACCTTTCAACTTCGGTTGTTTGGTTCCCCCATTAACGGTCTTAGCAACGACCGATTGTGGTTTACTTATGGATGTCATAGTTGGTTGGGTTTTCATAACTGAATGTGTTATGGGCCTTGTAGGCGTAGCATCCGAAATAGGGACAAACTCATAATGGGCAACTGGATTGGAAGCCATCTCTGGTTAGGGTGGTGTCAGGTACCATACCGGTATTCCCAAAGTTAGCCTAGGTAGATTAAATTGATCCATAACCGGTGTCCCTTGTACACTCATGGGGAGATATAAGAATAAGATTTGGAAAATTGGTGGGACCGATGGGCTCGACGTTTGTTCAATGACATGACTCAGCGGTGGTGTTGATAATGGTGTTGAGGTAGAGGCAATACCATTTTCAACAGTGAATATTGTGCACATTAGTCCATTGGTCGATGTAGGGATCTTAGATGGTGGTCCCGAATATACTCCTAATCAATTGGAGTCCTTGTACATGTCGGGAGCAATGTCAACATATGGTTGATCATCGCCTAGTACAGTCGGTAGGACATTGTCGGGATTTCTTGTGGTGTTGGGGTCATAATAGTTAAGGTGGTCGAGGGTAACTACCCTCCCATTTAAGGGAAACATCATGATAGGAAAGACCAAGGAGGAGACAAATCATCCGCAATACTGTAATTGTGGGCGGATTTCATGTGAGGGTTATTAGGGGTATGCCGAAGTGGAACTTTTGGAATATGTGGGATTTGTTCGGTATTCGAGCGTGGTATCTGTAAAGGGCCCCTTGAGGGGATACGAATGTCTTCCAATTGGGGGGTGGAAGGCCCATCATAACCTCTGGCTTGTGTCTGAAGGTTTACATCCAATGTATAGATATTTTGGAAGGAGTCATCCCTGGGTGGGCGAGGGTCTTTTTGTTGTGTAATTACCCCTTGATTCACAAAGGGTTGTTGTAACACGGTGGTTTGTGGTTGGGGAGGATTCACTGCCTCAAGAGGGTTCATAACCGTATTTTTTTTGGCTTCCACTAACTGTTGGCAGTAAGTGTAGTATCCCTTTTTAATAAATTTAGAAAAATTGGAAAAATTGCACTTTTTGGCCAATTCAACCCTTAAACTAGTAATGACTCAAATGCTTCCAAATTGCTCTGAATGCTTCTGAATTGGGTCTGAATGTGTTTGGAATGTATTAAGACATAAAAATGAGGCTGATGTATGCTTGGAAACTCTCAAAATACTTTTTCAACATTCATTTACAATCAGGGAAAGATAGGGAAATTTACTAGTCAAATCGAGGTTCAAAACCCCCAAGGGTAGGGGACAAAGATGGCTTTCCAAATGTTGTACGACCTTCCCAAATTTTAGAAAAGAGACATGGTAATTTTAAAGGAATTCAATGGTATCCCCAATGCATCATCAAACAGTTTCTATAGGCTTCTGCAACTCCCATAAATCATAGGTTTGTGGACATGTCTTCACATAGGGGGAAATGATAGGAAACTCCACCATTTGCCATGAAATTCAAGATTTATGTTCCAAAGGCTTATGCAATGTATATGAAACTTCTTCAAGACATTAATGACTCTCCATACATCATAAAAATCACATATATGAGCTGATACAAGTCGAAATAAAGCAACTTCAAGCTTTCATAACAAGATATGAGGAAAAATGTGGTCAATACCACAGAGAATGAGGGGATACCATCTATACCCGTGTACAAATTTATGTTTTCATAAGGAAGCCATCGAATGGTTCCCACAAATTGGGATTCGGCCGTAGAATAATCAAATTGTATCCAGAGAACAGGGGGGTACGAGAAAGTGAGAAGAGAGGCGCACAGACCAATGAATCGTATCAGTTGTATTCTTGAATTTGGAATGGAAAGAGGAATAATGCTCCCTAGCACGGGACACATTGTTTGGTATTTTGACATAGTTTCAATTGGTATTTCGACCTGAGGATCTTTTGAGCAGAAAATACATCGTATTACAAATAAATGGGGCCAAATAGCTCCCTCAAAGTGAACAACATCTCACCAAGTGCGCCCTTCCTCCAAGAGCCAAAATATGAAGAGAAAAGTGAGAAAGGTGTGGAAGCAAGTTGAGGATGAGAATGTCACGAGAAGCCCTGTAGGTTCAACCTACAAAAAATGGCTCCATTGTAGCTCCAAATGAAAGGTCTGAATGGCCTCTCCAATTTCCAATTAGGATGGGAATCTTTCACCCTCGAAATTGGTATTAAGGCAAGTAGAGTAAACACTCCACAAGCATGAACAAGTTATGCTCTCCAATATGAAAAATGAGAAATGATCAAAAGCCACTCTCCTTCTTGGTTCTTGTATTTTATTACCTTCCCAAGCCTTCCATGGTTCGAATTCCATCCATGAGCTTCATGCCAACTCGAATTGGAAAGAGATTCCAATGTGTGCCACTTGTCCATCAATTCGTAGCCTCCTCCTTCACTCAATTTGAATGGGTGTCTCTTTGGATTCCCTCACTCCCTTGTGCGCCTTCTTGGAGGATATTTTTATCCCTGACATGTCATATATGTCATATGTCATCATTCATGTCTAATTTGTGTCATAAGTGTCATAGCATCTTCATCATTGGTGTCATAGAATCTAGGGAATCTAGCCCAAGTGTCCCAATAACTCCAAGATGCCTCTTCCTCTTCCATGGGAGTTACTCTTCCTCTCAAATTCGACCCTCATTCAGTCATGCCAAGTATTATTCCCTTCCAACTCCCCCAAGAATGTTGGAATCCACCTAGGATTCGAATGGGTGAGAGTGGAATGCCATGTGGCATGGGGTATCTTGCTTGAGTGGGCCCCACACCTCCAATGTGCCCTCATGACCAAGTGTCACCTTATTTTCTTATCTTAAATATTTATTTATTCCCCATTTAATATATTTATTCAAGCTAATGTCCATTTGGGTTTTTATAGTCTCCTTATTCCAAATCTAATGTTTCCACCCCAACCTAGGAAAATAGTAGATTGGTGGGATTTTCTCTTCTTGAGATTTATTTGAATGGGGACATTACAGTAAGGGATAAGAGGACATTGATGCATGTACTGACCATAATCACTGCAAATGGAGCAACAATAATTGGTTCTCAGGGTTGTATTCTTCCCTTGTTTGGGGGGATTGTTTGTCCCTTCCTTTCGGTTACATGTATTCTAGTTTTGCTGGGTAGGGGGGTTTCCCCCTTGCCCCGGTTGTTGATTCGATTTTTTCTTACCTTTCTTCTTCCCATGATTATGTGGAATATGGGGGTTTACGGCATTCAATTGTTCAAATCGTTGATCTTGTTGTACATAAGAAGGTTGAACTAGGTTGACCCCCATGTGGGGGGCAAGTTGTTGACTAATTGGGCATGGGAAAGGATAATAAGGATTGTACCCCGGGGGTGGGATAAATGTGGTTTGCATTCCATAAGAGGTGGACGTAGGAATGGCTTGTTCCATTAGCAGTGTAGGAACCGTCGTTGCTTGGCTAACGTTTAGGTACGTAGGACTATACGGTCCATATTAGAATTGACCAACAGGTGAGGTTGGTACCGATGTAGGGGGTACTAACGTAGGTGGCATGGATGGGTAGTACATAACCATATTAAATGGCACTGGTGTGGTAGGAGGAACCTTTCCTATATGGGAAATGGACCCAATAATCCCATCCGTTGAAATTGATGAGCCCGAAGGTGTCGGGTCCAACGACCGATGCCGAGGGGCATCGGGGAGGATAGTGTAAAGGTAGTCGGATTGTTCATATATAAGATTGAAATGCTGCGCTTTCATAATAGCCTCATCCTCGCTTTGAGGCATGGAGGGTGGCGACATCTTTAGCTATGGAGGGTTGGAGAGATTTGATAAACCAATCCAACAAAAAGGGTGGTTGTATATTAAACTTGCACAATGTGCAATGCCTGCACCACTCATGGATGTGATCTGTGATGTGGGAAGTTGTCTTTTGTCGAAACTTTGTGAGGATTTCGAGGCCAAGGTCGTGTTGAATCAGGAGCTGGAAGTAAGAAACAGAGTGTCTAATGTTGCGAATGTGGTGTGGGTTGCGCTTGATAGATTGACATACCATTTGGATGGTGGGCCTATGAGAGTATGCCAGAAGAGGCAAAGCATTATAGGATCATTCACTACACTATTAGATGAACACCATAAGTGAAAATACATGACATGGTTCATGGGATCGTCCCCCTGCTTTCCTTTGAATTTAGGGATATCAGAGGGAAGTTTATCTGGCATAGTCGGCCATGTGGGATCATGAGCTATGGGATCATTGATCAGTTTGGCCAAATCAGGTATATTTAAACTAGCCATGAATGGTAAGGTAGGGACCACTGGTCTTTCCATTGTGTGTGGTATGTGATTTCCACAAGGGGGAGACCCAGGTGGTGTTGTAAAAAATGGTTGACCTCCTACGAGAGAGGATGGGTCAAAGGGAATCGAGGTGTCTCCAAGGGGATAATCTAGCAGGGTACCTCCTTCGATTGGGGAAGAAGTGGTGTAATTAATAGTTTCTCCGAGAGGAGAAAACACACCTAGCAAGGTTTTGCCTTGAACAAATGATCCTATCAATGTAGCCCGGGAACGTCCCCGGCTAGGGTACCTTCTATGTGAACCACAGGAAGAGGTGTAAAAACACCCCTCGAGAGAGGGGATAGGCCTTGCAGTCTACGAGACTATCTCATGATGTTGTTTTGTTCCTCAATGGTGAAGGCTTTGTGTCAAATGAGAGTGATAGTGGAATATAAACACAATTGAACAAATTCAAAAATATTCCAACCACAACAGATGCAAAATGGTGCGATAAGTGAGTGATATGTGCAATGTCGGTTTTAGTGCACGAGTTCCCACATGTAGGTTCTTTTTATTACGATTTTAGTGAACTTGTAGTTTAAAAAGAAAATAAATGTAAATTACCTAGAAGACCTAAAATCCTTCCTCTAAAATGTATCTAGGCCTCCCAAAAGCACAATTGATGGTGATAATGGTATCCACCCACCAATCGACTAGTGGAGGTAACAAAGATCTAGTTCTATCGACAATCTACAATGGGGCCAATGTTCCAATCAAGAAGACACGGCAACACATCCCAAAGGAAATAACTAACTTCAGGAGTCAATTGCACTCACAATTTCTCCTTGGTGATATCCTAAGTTGGGCCACTAAGATACCTTGCGTAAAGTGTGGATTAGTGGTTTGGCCTGCACGGTATAGTGTCATATCCCTATAACAAGTTGAGTGGATTGTAGGAGAGAGTAGGGCAGCTATACCTCGGCTTTCGCTTCCTTTCTCATGACGCACTTCTAATCTGGGTTTTCTTTTAACACTTACTTATAGCAGGATTTTGTAAGTACCCTACGAGACAAGAATGTTATGTGTCAAAATATTGCTAATGAAACTAGAATGGTGGGCATCAATGGATGCCTAGCCCAATCAATCCTACCTAACTAAAATATTGTTTTGTGACCTCCTGTGGAGGATTTTATTTGGTTTAGACAATTACAATGTTGATTTTAAGGGGTTTGGTTGTTCACTTATGGAGTGTAAGAGAGGTATTTCACAATCCCTACCTTTCTGATTCACCAAGCTCACATGAAGTGCGAGTTGAAGAGCATACTTGGATCAGAAGAGTCTTTAGGTCTCTTAGTGTGTGATATTGGTGCAAATACATGTGATGAAAGCAAATTGATATCGGGAAATTAACTAAAAGAGTGTATCAAGTAATACGTACTTTTAACTCTAAAAGAAGCTAATGATGCTTTGAAAATCAAAGATGTTAACTAAGTGTGCAATGGAGGTATTTCACACTTCTCACCCTTTTCTGATTCACCAAGCTCACATGCAGTGCAAGTGAAGAGCATACTTCGGGACACAAGAGTCTTTAGGTCCTTGCTTGTGTGCAAAAGGTGTGTTCTACACTAGCAATGATACTAAAAACATGTCAATTGGTGCATAAACAAGAAATGGTCTTGAATACTAGTGACAACAATGGGGCCCGTTGAAAGCCTCAAAGTTGTTTACCTAGGTAAGTTTCAAGAGACATGAGCTCTTTACTTCCTAATCTTGGTCTAGGTGAACTAATTACTAAAAAATTAGGTAATTATGTGAATTAGCCTTAATTTAAGTTCACTAGTAAGCAGTAATTGGACTGCCAAACTAAGTTATGCAGATAAAAGGAAAATAAATAAGAGCAGCACAGATAAACCACACTCTGTCGTGCAAACCGTGCAGGTTAATTAAAAACATGTATGTTGAGCAGCATGGGTAGTACACTAACCTTCCACGTGGATGACCTTGGCAGGGTAGCACGGGTCTAACATTGTTAACATGCGTTGTGCGCATGACTGTGTGAGTCGTTTCTGCACTGTCAATGTGGCAAAGATGTTGGGATCTGTGCTACTATGTGAAAATAAATTGGGGTCGTGACATGGCCAAATTCTGGAAGCAAGAGTCAGAATACCTGATCTCTTGCAAGTGATAAACACCCAGAATTAGTTATTTAGCATAAAACAACCTAATTTAATGAGAAATGAACAAAAATAAGTATGGTCGCCATTAGAAATGTTGTGGAAAAAATTGCACAAGTGCACTCTTCCACTTGGTGAGGGAATAAGCCTTGTAGGTTGCACAAAGGCCTCAGACCTTGGAGCTCATTTTGTTGGTTTGGTTGGTATTCCTCCAAGTGATGCTACAAGAGATTGTTAGTGTAATTCACATTCAAAGAAAGAAATATGGATAAAAACAAAATGAAAGGGATGGGGGGAGAATGAAAACTCCAATAATAACCAAAGATATGCTAAACCACTCTTGTATTTCCCAATGGTATAGTTGTACAACACTTAGGAGGTGTGGGATTCAAGGGAATCCAACAATCTCCCATAGGGAGACCTTTCTTGTCCAAACTAAATGCTAAGTAAATGGTGGAACAATGGAGAGAAACACTTTCCCCTTGAAGGAAGGTGGCAAGGGAGCTTGGGAATGCTCACAATGGTAGGAAATAGTGGGCTATGAGGAATCTACAACTCAAATCCAACAGCATAAAATTACTCTAATTTCTCCCTACAAAATGCATGCCAATGGCTTCCTTTTATAGGCCAAGAGGTGGCCAACAAAAAACTAGATCCAAATGTGAACTCTCTTCTCCCATGAACTAGTTCCAAGGTACACAAGGGAGGTTGATTAATGCCACCGAGTGTGTGAGGATCCGAATTCGGATCCTTGGAGAGGATTGAGCCTTTAATGCACCATTGGGAGTTAGTGGTCTTGCGGTTTTGACAGTAGTGCAGATATCGAAGGAAAATTCGCACGAATGTGGTGCATGCATTGTTCATTTAACCTACGCTATAGTGTGGGTCATCAATGTATTACCCATGCTACCCTTTCTTTTGACTAATTTTTGGCACTTATGGGCTCATGCCGTGTTTTTGATTTGTTGAGGATGCCTGTGGTGAGATTCATTCTTTATGTTGATGACGCCTTACTGGATGAATCGTCGAAATGTTGCATGTGTGAGATTTTTAGGCGTTAACAGTGATAACAACACAATGTTCTTCCATAGACAAGCCAAAGGGAGGAATGATATTAACACTATCTGGAATATTTAGAATCAGGAAGGGGAGGAATTCTTGGACTTTAAGTCCATAGCCAAAGCAACAAACGACCATTATCAAAAACTATATGCAGAGCCTCCCAAAGAAAACATACTTGATATGTGCTAGCTTCAGCTTCATTTTTCAACTGTTGGGTCGATGACAATAATTATGGATCTCTTACAAGCCTAGTTACAAAAGCATAAGTTCAAAATGTTTTGTTCTCATTTCAGCGTGGCAAAACTCCTAGACTAGATGGATGGAAAACAATATTTTTAATTGGTTTTTGGGATCTTATGGCTAATGACCTAATCGCAGTGGTTGAAGAGTCTCATGTTGCAAGGAAAATTCACTTGCCCTTTAACTCAACCTTTATAGCCAATATTCCTAAACATGATTCTCCTTCAGGATTCGACCATTATAGGCCTATTTTCCTCTATAACTGTATCTATAAAATTATCTCCAAAGTTATAGCTTGTCATCTCAATCATTTCCTTTTAGGGCACACTTCTCCTCAACAACTTCGATTTTCGGATGGAAGGAATATCCATGATGCCATAGGTCTTTCCAGGGAAGCTCTCCATTCGATACATTCAAAATCTCAGTTGACCTTCATGTTAAAGGTGGAGTTATCAAAGGATTTTGATAAGGTAAACTGGCTCTTGCTTCATCTTATCCTTTCTCAGGTTTGTTTCCCTCATCAATTCATAAATTGGATCGAAGCCTGTTACTCCAGTGTCTCCTATGCAATGCTTATAAATCGGTCTCCGACTTCCTTCTTCAATCCTACTTGGGGTCTCCGTCAAGGTTTTCCTCTCTCACTGCTCCTTTTTCTATTGGTCGTTGAAGCTCTCAGTAGACATATCGATCATGAACATTCACTCGCACTATAAGGAAAAGGACCTGTAGCGGAGTTTATGCGGATTCTCCGCTCAAAAGAGTCCAAATATCCGTTTATAGTGGAGGTCACCAACGGAGGAGAGCGAACAAAGGTTTTAGTAAAGGTTTTTTTTCTGATGTGATTATTTTAATACGAACACATTGTTGTGTTTCCAATCCCAACACACTGGGAAGCCATATACCATGTTGCATTACATCCAAAAAAACCATCAAATGCAAAAAATAAAAAATATATAAATCAGTGTGTTACGTAAACATAAACACACCTGTGTGTTTCCTTAAACATAACGCCATGTACTATATTTTATTAAAAATAAAAAAATTATTAATTTATTAAAATATTCACAAGATTTTGTTTACAAGCCTATATGTGGTGCGTTTTCGAATACCGAACGACCAGGTGCATTTATTAGACACAAAAGCATCGTCGTATATTTTATTAAAAAATAAAAACGTTTATTTTATTTAAAAACATAGTTAAATTTATTTAAAACCATACACTCAGTGTGTTACCTATCACAACATGCCTCGATGCGTGTAAAAGTACTTAATGCACTAGTGAATGCTCGATTGAAAATAACATATTTTATTAGTTTATTAAAAAATTGTTAAATTTTACTTAAAACCCTACACCGATGCGTTATCTAACAATACACGCCCTAGTACATTTCCATTAACCAAATGCACCAGTATTTATTTCTTAAATAAAAAAGTACTTAAAAACACCTAATGGTGATGCAGTTATGTTATAAACCGCCCTGTGCGAACATTATTATCGAGTGCACCGGAACAAGGTCTTATAAAAAAAATACCACATTGTCAAACTCATTTTTACCCATGTACAGTGCGTCTTAACCATCTTCAACGGTGTCGTACATCACCCACTAAACGCCCTGCCACTCGTGCTCATTCCTCATTGGTTGCGGACACATTGTTGATTCACATTGGTCATTAACTCGAGTTTGAATTTTTCCCAACGGTGGGAAAAAATTCAAATTCTCCATACATAGCCACAATGCCTCCCCGATGTGTGGTTCAACAGTAAATTAATTGTTATTTCATCATTTAAATTTGTAGTAGATTGAATTTTGAAATTGAGCTTTTATTTCTTATTTTTCCAAAAAAAAATTAAAAATTTCGTGTGGTGTGTTCAAACCGTTCAGGTCATACTGAATGCAGTCTACCTTGTAAAAAATTTATAGGGAGCACTACCCGCGGGGAAAGCTGAACGGATTTAAAGCACCGCTTAAACGGTGCACTCTACTTTTGTAGTGCATCGAAGAAACATTAATTTCATTTTAATAATAATGAACTTATTAGCGGTGTGTTCATATCAATGGAACGCATCGTCCTACTGGTGTCCCCATGTGTATAGACCGCACATGTGTATATTAGAAAAAACAAATTAAAATAAAATAAATGGTGCTTTTAATTCAAGACGACGCACCGTGACCGGTGTGTTAACGTCAACGTAACGCATCGCTCTAGACAATTAAGCATTTACATACCCTAGTGCACCTCAATGCATCGGTTGTCTGTTGTCCCTATCAACCTTAAAAGGACATAAATAACAGTGATTCTAGTTATAGCTCACCAGATACGTTGCGTTCAAAAAGAAATTTTTTGAAATGAACCAGTGCGTTTTTAATTGGACACACCGGCCTGACAAGATTTGTTTTTTAAAAACTATAAAAATATCTTAACGATGGGCTACATTTCAATATCCGTGCCGATTTATCTGGTGCCTTAAGTCTAACGGGCGCATAATTTAAATTTAAAACCTTCATACAAACATCGACGCTACGCCCATTAAACATAATCGCACAGCAACTTGTCTGCCCTGTTTATGGGGCGGTGACCTATCCACAATGCACAGGTACTACGATTTTAAACGTTAGCTAATTGCAAACGACGCACTGCGTTATAGTATTTGCACTGAGTCACCTGGTGTATTTATCTGTAAATGGAGAACTAGTATTGCATGAAATTAAAAAACACTAAACACATTGATGGTGCAGTTAATAAATAGTGACACGCCATTTACGATGTGTTCATGTTTAAGGGACGCACCATGATGAACCTTTTAAAATGTTAAAATTTCCAATGGCCCCCTATTTATTGGAGTGCCTGTAGGTAAAAAAACATCGTTTGGCAGTGCATTTTGTATATAATCGCATCGTGGGTGGTGCAGTTGGTGTATAAAAGAACTGTTGGTGGTGCACCTATGTTATTTAGGCGCACCACACCTAAAAAATTATTGTTTTGAGAGAAAAGTGTATCATTGATCTGTTATTAAATAGGATTTTAATTGAATGAAATATTACATGTTTTTATATATCTATTTATGACAATGATTCATGTTATATGTAAAATACAGACATGAGCGGCGACAAGCTACTCGGTAGGAGCGTGCACAAGCGGATCAGTTCAACATGGTCATATAATGGGTGGATAGGGAGAGGGAGAGGGATTTGTACCCTCTCCCCATTACTTCTCAAACTATAGAGCTCTTGAGGGTTGTCAGCTTCCTAAAGTTCTATCAGGAGGCTACAACGCTGGCACACTCCACCAGTGATGGGAAACACATTAGTTTCCCTCTATTGTATTATGTTGACTCTTTAGTGCATAGACCTAGATGCATTAGGTGGTATGCCCTTTGTTTGCGGCAGTTTTATTATGCTTTGGGTAGATGTTGTGCAGTGATTGATGGGAGGTCCAACTTCCCTTTCTATTTAGATATTTTTTTCCTATTTTCTAGGAGGTTTTCGACCACCAGGCCATCATTTTAGTGCCTCCCTTATAGGTCGATGATAGAGGTGTGTACGCAGATGTGGGGGCATATGATGCCCAAGAGGGGGCAGCCTGACTTCCCGGCTAGGATCATGTCAAATGTTCTCGAGATGCTAGGCAGTGAGGAGGACCATGCACTAGACATTGTGCCATATCCATATGTGGGCTTGGGCTAGAGAGGGTGCACCGATATCTTCTTCACACTGGAGGATCCACCGAATGAGAGAGGTAATATTATTGTTATGTTGAAATTATTCTAGTTCCATTTTATTATCTTTATACTTAATGAAAATGAAATATCTTCTAAATATTAAATTGTTTAATGAAATTGTCTAATTATTATTGTGTACTATGTTTTTTGCATACATTGGCACATTCGATGATGAAGTTGAGTTGCCTCCTCCCATTCATGAGGATGAGGATATGGAGGAGCCCGATCAGGACGGGCCACAGTTCGTTGGTAGACATCCTGGCCATTGTCCACGCAGGCCGCGAGATAGGTATCACCGGGATGTGGCAGAAAGGTTGGTGACATTGTTGGTAGGTGAGAGGGTTCATCCTGTACGGGTGCATGACATTGTTCGACAACCTCACCTTGTAGAGATATGGAGGATTCTTCCTTGTGATATGAGGTTTTTGATGCAATATATTGTCAGTGCATGCATTAAGTTAGCTGCTAGAAGGGATGACCATTAGCCTCCTCCTCCACCTCCACCCCCTCCTCCATCATCTTTGACATCTACTACTCCACATCCTCCTCCATCATCTTCGACATATACTACTCCACCTCCTCCTCCATAAGCTTCATCGACATCGCATCCACGTCCTCCTCCTCCACCTCCACCTCCATCAGCTCCTTCATAATCTCCTCTACTCCTACTTGATCGACCTGTCGATCCTACTTCATCGTCTCCTCTACTCTTGTTCAACCAACTGACCTGTCATGAAAATGATGATGATGGTATGTTTATGTTTATGTTTATGCTTAAGTTTATGATTGTATGATCATGATGTTTATGTTTATGTTTATGTTTGTCAGGTGTTGAAAATGATGATGATCATATGCTTATGTAAAAGAACTTTGTACTATTCAAAATGTGGGTCTTTAAATCACTAACATTTTAGTCGAAAATAACATCACAGTTTGCATTGTGAATTATGTTACAAAAGAATTTGTTGCATGACTTAACAAGTTTTGAAAGCATTAAAAAGTTTTCAAAATTTTAGCATCCTTTTCGACCATTTTTCATATTAAATAATTCTTGATTTGGGAATAACTTACATATAGTTAACACTCATAAACATAAAATATAAACTATCACTACAACACAAGTCAATATTTCAGACCTTTGTAAAGAAATTTATTGGGTTTTTAATTTTGATCAAAATTTTAGCATCCTTTTATGTTTTTGAATGGAACAACACTTCCGCTCGTTGACGGTCGTTGTTGAAGACGGTCGGTTCCTGTGAGGCAGCTCTGGCCTCCGGCAGCCTGGTCCATCAACATCACGGATCTGCAGTATCTTCTCTTGCGCAGTAGGTTAGATCTGGTTCGATGCGCGGCGGCCAACGCTAGGGCAGAAGTTGGTCGGTGCCCGTGATGGCAGCCTGGTGCTTGGAGAATGGCGGCCAGCTTTCTCTCAATTGCCTCCATCCAGGGCCCCTCGATCCCAATCTTGCTCGGCAAGGCAGCCTGTGGCCAGTCGGCTTTGATTGTTAAGGAAATTCCAGCGCCCTCCATTGCAGTGGTTGAGGAATCTTTGATTGAAGCAAGGAATTTCACAGAGTCAGCTTTGGTTTGTCGCTTCAATGGGTTTTGGCCTCGCCTGGTTGATCTCCATAAGTGGATCTTTGAGGTATGGAAACCCCTTGTTCATGAGGAAATTTATATTTATCCCTTTGCTCGGGGTTTTTTTGTTGTGGATTTTGATTCTCCAGAGGAAAAATAGATCATTCTTGACTCTGGTCCATGGTTTTGGGGAAGTTCGAGGCTCTTTATGAAACCCTGGAGCCCTCTTTTTGACCCAACTACTGACCAGATCTCATCTGCTCCAGTTTGGGTTCGGCTTCCAAATTTTCCCTTGCATCTCTGGAACTCGGCCTCGCTTGAAGCTATTAGCAATGCGTTGGGCTCCTTCTACTATCGAAGCCCATAAACAAAGGATTACATCAAAACTACCTTTGCTCGCATTTGTGTGGAAATGGACTTCAACAATGGTTTTCCTACTGAGATCCATTTGACCAGCAAGGATTATGTGTGGATGCAAAAACTAGATTATGAAAATGTGATGTTCAGATGCAGATCTTGCCTTGCAACCGGACATCTTGTAATAGATTGCCCAAAACCCTCTCAGATCCCCAAATCCAAAAAACTTCATCGCAAATCCACTTGGTGGGATGGAGCAAACTCCAAGCATTATACAGTAAGCAGAAATGAAGATATACCTGAAGAAGTTCCATCACAAGCTAAGGAATCTCCTCGGGATAAATTAGAGGACACTCTAGAAGAACAAAGGATCCCCGCCAACGACAAAGATCCACAGGTAGCTCCACGAGATAGTGTTATCCAAGCCCCACAGGATGCACCCGAAGATGCAGTGCCCATTCTCGAAGTCATTGTCGAGTCATCAGATTGGACCAAAGTCGAAAAAAAGAAAAAAGGAGCTTCACCCTCTTTGAAGCCAAAAGAAATTTTAACTTCTCCAAAAAAACAAGAAGTCAACAAACTTCATATCGTTAATCTCTGGAATGTTTCGAGATGTATGTAAGAAGTAGGACAGCATAAATTTTGGTCTTGCTAGTAGTAAATGTAGCCCAGTTCCTTCTTGGGCAGTTTGTTAGAAGATTCAGTCTCCATAGAATAGGAAAGTATCAGGATAAGTTAAGACTGTTTGTAGATGAACAAGGAGTCATGGATGTAGTCCTCTCTTGGGATCAATCTGTCTTTAGAACTATATAATCTTTATTCCTCTTTTTTATATAAAAGCTCTTAACTGTTTTTGTTAAATAATAATAATAATAATAATAATAATAATAGCATCATTTTGACCATTTTTCATATTAAATAATTCCAACCTGAATTTTGTAGACAATTTGAAGTATGGTTTCATATATAGGTTGATATATTGGATGGACAATGAATTTGAAAGTATGGTTGGTTGTTAGGTCATCAGAAATGTGAAAATATGGATTGGAGTAATGGTAATTGAAAATGTGGAAAAATGAATTAATTTCATATAGCTTAAAAAATTTATTTTTATATAATGTAATTCAATTAAAATTATCATTGAATTAAATATTTTATGAATTTTGTATTGATAATGGATGAAGTTGTGGCAACTCTATGATTTATGAATGTTGTATAATATGTCATAGTATCATGTTTATAATTGTTGTATAGTTTGCAGTCATAGTATTATGTTTATGTAATAATATATATATTTTATTAGGTTTTCATATAATTTGTATGGATATTATAAATTATTGTAAATAATTTCTTAATAATGTAGTAAAATTTGTCGTAATATTCATTGTTATACTTATATATATAATAATATTATTAATTTGTTGTAACTTTATGTTGAGCATTACGAAATAATATATAATGATTTTTAATAAGGAAATTAAGTCTTCGTCATATAATGTTGTATATAATTTAATTATTCAAATGATAAACATAAATGAATCATTTTTTTTAAGTGTAACCAAACATCATAACAAAAAGTCAAGTATTGCCATGTAATATTATTATAATATATAAATATGAACATCACAAAAAAATGTAATTATCAACATCAATATGACCTATCAATGTATCATTCAAGGCAAAGATGGAATAAGTTTTGATGGGGAAAAGATCTTGGTGGTGGCCCTTAGTTTGGAAGTTAGAAAATCCTTTGAAAGCTATGATATTTCTTTGGTTAGCTTTAGCTAACAAATTTTAACTTGGTTTCCAAAAGATAAATTTGCAGAGAACTTGAAGATGTATATTATGCAAACTAATGAAGAATATGTGGAATGCTTGTTTGTTTTATGTCCTTTTCCTAGACTTGTTTTGTTTGATATGTTGTACTAGATTAAAAGTGGGAAAAATAAATGGGAGCAGAGGACTCTGTCAAAACGTTTTCATTATTGGGTAATAGATAAATTAGTACAAGTTTTCATAAATTTACCCTGATTTTTTATTTGGGGTATCTGGTTATCTAGAAACAAAATGATATTCCAAGGTTTAGAGCTGAGCCCATCCCAAGTTGCCCATAAAATTAGGAGTCATGTAATAGAAATTGATATTCCACAAAAGGGAATCCAAATATATTTTTAAGCAACTTGAAATTGACTTTGAACATGTTTGGGATTCTTTGATGGAGCTTGCCAAGAGGCCTCGGGATTATGTGGGGCCAGTGTTGTTCTATTTTTGGTCCAACGTTACTATTTTAAGTTAAAGTTAGCAGTAGGGCTAGGCACACAAAATTGAGCAGAACTTGTTGCTATGTGGCTCCTTTTGAAGATAACAACAATAGATAAGGGTGTAAAAAACTTGCAAGTATTTGGAAACTCAAAACGATGGTGGATTGGGCTAACAAGAAGTGCATGATTAACAATTTGTTGCTTGAACCTCTCATTAATCAATTCCTGGAGGTAAAGGAGGGACACGAGGATATTTCTTTTGCTCATGTCTTTAGAGAGTTTAATACTATAGTAGATCAATTGTCAAAATAAGCTTTGTTGTTGTAGAAAGCGTCCCTTTTTGAACAAGAGTCCAAGGGAGGGGCATAAGTTTCAACTGTTGAAAGTTTTCTATTCTAATGCAAGGTTTTAATCCCCTAGTTTTCTATTGGAGTAGTCTATTTATTCTACGTTTTCAACTTTACAGTGGTTTTTGGTCGGAATCCGGTAATTTTTTTTGGTGAAATCCAAATTTCTACATGTTTAAATTGTATTTTTGAATCGATAAATAGATTCAACATCCTCAAATACCCCATGACACCCAAATTATGCAATTTCATAGCTGATATATGTGATTCTAATATTTTTTAAAGATTTCCATTCGAAATACGCACAAAATTAGACAGAAAATATGCTCGGAAAAAAGTTGAAAATGTAGAATATTTAGACTACATCATTTTCTATTTATGTGTTAATTTGTTGTTATTGTAGTTTTTTATTGTAGCCTTTGGGCTGAAATCTCGAAGAAAATGTACCTTTTATAAAGCTTGACTTCAAGAAGCGACTATATATAAGTAGTCTTAGTATAAAAATAAAGCTAGTTTTAAGAGAGTTTCTCAATATTGTTATTTTTTAGCCTAAAAAGGTAGCATGACGTATATTCCGATTTCACTTTTGAAATAGTGTATATATATATGGAAAATTTTGTAGAGAAACTTTTAAGTATTTCTCTCCATTTCATAGATGGTATCTATGTAAATTCGTTGGGACTAATTATGATGTCCACTTCATCAAAAACATTGAGTAAGACCCAACAAAGATAACTAATTTAAAGATTGACTTTATAATATTTTTCATAAATGAAAAACATTTAATCGCTCAAACCAATCGACCAAATTATAATCTATATATCATCTTAAAAAAATTAATAACATTAAAAAAACAAATCTATATATATATATATATATATTTTTTTTTTTTAATAGAAACGTATAAGCGGCTTTTTATATAAAAAAAGGAACAAATTTACAAAATAGTTGCAATTGGACTGCTCTCTGAAAAGTAGAAGAACCAGGTCTACATGAAATCTATGTATATTATGTTGATGAAGCATATGAAATGATTTATTAGAACTTAATTGATAGCATTTTAATAGAGAAAAAATATTTGAGATGAAAGAACCTAATTGTGTTTTTTTAAATGTATGGTCGTTATACCTTCAAATAGTGGTAAATAACAAACTTCATGGCATCACGTTACTCACTTACAATAGCTTTTGTACAACTCACTCATTGATTATACAAATATTTATCTGAGAGCCGTGGGTTGGGTTGGGTTAGTGGAAATGGATATTGTTATTGTTATTGGTTTTTATTTAGGTTTGAAATTTTAAAAAATGTCATTGCCTTTCTTAATGTAACATTTATGTAAAGTAGAAGAGTTTGGCCATTAAATCAGACCAAGCTTGCAAGCTTGCTTTTGTATAAGTCAAACGACATCTACTTTTTAATACACAATGAATATGTAGTAAAAAAAATATTATCTTTTAAAGGAAAAACAATAATATTGTTTTAAATTATTTTTAAGATATTGTCACCAAGTACATCTGAGTAGACATGTAGAATCTTCAGACATTATGAAAGTTCCCCTATTGCTTTTAAAAGCAAGTTCCAGTTATTCAAACATATTCAAAAGGATGACAAAGTATTTACTTTATATTTACCATTCAACAATGCTCATCTTGCTAAAATCCTAATTATAAACATGGTTTTTGAAAAATGGATTGTAACACGATTCTTTTCTTTGGAATAACGAAGGATGGTACAAGGTTGAAATTTGAGGTCTTATATGATGTTTTAATTTTAATATTGCTTTTCATTTGATCTTTAAATCTTAATTTTACTCATCATAATAATAGTTGATTTTTTTTAAATAATATTTATAATAGCTATATGAAAAATTGAATTCTCATATCTTACCTTATATAATACAAAAATATAATAAACATAATGATTAAACCAAGAGCCCGTAGGGGTGTAGCTCAACCGTCGATTCGCTTGATGTGAAGGAAATGTTGTAAATGGAGGTCACGAGTTCAAATCACCTCGGTTTACACGTGCCCCATGCTTGCGGGTTGTGTTGGTACACCTAGGGGTATAGTGGTAGCGGACGGGATTAGATCCCTAGACCCTGTGTCACACGAGAACCAGCCCCATCCCAATTGTCGATTCCCCTAGTTAAAAATAAATAAATAAAATAATGATTAAACCAAGCACACACATAATGACAAAAAAGGTTTATATATATATGCTTGGGATATAGATATTAATGACGTGTAAAAATAAAAATGTACTTCAAAATGACAGGTGAAATTAAAATTCACACTTCATTATTGACTATTAATATTATGAAGTGGTAGTATTTTGATGTGTAAAATGGAAAATGACAGCTATTTAACCGTCAAATTTCAACCATGGATGGTAGGAAGAAATATCTATAAAAAAATTATGCGTCTTGCACAAAAATTCTTATGATAGTTTTTTCTTAAACTTTGGTTTGAATTTGTTGCCCTAAAGATGAGCAGGGTATATGCTCGAAACATCGGTTTCAAATCCATTACGCAGTAAATTCCAAAAGCATCATGGACTACTTAATCTTTTTTAGTTTTAAATCTTCATCTTATGCTAAAGGTTCCATGTTCTCAATGAAGACATGTGATGGTAGTTGTACATGTCATTCATCGGAATTTTCATTTCATTCATACTTTTTCTCCCATTTTTTTTAAATTTTATTAGTATTTTCTCTTTCGGTTTTTATACTTTCGAGAAGAATAATGAACTTCTCTTCAAGACTATCCTATGGCAGGGCATTTACTTGTCTTTCTCTTTTTTCCATGAAATACTTTTTTGGGGGAACTCACTAGGTACATCCCCTCATTTAAATGATGATACTTAAGGTAAATCAAATTCCACAAAAGTTCGAGGCTTTGTCAACATAGGACTCAAGGTCATTACAACAATATATTGATTAAGAGTTCAATATGCCACTTGTGAGAATCGAGCATTGAGGGGAGGATATCATTCCTCTCAACCACGTGTGTTAGACCCAATTGAAATTTTATCATCCCTTTGTGGAAGAGAATCTCCTAATTTATAGAGAAGTTTATGTCGATTGCGTGTTTGGTCCATCAGATAAGCAATAAGCACATTATGAAGTCAACATTTAACTTGGTAGCATGTGCATCCAATCATCAAATGCATAGTCAACTTAAGTTCATGGGACAAGATGAGATTTTCTCATTTAACACTCCATTGCATCTATATAGCTTAGTCTCCACTTCACACGAGCTTGCTCCGTGTTACCTTAGTCATAAAATTGTGGAATCATTTTCAATTTAGAATGAATTTCTTAGTCATAAAATTGTGGAATGGAATCATTTTCAATTTAGAATGAATTTTTTGGTTGCTCCAATACTTATAATGGTCAAAAATATAGTACATGGTCAAATTCTCTAGGTTTTAATAGCTTTATTATTCTTTAGGTTTTTAATAGCTTCATTATTCTCATTGCTTAGTGTGAGTTAATGAAAAAGATAAAAGCACAAAGATGGAAAATTGTGTTCCTCTATATATGAAGGTGATATTGCTTTTACTTTACATCTAAGAAGTGTTAAGTTGTTGACAAAGATGTATCAATAATCCGTGCAAGGATTATATTGATATATTTTTCAAGTTAGATGAATTAATCATGGTTGGCATTGAAATGATGATTTTTTTGTTTTTAAATAAGAAAGGAGCCTTGCTATTAAACTTTGGAAAATATAGTTACAAAAAGTATATTGTCAGTCAGTGCCTTGCCTACACGAGAGGAGATAAAAAAATAGATATGATTTTTTTGAGATTTCTGACTAGGAACAAAAATACTAGAGATGCTAACCTTGATTCCCTGCCTACATATGTGCTTGACAAAATTTATAGTATTACAGGAACAGTTATTATCCTGGGATCCAAAAAAATTACAGAGGTTTTTGTAACTATCGATCATAATAGCTAAAAGAGTAGAGCATGAGCACATAAAGACTAAGAGCGACCTGCATGTTCCTTGGTTGGAGCTGTATCATCCCCGATAATGATAGGGTAGTCTCTAGTGAAGAGGATAACAATTTTTTCTCTCAACTTCCCAAGCTAAACCAATTGACTAAGATACATAATGTTCATTAAAGTTAGACATTAGAATCAAATACCTTGACTAATTTCTTTTTCTTTTTAATTTATTTACCAAATATTTTCTTCCACCGTGATTTAATTGCGCCGAAGAGGCGCATTCTACAGCCCAACAGGGGGAGATGTGTAACTCCTTCCGTGCTCATCCTATAGTTGACAAGTGTCCTTTATAAAAAAATAAAAAAAAAAATATTATAAAAAATAACATGTCGGCTCATATTATATTAAAAATATTTAGAACTGTGTATATATAAAACTACACAAATTAGATAAACTAAAACCATAAACATTGCATTACCCATTTTCTCAACATTTCCTGTTTAAGAAATATAATCCCTCTCAGCGCTTGGTAAATCCCCTTTAAGATGGATCTATACTGGTTAATAACATATTTTAATTAATTTTAATCATAATTATAGTATTATTAACTAATCTACCACCTACTTTGATATTTTATTTATATGTTCAAAATTACTACATTAAAAATTACTTAAAATATACTCCATCCAAAATAATTTATTAATCATTTTTAAGATGTTGGTTTTTCAACTTAACTAACTTATCATTACTTTTTGGGTCAGATAATCAACTTGAATCCCAAATTTAAAGATTTAGCGGCTTTTATTTAATATTTAAGCATATTTTTTTGAGGTTTTTAGGAAATTATAATAATGTTAATTCTTTGATATGTGTAAATATGTGGTCTAAAAATTTGACTATTTCAGTTGGAATAGATGGATTTTTCATGCACGATTTTGAAAAAATATGGCCGTAATTTTTCAAAATCTAGGTTACAGCTGTCAAATTCTAAAATTTTGGGTGCTCCATAGGTTTTTGAGGGTGTTTAATCCATTTCTACCATCAAAATATCAATAAAACGCAACTAAATTTCGATTTTACAACAACAACAAAAAACCATCGAATTCTAACAAAAAATGACCATCCAATCCAAATCATCAAATTTTAGACATCTCCTATTTGTAAATATTCTATAAAGATAATTAGTTTTATGAAATAAAAATTCTATTAAAATATTTTCCATTTATAACAATAATGCTTTGAAATAAAAATGATGTTAAAATATTAAACCTTTTTAAAATATTTACTCATCATTCAGAAATAAAATAACTTTAAAAAATATCCAAATTATTTGTAATTATTATATTGAAATTAAATTTTATCCAACTTTAACCCAACCCCACTATTAATGTCCCCTAATTTATTTTTCTTTTAACATTATGATATGATTCATATTCTTAAAGAAGAACAAAATAACCTCATTTCGAGATGTCACATTCTCACAGGATGCTTGTTATATTCATAGTAATCCAAAAACACTTTTAAGCTTAACATTTCATTCTTTCATAAAGCATTTACTAATTGGGTCTCCCTACACTTTACAAGTATAGACAAGTTTGATGCATGTAAGATACAAAAGCTACCAACCGACTTATTCTCCGTAAGCCTATTAAACATATATGCCAAAGATCATGTGAAAGGTGTTAGGCAAAGATCATGAGAAAGGTGTTGCCTGACATCTAAATTGCTTTGATATAGACTTTAATTTTGTGTTTTGTCTTTTAGTTATTTTTCTTTTGTTTAAGAGAGATTAATAGTAAGATTTTTTTTTATTTTTTTTAATAATAGTATAAAATTTGGATAAGAAGGATAATATTTTTATATTTTTTTGGTTAAACGTTAAATTATGTTGAGTAGATTTACTCTAGGTATCATCTTTGAAATGAAGGAAAAAGTCGAAAAATCTACAATATTCCAAGGATAAAAAATATCAAAAAAAAGTCATAAATTTTATAAATTAAAACAAATTATAATTAAAAAAACTAAATTAAAATTTATAATTTAATATTTCTTTTGAAGAACAATTATATAGAATATTATTTTTCTTTTTTGTTAAATTCAAATGGAAGATAACTCAATTTCAAATCACAATAGTAATTGATAAATTCAAAAGAGTTCATAATATTTGTTTTCTTTTATCAAGTTGTATGGAATTACTTTAGAAAATGAGATTATTTTATGATTAGAAAGTCGTGAAAAAGGGTTAAAGGCCAAGCTGATTAGCTAATTTTAGAAGTGACCACTTCATCTTAAACATTTTATTACTCTCAATATTATTGTAAACTAATGTCAAAATAATAAAATTAAATTCCTTTGATGTTTCATTGACTTTAATAAAGCTTTTGATATGAAGCCTAGAAGTAATATATGGAAGAGATTAGAAGGTAAAAAGCTACTTTTGAGTTCAAAGTTGCAATAATAAGGTTATACGAGAAAGTAATTGCTAAGTTTAGGAATAATGAGAATTGGTCAAAATAAATTAATATGTAATATAGCGAGTTAAGCATGATTGTCCCTTTCCCTCTAGCATTTTTGGCATTTATATTGAGAAGAGACATATTTGGAAGAAAAAAATCATGTTGGCACTACTTTGGTTGGAATAGTCATCATGCTTCTTCTTTACATTGGTGATATTATTTTTTTTTAGGAACCCCTTTGATAATTTTGTTATGGCTCCGATATGGCAGTAAATATTGATAATGCGAAGGTTATAGGCATCAAATCCAAGAAAATCGCTTACTTTATTTTTACATGTGACAATAACAACTTAGAGGAAATTAATTATGTAAGTATATTGGAGTTGACTTTCATCACAATCTATTGTTGGGAAAATGATTAATGGAGGATGAAACGCCTATTTTGGTCTTGAGAACAAATGTAAAGCAATATATTTTTGTTCTGGAAAAAAAAAAGTCATCTTTGATACAATTGTCATCCTAGTTATCTTATTAAGGGGAATACACCCTATCAAATCTCCCTCCTAGAGGTTGGGCTTGCTCCCATTGAGAGTAAGGCTACAAGTGAGTACCTAATGTGCATGCATAAGATAATTGACATGAACAAGAAGAAGATGCTTCTTATAATTATTTCAAATTTCGTAAACGTCACTTGAGGCTTAAAAGAGAGTGGCATAAACTGATCGATTATTCAGTAAACTATTGGAGGATAAAAAGGGAGGACACTTTTTAAAATGCTGGTAATATTAAAAGCACCATCGCAACAAAATTTAATGAAAAAGTACAATGAAGAAATAGAGAATAAGAGATTTAATGTACGATAAAGAGATCATTAAACCCAACTGAGAAGATCAAAATTATCTTTCTACCATAGCTAGTTGTAATACCCTAGTTTTAACACATTAAATGTAATGGATTAAATTGTAAATGCATGGTTATAATGACACGAGTTGAGCCATGTGAGATTAAATAAGTACCCCATGTGTAAATGATGTAAATGTATTAGTGTGGATTCCTGGTGTGGAGCTGAAGCCCAAAGGCTGACTAGTGAATGGTTAGGCATATAGATGATGTAAATGTACTTATATAGATTGTGTGATGGCTTTCCATGATTAACTCGAGCTATGTAAATATTAACGTTGAAATGCAATATATAACAGTCCAAGATGGTTGTAGATGGCATGAGAGGGGTTGTAATTCCATTAGAGAGGAGGAGGAAAGGGGGGTTATGAGAAACCAAATCCTCTATTGCCAAGTGGCATCCTAAGGTCTCATCAATTTTTCCATTATGTGCCTTTAATGAACCCATCCACGTCCTTTCACTTAGGAATCCAATCATTGAGTGCATGTACAAAGGTGGGTGAGGAAGTATACCTAACATAGTTGTTGAAACATGGTGTTAAGTGCAATCATTACAGCAAATACAAGAATACTTCATTTTCTTGTCAAAAGTAAATTCACCCATCATTTCCCTCAACCCCTTCATTATCAATCACTCAATTTACTCCGTCGCTCATTCTATCATTCTCACATTTATGCTTTTACACTTCTCATGCGTTGTTCTCCAAAAATTTTCTAACTACGAATCCATCTAGATTGAAAATCATCGCTGTGAAAGGGGATCTACTAACTATGGATGAGAGATAGATGGTTATAACTGAGCATAGAGGCTGGGCAAGTTAGGAATCCCCCACCCACTATTTAATTGATACTCATTGAATACTTGAGAACTAAGTATGCTTCCTCATATTCCCATTAAGCATCCAACTAGTTGTTCTTTTTGTCTATAATGAAGAGCATTGGAAGGAAAGACTATTCCCAAGGGATTATTGACCAATGAAGATGAAGATATTCCTTGTGGTGTATATGGTAGTGGAAGAAAGTACCATAGCTATTTGATGGTTGGAGGAGATGCTTGGAGTGCATTGTAGTGAGCAAATTGGTTGAGGATGCAAGATGCAATGGGTTGGGTTGAGTGAGCTAAAAGCTTGTAGCTTGTTTCCTTCACCTTGATGTCCTCATCACCCAACTTGGGGTTGGTATTTGCAATGGATTCCTACGATTGGGTGGAAAACTGCTTGTATACAACTAATTTCTTGCTAAAAGATAAGTGTTCTATCTCTATTTATGATTATGAAATTTAATGTCATTTTCTATGATGAAAATATATGCATATTACATTTTGTGTGTGATTATGCTTAAATTTCTCCATGGGAATTTGGTTGTCATTAGTTGTTGTTATTCCATACTTGAATATTCCATTACATTTTGTTAGTTTGCACCATGCATGCATTTTATATAAATATGGGTCTTTATGGGAAACCTTCTTTGTTGGGATTATGATTAATTGGTTTGTTGAGGCTCAAAATTTTAATGGTTGCTTCATGGCTACTTGTCTCGTGGTTTGGAGTGTTGGGTGGGAAAGAAGAAATCTAACATTGCTAAAATAAGAATGAATTCTCACGAATTACATAGTGAAACTAAGCATTGGACAAGACCTGAAACACAATGGGAAGAAAAAATATGTAATTTTTATGATACTAAAAAAGTGGAAAATAAAAAACACTTTCTCTTAGAATGCCTAACCAACCTATGCACACGTCATCTCTCAATTTCACTATATTTATAACATTGCTGATCTTTATAACTTATTAACTTATGACAACCAAAGAGAGCCAAGGAATTTCCTCTCTAATCTTTTTGTTCAAGGTTAAATCAAATCAATTAATTCAATAGCAATTTCCTTAAAATTCAATACATGAAATTTAACTTAGTAGACAATAATTAATATCACTATCATCATCGTAAAAAAATTTCTTTATTCAATTACATGGATGATATAAGAGAAGATACTTCATAAAAGTTGATGGTAAGCAATCTTGATCTTTACATTGACAACAAAACACATAACCTTAGTTTAAACAAGAATTAAGAAGTGGAGAAGATGGGGATAATTTTTTGGATTTAAAATTGTGCTAAAGTTTTAAATCTAAAAATTTTATGTTATTATTTTTTTAACAATAACAGATAAGTAGCTTTTATAAAAAAATAAAAGTGGAACAGGGTTACAATTTGAATGGGAAGACTGATCCCTAGAACTGAGAGCTACCATGAAACCTAGCTCTTCCCTTCCAGTCTATGAAGAACAACTAAAAACCAGATCTTCGATCTGTACAAAAATTGAAGAACAACACACAAACTAAGAGCCCTAACGATCATGCCTACATTCAGTCTTCATATGAGCTGCAGTACTCCTCTGCGTTGAGACTGTCGATCTCATTTCTTCTTGAAACCAAATAACTCCTGCATCATGCTACAGCTATAACAAACTCTAGCTTCCATGACCTTTCAATATTGACATGCCTAAATCGTGACTCCTCTGCGTTGGGGTTGTCGATCTCCAAATCTTTTTAAAACAAAAGTATTCCTTTTTCAAGCTACAACTGTTGCGATTTGCAGCAAGCGAGTTTGATTATGGAAATAGGTTGGAGAAAAAGAACTCTGGGTGCTATTAAGTAGGTGCTCCAAGACCTTTCAATTTCGTGAACATTTCATTCCCCAACTGTCTGCGGCCACTATCTGCCTTGTTTCCACTCGTCGAAACCTCAATTATCTGGAATGTTATCTCAGCTCTGCATCCTTTGTTTTCTTGTACCTTCAGATGCTCAACCTAAGCTCTCGTTGTTGCCTTTAGATTGCTTACTCTGCCCAATTCTGCGTTTGTATGCTAATATCACCGAATGTCCTATCATTTTTGCTTAACCAGGCTACCATTGCCCTATGCTTGACAATACTTTTGTCTCCGAGTAGGAGAATCTATCCCTTCCAGAGAGTGTATCCATTTCCCAGAAGTAAGAGAGTAAAATGGAACCATCGTCAAGCCATGAGGGTTATGGAACCCAATTGGTGCCAAGATCTTGACCATTACTGGTCATGATTCCACAGTCCATTCCAGCGCCTTTATTTGCCATGAGATCAGCTTGAAGGTTATTGTTCCTCAAAACATGAAGGAAATTGATGTAATTGAAATCTTCAACCATGTAATTGAAAATATGTTGAAGCTTGGAGATAGGTTTCCTGCGATTTTTGGCCAAATTTATGGCTTCCCGAATTACCAGTATTGAGTCTCCCAGGGCCACTAGGTCCTTGATTTCATCTTTTCCTGCGATTTCCATTCCTTTGATCAATGCGAGCCACTCTGCCTCGTTGCTGGTTCTCCTTCCAATTCCCCATGCAAAGTATTTCACCTTGTTTCCCTCGATATTGAGAAGGACTCCTCCCGCACCTGTCAGCCCAGGATTACCCTTCGAAGCACCGTCGAAGAACAAAGTATGACAGCCATTGTCCTTGATCCATAGCTGAAGATCCTCCGGTTTCTTTCTGATTTGCCAATTCTGGGAAGTTTGCTTCTTGAGGGGATGAATTGAAAGGGAGGAGTGGGTGGAGGTCAGGAGCTTAGCCACTCAAATTTTTTCTTCCACATTTAAGGGCTTTTTACTGATATTTTTCATGCCTTTCGTGGATAGAGAGTCGATCCAAAGTGCTTTTGTTGAAGATAGAACCTTGCCTGGAGTGGCCATGATATCTTCAAAGATTTTTGTTGTTCCTGGTGATCCATAACTTTCAACAAATAAATTTTGGAAAGGCGACCCATGCTCTTTTGAAATCTGGCTTCCTAAACAACGAGCAATGATAGTAATCGTGCCAGCAAGCAAACAAGTCGTTCTTGTTTGTTGGAAGGGTCAGATTTGGTTGAATTTCCCAAAAAGCATGATGCCAAACCTCCTGAGACAATTTGCACTCAAGAAAGAGATGATCAATCGTCTCCTCGACTTCCTTGCATAAAATGCATCTAGCTGGACCTTCTAATCCTCTCTTTCTGA
Organism: Larix kaempferi; assembly: GCA_027924585.1. Lineage (NCBI taxonomy): Eukaryota > Viridiplantae > Streptophyta > Pinopsida > Pinales > Pinaceae > Larix > Larix kaempferi. Next base: position 50,517,063 of record BSBM01000904.1, read on the forward strand.
GGACCTCTGCAGTTAAAATTTTTCTGTGAGCAAGGGTCCAAGAGAAAACATTTATCTCTGGGAGACTCTCTTTGCCGCAAACGTTGTTCCACTTTGTCTCCTTGGTTTGTTGATTGTTGAGAGCATCCATATAGTTGTAACCCTCTTTAACCGACTAGTTCCCTATTTTTCCCCATCCACGTTTGTCCCTCATGTTCTGATGAACAGGTATCGAGCCATGAAATAAAGACAGAAGAGCATTGTAGTCATGTAAAGGGTGCTCTGGAAGCTTCAGTTCAATCCATCCTTCCCATCTTCCCCTGCTGGATCAAGAGGATAGATCGAACAATGTGTGGATGTTGGCTTGATCCATCCAATCTTTTAAATCATGGAATTCGTGCAATAGATTTCTAGGAGAATTTGAACCTATGTTATCTTTCCAAAAATTGACCTGCTTACCATTACCTGGGATCCAAAAAAGACTGCTTTGAATTATGAAGGTTTCCCTCTTGCACAGATTCCATATAGAGGAGCCTCTTCTACCTTGGTCAATATTATCCACGCATAGTTTTCTGCTGCCAGACATATATTTTTTGCGGAGGATTTCTTTCCACCACGCCTTCTTTCCAAAAATGACTCTCCATAGAATTTTAGCACGAAGAGCGAGGTTCATTGATGCTGGGTCTTTGATCCCTACCCCTCCATACGATTTGGGTCTGCACACCGTGTCCCAATTGATCAGGTGAAACTTTTTGGAGTTGTTGGACTTCCCTCCTTTCCATAAGAATTTCCTGAGCTCTTTAGTGATCCCTTGCATGATCGTTTTGGGGGCTAGGGAAATTGAGCAAGCATAAAGGGGATACGAAGAGAGGATGGAGTTTATAAGAACCAATATGCCAGCTGGATTGAGCCATTGGAAGCCCCAAGAGTTTATTTTGTCTATCAAGCCTTTCCAATCTGCAACTCTCTTTTCTCCTTTAAAAATTGGAATACCAAGATAGTTAAAAGAGTTCCAATCTATTGTTCCTTCGAAGCCAAAGGTTCTTGCAATGTTTGCTAGTACCCCAGGATTGGAGTTCCAGCCGTAGATCTTGGACTTGACAGTATTAATTTTTCCATCAGAAGCTAAAAGGAAGGTAGTGATAACTTTGTTGAATCTGGCAGCTATGGTAGGTGTGGCTCCCCCAAGTAGGATAGTGTCATCAACAAATTGGGCGAGGTTGACAGGTTTAACCCCTCTGACTATTTTGAGTCCTTTTAGTTCCCCAATATCTTGTAGGAGATGAAGTTTCCTGCTCATGGACTCAGCAACTAGAAGATAGAGGAAGAGAGACATTGGGCATCCTTGGCGCAGACCTCTTGATGCTTGGAAAAACTTCGTGGACCTGCCATTAACCAAGGGGGCTATCCAGGGACTACTTATGCATGCTTTGACCCAACAAACAAATCTGTTTGAAAATCCAAACTTTGACATAATTTCGAAGAGGAAGTGGTGGTTTACTCTGTCGAATGCATTGGCCATATCGAGCTTAATTGCCATTCCTTGATGCCTTTTTTCGATGCTAGAGTGTATAGCCTCTTGAACTATAATGATATTATCAAGGATTTGGCGGCCAGCAATGAAACCCCCCTGGGAGTCTGAGATGAGTTGTCCCATGAATTTTTTCATTCTGGTTGCAAGACTTTTAGATAGAATTTTGTAGGAAGTATTGCAAAGAGAGATTGGTCGAAAACGATTGATGGAGCTTGAGTTTTTCTCTTTAGGGATTAAGGCAAGAAAGGAGGAGTTGGTGGCTCCTCCTATTTTGTCTTTTTTCCTAGTCCAATTAAGCATACGTTTCAAATCCTCTTTGATTATCTCCCACGCTGCCCTGTAAAAAATGATGGTAAACCCATATGGACCTGGCGCTTTATCAGCATGAAGGGACTAAATGGCGTTTACAATTTCATGTTCCAAGATTGGCTTGGAGAGCTCTCTATTTTCGTTGTTCGAGACAAGAGTAGGAATGCTAGAGAGTATATCCGCTTTTGCTGTCGGGTCTGTTTCTCCTCTATCTTTTAAGAGATCACTGAAATGGTTGAAGAGATGAAGCTTCAAATCCTCCTGCCCGCTTATCTTCTCTCCAATTTGGTTCTTCAGCTCCTTAATTGTATTCTGGCTGTGGCGAATTTGATAGCTCTTAACTTGGATTCCCATACATAGCTGGGAGATCCAATAACGCTAGAGTTCCACGTTGAATGCACTGTGTCATAGAAATCGGGTTCCTGGAGCCAAAGGGAGCTAAAACAAAAGGGAATGGGGCCGTGATTTTCATGAGAGGTGAGAGATAAGGCTAAAGGCTTGTGATCAAAGGCCACAGAGGATAAGGCTTGTGAACAGGCTATGAGATCGAAATTATAGAAAGAGGAGCTTACCAGGAACAAATCCAGCTTGGCCGCGATGTGCCCAGCTCCACATCTTCGATTGTTCCACGTGCATTTTCCATTTCTCAATGGTATATCCATTAGGTCCAATTCTGCAATTAAGTCTTCGAGCTTTTCTCCAAAGGGGTCGCGAACTATACTTCCACTGCGCTTCCCCTGTTGTGATTTTGTTGCATTAAAATCTCCAACCACTATGAGATTTTTCCCTCTCATTTCCTCTTTTAGATTGATGAGATCATCCCATAACTTGGTCTTGTCCCTGTAACAGGTGGGACCGTAACATTGCAAATATATATGAGATTTTTACTAACATTCTCCTGAATTTCGGTTAGCAGCCAGAATTGGTTTTTATGGTGGAAATTAAAGTGAAATTGTGAGAAATCAGAGTAGCAATTCCCTCGGATGCTCCTTGGGAACTGAGGGCTTTGCCATGGCAGTTCTTCCAAAGGGATCGTGAGAGAGACAAGACCTCCACATCCGACATTTTAGTCTCTTGGATTAGCATAAGATCGGATTTTTCGGTTTTTATCATATCCTTGATGGCTTCGACTTTGTTCAACCCGCCGAGACCCCTGCAATTCCAAGAGACGACTTTCATTACTTCTTTCCTGGTTGAGATCCTGCTCAAGATCTACCATTTGGTTTAACACCGCTTTGAGATTTGTTATTCTAAAGCAGTTTCATTTCCTCCAGACTTTTTTGTCTGCCCATCTCGATCTCTCTTTCTGCTTCCAATTCTCTGTAGTATCTTTGTGTTTTCCTTCCTCTGGTGTTTGGCGGTTGCACCACATTGAGCTCCTCTGAAGATTATGTGTTGATTTTGTTGTCCAGAGATGAGGTGAGTGGAACAAAATTGGTTCTTACCTTATATGCCCACAAGCTTTCGGGTGTGCTAGATCCCCCCTGTGACTTCACCTATTAACTCCGCATGGGATGGGGAAGGTATGCCAGCTAGAATGGAAATTTCTTCAGTGTCTTTCTTTATTGTAGTTGCTTCAATAACGAGGATTTCTCCTTCTTCTAATGGCAGATCTTGAAATCTGTTACTGTTTAATTCTTCCCTAACATCCTGAGTGATGTGTTTGTTATTCCTTGCTTGTGACCCCTTCGGTGGGTTTGCTGCTAGGATTGTTTTTCTTCCTCTTTTGATCTGCTGCCAGCCTTCTTCTTGTATTTTTTTCGAGACTTCTAGAGCCATCTTAGGGCAATTTTTGACAAAGTGTCAGTATTTATGACATTTATTGCATTTAAATGGCAATTGCTCGTAGTCAACTTTCTGCATGTGCTCCCATCCGTCCATGAGAAGATTAACTTCCTCCGGTAAACCTTTTTCCAGGTCTACTTCCACACAAACTCTTGCGCATGAGAATAGGGGCCCTTTTGGCTCTGCTCTGTCAATATACTTGCCTAGAGAGTTTCCAATAGCTTGCAGGGTATCATCATTCCAGCAGTGTAGTGGTAAATGGGGAAGCCTAACCCAGATAGGGACCACAGAAGGCACATCCTTCTCAAGATCAAAAGAAAGAATCCATCTGTTTAAGTACAAGCCGCGAGGGCCCATGAAATACGGGCTGCTGCGGAAGATCAGATCCCAATTTGCTTTGTTTTCGAACAGGAAGGTGAAGAAGCCCTTGCTGCAGAAGCAGTGTTGCAAACCCCCAGTTATTAGAGGCATCCAATTCTTATTTATCCAGACGTCCATAGATTTTGGTGTGATTTCCCAGATTCCGGTGGACTGTCCAATCAAGCCACGCTCGCTCAGAGCGAGGGCTTTCAATTTTGAAGCTGCCGACAAGATTTGAATACGAGGAGCGACCGCTCTTTTGATGAAGCTGTCGTCGGAAGAGTCCATCGTTGGAGGGGGCGAAGAAGCCACCAGCAAGCGGAAAGTGGCATCTAGGAGCCTCTTTCTTTCCTCCGGAGAAGGCGAGGGGAGATCCATGGTTGCGCCTGAGAGGCGGCCTGCGCAGGAGCAGCTCGCGGGCATTCAGCTAGTGCGCTCTCTCTGCAACGTTGCGCTCTCCAAACTCACGATTTTGACCTAACGCTCTAGGCTCTAGAGGTGTATGTTTCGACCATTTCTATGTTATTATAACAAACTATAAAAATCTCTCTGGATTTAAGTGAAGATGATGATATATGGAATGATGGTATGTATAGATTAAGTCACTTATGGATAAGGAAAGAGAGATTAGTCAATTGTTAATGAGATTTCTACTAATCATTATTTTATTATTATTTATTCATTTTTATTTAGAATAGTTTTGAAAATAAAGTATTAAAGTCAAATGAAATATAATTTACTTAATTTAATCCATAAATGATTTAAAAAATACTCAAAATATTTTCCATGTTATATATCTCACTTAGTATTCATATCATATTAAACACAATAATTAATACCAATTGATTTTCATTATAAATATTAATAAAAAAACACCTTCATACATCATATCATAATGTAAATCGGCAAAAAAAAACCATAAATTATCAGGTATGCAGTGAAACTTCTTAGGACATTAAAAAAAACCTAACCCAAAAGGAATTGGAGTGACTTGGTCCATCTCCAAATTCATTAATGGAAGCCACCTCTCATAAAAACATAATGTCCCACCTATAAGGGAATAAGGTCCCATGTGACATCGTGGTCATTCTATGATTGTAGGTGGTGGTTGAACAAAGCATAAAATAGATAGATAGAACAAACACCACTTGGGATTTGTGGGGAACATGTACATGTCAATCAGGTGAGGAAAAGATGCCTATAGCTTATATGTCTAAGAAATATATATCGAAAAGCAATATTATATATAATAATATTTTTTATAAAATTTGTATATAAATGATTTATTATAATAAATGATTAATTTAAATTTTAAAATTATAAATGATAAGGTGATAACCCTTTGACTCGCTTCAATATAATCTTATTATTTATAATATTTTTTTATAAATTTTATGTATATTTAATAAAAAATTGTGAAGAAATTTAAATGATGATTCTTTATTCTTTATTATTATAATTTGGTGCATTTGATTTAGAAGAATTTGAATTGGGCATTTATTAATATAGAATTAACTAAAAACCCCACATCGTTAGTAATAGTAATAGCTAATTGAACCAATTTTTTATATATATTTTTTTAAATTGAAATATTTTTATTTTTGTGTAAGATTCATATCCATGAAGTTTTGAATTGGTTACGTAAGGAGTTTTTTTTACAGTATCACTGTCTATTCTACGTTTTATGGGCTATATTGAAATATTTTCAATAAACATTAATGAGAGATAATAATATGATATGAGTTATTATCAATCTAAATCCATCTTAAATCCAAATGTGTTAAACATTGAGAAAATATAATTAAGCTTGTGTTGGTTTATTGCTTATTATATATTTGTTACGTGTAGCCTAAACGTTGGACGATTTTTCCCTTTCCCGAGAGTGTTTACCAGGACAATTTCGATAGAAACTGATAAAAATGTTGAATAAATTCCTAAAATTTCAAAGAACAATGTTTAAACTTGCATAATTTGGTGCCTTGGGGTAATTTGAGGGCACTGAATCCATTTGTGTATTCAAAAGCACAATTTGAACAACACAAAATTTGAATTTATTCAAAAAAAAATTGTTGAATTCTAATAAAAAACTTGTCAGACGAACAAAATTTCTCGAAATTTTAAACTTCTCCATATTTGTTATGATTGTGATTGACTTTTAAATATCTTTTAATTGTTATGATTGTTTTTTAATTTTTAATTTTAATTATTATGTTGTATTTTTATTATAACGTGGATGATGTTGTATTTTAGAGAAAAGAAATAAATTTGAAAATTAAAATCATGAAGTTACTTATTAGTCCCTACCCATTTGGCAGCAGGGACTATAGAAATAGATTTCTTACAAATATATATTACCCTGGCACAATTTACAAAGCTTTTTAACCTAAGTTTTTTTGCAAAAAGCGTGTTTTGGCCAATAACATTATTTGGAGCCTTATTTGGCCTCAAATAGAGGTTTGGTAGATTAAAGGCCTCATATCGAGGCCTCCATATTGGGACTATGCACCTGGAGGCATGCTGGCAGTGGCTTTTCTTTCATGTCTTGCTTGCTTCAGACCATGCATACAAATTATTAATGGGCTTAACACATCTTGGCTGTGGTAACTTCGTGTGTGCATGGCTTACAAGTTTTCACTAGTGTGTCTCTCTGATGGCTTCATATTTATTCACCTTGCATTCCTAGGATGCGGTGCTTTGCGTCCTCTTGATGTTTCACATATACTCACTCAATTTTGTGTTGCTCTACTCGCTCTGGGATCGCTTTGTGATTCTACTCATGCAAGAGTTCGAGATCGTGAGTCTTTTGGATCTGGTCCAGAGGTTCAAGGTCATGGTGGAGGTCGGCGTGTCTCCAATTTTTCTTGCCATTACCAATAATGCTTTGGTGGAATTTGTTCTTGCCATTTCCAAGAATGCCTTGGTGGAAAGCTACGATATGTCGCCCATTAGGATTGTGTTGTTTGGAGCTACACCTCTTGGAAAGGAGCTTAAGGATGCATTGAAGTGACAAGTTCCCAAAGCCATTTTTGGTTAAAGGTCAGTTCACAATGACCTTGATAAGTACTCTAACATCTAGGATGAAGATGATAACAATGTTGTAAATTTGGGCGTACCAACGTATATCAATAGTCATAGGCAGAGCATCAATTGTCAGGCCAGAGAAGCGTGGGAGGGTGATCAACATCCTTCGACTTTTGACATTGAGTGTGAAGGTGAAGCAGTCAAGGATACCATTTGGTTAGAGGAACTGTACAACATCTTCCATACTGATATTGCCGCAGGACCTGCACAACATCTTCCATATTGATTTCGCCACTTCTTGCTCAAATCTAAATAAAATCCACTTTGGCCTTCGATGACGTCTTTTATAATTTAATTTGAACACTTTTGAATGTAGAAATAGACTTTATCTCTTTTTTTTTAAATAGATAGCCATTTTTTGTATGGCGTTTATTTCCTTCTTCAATTATGATTGTATCCTTCGTACATTTGCAATACCATGACTATAGCTCAAAACTATAATATATTGAAGGAAGAGTCCTCGACGATGATCATTTTTGTTTGTTTGTTTGTTTTTTGCTCTTCCAAATCAATTTTATCGCCTATGGATACCATAATTTTCACAGGCTTAGTACCTTGAGAAATGCAGAAGCAACAATTCAAGGCCTCGAGACAACACTAGTAAAATTAGAAATGATCTTCATATCACTTAAAATCCCTTTTAGGCTTCATGGCACAAGCTTGACAGTGCATATACACCTTAAGTATTACTATTTTGGAGTCCTCATTCTTCTTATTCCCTTTCCTTTCATTCTCTCCCTGCAAATACCAAAACCTTGCCCACTTGAACATGCAAAATATAAAATAAAATGCTTAGAAGTCCTATGAATGGATTGAACAAAAAATTGCTTTTAATGAATGAATTCAAAACCTTGCCCATTGTCTCTATGGGTCTGGAGCAGCCTGGTGCTTGAATTAATCTACAAACAGTACATATGAGACTCAGGAAGATGTTGTATGTATATTTGAAATGTAAGCAATTCAAGGATATTTCAACGTTGATATTGACCAACAATTCAAGGAAGCCACAACGAAGCAAACACCTTGCATTCGTCACTGACAGGGAAACAATGGGGGTTGAGCCACGTGCACTTTAGGTCATTGCAATGGACAAATGTGCCACATGCAATTTTAGCATGGGCACTTAGCATGGTCATATTGTCGATGCATGTTTACCATGAACATGTGACACGATAGTTTTAATTATGTCTTATTGAAAGTTTTAATTATGTCTTATTGATCATTTTAATTATCGAAGGGACTAAGGTAACATGTTGAATGTGCCTCCACATTCCAAGTAGAGAAATTTCAAAGACGAACAATCTTTTATAAAAAAAATAATGGGGAAGTTTATTCAATCCATATTTCTTTATGTATATTCTCGGGTTTGAAATATTTTCTTTCATATACCGGTTTTGCGATAATCTGGTTTACTATTTTGTAAGTGCATGGGTGGCAAAAACAAAAATTCTTACCTTTGATTTGAGTCCTCCAACTTCTCACCATGCTTGCTTGTAGGTAGAGATAAATTAACTAATGCATAGAACATTAAACTCTAAACATATGTGCAACTTCCACGTAAACCGAAGTCTAGTCATTGAGTACAAACAATGAAAACTATGAGAAAAAATATCTATATTGCATCTTTGGTTTAAGAAAAAACCTTGATGGAAGTTCTGAATGTCCTTTATTTTCTAACAATTCTTATTCGAAACTAAGTTTAAAACTTAGTTTTTAATTACCTTCTAAAAAATGTCTGTCTAACCAAGTGACATCCTCATTCCATCTTCAAAATATTAACCAATTTGTATACAAATCATTTTGGAAAAAATATCTCAAACACTTAACTACTGCTCTAAATAATTGTTTTGAATTAATCTACATAACATCTAAATAATTGTTTTGAATTAATTTACATAACATCATATCATATGACATGTCATATTTTCATAACCTGAATTGATATCCATAACATCATATCATATGACATGTCATATTTTCATAACCTGAATTGATATCCATAACATCATATCATATGACATGTCATATTTTCATAACCTGAATTAATATCCATAACATCATGTATATACATGACATGTCATATTTTCATAACCATAACAAACTTTGTGGAAGTGAACATTTTAATATAAAAAATGCAAATTTATTGCTCCAATTGGGATTTAATTTTTATTATGCTACGAACTCACTGTAATTAGCCTTTGCTGGCTGAAAATTCTTACATGTGAGCTTGTAGACTTGATTCTGTTAATGTATTCATAAGCTATTCTACATTATTAAATTGATAAATGATAAATTAAATTTTTTTGAAAGAATTATGAGGACAGTGTGTTTTTGTTGGACCATGAATCGTGATAATACCCAGCTTGTTCTAGCTCTCGTATTAATTATGTTTTGAAGTCATGATCTAAAAGTATTTTATTACTTAAGAGTAGTTAACATGTTTTTAGGATGATAAATATTTATAAAAAATTTTATATTAGTTCTTTATATTTAATATGTTGTATGTTAATGCTATTGAAATATTTGTAATATTTGAATTGAGTGTTTATGATGTTAATTGTTATTTTAATATTTATGTTGGTTTTTATTTAATCCATGGGAATCATGCTGATTGAAGGTTCCATTTTATAGATATTAATGTTATTATTGTATTTTAATCTATAAATTTACATGGTTGTTTAAATGTGTGAATTTACCAGATATGTTTGAATTAACACTTTATTTATGATAATTGACAAATTATTTTTGAGTGTTTTAAATGAAATTTCTTTCCAAGTTAATTAAATCTATACCTAAATAATTTCATTTGGTATAAATTTCTTTCACAATACCATATACTATTTCTCTTTCAAATTAGTTCATTCAAGTTTGATTCAATTTTGCTAATGACAATCTAACTTTATATTTTAAAACATGACTCAAATCTAATAAAATCTAATTTTGTATAAGATAAATGTAATAAAATCTAATTTTGTTTAAAAGTATTTTTAGTTATTGTATTTGGGAGTCTATATGTAGAAAGCCAGTGAAAATGCCAAACCAATATATAAAATGGATCTCTTTTGAAGTTGTATCCATCTAGGCATGACAACTCTCTTAAAACTTAATAAGTGACATCATACAAAAGAGATATTGATATGTGCTAGTGGTCTATCTTACAAAAGACTAACAATATGATGCATTGAATTCAGTTGGATAATTTTATAGGCTTATGGAGATACTCAGTATTGAATGTTAAGTGTAAATGTTCAACATAGAATCAAGTTGCATCATATAAAATAATACAATTACATTTCTGGGTCATATTAAAAACAATTTTCTTACCACATGAATCCAATCCCACCTATGGTTTTTGTTGTTTGTATTGGAATTCGTTGTTATCTCACTTTTCTTATCAATAATTTCACTCTAATCAAGTTTTACTGTGGTAAAGATGGAAGGAGCGGGGGTTTACCATAGCTCAGCTCTGTGAGTCTTTGGTGACTGGTGTGTCGAAGCAACGCTTCCTCTTATGTTTAAACCCATGAAGTTTTTCGCTCCCAATGTATTGTATGGAGAGGGATTTATGTTTGTCAATTATTAGAGTATATTAAACCCTTGTCTCAATTTCCATGTTGTATTCTAGAACAGAGTAGTATGATTACGATGGCTTGGCAGTTTCTCAAGAATTGTGTAGAGAAACTGGGTCTCTACCATCATTTACCAGGTAATCACTTCATGATATAGCTTTTGGCCAACCTCTTTGGATCGTTCTACTCATGATAGCAATTATTTACAAAAGGGCTAGAAATTTATTTTCAATTAAGTAATAAACCCACTAACGTTTTTCTTGTGTACCCCACAAGGTTTGACGTTGGGTTGGTATTTGGTCCTTGAGATTTTCCCACAGATATGTAACCCTAAGTTATGAATGGAAAGATCTCCTTATGTTATAGGTAAGGTAAACTCTTTGGGATTCTTATGTGTTAGTTTATGGTGTTTCCCTTTTAAATGTGTGAGCTTAAATAGCTCTACTGGCATATTTGAGCCATGCTTACTTATTCTTTTCATTGCGCTCTCCTCATATCATATCAAGGTTGTACTTATAGAGTTTGAATTTATTACCTTGCTCTACTTGTAGTTTAACTAGGATTTATTTCCTAGGTCTATATATCGTTATGATAGTGCTCTTTCGCATTCTGTGGCTATGAGTGCATACTATCAACTTGTTTTCAGGTTGGATTAAGGAGGGATCCTCACCCTCTCCAAGTTGTTGATCTTAAAGAAAAATGGGGTGCATTTTCATTTCTTATAATGGTTCATGACTTGGCATTAATTCTTCTTCATACTTCGTTTCCCTTAATAATCCAACAAAATCTAACTATTATGTTGTTTACATATTGCATGGGTTGCAGGCACATGGTCTCCTTGCACAGGTTATGACCCCTCTTAACCCACCATTTTTCTAATTCTCGAGCTATACTTTTCGATTTGATATTATTATAGTTCCTCTTTTGTAACAGGGTCTCGTCCTGTTGAGGAGCTAGTGTTCACATTTAACCTTACAACCCTTGTTTCATCAGTTACTTGTATATTATGGTTATAATACATTTTATCAATCTTTGATCTAAGCTTCCAAACTTGAGACACTTTGGGTCGTGGATTTGTTGGTAATATTATGCTATTAAAACATTTGTTATATTGGGATCATCCTCCAAAGTATTTCCTGTGTTCTTCTCAATATGGATGGCGTTGATGTGACAATATTTCTATAGATATTGTTTAAAATATTAGATTTTACATTCTTTTATACAAGCATTGATAGGCCTATATCGCGCCATGGTTATTTATTCGATTCTACATATTTCCATACTATAGATACATCTTTCCCTTCTTTATAATAGCTTATCAAATTTTATTAGTCTCTGCCCGCAAGCAGCAGGGACTATAGAAATCGATTTTTCCAAGTTCCATTAACATTACACGAATTACACAACATTTTAACCAAAGTTTTCTTGAGACAAATATGCTCTGGCCAATCAATTGATTTGAGGCTTTATTTGGCCACAAACCGAAGCGAGGCCATTTTTTATTTATATTTTCAATTTCAACACGGGTCCCATAACAGTTGTTTAGTGTTATTATCATGGCGTAGTTGCGCTAACCTATGACATACCTGACAAAATTCGACACATCTGAACTGGTTTCCATGATCCATTGCCTATTTTATATCGATCTTCTTCACATCTGAATCTCAACTGCCGCTTCTAATTATTTGGCAGACCCTGCTAAAATTAGATTCTAATACCTATAATCTATAAAGGATTGCTAAAAATACTCATAACTGCATAATTAGATTAACATGTCTCCTTTACCCCGAAAACCCTCCACAAAGTTGTTTCAGGTGTCTTTGATGTGCCACAATCTACGAAAAGCAAGGAATCCACATGGCAATCTGTGGTTTAGGGTGTTCACAAAAATGGTATTGTAAACCCACTAAAGAGAGCAACAATTACCCTTAACCGTCGATCTCGCAACCATCCAATGGTCAACCACGCTCCTGCTTTAAACACTCATTCCTTAGCTTAGCTCTTGGACACATAAACTGGATTTGAACCTTGGCGATCTTGCTTGATGTGTGGACTGTGGTTTTGACGCTTAATGATTTATTTAGCTCTTGATTTAACCATTTCATACACAACTTAAAAATTCGAAATATGACTTTGGCTTGATAGCTTGGCATGTAGATACATGGTTTGGAAATTGGCTCAACCACCACGCATACATGTAATGAATCCCATTACTCTGCACGCAGGTCGTGACACACACGTCGTGACACACACGTCGGGCAATATCCCAACAATTGACATGAATTAAAAATGAGAGGAAAATAAAATGTAAACTGGAAAAACCCTAATGCCAGAATCCCATAACGGTCCATATTAGAGAGACACCAGAAGGTCGAACGTGGCACGGAAAGAGAAAAGACAACATCTCAGCCAATCATATGGAGGCTAGGCTTCCTAACAGTGAAACTCGTGGCAGAAGGCAGCAAAAAAACACGCAGTATTAATGTCACACTGCAACGGAAGGAAAATTAGACCCGTTAGCAAGCAAACAACTTCTAGATACGAAGAGAGACTCCATGCACTAGGAGAATGAGACAACCAGCGTAGAGGTGGACCGTTGAAATATGCCACATAGTCATCGAGGGAACGAGCAGAAGGAATCCGTAAGGTTTACTTTTCAAAGGAATATACTACCCGCAGAGTCACATGACATGCCTTATAACTACCACAACCATATACAGTTCGATGTTAATCTTGGTTTGAGGTGACTCGCGAGACCATACTTTATTGCTTTATGCGACTAGCGAGTACTTCAAAATTTATTGCTTTATGTAACTTGGCAGGGACTTGAAGATTTGTTTCTTCTCTCTTATTTACACATTTGTTTAGATGTTAGTTTAGATTCACAATAAAATTTTCAAGCTTAGTTTGGTTGTTTTGATTTAAAATTTTATAATATAAATTGTAATTGTACATAAGCAGATTGAGTATCTTTGTATAAAGAGAATCTTAGAAAGAAATTAGCTTAAACACATTGAATATCTTTGTATAAAGAGAACCTTAGAAAGAAGTTAACTTTGTTTTCAATATATTATAGATTCTTTTTTGCCACAAAGTTTTTGAAAAAGTCCCATTGTTAGTTTCACTTTACAACTCATGCAAATGAGTTCTTAACTTAGAATCATCATTTTAATTCTTGAAACTATCAACCTTATGAGGGTAAGAAGGATGATCAAATTCGAGATAGATGGTGTTTTTATGTAACATAGTTTTTTTTTCTTTGATCTTTTTCATCATTCCATAAGGAAGTTCGACACTTTATTTTCAATTTTCAATTTTAGGTGTTTGGCATAAGAAAGGGTTATATCATCTTGGATGTTTCAAAGTTTTAACTTTAGGTGTTTGGTATAAGAAAGGGTTATATCATTTTGAATGTCCCAAAGCTTTAACGATATTTATTGAAGTCATTTTCCCAATCTTTTTTTAAGTGAAGATGTGTTAGGCACAATTGCAAGGCAAGGATGGGAACTTTGTGTAGACAAGTGTTTTTAGCTTCTGCTTTATATAATGTTTCATTTTATAGCTTCTCATTCAATGTGCAACATACTAGTTGAGGAGAATAGGGTAGCAAGTATTGTTTTTTATTTTGAAGTTGTAAGTGAACAATTTTTGGATTTACTCAATTTTATTAAAAATTTATTGAGATATGCTTCCACCCCAAACCTCACAACCTTATAGGATCACTGGGCTTACGATACTAGAGAAAAATGTTTTCTTTATCCAAATACCACACCTTTGCACCTTTACAATGGTTTCCCAAGTTGTAATATGCCTTCCATCATAAATATTTCTTTGTTCTACCCAGTATAGCCTTTTATTGTTGCCCAATCTCGTTAAGTAGTTCTTGGGCATCTTATGCTTCCATTAGACGGGTTCAAAATATGACCTCCAGGTAATTATCCAAAAGACGATGCACTTTGAATAGGGTTTTGACCTCCGTTAGGTAACTAAGGCTATCGACACATAATTGCAGAACTTTGCAAGCATTCTCTTATATTAAATAAGGCCCCTCTAAATCCTTTTGTCTTGCTTTATGCATGGATCAACTCTTTAATAGTTCAAGCAGGTTGATATTCTTTTTTCAATACTATGTTCTGGATTAACTTATGATTAAGATTAACACCTAAAATTTCAAAATTTGTTGAATTTTGGGTTTCTAATTTTTTACTTTTAGATTATGGATCTTATTTTTTTTCCTTTTCATTTTAATATATGAACATTACGTTGTACTTCTCTCTATCATGGAAAGTTTTAGGGGTAAAATTTAGCCCATGGGTTAATTTTCTATGGAAAAGATTTGTCAATATCCATTTAAAAAAATGATTCCCCAAATTCTAGAGCGTAAAAATATTTTACTATAGATATTCCCAAAATTGTCCTATATAAAATCCTTAAAAATTTGAATATTTTTACAAAAATATCTCCAAACATTTTTTTACTATACATACTCCCAAAATTGTCCTATATAAAATCCTTAAAAATTTGAATATTTTTACAAAAATATCTCTAACCATTTTATGGTTGAAATTTTAAGAATTACTAAGATTAGCTAAGGGTTTTTACACTTTCATCAAATCATGAATCCTTAAATTTATGGACACTTTAAGAAAAAGGTTTTGAACTTTACACTTCTAAAATATGAGAATAGATACTTTACAATTTTTTTTTGTAAGTAAGATGAGGAACCTTCTATTAATCAAAGAAACAGTTACATACTGATACAAGGATAAGCCCAACATGAACCGGGCCAACAAAAAACAAACTATCCAGCACTATAACAAATAATCTAATTAGCCATCACCAAACACAACCTTTAAGCAAGAGATCCGGTCACTGAGTATACCGATGCAGATCCTTTCTCTTCTTTTGAACATCAATCCACCTACTTGAATTATCCTGAGCAAATGAATTTGCGACTAAGACCAACTGATGCGACGAGCTTTCAGAAGCATTATGCCTATGGATCAAGTCTGCTTCCTTATCACTATCTGAACTATATGTATTGTGAGGGCATTTTTGGCCACAAGAGAATGAAGCTGTAGCTATAACCATATCATTCACTTCTTTGCAAACAAGGGCCTTTTCAGGGGCCGCTGGGGGCAGATCTAGCTCTGGGGGATGTTCAGACTGTAAAGAAGGCCGTGATTGCGGATGATCAGTGAGGGCCGGATTAGCAGGAACATATCCACTTGACTGAGATGTTGAATTCTTCTTATGATTCTTGCCATCCTGCCATCCGTTAGGACATATTTTCACTGAAGGGACTGGGGCTATAGGAAAAATCCCCTGTAGATGCCTCGATTGTTGACAAGATCTGCATCTAAAGGTTGTTTTCTCATAATCGATGAGCTGTAGGTGGGGTATAGAACCTCCCCATTCGATAAAGATCTTATTTGGAAGCCCTTTGCTAAGATCCATCTCAACACAGATCCAAGCAAAAGTGTCTAGGTATTTTGAGATTCTATTTGTATCGCTCTTGATAAACATTCCCAAGGAGTTTCCAGTGGTAGCTAAAGAATACAAAGACCAAAGATGCAAGGGAATATTCAGAAGTCTTATCCAAATTGGTGTAACCATTGCTGAGACTGACAAAGGATCAAAATCAAGGAACCACCGCTATATAGACATCCCTAAGCTTCCCCAGAACCATGACCCTTTCTCGATGACTTTGTCACAATCCTCCTCTGATGAGAAGCGGGCAATGAAGAACCCCTTGGAGCACATAAATAACTCATGCTCCACAACGCATGCTTGATTAATCTACTCCCTTAATCTCGAAGCAGAGGGCCAAAGCTCGTTGAACCTGCAAATGAGGGTTGTTCGACTGAAGTTATATCCATTGATAATGGCGTGGGAATATTCCATCTTTGTTGTAGGTGTCTCTTTCGAGTGTTCCACTATGTAGGTTTAGCTTGACAACGCCTTTGGCCTTACATCTCCAGGGTCTATGGTCTTCATGACATCTCTAAAGGAATGTTGCTGGGAAGAAGATGACACCGAGGCACCCTCGTATCCACCTCTCAAGCCTGAGACGAGAGAGATGGTTTCGTCTTTGGCTATACCATAATCTTCTAGCCAAGCCCCCATCTGAAGAAACCAACCCTAAAAGAGAAGGCGCAAGCAACTTCCCTGGATCTCGGTCAAGCTTTGGATTTTTCCTAGCAGGAGATCGATTGGATCTAACAGGCTCATGTGAAAGCATCTGGAAGAGCCTGGAAGGAGTTGCACAAAAAAAGAAAAACCATTCTACTCCCCAAGCGTCGTCGCCTAGTACTGGTAACCCACAGCAGACGAGGTCGAGTTCCCTGGAATAGAGGCCGCAGAGTAAACGACGGCCTGAGCCGCCCCCCTAGCCAAGAGGAGTGGCTCCTTCTCTTCAAGATCCACTTGGTCATGGTTGGCAATGAGAGAGGACTTGTAGTCACTAAATTGCATATGGAGCTTAGCCACAGGGGGCTCGACAACCAGGGAGGGAAAACTGGCGGCTTGATGAGCCCCATTGACAGATAGGAGCACCTCCTCAACAGGTTTTGACTGGCCATTGATGTCCGCAAGGTAGAGGTCCTCGTAACCAGATCGTAGTAGAAACACAACCACAAAGAGCACATCGACCATGGGAGGCGAACTGGCAGCGACCTTCAAGAATAAGGTTTGTGAGGCAAGGAATTGCAATGCCATTGTAATGTGGTGTAATTCCATGCATAATCGAAAATCTTTCCCAAATACTTTACAAATTAATCATAAAACAAAATAACTCTTAATTTAAACAAATCTTAACTTGAAATTTTCTATAAAATGTTTACGTAATAAAACAAAAATTCAACTTAGTAAAAACCATTTCTTATATTATTATAAAATCCATTAAAATTGACCATCTCATAATTTATTAAACTCAATCAACTTATAATCCAAAACTCCTCTCAATTTATTGAGAGGGGACATTAACATAACATACCCATCTCAACTAGCGCAACAAAGAAACATGAAGATATCCAATGGTGGAATTTCGTTCCACAATAATGCTCAAATACTCACTGCATGTAATGGTACAAACGGCAGGCTATGGAAAATGACCCGAGGCCTAAAGTACGAGTATCTTTTCCCCACGAAAGAGATTGAAAATTATCCCCTTTGAAACAGAAGCGTCCGATGACAAGAAGTTGCGAATGTTCATTTTTTTCACCTCCAATGGCGATCCTTTGATTCTTTGTATATATCTAAATGTATATTACATTGGGCTGACGCGACTGATTATAATGCGGGTTCGATGGAGTGACCACCTCAAAGATTGCGTGTGCCCAGAATTTAAGCGAGATTGCATGAATCCATAGTGGGTTTTGGGTTTTACTCGCCGGATTTCGATCGTTTGCAGGAGAGAAGCAATGGAATGGAATCGGTTTGCATCAGGAATATGACGAGATCACACAATTCTCAGGGAATTGGATTTGGATTTCTGAGGAGGACATCAATCAAAAGCAAAAATGATGAATCTGATATGACTTGGATGGTTAAAACAAGGGTTGAAGAAGAGGAATTAGATGATATGTTACTGCTGTTATGAATAATAAAAAACAGTGTTTGGTAGGCCTTCAACAGTATCAATAAGTTTTTGATATATCTGTATATGCGTGTATATATAAAAGCATACTGGCCCGTTGGAGCTAGAATTAGGGCCCACTAGGGGATTGCTGCTGCTGCTGTTGGCTCTGCTTCTCCTCGGGTACCTTAATTGTAATAGTATTGGCATGAACAGCAACTCCGTTGTTGGTGTTATGGTTTTCCGTTATATCCCTTAAAGATTCTCAAGAGCTGTTGTGCTTCTACTTTTTCTTCTTCTCTATGGTCAGCTTTTGCACAGCATGTCAGATTGTGGTTCCCAGCAACTGCACAGGTATGTGATTATTTTCTCTGTAGTTTGTCATAGATATTGTAATGGGTATTGCCAGAGCGGGCAGTAGGAGTACCCTTCAAAAATGATGCGGCGGTCGTTGCTATGGAATGATCAGAGTATTACATGCTGGGGAGGATTGGTTCTGTATTGTTTTCTGATTTCAGGAGTTTGTGGGTCCATCGCTGCAGAGGAAAACAGATCGTTTAGCATAGTGGGTTCGTATTTTTTGGAGGAAAGGACTTTTGGGTGCCAGGGATTTTGAGAGAAAGACTGCTTTGGCTTTGTTGTTTCATTCGGTTTTGGCAGAGCAGGGGCTGGGCTGATTGATTTCTGCCAAATATATTGGTGGGTTCATTGGTTTCTGGCTGGGGTATTGGTGGGTTCCTGAGTTATTGAGGGATTTGATACTGGTTGTCACTGGATCTGTTGTCTTTGTAATTGCAAGGCATAATGGCTTATCAGGCCGTACAGGGAATAGGGTCTAGGTCAGTTTCGGTTACAGGTTCACAGTTTGGGGACACCACTCATACCAAAATATTTGTAGGAGGTTTGGCTTGGGAGACCCAGAGTGACACCATGCGCAGGTACTTTGAGCAGTTTGGTGAGATTTTGGAGGCTGTGGTGATCACTGACAAGAACACAGGGCGCTCCAAAGGCTACGGATTTGTAAGTAGTCGGCTTTCCCTTATACCCTTTTCCTTCTCTTTCTATGTTTTTCATTTGGGGGTTGATTTCTGAGTAGTAAGTCATTCCATTTACTTCTTTGTAGATTCCCAATTTATGTTTGCCTGGTTGTCTGCTTAAATGGTATCTTATTTCTGCAGTGTGTATTGTTTCCTTATCTCGTTTAGAAAAATATTATACTTTGGTTTCTTTCAATGGTCACCAAAACTGCCTCTTTCAATAGCCCATTTAACTATCTGATGTTTTTTCTTGGCATGTGGGGTATGTTGAGGGATTAGGTGACATTCCGTGATCCCGACGCTGCAAGGAGAGCATGTGCAGACCAAAGTCCTATCATAGATGGTAGGCGAGCCAACTGCAACTTGGCTTCACTTGGTCGGCCTCGCCCCTCCCCACCTTATGGTAGATAACTGGTTTGCCCTATTGCTTTTTTCATTGGATTTAACACTTATGGTAGATTGCCTATGTTACTCTATTTTGATGGCATATTCATTTTTGCGTTTGTTGTCATCATAATTGAGTTTTTGTTCACGATATTTAAAGCTGGATAGATTTAAACTAAGTCACCTGGTTTGAAATTGGGTGCGATATTGGCAAAGATATATTCTGGGGAAAACTTGTCAATGCAAATGTCTCATTAAGTTCAAAAAGAAGAAATAGATATTTTTTTAATATATTTATTGAAATAATTTCATATTTTCAAATAAAAAGACAAGTACAATTTTTTTATAAACATAAAGTTTGATGAAAACAGGTCAAATTTACCATATATTTGACATAGGTCTTCTTAAACGGCTTATATTTTTCTTTAAAATTCCATTCAATATTTGAAAGTCGCCAAAAAATCAAATTTCTATTCAAAATTTGATTCGGTTTTGATTTGATTTGATTCAGGCAGATTGATTTTGTCGATTCTGGCAAATTTAATCTGCTTTCTTTCAGATTCAGTGAATTTAAATTCTTTTGGAAGGAATTTACTAGATGTGGTTATATGATTTTACTTTAGACTTTGATTGGCTTCTAATCTTGGCTAGTATTGTTGTTGTTGTCTGGTTTCCTGGTAAAGTGTGTTCTAAGCCTCAGATTAACCATCAGGATACCGTTTGGTATAATGAGTCACCACACACATGCACTGATCTATAAATAAACTAGACCTATCAGTTAAACATTGTCTGGATGCCATCATCCTGTCTAGAGTAAAAGCTTTGGTATATTATATGCATCAATCTGTTTATGCATAAACTAAATGAGATGGATACTAGTAGTAGTAATTAATCACCCGGTTTGGGTTTGTCTCTAATCAAAACATTTCTAGATATTATGCATTTTGAGCTTATTAATGTTTTCAATTACATTGGCATTCTGTTGGGCTTGTTTTTTTTATTTTGAATTTTGGTCAGGGCATTTTTAATGCACATTAAGAGCCAGTTTACAGTGTACACTGCTTGTCAGTAGAGATTAGAAAGTATATCTTCAGTTTGGGCTTCTTCTCATCCAAACAATTCTAGATATTGTGCATTTTGAGCTGATTAATGTTTCCAATCAAACTGGAATTCAGTTGGGCTCGTCTTTTGTATTTTGAAGATTTTTGGGGCAGGGCATTGTTAATACATCAAGGGCCACTTTGCATTACCTGCAAGTCGAGACTAATTGAAGTATTGAAGGTTTGGCAAAATATGTTAAGGTGCTTGGCCCTTAATAACCGTGGACAAAATATCATCACTAGTCTAAAGTTATATCCATAATGGAGACCTTATCAGGGAACAGTGTGAAGCAACATCAAATTTTATTCTATCTAAGTTGCTTTTGCGAAACAGCCATTTCTCAAGAGTCAATACAAATGCCATTTAAGTTAGGGTTGATCTTAATCCACACCAAACTCATGTTTAGCATAGTACAAGTAATATGGCAAGCACACATACCCTCATCTTCAACCAGTGTTCCACGGGGATGCGTCCCCTAGGGTTGGGGGCGCGCTCCCCTCGTTTCGCGTTCCCCGGGGGCTTGGAGACTTCTTGGGAAACATTTCCACATGTCCCTTTTTTCTGGAAACTCAGGGAAATGCACAAGGAACTCCCCAGAGAGGTGGGGGCCGTTTGGGTGCCCCCTCACGAAAAGGGGGACTCCCAGACGCCCTTGTGAGATTTTCAAAAACAAATTCATAACTTAAAAAAACAAAAAAAAATCATTAAACTAATAAACCTAAGAGCTATCCCACCCAACCCCTCTCTTAAAACCCCAAACAATCCCTTATTCTCACATTTGAAACATTTCTCTTATGCAAATGGATTTCCTTGGAGAGAAACGGCCGACAGCGAAGAAGAGAGGACGGATTTGCCAAGGGAAGAGCGATTTCATTGCTTGAAGGCTAGAGCAGGGGGTTTGAAGGCTGGAGCAAGGGGTTTGAACTTTGAAGGCTGGAGCATGGTTTGGTTGGTGTGCCATTGGTCACTCATGAGAGTGACTCTAACTTAGATAGTGACACTCCCATTGATGGTTATGATGGCTTCATGCAGCGGATGCATGAGGAGGACCAGTCCATGGAACCATCTCCTTGATGCTTTCAACTTTATTTTCACTATTATTTTCAATGTTCATTGTCCATTGTTAACTTTTGACTCTAGAAGTAGATACTGTTATTGATGACCTCAGACCGAGTCTTTCACTCATCACTCTTTTGACTCTTTAAATTTGAAGGTGTTTGAGACTTTAAGTTTATGTAACATGTCTATGATTCAGTTTTATGATTATAATATTTTAAATTTTCATCTACCGTTTATGTCTATGATTCAAAGTTATAATGGAATATGTGCATGTATTATAAATTTAGAATTTATCAATGTGAAATTAAAATACTCAAATGATAAATGATTCATGAATCAATGATGAATTGACAACTGTGTTTACAATGATGAATTTACTATTTACTTCTAAGTTTCAGTATGTAAATAGTGATGGGATGAGGAATTCATATGTTAATATGTTGGGATTTAATATTTATATAAAATTATATATTTTTAATGATTTTAAAGACCTCGATGTCCCCATGTGCCCTAAATTTTCCTAAAATTTGGGGGTGGTCTCCACGCTTCCCCAATTTGCGTTTCCCCCCTCCCGCGTCCTGGAAGCTTGGTGGAACACTGTCTTCAACGGGAGAAATGGGCCGTTCTGTCAATTAAACAACATGCTACAAAAGAAGCTTGTGCATCCTTAACTGTCCTATTGTTTTGGGTGGCCACATTGGGAGAATATTGAAGAATTGTTTAAACAAATTGTTTAGTAATAATATGATTATTTTTTTGGATCTTGAAGGAGATGCAGAAATAGATTTGACTATAGATTGGGCTTCTTGGCTTATTGGCACTAGTTCTGTTTATGCTATAAGGTTATATTTTGTTTTGTCATTTTGTAGGGCGCATGCGCCCAGGAAGCCCCTATCTGGGAGCTCCTCAAGGTGGGCAGACTTATGTTGGAAGCCCAACTTATCACCAATCTGTACCATTTCCCTATCAACAAAGTTTTGCATATCCTCCATATGGGTGGGTTGATATTCTTTTTCATACTCTTGCTCCCTGATTTTTGTTTTGTTGAAGTAAGGATGATGTGAAAATCTCTTACAATTTACTTCAACATGGTTTGAGTATGACAGATATGCAACATTTGCATCGGAGTATACTTATCCACAGGTGCACACTTCCATTCCTGTAAAAGCTTTCTTTTTCAGACACAAGTTGGAGTTTTGAACTTGAATAGCTAATGGCTGTAAATGTTTCTCTTGTTTGCATGCTTATTGACCTTCTATCTTTTGTTTTCTGATGAATGTTCCTTTCATGTTGACATTGCAGAATATTTACGGTCCATATCTAGGGGCACAGTATCCTCAGATATATGGGTCGGCCAGGACAATTAGTCCAGTATATCCTTATGCACACTTTGGCCAACATCTCCAGACTGGACCTGGCTATCCTGCTCTGCAAGGTTATGGAGTTGCAGCACCTCACCTTGTGCAGTTTGCTTCACCAGGAGCTAGTACTATCAACCCTATTTCGCAACCATATGGAGCAGCCCTGCCGGCAGTTCAGGGACCATTCCCATCGGCAGGCAAGTTTTCATGTGTACTGTATGCTTTATGTGTGTAGTCTGAGACTCTGATTTACTTTCTAGGTTGCAGTTACTTTACATGTGACAGGACTGAGTTGTTCCCTCTGACCTTCTGCAGTACTTTCACCTGTTCCAGCACATCAACCCTTCATAATTCCTCCGCAATCCCAGCAACAGTTCACACAAGGTGGCAGTGCATCAGACCAACCATCAGGTTGAGGACCATCTGTACAAGGAACACCTCTACATTGTCAGGTGGGTTAGTGTGCATTCCTCAGGAAAATAGGAATTCTATGGGTATCAAAAGGACCTCTTACATGTTCTAGTTTTGATTTGCAAATTTATATTGATGTGAATTAGTTGATAGTGTCCTTATCTGAAGGAGGATAAATTAAAGGTTTTTTTCAAGCTTCTAGGTTCTTCATGTCATCCCTGGGATGTTTTGGTTATAATATTTATTCTTTAAAATTGCAAATGGTCACATGATTTGTTTGGGAACATATTGATGATAATGGTGCTGAATTTTTTTTTTCTGTTACAGGTATTCTCTAGGGCACGGCAAGACTAAGAGCAGCAGTACTGCTACCTGAGTGGCAGACTTCAAATCTTGGCTTGTATGTTTCTGTTTGTCATTCTAGAGGTGAGGACCATTCAGTCATCCTGTCATATTACAAGCAATGGAATAAACAGTTCATTGAAATTACTACACCACTAGGTAACTTGTTTTTATTTGTTGGACACAGTCCATTGTTTTATATGAATTAAAAACCTGCATATTATAAGAAGAGATTTGGTCTGCATCATTTAGGGCTTTTTAAGGTTTTTTTGAATTCCCCAGTTTAAGATCAGTATAAAGCAGTGGAGGCAAGATGAAGTTTGAGTGAATAGTTCAATATGCTTATCTGATTAGATATAGAGCATCTACCAACTATATATCTTAGGGTTGGGTTATGGTCATGGAGGTATGGAGGGAGGTTTAAGATTGTGGATATCAGGTTCAAATATAATTCTACTTTCTGGGGAGGGGCAACACTGATAATTTTTTTATACAAATCTGGGATATCATGTCAAATTACCTTTTCTTCTCCTTTTTCATGTAGTTCCAAGGAAATAATTTATGTTGCGAGTTTCTGGGAAGGGGGAACCAGGGGGAGGGGAGCTACCGGGATGATTGGAAGTTCCACCCAAAATTTGAGGGGATGACAAAATGGAGACATCAAAGTAATATTTTAAAAAATGGAATTTTTCAAAAGACAGCAAAGTAATATTTAAAAAAATGGAATTTTTCAAAAGAATCCAAAAAATATTCAAAACTACCTAAAAAAGCTACTGAAGAATTTTAAAATTTAAGTATGATATTTCGTGCATAGCATATTTCATGTCATGCATAGCATTCATGATCCCATAATTAATTAATTAATTTAGTAAAGGGTGAGCAGATACATAGTCTAAAATGGCAGATTACCTAAAATAGTATATTGTCCAAAAACTCCAAATCAGCTGTCCACATCAAATCTCCACTGCAGAGCTGACCTTTGAATCTGCAATGTGGCAGTCTCCAAAGCTTGAGAATGGGCCCTATGGATGTTCCAAAGACCAAATAACAAGTAAAGATCACTTCCTGGTCATCTGTGTGCTTAGCAGACAATCTACAGCTCTCTTCATGCCTCCGAAACATGCCAAATAGTTGAAAACTTGAAAGAATAGTGGGGGACGTTTTTCTATTGTTGGATTTAGGGTTAGGGTTTTGTTTTCATTTTTGTTGTTTTTACTGTTTTTTCCTTCATGCCAAGCTGGACCCATAAGGGCCCACCCTTGGCTGAGTATGTGCCAAAACAGGCTTGTTACCCTTAAGGGACCACCCTTGGTTGAGTAGGTGCTAACTGCTAAAGCAGGGCTTGTTACAGACCTCTTTTGGCACCTGTTGGGGCCCAGCAGGCAAGGGGATGCCCAGACTATTACCGTTCCTCAGAATATGCAGTGTCTCCAGGTTATAAGAAATGCTATTATCATGCCCTGCAGCAAAAGATTTAAATTGTAACACTCGGTTTTGTTAGATGCATAAACTGGTATTTCAAGCAGTCAACATCTTGAACACACTTGTGTGGCTGGATGAGTAGAATTGGTAAAATGCTGTCTGGTATTTATAGACCCTAAACCACTAGAGTCTGAAACTTTTCTCACAAAGAGTACTAATTTCGTTTTCCAAGTCAAAAGGAGGATCAACTTAGTTTCTAGATTGAATAAATTAAAGGCCCTAAAGAATCCCTCTTTCTGTTTATATTGTTTTCATGTTTATACTTTGTTGCTTTATTGTTATGCAAAGCAAATCACCAAAATTAAAGTAAATAATAAAAATAAAAATATTTGTTTTAATTGTTTTTTTGAATGAATGCTTGTGGGCCACATGAGCAAGTGGAAACTGCTTTATATTTTATCTTCAATGGACAAAAATGGCCTCCCATGCTACGGAAGTCACCTTTCAGTTAAGATGCCACAAGTGGGAGTATCTATTTGGCCAAAGTTGCCTAGGACTTGCACCTGGACCCACAGTTTTTCGCAAGCACAGGGGCACATGAGCACGAACACAGTAACGAGCATGTCATCGGAGAGGCTTGAACCTTGGTGGGGGAAAATAACAATACTCTGCTGTCATGACCTGACAAGCCACCATTGACTGTTTTATAAATATTTGATTTTTATGCTTTCAATATATTTGAGATTTAAACTAAAATGATGTGAACTTAAAAGAGATAAAACTGTTATATATATGATACCGTTTTTTTTTATAAATTTTATGGTCATAAATTGAAATGAAAGATGGACCTTTTTTTATGTTCTTTTCATATATCCAAATTTATTTGTTATATAATCATAAACAGAGTTAAATCTGCAAAAGGAAAATTAGATTTAAGCAAATAAAAGATAAACAATGAAGATATAAACCAACTCCCTTTATTTCTGCTTAAATACAAAGTAAATTTCATTGAAATATTACAACCATCAAATATCAACAATTAGCCCAACAAATATCCAAAATCAGAGAGGAGCACTGTTTCTACTCAATTCTACTTCGATGTTTACAAGACTATACAAAGACAATAAAATCATAATTTAGAGACACATGAATGAAGGTCTCTGGTAGCAGGTCCAGATTTTGAAAGAGAGATCATCAACTTTACTAACTGGTATAGAGAATCCACATATATTAATCGATTAGTATTTAGGCATTACATCAACCAACAAATAATGAAATGCAAGTTTCTATACCTTAGTCACATGACAATTGCAATTTCACCCAAACAAATAACTCGTGGCGAGTATTACTGCCATCACAGGTGCTGTTAGATCCTTGAAGATATCATTTCAAATGAAATGAAAAGCAAAATTATGCACATCTTTGGTAGAGTTTTGGTATATTTGTACTCTGATGCTTTGCTTCTTTATTTCTTCTCCTCTTATAGATTTTGTGAGACAGTTTTTTTTTTAACAGTAACAGAGAAAAGATTATATTTATAAAGCTGAGCACAGCTATTCATTACAGACTTGCAAACAGAGTATTTAACAGAGCTGAGATGTCAGGACCAGCTAACACTACTAAAACTATCTGCATTACATTATAATCTCTGAGTTTAGTCTTCCTGAAATTGTCCAGCATAGAGCTGGCATACACCTTAACAAACTGACTGCAGAGGAGTTTACAAAAATACATTAACCAAAAGCAAAAATTATATGAAACCTGGGCTAGGCTAGCCTTTCTTCCTGAGCTTGACAGACGAATCGTCCACCCTCAACTGATTTATTTCCTGATTCACCGTTGTATTCTCGTGTACCCAGCTTCCCTGCGTCGCTCTGAAGTAAACAGCCAAGTCTTCCTGAATTCTATCAACTTTTCCCATTAATTCTATGATATTTCGTTCCAGATCATCAATCCTGGAGTCCTGGCAGGATAACTGGGTGCAGACGTGCGTTATGACTGACGCCATATCAGAGTTCTGATTTACGCTGGAGCAGACCGCCTCATAAGTTCTCCGGACTGCAAACTTAATGTCTATCAGGGTTCTGCTTAAAGCAGCAATGGCCGCCCTGATTGACGGCATCGTATCCCAATTAACCGCCTGCGAAAGACGAGGAGCAGAAGGGGCAAGCTCCCTATCCCAATTATCCGCCTACGAAAGACGAGGAGCAGAAGGGGCAAACTCCCCGAGGGACAAACGGCTTAGAGAATCGGGGAGATGGGGAGGAAGAGCCATCGCGAAAGGAGGAATAGGGAGGGCAGATGGGAGAGTTAAGGAAGCCCCGTGGGAGCTGACACCGGGGGGAAGATCAAGGGGACAGGTGGAGGGAAGGACGGGGAGGCAGATGGAGGAGCGAGTGGATAGGTACGTGGAGGACGAGCTCGGGAAAGAATTCGAGGAGAGGAGAAGGCCATAGTTTGGCAAAGGGAGTGGATGGTCCCTTAAGGCCAAGTCCCTAACCAAAATCCACAACAAAACTTGAAGGGGCCAAGACATTGGTAAATTAGGGGATAAAATGAAATCCTAAAACTCCTTTATGATCCTTAGTTTGCCCAGTTGTGAGCATGATTCCTTTATTTGCCGCTAAGTCCGCCACCCTGTTGTTCTCTCGGAGGATATGGAAGAAGGAGGCCTTTGAAGATAAAGAAATGGTCTTAATTCTTTGCAAATATCTATCTGCTTTTGAGCCTGGCGAGGCATATCCTCTTCGCATGATTTGGATGACGTGCCTAGAATCTCCATAGATTTTGAGATTGGCTATGCTGTAGTTGGAGGCCATTTCTAAGGAGAGGATGAGTGCTAGCCATTCTGCCTCATTATTAGTTTTCCTGCCTAATCCCCAAGCAAAGTCTGCGATTTTATTTCCGCCGGGATCAAAAAGAATCCCACCCGCACCTGCCACCCCAGGATTCCCTTTGGAAGCCCCATCAAAGAATATGCTGTGACTTTCTTGCTCCTTCCACCACCTGGAAAATGTATCAGGATCTTTTCTGATTTCCCAAACATAGTTGGAGCGTTCTTTTTTGGACTGAAGGAAGCTGCCCTTCACGAACATGTTACACCATTGAAGTTCCGAAAGAGTTAGAGGCTCTTGAGCAGGGAGAGAGACCTTTTTTGTGGAGAGTGAGTCTTCGATCATTGCAGTAGCTTTTATGGCTGCTCTGTTGCTGTCCACCTTCTTGTCCTCAAAAATACTTTTGTTTCGGCTTAACCAAATCTGCCAACATATATTCATGGGAATTAGATTCCAGATTCTCCACATAGTCTTTTTAGATTTTCCAGGATAAGCGCGCCCCCAGTGATCAAAGAGGTCAATGAGGGAAGTGGGGAGAGTGGCTGGTTTCCATTGACTACCCAGGACCTTAGCCCAGACTTTCCCTGCAAAGGGACACTCCAGAAAAATATGGTGGGAGCTTTCTTCTGCATTTTTACACAGAGTGCATCTAGTAGGACCAGTGATTCCCCTTACTCTAAGATTTTCAGCAGTTAGCAACTTACCATGAGTTAAGAGCCAGAAGAAGGTAGCAACTTTGGGGATGCCATCAGAGTTCCATATTTGCTTCCATTTTCTGTGGACTGGAAGACTGGGAGGAGCGAGTTTCTCATACCCTGCTTTCACCGAGTACGAACCAGGTTTCCCCCATCCCCTGTAGTCGTTTTCGTTTATACTGATCGGGGCTTTCCCATGAAGATGTGAAAGGAGTAGTTCGTATTCCCCTTGTAGGTTGGCCGGAGGGTCCAGACTCTTCCAACTTTTCCAATCTCCATTGTCTTTCTAGATCGCCAGGTCCTTTAACTTTTTGATATCCATGTTTTCCAGCCAGTCTCTGATGGCCTCTAACCCCTGTACTTTGCCAAGCGGTATGTCTCCATTTATGCTGTCCGTCCAGAGGTTTATTCTCTTCCCATTTCCAGGTATCCAGTAAAGATTATCAGAGATTAAGGCCGCAGAGGAGTTGATGAGTCCCCATATAGCTGTTCCCTTTTTGGAAATGGGCTTGTCTAGACATCTTTGCCTGGAACTTCTGGTATATTTCTTTCTTATAACCTCCTTCCACCATTCCTTTTTCCCAGCTACAATCCTCCAGGCTAGCTTGGCCCCCAGCGCTTTACTTACTAAAGCAGGCTCCCGAATTCCAAGCCCTCCCCGCTCCTTCTTTTCTTTGACAGTCTTCCAGTTCACCAAATGAAATTTTTTATTTTGGGTTTTTCCACCTTGCCATAAGAAATTTCTGATCTCCATGCTAAAAGCTTTTTGAATATTAGCCGGGGCGAGCATTATGGCAGAGGTAAAAACTGGGAGGGAGGACAGAACTGACTTTATCAGAGTAACTTTACCAGCCAGATTCAGCCATCGAGAGCCCCAAGAGTTTATTCTTGCTTTGAATTTGTCAAGGATGGGAGTCCAGACAGAGGAAGGGGGGTGCTTGAGAGAGATAGGAGTGCCTAGATATTTGAAAGACGTCCAATTCAAGCAAGGCTTGAAGGCTAGAATGGCTGCAATAAGTCTGATGGTGGCTGGGCGGCAATTCCAAGTATAAAAATTGCATTTTTGGTCATTGGTTTTTCCCCCAGAAGTCCTGAGAAAGAGGTCAAGGGTGGTTTTAAATCTTGCTGCAATCTGAGGAGAGGCACTACCTAGTAGAATAGTGTCGTCGGCAAACTGAGCATGGTTGATTGCTTGAACATTGCGGGTGAAAGAGATGCCAGGCAGTGAATCTGAGGCTAAGAGAGAGTTGAGCTTTCTGCTTAAAGAATCCGCCATTATTACGAAGAGAAAGGGTGAGAGAGGGCACCCTTGTCTCAGTCCGCGTGAAAGACGGAAGAAGGAGGTTGGCCTTCCATTTAAAAGGGGGGCAAGCCAGGGGGCTCCAATGCAGGCTTTTATCCAACTAATAAATTTTTCATCAAAACCGAACTTTCTCAAGACCGCATAAATAAAAACATGTCTAACTCTATCAAACGCATTGGCCATGTCTAGTTTTATAGCCATACCTGCGTCCTTGCTTCGCCTGCTTGAATGAATAGCCTCTTGCACTAGAAGGATATTATCATAAATTTGTCTGCCTGGGACGAAACCGCCTTGATTTGGGGAGATAATTTTAGGAAGAATCTTCTTGACTCTGTTTGCTAAAACCTTGGTGAGGATTTTATACGAAGAATTGCATAGCGAGATAGGCCTGAACCTCCCTATCGTATTTGCTTTTTTCTCCTTCGGTATAAGAGCTATGAAGGAGGAATTAGTTCCCCCTCCAATTTTCTCACGATTTCTGGTCCAGTTAATCATTCTGAGGAGGTCGGTTTTCAAGAAGTGCCAACACTTTCTATAGAAGTGAATGGAGAATCCGTCAGGTCCCGGGGATTTTTCTGGATGGAGAGACCATACCGCTTTCCTGACTTCCTCCTCAGTCACCTTCTCCATGAGCATATTGTTTTCTTCGG
This sequence comes from Larix kaempferi, assembly GCA_027924585.1. Classification (NCBI taxonomy): domain Eukaryota; kingdom Viridiplantae; phylum Streptophyta; class Pinopsida; order Pinales; family Pinaceae; genus Larix; species Larix kaempferi. The sequence continues at coordinate 50,547,855 of BSBM01000904.1, forward strand.
CAGTGACAAGACTGGGAATTTCTCGGCACATTCCTTCCAAATCTGCCGCAGACAAATCCTCTTCCTTCTTATATAGAGACTCAAAATGACTTCTGACTTCTGTCTTTATCTCAGTAGGGTTGTCTATCTTGGTTCCATTTTCTTTGGTTAAGCTGAGAATGTTGTTTTTCCTGTACCTTTCTTTGCACTGAGCATGGAAAAATTTGGTATTCCGGTCCCCAGCTTTGAGCCAAAGGCATCTTGACCGAAGTCTCCATTCCTCCTCTTCTTTCCTATTCACTTGTTGAATTTTATCTTCTAGCATTTTCTCCTCCATTAACATGGCTTCTGTTATCTGTTCCTTTTCGATTTGCTCTTGTATAGATTTCAACTCCTCTTGCAAGATGTGAATTTCATCCCCTGATCCCCGCGAACTTTGCTTTGCCCATCTTTTTAGCAAAGATTTGGTGTTTTTTATTTTGGTTTCCCAAATATACCCCGGGGAACCTGGGATAAATTGCTTCCAAATGCCTTTGACTTCCTCAAGGCAGGCGTCATTCTTCAGCCACTCGGGATTGTATCTAAAGGGGAGAGGCCCAAGATTGCCAGGGAAAGAAAAGAATAGGGCAATAGGACGGTGATCTGAAACAGCAGATGCCAGAATTTTTGAGTCAGGCAGAAGAGGCTTGTTAAGAAGGGAAGAGCTGAGCAAAAATCTGTCGAGCCTAGCGGCTATGTGCCCGGGCCTGATTCTCTTATTGTTCCAGGTGAATTTTCCTTGCAGAGGCTTGACATCCACCAGATTCCAAGAGGCCTGCAGATCTTCCAGCCTTTCTCCAAACTGATCTCGGACCTTTGATCCCCCTCTTCTTTCATCAGCACTTATGGTGACATTAAAGTCGCCGGCAATTATGCAGGGGGAGGAATTTCTTCCTAAATGAAGATCTATCAGTTTGTCCCAGAAAAGTTCTTTATGGCCATGGAGCGTAGGCCCATACACATTTCCAATCCAAAATTTCTCATTATTTGTCAAATCTTCTAGTTCAACAAAAAGCCAGTTTCTGCTGCTTAAGATGGAGTTACATTTGTACATACCTTTTTCCCACCAGGTGATGAGCCCTCCAGAGGCTCCTACCGAATTAACTGACTTTCCTTCTCCTTTGGGCCAAATTTGAGATAGAGTTTTGAGACAGTCCGTCTCTTGCATTTTAGTCTCCTGGAGCATGATTATTGAGGGGTTTTCCAGCTTTTTAATCCTTCTGATTGCTTCCGTCTTCTGCTTGCCTCCTAACCCTCTGCAATTCCAGGAGACTATCTTCATTATTTTTTGGAGAGGTTAGATCCTATTCTTTCCTTCTTTACCTCCATTGTTCCCTGAGATTGCTTGGTGCTGGAAAGAATTCTTACATGCGAGTCAAGGCTGGTTTGCTTACCCGCCGCTTTGTCTCTTGCTGCCTCTTGTTCTCTTATAACCTTGTTCAGCTTCCTACCTTTTTTTGTTTGAGGCTCTACTTCTTCTTCCCTGCTTTCTGAGGTTTCTTCATGAAATAGTTTGGCTTTTGCTCTGGTGACCGAGCCCATCGATATTTTGGGGGCCTCATCTTCTAGCTCCTCCTGTTGTGCTGGAGACGCTATACATATTTCTCCTTCTTCGGGTTGCTGGCAGGCTTTCTCCTTTCTTTCTCCATTTCTGGCATTCCCTGTTGTTTCCTCTTGGGCCTGATGAACTTGATCTGTTGGAGGAGTCTGCTCTTCCCCCCCCATGTCCGATGCTAAGAGCTGGAACTGATTTGCTTCCCTATTTGTGTGCTGCTGCTTATTTGCCATTTCCTTTCTTTTTGGAGATATTTGAGAGGGATGGGAGTTTGAAGGCTTCCCGCCCTTCCTTCTTATCTCATTCCATTCTCCATCTTGATTTTCTTCTGCTTCCTGCGTCTTCTTTTTAGGACATAACCTTGCGAAGTGGCCATATTCATGGCAAACTTTACATTTGAAAGGGATTTGTTCGTAGTCTACCGTTTGCAGATGATTCCAACCATCCATCGATAGACTTATTGCTTCAGGGAGCCCCTTATCAAGATCGACTTCCACACAAATCCGGGCACAGGAGAACATTGGGGGTTTTGGCTCAGATTTATCAATGTATTTCCCCAATGAGTTGCCAATGGCCTTTAGATCTTCATCATTCCAGCAATGTAGCGGGAGGTGGGGCAACTTCACCCAAACTGGGACAGCTGAAGGGATGTCCTTTTCAGGATCAAAGGAGAGATCCCATTTGTTGATATACATTCCCCTAGGACCCATGAAGTAAGGTCCATTCCTGAATATTAAATCTCTGTCTTCCTTTTTTTCAAAGTAGAAAACGAAGAAACCCCTCCCACAGAAGATTTGCTGAACTTCTCCTTGAATAAGAGGACGCCAGTTTTTGCTGAGCCATATTTCGATTGACCTCGGGGTTGGCCATAGCCCAGTGAAGTGACCAACCAAGCCTTTTTCTGAAAGGGCAAGAGCTTTGCATTTTGACGCAGTAGAACCGAGTTTTACTTCCGGAATGGCTGATTTTTTGACAAACTTGGAGTCCCCTGGACCCGAGGTCTTGGAGGACGAGGGCTGGGACGCTACCAGCAGGCGGAATAGATCATCCAGGGGCGCGCGGCCCGGATCAGGCGGCGGGTCCATCAACAAACCCTAGACGCGTGCAGTCATTTCAACTTCGTTATTCCGGTCACTGCGGAGTTCTTTGTGAGACAGTTAGCAGTTAAATAGTAATTTATAAAATAGATGATAAGAATTTTGTTCTGGAGACTCAGGAAAGGTATAACAAGCTTTCTATCAAATGGGATAATGTAAGATTCCTAAATTAGACTCTAGGTTTAACTCATAGACCCACCACCTAATTGTCACTTGAAAAATAGATCAGACTCTTTGCCATGACCTAAAGAGAGCATCTTTCTTTCTTTACTAGCATAAAGAGTTAATGATGTATGCTCACGTTAAAGGCTACTGCTATGCAAGCTTACAATAATAGTTTCTGTTATGCATGCTCACATTAATGTCCCTCTCTCCCAAGATTCTTTGTAATTCCAATTTCCACCTATAGCATCTCCCACTCATAAGTGACAATCATTGAGAATTGTAACTTATATTTTCTTGCATTGTAAATTGGCTATAAAAGGCCCTTAAGCATTACAACAGGAGTCCTTTGTGAAGTGTGCTATTGGAGGTAGTCTGGAAAAGGCTATTTGGGAGCAGTATCCATACAGCATTGGATTTGTCCTAAGTTAGCGTTCATAACTTCTAAGAAAAGTTTCAGATTTTATGTGCTCCGAGGATTTTGAGCATTCAGGTGTTGTTTTTTATTTCCAGGAAAAGAAATTCTGTATTTGATATTTCTGAGATTGAAATCAAAATACACATGATCATGCCTTTTAGCTCCTAGACAGTTCTGAATGTCTTCGCCCTAGACTTTTAGGACATACTAGTCTTCCTTCAGCAGACTTGTAGCTCTCAAAAGAGAAAGACTTATACATACTCTAGACTTTTCCGACCCAACAATCGAAAACAGTGCTGAATAAAAGCTGTGCTGAGAAAATCAAAACTGTTAAATCAGTGACCAACATATTCATTAAACAGGACATTTCCTCTGAATTCCTGTTCAGCCAAAGTTCCTTCCTGCATTAGAAGGGCTTCATTTGAACTATTGTAGTATTGTCTGCTTTGGAATTGAAATCCCTGTAGATATGTGCAAAGGAGAATTGTTCAAAATGCATTTTTACCTCCAAATTTTTTGTCATTACGGGATCTATGGCCAGATTTGTTAGTTGACTTCTGCCATTTGCCCAATCCATCAAAAGCTGAGTGCCCTAGCACTTGTAACCTGTTTACACCTTTATGAACAATTACTTCCATCAGTATCCACAAGGCATAGAATTCTGCTATGTTGTTTGTTACCTGACCAGCCCCATATTTTAAAAGGAAATAATGATTAATATTTAAAAAAAGTACAGCCCCTGCACCACACATACGTGGGGTACCTTGGCATGTACCGTAAAAGAAACCCCAGGGTTGTGAGCAATCAATATCTGGTTCCTTTAGGCTTCTAGCTTTTTTCTTCTTCGGAGGCTTCCAACTTTCTCCAAATGAGAACCTTAGTTGCTGAGACACTATTTACACTTGAACCTGCACTGCTTTCTCTACTGTCACATCAACGCAGGATTGGTTCATGGCACCTGAACGCAGGAACCACCTGCAACCTGTTAATTAGTTCGAGCTCATAGGAAAGGGCTGCAAGTAAGTGAATCTCTATGTCGAAATCTAGAACTAGGAAGGTAGAATCAGAGAAGACCAGTGTCTTTCAAGGGCTGATGCAGCCAAAGGTGGGATAAAACAATTGTCCAAAGGGGAATGGAGAATAGGGGTGAGGCTTCCAAGATGTAAGAATCTCGCGACAAAACAAGGTTCAGCTTAAATAAATGGGTTTGGGCTAATGATGGCTAGCAAGTCCAATCCTGTCAGATTGCTAGCAACATACCATAATCAAATTTTATCAATTCATATAACAATTGTTCACAAATATGTAGGCATCTTAGCTAATGCTTTGGCACAATATATATATATATATATATGGAACTATCTGGATGTCCACTATCTCCGTTAGAACATACTACCAAGAGTGTGTGCTACTCTAAGCATGTTAGAAGGAGATATCATCCAAGATAGGTTCATAAAAGTTGTGTAGTATTACTGCTATTTAAACAATCATATACATAACAAATACTATATGAGCCCACTGTTCATCAATAAAGGAACTAGCTCACATTGCTCTACATCCTTCCTAATCCTAGGAATATAGATCTGCATACAAATTGTTCTGGAAACATATTCAAAACCAACAGATCTAATCTACAAGAGCAATAAATCCAAATACTTATCTTTTATTGTATTTGTAGGTGGGCTCCCACTGCCTCCTTGTGGAAACCATGAGAGTCCTCTGTTCGTCATTTTCTTGCTGGGAGATCATCGCAGACTGGATCTTCATATCATCACCTCAACATACTTGAAGACTTTTACTGAATCCACCAAGATGCTTCTTGCTCTGGCATCATTCTTTCTCCATTGAGACTTGTTATCTTCGGCTTTTGGTTCTGGGACCTTCTTAAGACGAACTTCAAAAGATCATTTTCTTCTAATATGGGAAGAACGTTAGACTTTCAAGAAATGAAATTGGAAGCCCCGTCAAGTTGATCTTCAACCTTCATTCCAATCATCTTGACCGCAGAACTGGATCAGAAACCCTAGCAGGAGCTAGGTCAATTTTGAAGTTGGGATTCTTGGAAAACTGATTCTATAGGGAGATGTGCCCTATCAAGGTGAGTTGAATACCCCTTCTTTTCTCTCAGATCTATGGATAGAACAACTCAAAACTAGAAACCCTAGTTTCCCGATTCCGTTAGAGAATAGGTCAAAAATGAAAATTTTCGGATTTGAAATCTGCTTCCACAGATAGTTGCACCCCACCAAGGCCAGTTGAGGAGAGGTAAAATCGAACCAAATCTGTGGGCAAAAGGGTTAGAAACTTGAAACCCTAATTTCTGCAGAAACTGCAGCAGCTGCAGAATTAGGTCAAAATTGAAAATTCTCGGAACTGAAATTTTCTTCCCCCCCGGCTGTCTGAGACTCTACAGGGATTAGGGAATGGATTGGAGAATCACAGTCATCAATAGGGGAAATAGGATTGGAGGAGGAAGGAGAAATTACTAAAACTATATTCACTTGACCTAACACCGAAGTAGACAAAAAACTTTAGTTTCTACCAAAGATGGCGAGCCAGAGATCAAGTTTAATATACCTTGATTGCAAAGCATGTCAATTAGTGGCATTGCAGATGCCACACATGGTGTAGAGAGTTGTCTTGCACGACCAACCCAAGGGAAACTGAAAACCCTTTCAGCTTCAGCTCTTTGGGGATCTTTACCTACCTATTCTGACTTTTCAGGACTTTTCTGGGTGTGGAGATTCTAAGCCAAGGTCTTATTTACACAAGCCTTTTACTTGTGCTGCCAATTGCTTCTTGGAGCAAAACAAGCCCTCTAGAAGTGATCGACTTTGTGACAAGTTGAGTACTAGAAGGGAACCTTCCAATAGTCCAGTGTCTGAACCATCACCCATTCTCCCTTGTTTATTTCAAATTTTGTTTGTAGGCCATCTCTGAAATCCAGTTCTACTAGAACCCTTGCCATTCTTTTGTCATGGTTGAGTCTAAAGATCTCTTCTAAAGCAATGAACTGTCCTATTGAATTGCCAATAGCTACCAATATCTCTTTGCACCAAAATTCAAGGAGAAGCCCTGGTATTAGGACGAATATGTGTTGGATATGCATGGGCTCCATTTGAGGATATAAACTGGGCCTCCAGCAGGATAAAATGAGACTGGAGGGACATTTGATTCCTTTTTCAACTCAAAACGTATCCACCTTTTTACCGGTAAATGCAAGATGGGTGTATAACCCAACACTTTAGACCAATTAGCTTCCAACTACTGTTTCAAAGACTCTCCTCTAACCTCCTTTCGATAAACCTGCTTACCAGTGCCAATCTCATCAGGTCCTTGACCCTTTCCTACCTACATCATGACCCAACACCATTTTAACCTTTTCCTTTTTGGCCCTTACACATTTTTCTTCCTATACTTTTTTGCTTCAACTGCCCCTTTCTTTGACTTGGGATACTGGCTCTGAAGAACTGTTAATTTTCTGCGGTGTAACATAAGAGTGACCACCTTCCTACACAATAGGATTTGAATCCTCCAAAAAAACCCTTTGGAGAGATGATGCATACCTTGACTGACCTAGTAAAGTCTCTTTTAAGTTTTAAGGCTCCAGTTGTACCCCTTTGTGGCTAGCTTTCGGAGAGGTACCTAAACCTTGTCTACAGGTGCCATTTTCTTTGAAAACCCTCACTCCAGCTCATCCTGTAGATGAGTCCCACTTCCACTTAAACCTTGGGATATCCTCCAGACTTCTAAAACCTCCTTGTGCAAGTGAAAAATTGTGGAGGGATTTGGTGAATTAGCTTCCCCATAGTGCACTTGATCCAGCCCTAGGTCCATCACCTAGTAAGCCTAAAGGCCCAAGATATGGCGTGCCCACTTGCCTGAAACAATCCTAGGCCTGAAAAATCAAAAACCCTCGCACCGGCTTTGGACCTAGAAAAACCTCAGGCTCCATCTCCCCTAATTATTTTAATGTGACTCATCTCCCTGTTATATGGATTTAAGCTGTACTCATAGTTCTGATCGTATTTTCTGTGACTATGTCGGGTCTTCCTCATTAGAAGGATATATGCTCTTCCATATAGCTAGATCGATGCCCATTGTATTGATGGTGGAAGCATTCCACTGGATTTTAGACAGTTATTGAATTGCCCATAGCCAGCACCGTGTTAGAATATTTCAATATTTGAAACTGTTGAAACAAGTCGTGATTTTCTCAAACGCAACAGGCAAAACTCCTTAATAAAAACACAATTATTTTGGAGCTTAGAGGTACAATAAATTATTCTCGAAACCTGTAATAAGATGGCAAAGATAGTGTGCAATAAGATACCAAAGATGGATTGCAGTGTGCAAGCCTAGAGAGAAGGAACATGCAGCTGCATGCAATAATTCCTCTTCAGGTGTTGTTACTAGAAGCAAATGTTGGTTTTGCTTTCACTGTGAGTGCTATAGAATCTGCGATCAAATGTACTGCTGGAAAATTGCTGGAATTTCCATTGTTAGTAACTTGGTGGTTAATCTGTTGGTGCTGATTTTTATGAATGTCATTGTTGTTTTTCTTTATGTTGTTTGCCGCTGTTGACACCTAAACCTACCAGTTTTTAGATTTTTAAAAAGAAAAAATATCAGATTCAAAATTTTTGGTCATAACAGTGGTATCAAAGCTCCAAATAACAGCAGTATTCATATTGGATTTCAGTCATAACATTATTTTTTTATTTGGGTTCATAACAGACATCTCCAACGCTGGCAGGGGAATCCCCTTGGGATGCAGGTAATTTTCCCAACGTCTTTGAACCTGCCCCCAGCCTAAAGGTGATATCCCGTACATACCCCCAAATAAGCTGGGACACAGGAACCCCAGCGACAGGTTCCCATGCTGCATAGGAAATAAATAAATAATGTGTTTTGGAGGTTTTGTAGATAATCTTATGTTACCTTGAAAGAGCCTCCTTAATTATTTGTTTATGTTACACCAAGTTTCTGGTATGCGGGGACACATACCTAGTATGTGTGGAATGAATGCCCAACAGTGAAGGATTGCCCTACACTAGCAAAAATTGAATAGCGAATGGTGAAAGTGTGTCAATCAATGGAGGGATGGGAGAGATGAAGATTGTAGGTGGAAGGATGGGAGAGATGAGTTTTTTTTTAAAATATTTTATTTGAAATTTCTTTATTTTGAATTCTTTTACCAACTTTTTATATTTTTTTGGCATGGGGCCCCACATTTGGGTGATGCGTCCCATGTCCCACAGGGTACGTCCAAAAGATTGGGATGTGAAGAATAGGGAGGGGACATACCCCCCCTTGCATGCCCTGCTGTAGTGGGTATGGTGTGGCCATACCCAGGATGTACCCCCATCCTCAGTACAATGTACCCTTCTGGGACATGTACACAAGGTGTGGGTACACATACATGTGTAACATTGTTATTTATGGACATCTAGTTTTATGGAGTTTTGCATGACAATAACTAAGATCGTTTGTTATTAACACTAACAGCAGATCATATAAGTAAACTTATTGCATGAAAAATTAAACTATTGTACTTTTATTTTGGCCTTGTAATTTTGACAGAAATAACTTTTGATAGGTCATAGATTGGATCCTTTTTGGAAGCATTGATTTGATGATTGTTAGGGCAGTTCTTATTCTTCGATAGTTATTTATTTATTTTTAACTTTCTTATACTGTATAATTTCCTCAAAACTCAAACATTAGAGCTATCTACTGATATGCATTGATTGACATTCAGGTCATGGACAGATGCCCACAGTTGCTTCTGAAGTGCACAGCCTCGGTCAAGTTTGTTCGTTCTGGACATTCAAGAAACTAAAAACAGGACCCTCTCTCACTCTGGCCCTGGGAAAGCTGTGTTTGTGTATGTGCCCCTTATTCATGTTGGGATTTAGGAGGAAGTGTTAACAGTCTAGAATGATTCAAGGGTTTCAGTGATAGCAATCTAATGTTCAAGTTCTGGTCAGTTTTGGCAAGGTAGATCTTAAAGTGGGCAGTCTTTTATGGGAGAAAAACAAGTATAGAAAACTAAAATACAACTAGCAGCCTAAAGTTAGTACAGTTTGTGAATGCATATCTAAATTTAGATTCATTCTTTCATTCCTAGAACTAAATTATCTGTACAGAGTTAATGTTAATGATATAATCACTTTGTTCGGTATCATATGAAAACTTACTCATGGAGTTTCTCCTATTTTGAATTCTCAATTAAAAAACTTTGACAATATATCATATTGTTATGGAGCACTGGGAGTTTGGTTTCATATTGAACATTATATTTGAATGGATCATGGTGTTGAAGCTTTCTTAAAGAGAACGGTTTTAAAGTATATTTTGTCAAATGGGGAAACGGGGAGGAACTAACCTTAGGAAAGGTGTTCAAAGTCTGTATCCTGCACTTTGGAATGGATATTCTATCTAAGATTTTCATTAGGAGTTTGCTACAGTATATGCTGAAACTCTACAGCAAACTTTATTTGTTCTTAAAAATTCAGCATGCAACCAGGTTAGGAAAATGTTAAGAGTTCTGTTTAGTGTTGACAACGTCACAGTTGATCCGTCGCTACTATGAATATGATATCAGCTACGACTCATTCTTGCTTTGCTTAGTATTATTAACAATATGTTCCAAATATTAATTAATTACCTGATTTCCAGATATTTTCATGTGATGGGGATCCCCTAACCCGCTAACAATTAAGAATTATTAATTCCACTTCAGAGGGAATCATAGGACTAACCTAGGGGATGCAATTCTTCTCTTCTTGTGCTCCCTTCCTTGGCCCTAACTTGGTGCATCGTCTTGTTTCTATTTGGGCATGGTTGACAGATTTTCATGATTTTGTCCATTGTTTCCTGAGTTGAAAAATCTAGGATTATCTAACACTATAAATCTCCTACTACATTCTCCTCTGTGCTGATTGTATCATACCATAAGATTGAGGTGTTATAGAATTAGAGAACAGTAACTGCTTTCTGTCTTGTTCTTGCCCTTGACTGTTTTTGTTGTCTTTTGAGGCACTATGATTAACACTGAATGCTATAAGGTCAAATTTGTCATTGCTCCTTTGGGCCTACTCCAGAATAGTTGAGTCTGTGTACTGCGTTGGCCTTCATAGTCCTAACAGGTCTGATATATTTTCTTTCTGGGTAGGTTTAGGGCCTTGCTGAGCATTTAGTCTAGGTTGTTCCCATTTGAATGCCTTCTGTGCTTGTTCCGCTGGTTCTCCTGTTTTCTGTGTTTCCTGGTTAGGGGGGGTATCTATTGTGGATGCAATTTAGGGTAGTTTTCCTCAGCTGTCCTGTCCTATGGCACAAAGATTTGAAACGGGATATGTCGAATCAGTTTTGGAAAAGAATTAAGTGGTCCTTCAGACATTTCTCTTGTAGTTCCATCAAAGACATACTCAAGTAGGCCTCAGTTTATTTTTATACAGTTTTAGTGGTCTAATTTTAGGATAGTTCTGAAGATCAAACTGATCTTTGTAAGATTTTCTTGGACTTGGAGCTCATCAGGGAAAACATGAATCCACATAGGAGCTTTCAATGGTCTGGGAGGCTCAAGGGAGACATTAGTGCCCATCTGTGCAAAAAATAGTTGTTTTTAAAGAATAATGTCTCTCCTTTCAAGACACTTTCAACTCAAATGGACTTTATGGTGGCCTACTTGCTTCCAAACTAAATGACCCCATTTTTCCTTCACCCAAGATGGTAACACCAAACTTCCCCTTCAAGGTTCAGGCCTGCAAGTTGATGCACGTGTCTTTCATTTCTTTAATGACAAGCTCCAGAATTTTGGATCCATTTCTCTGAATCTACCCTAGTAGTTGTCACAATTAATCTAGCAAAGTCAGTATTTCACCATTGTAAGTAGTTGTATGAATTCCCAAGAAGAGAGTAGTTTGTTGTTCCTCTAACATGCCATGGCCAGCTTATCTTGCTTCCACTTAATGTAATCCTCAGATTTTCTTTCCTCAAACATTAGTCCATTTTCCTTTGACCCGTCTTCCCCAGTTTAGCTACCAGAGGAGAGGGTCTTCTGTGGATTCGAAGCCTGCCCAAACATGCATGAGGCATGTTAAATATACAGTTCACATATCCAAGAATTTTACTTTCATGCTAAAATATAGGAAATTTCTTAGAACATTATTATATTGATTCAAGCATTGCTATCTAGTTTCAATATTCTGGCAATGTATGCACAATAATAAACAAGTGTATCATTCTGCATGGACATTATTATCCGTAAGAATAGAGTGTTCCACGACTAGCACATCCTTGTTTCAAATAGTTACCATGATTTGTCGTTTTTGATTTATAAAGTGGGTGAATGGATATATTTAGATGGATGATTTTGTTTTCCATCACACAAACTTTCTTATCTATGTGAAGTAGTATACATGATATGTTACTCGCTGCAAAATTGCATAGTCAAAATGTTGGTGCTTAGTTAACATGATTTGTGGATTATCATATATTTAAGGTTGCAATAGTCATGTTGTGAAACCCCTCTGGTTCATATCCATGGGACTCGTTTTGTGAGTCCACAATAATGTAACATATCTGTTTCTGTAACTTACCTATTTCTGTGTCAATAGAAGTAATAAGCTCTACAGTGTAAGGGAGATGTTCACACATGTATGTTTAGAAGATGTTAAGAAATGATAAAAGAAAGAGCTAATGCATTATTTCTCTTACCTCATTAAACAGTGATAAATAAATTAACATGGATATATTTATACATTTAATATGCCTTGTGTATGCTTAGTTGATGTTAAAATATGAAAGAGCTAATACATTGTTTATCCAACTTTTCATATTTAAATAATGATGAATAAACTAAGATGGATCCATCTTAACCTAATGTAAATTAATATACATTTAATATAGCTTTGTATATATTCTTGGGTTGAGATTTGTGCTTTGAGAGCTTGGCATAAGCTTGCAATGCCAATGAAGTTTTGGTCTTTTAACATTTTTATGCATTTGCAGATGACACTGAATTAAAAAATGTCAGTGCATAGAAGTATTTGAATTTTTAATATTTAGTTTTTATTTTGGTGTTGAATCTATAACTACATTGGCACATTTAAGTTATCTTATCTTTAAATGTTTTTATTTAAATTATATTAATTGAATTTTTAATATTTAAATATTTTTATTTAAATTATACTATTTAAATTTTCAATATTTAGATTTTTGTTTTGATGTTCAAACTTAAAGTTACAATCACATTGGCACATTTAGGTTATCTTTTCAATATTTAGATTTTTGTTTTGGTGTTAAAACTTAAAGCTACAAATCACATTGGCACATTTAGGTTATCTTATCTTTAAATGTTTTTATTTAAATTGTAATCTACTTCAAGGTATTGGTTCACTAGTAAGGTTATAAAGTTATTGTCCATTAAGATTTTGTTTTTCGCTTTTCAATTTTGGTGGAATAAATACCCTTGAGTTAAATAAGTCCAAGGAAACTTGTATTATGCAATGCACCCAATCTTTTAAAAAAGTTTGCAAAGTAACTAAAATCATATGCAAAACTAAAATCATGTTGTGAGGAATTTCATGTCCAAAAGGAATTTTGAAATTATATTTAGGAGAACTAAATCATTTGCATAAGGTTATGAGAAACACATTTTACTTGGCTGAATTTTAATTTAGTTGTTAACAAAACTAATATTGTAATGGGAAACAAGCAAGGGATTGACATCAAGGACAAGGCAAGGAAATTGGTTTAACTAAACATATAATAACAAAAAATCAAATAAAGTTGTATTCTTTTAAACTTTTTGAAATATCAATGATACATACAAAAATCAGGCAAATCACACATGAATTTAATTTAAAACTAGCAGTGTTTATATGTTAACTAATGCCATTTTTTATGGTGGCATGAAGATATCAATGGATGGCTTAGGGTTTAAGAAGCCAAGCATTTTGTCGAGGGATGGCATCAATAGATCAAAGTCCATCTACAACATCAATTTAAGGGAAAAGCTTAGAATGAAGGGGGATTGCAAGGTGATAAGGAAAGGAGGAGATGACAATCACTATACAAAGTTGGTATCCACCTCTTGAGCGCAAGAAGCCTCTCAACCAAGCAAAAAATGCATCAAAGTGATCGTTTGTTTAAGAAGGTTGATGCATTGATCTCTTGGATAATGGAAGGAATAGAGGAGCTTCAAAGTGTGCCATAATAGGTTATTTTAATGGGAAGAAGCCAAAACTTTTGTACGTCATCCCTTAGATCACGAAACTTTGATTGAAGGCGGTCTTAGGTAAGGCTCGTGTCTCTCCATGGTACATAGGGTCTTGTCCTTTCTTTTTGAAACAATGAAGTAGTGTTAAATGATGGGCCATGGCTCTTTCAAGACTTGGGATTGGTTCTCATGGAATGAGACTAAAAATTTAGTTGCAACATTACATGGAAGGACAAAGTGTTTCCTTTGGGTTTTCCTTCCAAGGCTTCCATTACACCTTTGGATAGCATAGGTTATCCATGTTGTTGATGACACCATTGGCTCTTTCAAGGACTTGACCCCTAAAACACTAAACCTTAAAGGAGTGTTTATAATGTTGGTCTTCATGGGCACCAATGGTAACCCCATAAATCCATCACATTGGTTTGTGGAGAAAATGAATGGCATTGGAGATTGGGTGAAAAAATGCCATTATTATGTTGTTTATGCAATAACATTGGGTATATAGTGTGGCATTGTTGTAGGAAGTTTGTGGCATGCAAAGAAGTAAGCCTTGTCTAGTAGACTTTATTTTATGTTGTTCTCAACCTCGTCTAGATTTATTGGTAGTGTTTCCTTTAGGGAGTGTATGTTGGCTCCTATCATCATGGATCTGACATAATGCAAGGAGGATCCATCTTGTATCCTAGATTGTTGTAGGGAGTGGGATTGGATCAACATTCGTATCCTAGGGGTGGATGACATTGAAATGGATTTTGGGGTGATCCCTCTCGACTCATCCATGACATATACGTCTTCATGGCGTCTGGGGAAGTCCATGGCATCATGCATAAGAGATGGGGGAGTTTGAAGAGCTAATTGCCCTATTATCAACATAGATCACGTCTTAAGAATTGATGCCTCTTGCCAACCTCCATCCTAGCCACTCTTTTAGTAGATTCCAAGAGTAGGTAAGGTTATCTCTAGGATGAGGGTTCTCAGTCAATTTGGGTGGAAAAAGCTTTTATCTCTCTCCTCATAGCAACAAAGGGAGCATTTATTGGGGTACCAACATACCGTGATAAAATATCACACTCATGACAATTTGGAGGGGTCAAAACTTGAGGAGATTGCCAAGGTTGTTACAACATGAGCAAGAGGAAGATCTTTGACTTGGGATAGCTTGGACTTGGACTCTTTCCCTTTCCTCAACCTGTCTTAGCAACGACACGAGGGATTGATTAGATCAATTTCTATAGGTAATGGTAAAGGCAAGAAGAGTGAAATTGTTACATTGGACTTACCTCTGCCCAGGTCCCACACAAAAAGGTCAAGGGTGCATCAAATCAAGACTTGATAAGGACTCTACCATCAGTGGAGGCCCTTGTAGAGCTTTGAGATATATAAGATAAGAATTTTGGATTTTCCCTTGGTTATGATGAATTGATCGTTTTGGTTTGACTATTATTTGGTGTTTGGCCCCTTTGGTCCCTTTGAGACTTGTACTATCTTGTGGACAACACATTTCTAGATTCTTGTAGAGATTACATCTCCTTGACTTGTTTGCCTCTCAATTTGTGGGGTAGTGTCCCTCTAAGGAAGAAGAGCAAAATATCACTAACTTTGGATGCCTATTTGGCAAGCTCAAGATGACACATTTACAACATAGATTACAATGCCTGATATGCCCATATTGTCTCCAATTGTAATTCTATTTCATAAATATCAAATAACATAACTTTCTTCTTTTGAAAGAATTTTGACTAATTAATAAGCAACAATTCACCTTGATTCCTTGAAAAGTCTAAAAATTAATAGAATAAAAACTTCTATTGGTAATTTTCAAATGCCAAGTTTTATCATATAAATAGAGTGCATTATCTCGTGAGTTCTTTAAATTATTAATCCTGGTTTTTTTAAAAATAAAAATGCTATGTTTATTTTCAATTCATTTAATAAATGTTATTATTTCATTTTTGTATTTTGCAAAGGTAAATTTAAAGTTGAAATAGAAGGTGCAAATCAAAGTACTAATCCAAAATAAAATTGCTTTGTTTATTTTTCAATGCATTTAACAAATTTTATCATCTCATTCTTGTATTTCGCAAAGGTAAATTTAGAGTTCAAATCGAACATCTAATTCAAAGTACTAATCTAGTATTTTTAGCTTTTGATGCAAATCCCATCATCAAGGACCATTATCCATCAGAGAGAGATGAGGCTAAGGGTGCTGGAAATGTATGCCAATTGATGGATATAAGTATAAGATGAGGCATTTGTAATTATTATTTAGTATCTTATCGGTTGAGAGATTTTAAATAATTATTTTTTCTTTTATTCCAAATACTAAAGTGGCTTTTATGTTCTTTCTCTTTTGAACTTTTGAATGACGGGTTCCCAAGTATTCCTCAGTTCTCTTGGTGAAATGATCAATGCTAGCTACGATTTTGGCATCCTCCATAGGATTCTGGTGCATTGTGTTTGTTGAGTGTTCACTAGTGTCAATATTTTTACGTTATTGTGGGCAATGTTTGCACAATGCTCCTTCACCCTAGCTTGAAAAGAACAACTAGTTTCCCTAACATATATTTTTCCACGAGGATGAGATGAAATAGACCCCATTTTTAAGTTTGGGATTAACCACGTCTTTCACTCTATCCAACATCCTTTTGAGGGAGTTGGGAGAAGCAAAATCTACCTTTATTTCTCTTCTCAATATACTGGCAATTTTCTTCGTTGTTGCTTTGATATGGAAGAATGATCCTTGGTCATGCAGTGCAATCACTAATTGTATTCCTTTGATTATGTCACGCTTTGTGGAAGGACTTATTTATCTGGTTGTCATGGTAGCCATTATCCTTTAAAACTACTGTGAGATGTTGCATATCTTGATCAAGGTGCCATTGATCAAAGATCCTAATGACACCATCATTTTGGGCTAGATGGTGGTGGCAGTCGACATGTAGATATATGTTAATGTGTGTCTTCTTATCCCTAGTGGGACAATGAGCCATTCCTCTTCTTAGCAACCAAGATGTCTAGGAAAGGTAAGCATCCATCCTCTTCAACTTCAATAGTGAATTTTATGATCAAGGAAGGTGTTTATTTGTTCTCTATCACGTGGCGAAATTGCATTACTGTCATCAATGTACATATTCCATACTTTTGGTTTGAGAGGGGTAGAGTTAATGGCTAAGCTCTCAAAGTGTTCCATATATAGGTTAACTGTTGTGGGGGGTAGAGGGGAACCCATAGCCATGCCTTTGATCTCCTCATAAATCTCACCACGAAAGCCAAAATAAGTAGATTTTAAATAACTTATATTATGATTTGTTCTTTTAATTATCAATCTTAATCTAAATCAAAACCGAAAGCAATCCCTAATGAGATAATTTCCTATTAAATTTATAAAAGCTGCAACCTCCTCTATGAAGGTCCAATGTTAACCTCAAAAGCTTGGTGTACTTTAATAAACTAATATACAACCCGTATCACATCGAATAATCAATTTGTAACATTTTTAATTATTAGTTATTTTTGTTTGCTAGTCATAGTTTACCCATTCTTTTTTAATCAACTCCTAGAAATCCTCCTATTCCAACTATATGGGATTGAACCTAAATGGAATTGCTATCTTATTATCCTACTTCTCCAACTAAATGAAGATAGAAGAGTGGTTTGATCCACCCCCTGTTTCCACCTAATTACTGTCTCTATCTAATCCATTTAAAATCATTTCTGAAATCAAGAACCCATCTAGTCTCTTGGTTATCCCCTCATCATTGTTCCTATTATTCCTTAAGTAGGAACAAATTTAATAGGATGAATATCTATTAATCTAGCCTCTTCAATTTTATGTCTGAAGTATTCTACCTTCCTATCCAATTGAGGTTTCCTCCCCATACCTCAGCCCTACTCATTGTGAAATTCATATCACCACCAACAATCAATGTTTCTTCATTTTCCTACATTTGAGCAAAAAACGTTTCCCAAAAATCTTGTTTTTCACTATAAGGACCATAACAATTTATAACAAAGAGATTTTCCCCTAATTCTTTGACCATGAGCTCTGTCCAAATTCCTTGTTCAAAAAAATTGAAATGTAGTAAAGAGATGACAACCGATAAAAATAATCCCTCAAATTTCCTATAGCATCTAAGGCTAGAAATTCCCAATCCTTCAAAATTTTCCCTAAACTCCCAGTCACCACTTTACCCTCCCCCATTGTTTCTTGAATTAAAACTATCTTTGGTCTCTAAACTTCTACTAAATGCATTGATGCCAATTTTTTAGAGTCATCACTAAGACCTTAGTCATTCAGGGATAATATAATCATGCATGAATCTTAGAGGGGTTGTGTCCCACTCTAAGGACCCTGGTGATGGACTTATGTTTTCCTCATTGAATCTCTTTTAGATCTCTCTCATGAGCATGATGAAGGAACAATTTTCTTCTAGTCAAAGATGATGAGGGTTCTATAATTAAGTTTATTCCTAGCCCCCCACTAGACTCTTCTTCTCTCCTTTCTCCAAGTCCTCTTATCTAGATCTCAATTGGCACCTACATGACCTACTATGGTTTAAAAATCCCTTAGAACCATAATCCCCAACAATGGATTCAAGATTTGAAGCGAGACATCTCAAAGGAATGGCCCTTTAGGATAAGAGGGCTTGAGATTTCCTTCCCAAAACTACAAGAGGAGACCTCTACCTCAAGATAATCCCATTGGATTTATTCCTAGAACAGGGCCCTTTTACAAAATTCACATAAACTCTATTAAGGAAGGCGATACCTCCTCAAAATACAAAATATTTTTTATGAGATAGGGGTATGACTTCACAAGAACATGCATAAGCCTTACCCAAAAGAGGGGGATGTTGAGTTACAAGTTCTTGGATGACCTCCTCAACTATTGGACCTCCATCAAAAACAACCTTTAATTTTTCAAAGGGATTGAATTAATATTCACCACCCTTTCAACTTTCTTAATATGGAATGATCCAAAAAATTAAGACCTCCAACCAACTACATAATTTGAGATTTCATGGAGTCATAATTTTGAGGAATAACTCCTTCCAATCTAGAGCAACGGTTTCCCCTAGAGTGAATGACCCTTTTACATCAAACCTTTTCCTCAAAAATTGTCCCAAGAAGGGAAAAACACATTCCTTGGTGACATGTCCATAAACATAACATTAAGCATAGCGAAATGGAATCTTAACATAGTCTAGAGAGTCGTTATGGATTAAGGACCCAAACACTATATCCATACTTTCATGAAAACCATCACTTAAATTTACTTCAACACACACATTGGAAATTGTCTAGTAGGCACTAGATTTAAAGTATACATCTACGTCTAAAATTTTACCTAGGTTGTCCCCGATTAATTTCAAAAAATTGCAACCACAACTCCATCAGACAATCTGGCAACTTTACCCAAAGTGCGATACACCTTGCTACCTCTTTCTATCAGGATTAAAAAATGTTTTCCAAGGATTCAAAGTTAAGAAGGTTTTCCCTCAAAATCAACAACCCCCTAGAACTTTCTTAGAATCTTCTTTTGATTGAAAAATCAATCAAATCCACCCTCTAGCCAAGAGGATCATATCATAAGATTGGATCCCATACTCTTTCAACCCAGTCATTGAAAAAACATTTTGAAATCCTTCACACTAGAAAATTTCTAATCAAGGCCTTCCCAAAGTATTTCACCACATGATCTTACCTCAAGTCGTCACTTAACACCATCTTAACACTTTCCTTCTTTTGCTTCACCACCCTCCACAATTTTTTTTTTCTTTTGGAGCTTCCATAATACTTTGAGCATAAATATTAACCTACTTCCCACCACTCAAACACTCTAAGTCTAAACCCTTGCCAATAAAATCAACACCCTTTAAAGGATCCTCCATTAGAGACTTGGAAGTTTTGGAGGATAACAACTAAAAACAAGGGCTAACATGATCATTGTTCAAAATAAAATCCTCAGAAATCGCTATAGTTGAGAACAACTCAAACTTTCATGCATCATTAACTACATCATCAAGGTCTATGCCTATTGAAACCACCTCCACATGAACTACATACCTATGGATTAGTATGGTTGACATCATCTACATAAACTAACATCCATACTCACCAATCCACTTTTGCAAAGTTAATGGTAAGGGTATCCAAAACTAGCAAACCTTCCATGACCACCCTATCCACATTTCCTTGGCTAGGACTTCTCCCATTAGGTCACATGTATGAAAATATTTGATATTTTGCATAAATATTCTCTGAATAGTTAAGAGGTTACTCCCCTAAATCCATTGTCCAACCTTCAACCTTGAAACCCTCATTATTTACCATTTATTGTGTGAATGAAGAAATTTAAAAATAATGAGGAACTCACTTCTCTTTCCACAACTAAGAAACATCCATCCTCTATATAATTAGTGGTCGTCTATATAAAGATAATGGACAATTATAATATAATGTGTACATATTTCCGACTTTTCAAACTGTTCTTTTTATGAGAAAGAAAATTATTAAACATATTGCAACTATATCCAAAATTATTACTTTAGAAGTAGTCTTTTCTCAACACAAAAAAACTTACAGTGAAACCTATGGGATGCTTTTCCACATTAGTAAATGTTATTCCTAATAAACCCGTCAACATAGATTAGTTTTCCTAACTTAATTAGATTTGAACGGAGCACCTGCTAGTATGGAACTAGCCAAATGCCCAACAACATTAACACCAACATCTGATTGAGTCAACCCTTATGCGAACTAAGAATTATTAATCTAAAGAGAGCAACATTAATATATAAAACAATAAATCTTATCTAATGTATCATTGTTGAGATAGGCACATTTTATAGTTATGGTAGGAGGATCCATCAATAGTGTGTATGTGTTGGAGGAGCCTAGTCGGCCAACCGAAGAGATCCTCTTGACCAACTAGAGATTAGACGACACAGTCGGTCGAATTGGATAGGCCCATCGACCAGATAATTAGGAAGTTATAATTGTATAACTTTTTATATGCAATATATGATAGGTTGGTGATCCAGAAGATGTAATGTTGATTTTATACATGATGGCCTCATAATATAAGACACTTGTTGCTCATGTCACCACTACTTGTGTTCTTTCTCATACCTTTATGTATGTATGTGTGATCTTCCATCTTGCCATGTATTTTTGTGCTACTAGTAACCATATGTAATCCCTTAGATTACAACATTGGTTCCGCTAATAGTAGTACTAAATCGAGATAAAAAGATGATTACAATTGGAGTGGAAGTTACAACATCAAGTGCATGGTTGAAAAAAATAGTCAAGTAGGGCACATAAGACATGAGTGATGAGAGTGTGGGTCCCACTAACACCAAGATAGAAATATTCTCTCAAGTGAAGGCACATTACGACATGCAAAGCATTAATTAGGTGTACTAGGACCTCCATAGTCCAATAAAATAAAATAAAAATAGGAAACATAGAGTATTGTTAGGGAGAGCAACAACTCCTAACCCCAACCCCCTCACATGACCCCGCAACCACGTTAATTGTCCATGTTGATCTAGTCTTTTAATTAAAAGCAAATAATAATAATAATAATACTAATGTCCAGGCACCTAGTGCCACAATAGTAACAAATAAAAATAACGCATATGTACAGGGCCTATCATTGGGGCATTACAACCCCTCCCCTTACAACAATGCATCGTCCTCGATGCACACTTACTTACATGACTTTACAAAATTTCTCGAAAGGATACATCTTTCAGTTCTCCAATATTCCTTCTTGGAAGTCCTCTTCCGAGAAACCACAATACTTCCCACTACCACCTACTTTTATGTCTGTCTCCACTTCATATGGGATGTGACTCTTATCACCATCCCATTTCCTGGCTTCATGTGCGAGAACCAGGACTGGTAGGGTGGACTCAAGGAAGCAAGGGTCAATCTTCAATCCGCATCACAAGGTCTTCAACCCTCTTTACATGGACTTCAAACCTTCAATAAATATACTTCCACTTGAAAATAATATTTCAATCACTCATATGATTAACATCAGTTGTAAAAATATATGATACACTATATATATATACACACACTATTCAACAAGATACATAAAATACAAGATACATGAAATAAATTCTAATTAATCACATGAGATACATCAAAGGTACATGAATCAAAACACTTGAAATGCATCTACCCGAAACACATTCTAATCAATTCAATCATACATTATACACATACTCTAAGATACATGAAATGCATGGAGGGTATATGAAATGCATTAAGATACTTTTACAGATAAGATATCTTCCAACAAATATGCATGAACTATCATCAATATGCTTTCCAACAAAGATATAAGAAAATACCACAAGGATACTCTTCTAGCAAAGATACTTTTTCAAAAGAGATACTTTCAACAAGATCACAAATATACTTTTCTAATGAACATCATATAGATACTTTTCTAACAAAGATCACAAAGATACTTAGAACACAAGATACATTTCTAACAAGATAATTTTCTAACAAAGATCACAAAGATACTTTTCTAGCAGAGATCACAAAAATACTTTCTCGACAAAGATCACATGAAAACACTTTATGCACTTTTATGCAACAAGCAAGGCAAACTTATATGCAACAATCCAATCTAAATAAGATCTAAAAAGAGCCATAACATCTAGCAGTTAAGCATGATCTCCAATAGTTGATGTTGCGATGTGATGACCATTAATCATTGTTAGCACATCATAAACCTCTTTCACAACATATACATACTAATTCTAAATGCATAAATACATAGTTACAATTCCGTATAAGTCCCAATAGTTGTAGAGTTGAAACCTAGGCTCTGATACCACTTGTAATGTACCAACACCCCAAGTCACACCACCAGGGTTGGATACACCAGGATTCTAACGATAAAGGGATGATTCGAGTGAATGCATAGTGGAATAAGGTTTAATTAATGCTGGGCCAACATGCCAACAAGCCAAGTAAAACAATCATCCATTAAGGGAAGATGACGCTTCTGATGCAAATGTTTCCAGGAATGTACATGTGATGCAAGGTAGATGTAACATGAATGCAAACAAATATAAGTAACCATTTCACATGTAAATTTAATGTCATCACGACATCTATGGGCAGCCACCCATCACCATTTAACCAATAATAAATTCATATCTACATATTTTAGTAAAATTCAGCCTTACTACAATAAGCAAATCAACATTACGACATTCCAATAAAGCCAAATTATAACACCATAATACACCATATTTACGACCTTAATCCATATCCATTAAACCAATAATATATCAGATCTAGAAGCTATCATCTAAAACCATATAATTATCATAACCACCATATCTACTGGCTACCACAAAACAAAACCAAATAGCATCTACTAGCTGCAATAACACATAAACAAATCTGCTCTATGAACTGTCATTTTAACACTATTAATTCATCCACATGACATAAGAATATAATCAAGTATGCAGCATAAAATATCAGATATAAACCCAACATCCATGGGCACATATGCAACATAAAACCACAATAAATATTTGCATAATAAAATACTTATCTCTGAAAGGCGCAACTAGCTTCAACAGGACAACGTTCCACCCAACCTTAAACACAATCAAGTCAAATACTTGAACAAGTCACCCCCGAGTTGAGGCCATGGATCCACATGTTAATGAACTCTCAAAATCATATCCTAACAACAATATTAAGGCCACAACCTGAGGAAACCAACACAATCCCTCACCATTTACTTTCTCCTCCATCTCACTACCAGGTGAAATGAAAATCCCTTCACCACCCAGGTCCCTCAGGATATCACAATTCACCATCAGGATTTATGTGCAAGATCGGGATGGAGAAAAGTAATGACCTTGAGGTATTTCCGTGTTCAATAGAAAATCTCACCAATGTCCCCACTGGAATAGATCCTTGTTCAATATTCACCCTCATCGATCTCCAAGTTTCCTTGCAAACAAAAGGGTATGACAACTATGTGCAAAAAGGACCATTACAATCCATCCACAGGCATTCGAATTCATGAGAGAGGAACTCCAAAAATCTCATAATGATATCTAAAGACCAATTCAAATTCCTTTATGCTAATTCGAATTCCCTCGAAGAGACTGACTCAAGTTTACTGAGAAGTGACTCAAACTTACTGAGAGCTTCACTAGTTCACTGGATGACCATTCGAGTTCTCATGAGAGCAACTCGAATCCACCTAGACTGACTCGAATTCACTGGAGACCATGAGAGCAACTGGAGTTACTGGAATTCATACCAAGATTGACTTGAATTCATCAAAATTTACTCTGAATCACTGGAGTTACTGGAGACAACTCGAATTCGAAAAGTGGTACTCAAATTTCATCAGTATAACTAACCGAAGACAACTCAATTGACCCAAAATTACTCAATTTAACTGGAGAATAATTCAAATTACCCAAAATTACTCAATTTAACTGGAGAATAATTCAAATTACCCAAAATTACTCAATTTAACTGGAGACAAGTCATTTTGACCCAAAATTACTCAATTTAACTGTAGAATAATTTGAATTACCCAAAATTACTCAATTTAACTGGAGAAAACTCAAATTGATCCAAAATGACTCAATTTAACTGGAAAATAATTTGAATTACCCAAAATTACTCAATTTAACTAGAAAATAATTTGAATTACCCAAAATTACTCAATTTAACTGGAAACAACTCAATTGATCCAAAATTACAATATTTAACTAGAGAATAATTCAAATTATTCAAAATTACTCAATTTAACTAGAAACAACTCAAATTGATCCAAAATTGCACATTTCTAACTCTGTATATTTTGTTGCTGATAATATAAGGACCTACCTCTAGCTTATAAAAAAAAAACTAGAGAATAATTTGAATTACCCAAAATTACTCAATTTAACTGAAGATAACTCGAATTCACCAAATTGACTCTAACTAACTGACAGTCACTCCAGTTCATTGGAGTTACTAGGGACTAACTCAAATTAACTGAGAAAAGCACTCCAATTGGAGTGGAACTTACAAAATCAAGTGCATGGTTGACAAAAATAGTCAAGTAGGTCGCATAAGGCATGAGTGATGAGAGAGTGGGTCCCACTAACAAGGAATATTCTCTCCAGTGTAGGTGCATTACATCATGCAAAGCATTAATTAGGTGTACTAGGACCTCCATAGTCCAATAAAATAAAATAAAATAGGAAACTTAGAGTATTGTTAGGGAGAGAAACAACTCCTAAACCTGACCCCCTCATATGTGGAATCCATGACCCCCCAACCACATTAGTTGTCCATGTTGAGATAGTCTTTTAATTTAAAGCAAATAATAATAAAATAATAACAATAATGTACAAATACCAATGTCCAGGCACCTAGTGCCACAATAGTAACAAATAACAACAACACATATTTCTGGGGCTTACCACCGAGACATTACACCAAGCACATTGAATGATCTACCTAACAAATGGTACAAGATGGAAGAAGCAAGAGAAGAAAATTTCAGTTGGAAAACAATTAAAGAGAATTTTATTAAGGAGTTTTATTCTCTCCTATAGAGGAATGCCTAAGAGAATCAGTCCAAGAAATACAACAATTTATCAAATCGTCGAAACAACCAGTCGATACAGATGACAAAACTAATTGACCCAATTTAGATTGCAATATAATCACGACTAACCAAAAGCATTCAACTCAACTTCCGACCCAACTGGATATGGAGAATGAGGATAGCCTTGGGAAAATAATTTAATGGAAAAGAGATCATCCCCTCATAACACATCCATCAGTTTTGAAAATTTCTACAAAATACAAAGAGGATAATGATGAACAAAAAGGATTTCCCCTTTCATTCATAGAATTCAAATAAGGATAACGACCAATAGATGATTCAAAAGCACTAGAATGGATGGGTGCTGAAATAAAAATAAAAGAATTCGACACCTCAACCGATGGGAAACCTAAGATGGCAAAAATAGGTGATTACTGGTAAGAGCAAAAACAGGTAGAGATAGAAAACCTACTGAAGGAGTATCAAGATGTCTTTTCCCATGATTACAAGGACTTTAAAGGGCTAGTACAAGAGATGGGAGAAACGTAGGATTGAAATAATTCTTGAGGCAAAGCATGTAAATAAGTGACCGTATAAGCTAGCTCACAAGTACAAAGACATAGTGAAGAAAGAAATAAACATGCTAGCCATTGGTATAATATACCCCGTGGATCAATAATGGGCCAGCCCCATCATCATTCAACCAAAGAAGCACAACTCTAAGTGACTACAGATATGTGTCGATTTCAGAGGTTTGAACAAACTAACACTTACAGATCCGTTCCTGATGCTCTTCACCGACGAAATTATCAATGAATTTGGTGGTCACAAGTGTTATTCCTTTACAGACA
This sequence comes from Larix kaempferi, assembly GCA_027924585.1. Classification (NCBI taxonomy): domain Eukaryota; kingdom Viridiplantae; phylum Streptophyta; class Pinopsida; order Pinales; family Pinaceae; genus Larix; species Larix kaempferi. The sequence goes on from BSBM01000904.1 coordinate 50,573,786, forward strand.
GATTCTCTGGATACAATCATGTACCCCTAGCGAAGGAATATCAACACAAAGCAACATTTGTTAGTGAATTTGGATTGTTTGCATACAAGGTCATTCCTTTTGGATTGAAGAATGCACCAACTGTTTTCTCTCGAATTGCCATAAAATCCTTTCAAGCGTTTTTGTGAAAAACAATGGTTGTTTATTTTGAGGATCGAACCATTTACACAATGCTCAAAGACCATGTACAATGGCTATGTTGTGGAAAAAATTGCACAAGGGTGCATCCTTCCACTTGGTAAGGGTCTAATTTCCTTGTAGGTTGAAGCATGGCCTCAGTCCTTAGAGCCCCTTTGGGGTGAGGTGTGTTCTCCAAATGATCCTACAAGTGGTTGTTAGTGAAACTTAAATAAAACAAATAAAACTAAACAAAATATAACAAATATAATGGGGGGAAGAATGCAAACTCAAACAACCAAATGTGTGCAAAACCACTTTGTATTTCCCAATGGTCAATCATGTAGACCACCTAGGAGGTGTAGGATTCAAGGGAAGCCAACAATATCCCTTAGGGATTTTCTTCTTGTCCAAATTAAATGCTAAGCAGGTTGAGAGAACAATGGAGAGAAACTCTTGCTCCTTCGAGGAAGGAGGCAAGGGAGATTTGGAATGCTTTCAATGGTGGGAAGAGGTGAGCTATGAAATAGCTCTAACACAAATCCAACAACATAAATTTGCTATTTTTTCTCTCTACAAGATGCATGCCTGTGGCTTCCTTTTATAGGCCAAGAGATGGCTAAGAAACAACTAGCTCCAAATGTGAATTCCATCACCTCATGAAGTGGTTCCAAGTACACAAAGGGTGATATTTAATGCCCCAAGGAGTGTAAGGAGCCCAAATTCAAATTGTGGAGGTGATGGGCCATTGATGAGCCTTCAATTGCGTCACTGGTGGGTGAGATTCGACTGTCCTGCGGATATCGGAGGAATTTTTGCGTGAGGCATGCACAGACTCTGAACTAGTAACACGTGCTATAGCACATGTTAATAAGGGTTCAGCCACATGACCTATCCGTTTGAATATTCTTGGGCACTTTCAAACTCATGTTTCCTTTTGTATTTGTTGAGAATTCCTTTGGTGAGCTGCATTCTATATGTTGATGACGCCTTACTGCAAGAATCACCAAAATGTTGCATGTGTGCGAGATTTAGGCGTTAACAAGATCCGACTAATGCTAGAAAGATATTGACAAATCCAGTAGTCTCTAAACATAAAAAAAATGCATTTTTTCCACACCCATTGGAGTATTATTGGACCTTGTCATCTATAAAGAAGGAATCAAAATGGATTTAGCAAAAATTAAATTCATTCTTGATCTAAAACCTTTGGTAAACCCCAAGCAGGTCAGGATTTTGCTGGGGCATACAAGATGCTATAGAAATTTCATCCAGCATTATTCAGATATGACATTTCCTCTAGAAGAATTGATTAGACTAAATATTGATTTCAAGTGGACCCAAAAATGTGAAGAATCATTTGAGTTGCTTAAAAGAAAATTGGTAGAATCCCCAATACTCAGATTTTTAGATTGGTCGAAGAAATTTCATGTCCATATCGACACATTGGGTATTATAGTTGCCGCAATACTCACTGAGCCAGGAGACGATGGGATGGACTATCCAAACACATATGCTACTCAAAAATTAAAAAAATCATAAAGAAACTACTCGACTACCAAACATGAAGGGTTAGGAATGATCTTCGCACTGCAAAAATACCAACATTAGCTATTGGATAACTCATTCATTTTCTTCACAGACAACTAGGCACTTAAAGATCTGGTAAATAAACCATTGCATCATGGTTAGGTATGTCGATGGCTTCTTTTATTCCAAGAATTTGAATTCAAAATATTAGTTTGATTGGACAAGTCGAATGTGGGACCTGACCACCTATCCCGCATAGAAAACGGTGAAGATTTAGTTGGAATAGCCGACGAACTCTCTGATGCCCATGTTTTTAGATTCGAGGCCCTACCAACTGAATTAGCAGACATCACTGAATTTTTACAGGAAGTACAAGCCCTAGTATGAACATTAGAGAAGAAGACTAAAATTCAAGCAATGAAGGCAACCCATTATACAATAATTAATGGTTATCTGTATAAGCTAGGTCCTGATGACATACTCTGTTAGCGCACACTAGAACATGAACGAGATGCTATCATTGAAGAAGCACATTCTATCCCAACAGTTCGACACTTTCATTCCAATACGACTATCAGGAAATTTTTACAATCCGGACTATGGTGGCCTTTGCTAGATACATATTGCAAAGTGTATGTGAACAATTGCGATAAATGCCAACGTATGGGTTGACCGCTACGACGAAATGAAATGCCTCTCATCTTTGTTAACCCCAGTCTTACATTTGAAATATGGGAAATCGAATTTGTCAGACCCTTTCCAAGTCCTAGTCGTCGAACGAGTGTATGGTATTTATCATTGCGGTCGAATATGTAACTAAATGGGATTAAGCATAAGTAGTTGAAGCTTGTACTAGTGAAGTTGCAGCCAAATTTATCTATGAAAACATAATTACCACATTTGGATTCCCATTCACTCTAATTAGCGAACGAGGTATACATTTCATCAATAAGACTAATGACATGCTACTCAAAGAATTTATGATTGATCATCATAAAATTTCAGCATATCACCCATAGTCGAATGGAGCAGTCAAGTCATTTAATAAAATATTGACAAAAGGCCCAACAAATATTGGAAATATCCACATGGATGGCTGGGATGAAAAAATACCTGCAATACTATGGGCATATAGAACAACATATAAGAGATCGACGGATCAGACACCATTTAACTAGTGTATGGTCAAGAAGAAATCATTCCTCTGCACTTCAAGCAACAAGTTCTAGCCATCGCTCAAGTATTACACCTAGACAATGTTCAAGCCACACAAGACATAATGTTTGAATCACAGAAGTTGGAAGAATAGAGAATGCTCACCATCCATCATCGATAAGTACAAAAACTACAATAAAAAGCATGGCATGACAGAGATATCAGAAGGAAGGATATCTTAGTCAGTGACCTAGTGCTCTTGTATAACAACATAATAAAATGCAAACCTAAAAATCCTGAGACTGGTTGGTTGGGACCTTACATCGTCGAATAACTTAACAACAATGATTCAGTTTGGTTAAAAACATTGCAAGGTCAAGTATTCACAATGGTCATGAATGGATCTCGCCTGAAACGCTACCGACTATGAAAGAGGTACAATGCCGATTAGTGACCATATCATCACTAAGTCGAACGTCATGTCCCCATGTTTGCATATAATCAAGGAAATTAACTAACTTAATTAAAAATTGTTATATATCTAACTTTAGAATACATATAAATAGGAAACTAAGACATGCATTTTGGTAGGATAGGAGCACATTGATGCGTATGACGGTTGACTCGACAAAAGAGGCAGAGCGCGAGAATGAGAGAATGCATCCAAAGCAAAGCAGATCATCACTAAATTTCGACAGAAAAAATACTGACAAAATAAAATGGATGCTTGAATCATATGTGAAGCGAGAAGAAACCAGACTATGCAAGTCACGTCCCTGACGACTAAAACATGATGTCACTAGACAAGAACCCGGGATTCAACGAGATTACGATTGGGAGAATCGACCATAAAGCGAGCCGACGGCTTCGCAAACAAATATTTCCTTGCAAGTTTCCTCAAGCATGCAAAATAGTTGTCAACCATCATAATCATCGTTAATTCTTTCACCTACCCACACTGAAAGCCCACCGAAGACTGTGTGTATAAATACATCGAAGCTTTAAGACTCACAACTTAATTTTTGCATAGAGTTGGAAAGAGTGCATTCCATTCTGAAAATTACAAAATTCATGTCCGATCTCTCCACTGTCAACTACGAAAAACCATCCATGGCACCCAAGAAAAGCACAGTAGAATCAAAAGCCAAAGCAGTAGAGGAAAAAGCAAGAGCCATCCAAGAAGAAGCCACCATGACCCCATTATAGGACAGACATCACATAATAGAAAATCAAAAACTGAAGAGCATAACTAGGCAAAGCACTATGCAAAATTCAAATCCTGGGGGATTGAGGGTAACCAATGGAGAGAAGAAAGTAGTAAATTGGCGGTCATGTAGATAAGAGGATACCTAGGACTGCCATTGATGAGTTATTTAGGGAATATCAAGGACCTCATTGCGAAGTTCATCATTAGTCGGTACCATGATGGTAAGAACTGGCTTGTCAAGCAAGGGAGCACCAATACCAACGCCGACCAACCCAATGGAGTTGGTAAAACAATTCATACGCACAGAATAGGGAAAGAATTTGAGGTGTCTAATCATCAGCAAATTACAATATGAGGATGTAAAATGGACAGCCATAATAGTCGCTGCGTGTCTTACAAACTCTGGTTGGCCATCTGACTTGAAACTTAAAATGTTGGAAGCAATTAGACAAATTCTTTATGAGGAGAAAAATTTCAACTGGGTCGAACATGTTGCCCAAATAGTTAAAACTAATTGTGTGAAATGTTAGGAGTCGACGCAAGCAATCTGATTCTCGTCATTACTAATATGGATAGTAATGGCAAAATTAAGTCCAGTTAGTGAAGCAAAGTTCACAAACACAAAACCACCATTGATGAACAACTTTAGGATATTTGCACCAAAAGGGAGCGCAAAAACCAAAAAAGCAAAAATTTACATAGAGAATTGGTTTCAAGTCATCAAGGCCAAGTGTGACCGATGGAGAGTACCACAATATATCCATCGTGGTCTTCCTCCGGAATCACATATTGAACTTGGTCTTGACCATATTAAGGTATAGTACATGTAGGGTGCAGTAGGAGGACAAGCACAAGAACTTGATTACTACCCCAACGTTCAAGAAATGTTCCCTAATCTAGCTAAGTAATCAAATACTATACTCCTTATACTGACCTTAGTTCATGATACTCAGTGGAAACTTATGGAACCACTAACCGATGGAGAGATAGAATTATGTCGCCATTCCATCCACTACTTACTATACAAATGTCAAAAAAAATTTCTTTGATCCCCTTCCTTCACCGACAGCCCCTCCTTCAACTCAATCTATAAGTTCACCAATATCTAAATCTATTTATATTCCAACACATTCATGAGTAAATGTTACTTTAACCTTACCCTCATCTCATTCCTTAGTCAGCAAAACCCCCCTTACTATTGCATTATCCTTGTCGACTACAACTACTTCCACCATCATTACCACTATACCTGCTTCGACCACAATCATGCCGAATGTCCCTCTATCGACCACCTCCACCGAAATATTTTCAAGGACCACCCCTGTGTCATTTATCCCTACATAAATCCTTTCGATAATTTCCACCGCACCGTCTTCGACCGCTTCAACCAAAACCCCACCTTTTTTTACCCCTCCTATAGTAACCACTTCCCTGTCGACTACAGTCATTATGATTGTTCCCACCTTGACTATCCCTGTATTGATTGGTACTGCGTCGACCACTTATGCAACAACGACACTGACGTCCACAGCACAACAGATAACACTGAGTCCAAAATCATACAAGAAGAAGAGTAAAAAGAAAAGTAGCAAGAGAAAAAAGATGAAAACACCTTCACAAATCTCTTTTCCAATTGAACCAGTATCATGATCCTCCTCCACACAAGCATTATTTATTCTAACCAAGGCATCATACTAAGAGATGGACAACAACATTAAAGTCGCCTCCAAAGAAAGACAGACAAGATGGTCGGATGCTAACACGAAGCTTAAAGCCATGAAATATGAACATGACAATACTTGGAGGATTTGCTTAGAAAAATCAAAACAGATCATCGGAACCCTTCCAAAACCCCAGCCAGACAAAACGATTGAAAAACTACAGAACTTGGTGTAAACAATCTTATATATATTTCAACAAGTCCAGGCACAAATAACAAAACAATAGTAGGATGAAACTAGTCTAGTCATGGCTGACCAGTTTCAAATTTTTGAAGAACGAGATAACCAATTGAAAGGGTATGAAGTTAAAGCAACACAATAATCATTGGTCTTAAATAACTGGTATACTTATTTTAGGAAAAAAATTGTGGAACTTCAGACTTTACAGACCACTCTACTAAACTTGTATACCATAAAAAGTTCAGCAGATCTGACTACATCATTGTTTTTGGTAGAACAACTAGTTATGGAGCATCATCACCAATCCAACTTGAGGAAGAAAGAACACTAGTGGTTCAATGAAGAGAAAATAGCACAAGAATAATTCAATCTCCCAACCACTAGAATCTATAGACTTATGAGGACTACTGAATTACAACTCCAGCGTTTTGGATCAAATTTTTAAGCTGGCATGCTAAATCAACCCCCCCAAGTCAAGATGTTGTGTCTCTCTGAGCTCAGGACAGTTAGTATAGATATCAAGATTGCATTGGCCAACTTGGACCAATTTCAATATCGCCTCACTCTCTTTGCACTAGAAATTTTTGAAGCCTATTTTGCTTTTGTTCCTCCAAGAGAAGCATCTAGCTCCCAGCAACCATAAAACAATTGATTTTTATTGTAATTTGTTAAAATTTTGTAACATATTTTTACATCTCCCTGTTCTCTTGGGGACGAAGAATTGTTTTGGGGTGGGGGATATGTTGGAGGATCCTAGTCGTCCATCCGATGTAATGTCCTCTTCTGCTTAAGCACTGAGGACCATCCCGCTAACCTATTTGATTCCCATAGGTTAAAGCGAGCACTGACATTCAGGGAATTGCCTGAGGATTGATGCCATTTAGATCATAAGAAGATCTTAATCATGGTTATTAGATCATCAGTAGGTAAATAAGGTCCATAGGAACTAGGGGCCACCTGCATGCATGGCATGTGGGCCATATTTCATGTTGCGTGCACTGAAACACCTTTATTGAGCTTTCGTACACACAAAAAGCACTGCATGCAAGTCAATTGGAAATTAGAAGAGAAAGCGACCTAGTCATGCAAAAGTTAGGTCAGGCCATGTGAAAGTTATAAACGAAATTTAGAGTGAGTGAGTAAGGTCTGCTTATATGATTTTTATTTGAGAAGTCGATTGGAGAGCTCAGCGAGCTAGTTTAGGGTTGAGGGCACACCACTCAACCATTTAGTGTATTTCGGCAGCGAAATCTATCTATCCTAGTCACTATCATGGTTGGATCATCCAGATTCAACATTACATTAGAGAGATTTTGAGGTCAAAAAATGGCCTCCTAAGAGATGTACTACAAAAATATGAGATATATTAAAATATTATGAATTGGGGGTTTTATGGGGTAGGTATATATGACAAGTCACCTCCCACACTATTTTCTATGCACAATATAAATAACCATGGTTGAGTTACTTTTCAAAATTCACTAGAAATAAAATTAATAAAATAAGTCTACATTGATGTGACTAAGATTCATTATAAATTCCCAAAAATGTATTGTCCTTTAACATTTATTTGTCTTGAACTTGCAAATTAAATTAAATAATAAAAAACATTTTTAAGAGTTTTTTTTAAAATTTTATGTTGACTTTTTATATTTAGTACTTTTCTCATGAATTTAATAATGTAATTTAATTGAGAATTTATTTACATGTAAAATGTCAATAATATTATTATAATCCACATTGTATTATTATTATTATTATTTATTAAATCTATTATTATTCTTTATTAGTTTGACATTATGTTATTAAATAGAATGGAGTGAATATATAATTTAAAATAAAAAACATAAAAATGATAATATATTATTTTATAAAAAAATGTGAAAGGACTTTCTTTATGAATTAAGAGTACTTCACTTGAAAATGACAATAATATTATTTTATGTGAAAGTGTGAAAAGACATTCATTATGAGTACTTTACTTGAAAATGACAATAATATTATTTTATGAAAAGACTATCATTATGAGTACTTTACTTTATGACTTAAAAGTACTTACACCACTACCTTGGTTAACTATGTGTTTTCATCCACCATAGAAAATTTGACAAATAAGCATTCTTAACTCATGCAATGCCACCTCACCAAGGGGGATGATGTCATCTACTAGAATGTGATTGGTTGTATTTTATAGTACATTTTCTTTGTTTTGAGGCCCTTTTTTGACCTCAAAATTTCTCTAATGACTACGATCATCCGGTATCATTCTTCAGCATTCTGCAAGATCCAGGCTACATATAGGCTCAAGAGAACTCGCCATCCTTGCATGGGCGAATTGCACAAGCTGAGAGATATATTCATACCTCATTCTACAGGGGTCCTTTCATTTGCATGCCGGATTCATTATTCTGAGAGCACCACTATTACCCTAATCCTTGAAGAAGGCTTCCCTTTTGGATCCAGAATCAAGTTATCATCATCCTCACTATTCATAGGGCGTCTTCTACTGCATGGGCAACTTTCCTTGAGGAGGCAGTTCGCATTAGGTCTCATACTTCATGCATGGTCTGCATGCTTACTCCATATTGATCAGAGGGGTAATATAACCCTAGTACCATCTTCCGACAGCATTCTAACATCATTGGAGTAGCTATTAGCCACTTCTTACTCTGAGGAGGGCGCATTTACCACAAGGGCGCATTATTGGAGGGATATCTTCTCATATCTCGTCTGATCCTTGGCACAATCCTTGTATGTTGGTCTCATATTGAAGTATATCCACTACTTCATCGGATGGTATGTACATGCATCTTTTCTATCCCTATTTTATATTATTCCTAATTATTTGGGTTATTTAGGGGTTGGAAAACCCATGCATGCTCATGCAAGCATAGTTCAGTACATGCATTCATATTTACTTCAAGTATTGAGCCCTAAAACTACTAGCAAGCAACAAAACTCCATAAACAGACAAAAATATCAGTTGGAATATTACAGCCGACTAGGTCCTCCCGATCGAATAGAGATTAGTCAGCACAGTCGGTCAAGTTGGTTAGGACTATCAACCAGATAGTTAGGAATTTATAACTATATAACTGTTTATATGCACTATACAATAGGGTGGTGAGGTAGAATATGTAATGTTGCTTTGGTACATGACGACCTCATAATATAAGACACTTGTTGCTCCTATTGCCATTATTTGTATTCTTTCTCGTACATTTATGTATGTATGTGTGCTCTTGCATCTTGTCATGTATTGATGTGCTACTGGTAACCATATGTAATCCCTTAGATTAAAACTGTATGTAACCCTTCCACACACTCCCTCTCTCCCTCTCTCTCTCCATGATGATAATAATGGATTACAATATTTATTATAATGTAGTTTAGGAGATTACCAACATTTAGTCTACAATGTTTTTTTGTATACAAATGCACCCTCCCTCCTCTTCCTCCCATGGGGTGAAGGTGTGCATTTGTAGTATATAATGGACACCTTCATCCTTTGGGAATATTATAAATGATACATGCAACCCTACAAGTAATCAAATTTAACTCAATGCAACAAATTCAATCAAAACACCACTATAGAAATCTAGGTTTAACCCCAATCATAAATGAACCTTAATATGTGAAATAGATAAAAGAAAAACACTACTCAATCTATATATTATTATATACAAGATGAACCCATATCTATTTATAACAAACTTGGAAAGGCTCGACTCATAATTTGATGGTATGCCAATCGGGTGAACAAGGGGTACAACTTGAAAGATAAGTCTCATAGTCTCAAAAATAAGTATTAGTCTACATAATCTTAACAATTGTTCATACACTAACACCCCACACAAGCGAAACATAGGGAGTAAACATAAGAAAAAATTTGGGTCCTAGCAATGAGGCCTACTAAGGTATCCAAGTACAAGTGGAGAACATGAGAAAAACTTGTGGAAAATTGCTCCCCAAAAGAGAGAAAGACACCAATGCTAAAAGGGATTTGGAGGTGAAACTAAAGATCCGTGGATGCTGGAAGTTCCAAGCAACAAATTTCAAACTCCTAAGGTAGAAAGAATAAAATGCACGATATCCCCCATTAAGTGGAACTTAGGAAAGAATAAAAATGAGAGTAATCCTCTAAAATGATTTGTAACACCCCGTTTTTGACCCCATAATGTAATCGTGGATATATTGATGTAAAGGCTAGAAGCCAAAAAAAAATGGTCTAGGATGACCATGACATTGTAAATATGTACATTTTGATATTGATATAAAATACCTAATGGCTACAGATGAATAAGTATGGAGAAGAGATGGGGAGCTATTATTTTACAAGTGGGAAGTGTTAGTGGACTAAGGGAAATGACCCTAGTGGGATTTAGCTTATTTCGTTAGCCTTAGAAATTTAACCCAAAATTCCTAAACCATGACTAAGAGTCATACTTTAATTAGAGCATTATTAAATTATCTTAAGAGGGGGTTAATAGGGGAAAAGTGGTCTCATGTGGAGAATCCACATGGAAATATGAAGCCATGCATATAAAAAGTGAGAATTTAGTTTGAGATTGATTCATTCCTCCTCATTCTTACCATCACATGGACTTCCCAGAGACTAGTACCAAAGAGAGAGGACCCTTGTGAGAGGAAAAATGGTGCTAAGGGAGTGTACCCTTGTGAGAGGAAAAATGGTGCTAAGGGAGTGTACCCTTGGGAGAGGAACATAGCTTGTAGTTGTGTTCGCTAGAGTCGCAATTCAAAGACTTCTTATCCAACCTATGTTGGAGCGCTGGAAGGGAACCAGAGGCTTCCCAAGGGACTATTAGCTCAGAGAATGAGGCTTGTTCCTTGTGTTGTGTAGGTTGATCGGGAATGAGAATTGTGGATTGGGACAACTATGGAGGGGGTTTCTACACCAAGGGGTTGCATGGGTGTTGTGATGCGTAGAGGCCTTGAGGCCTGAATACTTTTTCACTTGTGGACTGATAGCCCCAGCTCGAGGGTGTCCTTTGATAAAGAGAGAAATGGATTGATAGAGAGACTACGGCTGGGAGGAATGTCCTTCATTTGCATCCAGTTGGAGGACATTAAGATAAGTACCTTACAGTGTATGAAATGCCATGGTTAAATATATTTTTATATATTGTTCAGTTTAATGTTTTGTGATTATATAATTGCATGGAATTGCTTGGCATGATATGAGTGTTTCATGTTAGAAATTGCATGTAATGTTTAGTATTCATATATGTTAATTGGGCGACCATATGTTTATTTTCCGATGTTAAATTGAATGAAATCCATGGGAAATATGAATGTCATCAATAACTAAGTTTTAGAAGTGCAATTTGAGTACCATGTGGCCTCCATGGTTGAAAGAAGCTACCAGGTGCGTGATATGAGTCCCATCACAAAAGGCCTGATTAAGTACTAATTTAGAATTGAGAAAAACAACGTAAAATGAGTGGCCTTATGGACATCAATCGATCTCATCAAAGTGCATGGGTCGCTAGCGGTTGCAATTGTTGAGTAAAAATAGGAATCAATGTTATGTATGAGGCTCATTATGATGAAAATTTGTTCTCAAGCAAATGATAAAGCATAAAGAATCACCGAAAGAAGCATTACACACCATCCCCCCACAATGTTGAACTAAGTGGGTGAAGATGATGGAAAAAGTATGGAGGTATGAATTATAGGTGACAAAGATACTAAGCAAACAAGAAAGAAACACCTAGAGTGGCTAGCTCCAAGAGATGCAAAACAAGGCAATGCTTGAACATGGATGCATATGCCTAGTGACACTTTAAGAATATATTCATGAGTGCCCCAAAACCTACTACTCAAAGGCCCGTGGGGGGTAGAGCAATTGGTAATGAGTTATTGGGATGAGAAGTTGTAAATGGAAGGTCACAAGTTCAAATCCCCATGGGTACTTACTTACAAGAAAAAAAACACCTACTACTCAAAGGTGCAAAAAGGAGATACCAAAAATAAAAATCATCATGGACAAAAATACTCATTATGGGTCCCAACAAACAAGACTATGATAGGTACCCATGTACAAGTGAGGAATCATCACATATTTATTCAACCTACAAACTAGTGTTGTGTGCAACCACTTGTTAGAAACATAGCGGAATGTTGTTTACAACACCTCAAACAAAACATAAAATAAAATCTTCAATAAAAAGATAAGGATAAAACACTACCAATACCCTCTAAAATACATATTGTAAAAAGACAAATATTTCAAAATAAAAAACACTCTTAAAAGTTCATCCTTCACATGCAAAGGAGCTTTGTTTGATTGGCCAAACACAATAGCCTATTCAGTTGAACCATGTTCTTCTCCTTCAAACACAAGGCATTTTAGAACTCCCTTAATATGAATAAAAAATAGAAAATTAACAAATTAAATACGAAATGATATAAAGTGAATGATGGGATGCCACTGTCACATCCCCTCCCGTCAATCGCACGCAAGGAAGGGAACATGACTACAATTCTCGGGCTTTTACAAAACTCTCAGACCCATTCATCAAATTCATACAAATAAGAACACATGTGCAAGTGTATAATTCAAATAAACATAGCAAAAGCAAGATCCACTACATGCATATCTAACATGCATTGATTTTCATAATCATAACAGTCTTCAATTAAAAACATTGCAGAGTTTAATACACATGGATACTATTGAAGTTGTCCCGAGAAACTAGCTATGCAGCTGCAACGTTCCACCCAGCCATAGGCCAATTGTGTTCATCAATCTCTCAACACAATTTCCACCCACAAGCTGGGCATGATTTCCACAAGGAATGGGAACACTCAAACTCATGCACAGCAAAATGAACATTACATCTAAGCCAAGCCAGACCATAGTTGAGTTTATCAAGCCGAATGTGAACCCTCTTCTATTTTTGGATGCTCGCACTCAAGCTCAGGCCAAAGTAATAAATACCCATAACTCATGCCCTATCATACTATTTCTACACATAGCAAGTACAATTGTTGGCATAGCAAAACATTTTCAACTATGGGATTTGCAAAACATGGTTCCCATTGGCCCTCCCAATTCGTGGCACACCCAAAAACGAACCGTGGGAAGGGAAATTGACCACAGGGAGAACATAATCGAGTTCGCAGCAAGTATATGGGCATTTAGAGGCAAAAACGACCTCTATGGGCCCGGAATCGTGACTCCCTTCCTCCCAGACATCGTGCAACACAAAAACGACCTCTCAGCTAGAGAAAAATGGAGGAAAACTCATAAAATCGTGAGGGAAAATGCCTAGGTAGCTTCAAACTCGTGAGAGAGAAAAAAACCCTACATGAAGAATGGCTTGGGGAGAAATTTCATGGCTCTTTTCTTGCCCAAGAAGCAAAAAAAATGTTTTTTCCAAAAATGGTGTCTTGCCCATACCCGAATTTGGACAGCCATACCTCTCCATTTCCCCAAATAATAACTATTTCAACCAATTCTTGAGAGAAATAAATGATTGGGTACAAAAGTCAACATGGGTAGTTGATGGTTCATGGGTTCTCTCATTGACACTTGGCTTGGGTTTATTGGCTCCAAGGGTTTGAATATTTCCCTCCCAATTCCTTGTAAAGATCATGCCCCCATACTCTTGTTACATTGCATTGCATAGCTAGTTGTGGGTATTTTTATTAAAATGCATATTTACTTGATATTTACTATTTCTATTGTGCCTGGATAGCACGCAAACCATATGCATCAATTTTAACACTAAATCGATGGTGGTGCCTTGGCCTTGAGCTCCTCACCATGATTTCATAACGATATTACATCATTTACATGTTAAATGAATTGGGGTCAAAATCGGGACATTACAGCCACATGGATCCACACTCCACAAAAGTCCACATGAAGGGAGGGACCACACTACCCAAAAAAAGCATGGAAGCTCTGGAATTTCAAGACACCAGGGATGAAATTGAACCATCATAGAGCCTATGAAATCATTGCAAATGACCGCTAAGAATTGGATTCAAATATTAGAGAACACAATTGCTATTGGACTTTGGGCCAATTCTATTCAGTAATATGATCAATCTTGAAGGATTGGACACCTATGGAAACATATTTTTTGTTGTCGTGGTAGTGTAGTGACAAAGTATCGGAAGCAAGGCCGCCATTAAAATTAATGCATCTAAAAGAAATAATTATGATTGTAGGAATGATCCATTGCCCAAGGTAGAATGCTAATGTAGGCACAATAGTAACGTCAAATGATAAGGTTGCACATAAATCTGAAGCTACTGTTGATGAAAATGAAAAGAAGTCCTTAAACCAACATTCTCAAATTATGCTAGGCTAATGCAAAATAGGCGGGATTATTACCCTGATTTATACCCCAACTATACAATAAAATAAAAATATACAAGACTTTATGCTGTAGAGGAAATTTTTTTATGTATCATAAAATAAAGTAAGAAGATTTTGTACTATTATGAACAAATTATCCATAAATGATAAATAACCGAGTAAAACAAGAAAAGACATGATAGTATATCCCCAGACCAAAATGAGACAGAATCAGTAGCATATTTTTATCGATTTCAATCTGATTTACAACTGAAATTTTTATCTTCATACCCTTGCGAGGGTAAGGGCCAAAACAATGTCTAAAAATCAAAGGTGGATTGATGCAACACACTAAGATTTCTGTTTTTTACAAAAGAATAAATCAAGATAGACTTTGTTGGACCAGTCATGCATTAAGCATGTCAGAATCTTGACTCTGCAAAAATAATTACTATTAGTACTAAAAATCAATTCAGAAAACTAATAAAATCAAACAAACTGTCAAAACCAATGAACAACCTTCAAGGCATAAATATAAATGCTATATTTCAATCCTTATTTGCCACCTTTAGTACTATTCCTGCTATCAACAAGAAAATATCATCCCTGTAATAACTTAGAAATTAAAGAATGAAAGATAATATCTCACTTTGTACAAGAGAAACCCTTTTTATTAGAGTTTTTTTCCTCTCTTCCCTCTTGCCTTATTTCTCCTTGTATATCCCCTTTTATCTTTAAAAAAAGAAGTTGAAGTAGTTGGAAACTACATTTTACTTTAGTTAGGATAAATAAACCAAGACAAGTTCACTTAAATATAATATGATAAAGGAATATAATATAAATAAGTGGGACCCCGTCATATTCCTTATTAATCCCCTATATTCACCTTGTCTCTCCAAAGAATGTAACAAATGATAAGCAAAAATATTCATGACAATCATAAACATGAAATATAATAAAAAGTGTTTCATTATAACCTTAATGCCTCTTGAATAAATAAAAAATGAAAGGTGTCATGTCCAAATTTGTCATCTCTCAAACATAGCCAAAACATAATTAAGTAAAAAACCTTATGAACCCCATCAAAATCCTTATGCTTTATGAGAAGGAGTCTGTCTCTATCCACTTCCCTGTGAAGTGTCTTTTTTGCCTAATTGTTCTCCCTATCTATTTGATTATATTGCCTGATTTGCTGACTGTACATCACTTGGAGTGATGTTTCTTGCTCTAGTATTGACTTCTGGTAGTATGGGTGAGATGTAATAGAATGGGAGGAAGCTTGAGAGAAACTAGACATGGTAGATTTGGCAGGACATTTGCCTTTGGTCATGAGTGACTGTTTAGGTGAGGCTTTTGGTTATCAATGAGCTGCAAAGGCTAGTCTTGACAGGCAATTGAAGCTGCTAGGTGATTATGTTGCTCAGGTGGTGGAGGAGGAAAGGGAAATGAAAGAGTGGGCCATCCACGAATACCAAATGGTTGATTAGGGACAATTTGGTTCCAATCATCATTGTTTTGAGGTTCATGTTGCATAGACACATGCATAGGTACATGAATGCCAATAATGCTCTGATGAAACTATGTTGGTGGCTTAACATAAGGTCTAGCAGTTGGGAAGTGGACTTGGCCAACCAAGTTTAAGAAACCAATCTATAGAAATGCATTAAACTCATCTGAATCAACATCAAAATGAATTGAAAATATTAATCTTTTATTTCTTCCTCCTTGCCAAGGAGGCATCTGACCTCTTTCATAGTTTCCCTCATCACCTCTATTTCCTCTATTACCTTTGTTTCCTACCCTGCTGAAGAAACTAATCTACATAGCCAGAGCATGATCAGTACACGTGCATAACAGTAAAATAATATATCAAATAGATTTTCAATTTAGACAACCTATTGATAGATCTGTATCAAGACAACAAGCATACGTGCAATCATATAATAAGGGAACATGGCCGCTTGCGACATCACAAACATGTTTGAAACAATTCCCTTTCACAAATTGAAAATACTCATCGCTGCCAACCTTTTCTTTTTGAACATGGGAAAATGGGATTATTGGGGAAAAGAGGGGAGGAGAGTGGACAAATTGGTGGAAGCAAGTGAAGGGCATGACAAATGCTACATGTTCAAATTATCAAATAGCTTCAACTATCCAAACATCATCCAATTATTCCAAACAATATTCATTCATCACGATAATCAACCATTGTTAGTCTTAACGAGGAAATTCTTTTATTATTACTTTAACATTCCACACATTCATCTGTCATCCACTGCATAGACTAATTCAGTAGCGATTTATGAGACTTTATATCTTCAAAATGAATTCAACATATATAATTCTATCATAAAAGTCTCCAGAACATATCACATAATTATTTGACATGATTGACATTTGTTCTTTCACTTATTTCGTCATCTAAACATGCCAATATTATAGTGGCAAAATAAAATGCATTTCCACTTTCCTCAAACACAACCAAACCAAACTCCATTTTCAAATGAACATTTATCAATAAAGTACTAATAAAAAACCATGCAACAATAGCATTTCTAATTGTGTAAAAGTAGTGGATAATCAACATTGTCTATACCCAAAAAAGTATGTAATGTGCTCCTACAATATTAAGAATCAACTCTTTGGATAGTGTTGGAATACAATTTAAATTCAGTGCCACTCAACTATCTGTGTTTGTCTTAGTGTTTCAAACTTTGATCAAATACTAAATGAATAGACATGAAACAGTCCCTGTGACTTACATACCCAGCATTTAAAGCTACAGGAGCACCATCTTTTTTATCAACAGTACATAAAACTCCACAAGACTTGTCACACATAATAATTTCAATTCAAATCTAAGTTACAAACATTCAAGCATGACATGCATAACAATTTAGCATGAGCTTCCACACTTCCACATAACAGTCATTTCTTCTCGTGTTTGTGAATCAAGCTCAGAAATTGATGCATAATTAAAGTATGAAAAATTGCCAATTCTTGTAGCACGTCGAATGTACAAGTGACTCAAAACAATGACCTTCATAATCCTTTTATATCATTTGAGTCTCAGAAGCATCACCAACCTTCATAAGAGGCATACAAAACTTAAATTTTTCCATGGAATATAAGGTTAAATGTTTTCACTGTAGCTCAAGTTTCCATTTAAAAAAACACACAATCAAACATATCACCTATGAATAGCCATTGTACATTCCATAGCCAACAATATCATTTCAATCAAAGAGAATAGGATTTAAAGCTCCCGAGGCTCGAGTTCGAGCTCATACTCAACCCTTACCAATTGTTCAGTGCATATGTAATAAATTCGAAGGCCGAATATGCCATGTTCATGGCATAGCCTTTCACCAACCCTATAGCATTTCTTTTAAAACAACCACTAAGGAGAACAAGAAAACAAACGCAACAATTCACATAACCGAAATAATGATTCTGCTTAGTCTTCAATATCAATATCAATCGACACTTGGGTCCAAACAAAACTCTGAGATTTCAAATTTATGCATGGGCTTCAAGGATATAGGCCAGGTCTTTTGCACTTGATCTTTAGGTGCAAGTTACAGATTTAGGTCTGAAATTAAGAGCGAATATCTGTTGAAGCTCAAGGTCATCATCCCGACCAACAGGGCATACAATACTTGTAGCTATCAAAGAAAATTCAAGTTCAAAAACTTCCTTATCTCACCACAAGCTTACTTGAACTGGTCATGAACATCACTATGAGCAGTGGGTTACACAATTAGGGTTTTCGAAATGTCATCGATGCCCTGTTGAAAACCGAAGTGTATGAGAACAAAAAACCTAGCAAATGTAAAGGAACTTCCAGTGCATGGTTATGGGTTTAAATCTTGACTCTGAAAGAAAATAATGAGCTTGATATGAGTGGAAGATGATGGCCAAGAATTATTTCAGTTAAAGACTTTCCAAGACTTGTATTTCCAACTCCATCCAAAAACAGTCAGACCCATTTGCTTATTAAGAATAAAAGCAGTTTGAAAACTCTAATCCTTACAAATTTCAACCTTCAAATTTAGATTTTCAAAGCAGCAGTGTATTCAAAGGAAGATGAACAGTAACAAAAGAGGAGCACTGTAGAATCAAATACGAAACTATGAACTCGTCTTGGGTAGGATGATTATGTTAAACACGCTTAGGAGAAACCAAACAATTTACTGTAACCAATATTTTGTACCAATTTTCAATCACCCACGTCATTTTAAACAATGAACTCGCTATCAACTACTGAAAAGAAATTTTTTGTTAAACATTTTCAGTCAAGGAAAAAGGGATAGGGAAGAATACAAGCAGACTGAAGAATACATTTTGTTGCAAACTTAACATTTCATAAAGAAAAATACTATTAGACTACATACCTTTCAATGCACAAAATCTTCCGTAAGGAGAAATGAAAACGATTATAGTATTCCAAGAACGAGCCACGGGCAATGACAAAACAAAACTCAAAATGAAGATTAAAACAAACCTTTTTCCAACTGAAAACTCGAGAATTTGAGCATTAAGTCATCACATACTACTATCTCACGAGACATTAATTCAATTGTATACTATTATTATCTATGATATTTTTAAATGATATATTCATTAGTATACTCTCATGGTCTCTATTCTTTTGGAAACTACTATCTCATGGCTGTATTGGCAATGACATAATTGATGTATTCCACACTTTCATGACTGATTTAATGTTTAAGTTTTCTATTTAATTAAAAATAAATGAGGTGAGGTGGGGAGTTTCTCTTTGGCTTGTGTTGTGTTATTATCTATGCAATGTCCTAAGCCCCTAGGGGGAAAAGGGGATCTCTTTGGCCTATCATTTAGTCTGCATGAAGGGGGCTCTCTTTGACTATATTTTGTGTGGTTGAATGTGATATCCCGACCCTTCAAGGGGTTGGGGTGTCCTCCTTGGATTTTCATTTAATTGGCATATATATGATGCCATAATCCCTCAAGGGGGATGAAGGGGGGCCTTATTGCCTATCTTTCTTATGGTTTAATGTTATATCCTAACCCTTCAAGGGGGTTGGGGGTGTCATGTTTGGCTTCTCTTGTGATTGATTTCTATTTATGTGATGTCTTAACCTCGAGTTGGGGGTGTCCTCTTTGGCTTGTCTTATGGTTATCTATGTGGAGTTTTAAACCATTCAGGAGGATGCGAGGGATTTATTTTGATTGCCTTATTGTTGGTTTCTATGTGATGTCCTAAAATATTGAGGGCAATGAGGTGGCCATTATCTAGGTGTCTTGTAGTTGGTATCTATGCGATGTATTAACCTCACAAGGGGGACAAAGTGGTCCTCTTTGTCATGTACTATGGTTGGTATCTATGTGATGTTCTAGTCCCCTTTGGGGGTTCATGTGTGACCTCACTTTAGCTTATCTTGTATTTGTTATTTATGTGATGTTCTAACTCCTTAAGGGGGATAGGGGATACTCTCTTTTGTTTTTCTTGTGGTTGTTATCTATGTGATATCCTAACTTCCAAACTTAGAGAGGAAGGGCTTTTAGCTCTTATAATGCCCTAGTTATTAAAAGGAGACAAGGTATCCTTCTTTACCTTGTGTTGTGATTGTTATCTATATGATATATTAACACTAAAAAAGAGAAATTTTCTTTAGCTTATCTTATGATTGCAACATCATATGTGTGAATAATAAACTTGTAACCTTCTTTGAATTGTCTTGTAATCGTTATCTATATAATATCCCAATGCTAGAGAAAGATGATATTTCTTTGACTTATCTTACGATTGCTACAAATGAAGAGTAAACCTTAGTAAAATGTCAAATCCTATTCAAACAAATCGCCCATTTTAAAGGATTCATTGTGTAACGTGAAAAGAGAGTAAGCCTTACTCATAGAATGCTTATAAACTATGCATTTTTTCCATAAACGCTTCGCCTTGTTCACCAATATCTTATCACATTTATTCATAAAGGGAGGTTTTTATACTGCAAAAAGATATGGTCTGTATATTGTAGGTATTAAGTCGGGGGGATGTAGGGTATGGGGATTTATAGGTATTGGGGGGTATAAAAAGGGGTATCTAGTAAAAATAGGGATGTGATGAACCTGCAATAATTAATTAATGCAAATACACAAGATATCAGAAATAATAGAACTCAGAATCACTTTTATATTGATCACGGGCCACTTCGAGGGGGCAACCTCCTTTGAGCAAGCTCAATACAATTAACTTCACGGTGCCTTCATAGGCCTCAACACACACTTATATACTAAGTCTAGGCGCCAATACCATGGGTCAATACTATGTGTCAATACAAACCATGGGCTAATACAAACCATGGGCTAAGTCTAGGCGCCAATACTATGAGTCAAAACCATGGGCCAGTACAGACTATGGATCAACAAAACTATGGGCGACTTACAAAGCATATGCGCCAACAACAATAACACAAACTATGGATCAACAAATACTACGGGACGACTTACAAAGCATATGCGTCCAAAAACAATATACTAACAAAGTAAAGACATGGGTTCCTAACATCCCCTCTCCCTTAGAAAAAGCTTTGTCCTCAAAGCTTTAGATGTGGAAATTGATGCAAAATCTAAGGGAGTGGGTCCCCTGTAGCATCCTCGGGTTGCATTCCGAGCCACTGGCGCCTTTGGAGTTTCAGGGAGGATTGCATGGAAGGCTGTAGACGAAGAAGAACCATATCAGCGATGTGAAAAGTGCGCTCAGAACGGTGTTGATAGGCTTGTTGTTTCAGTCGAATTCTTGCCATGTGAAAATTGTCCTGCAGAATGAGAAGAAGCTGATCATGGTTTCGAAGAATTGAGTCAATTGCTTGAATTGGGGAGCTGCTGAAGGTGTATGGAAGAAGAACTGGTGGTGCCTATCCAGAGACTGCTTCATATGGTGTCCTGTGAGATGTGGTACTATACCACTAGAGCGCTTCTAGGAAATCTATAGAAATAGTTTTCCAAATCTGTGGAGGGATGGGCAAGGGTTCGAGAAGTCCCGAAAGGAGGGTCGTTTCACCCTTGTTGACCTAGAAAGTATCACAGTCAACCACCATCTGTTGAATTATCCTTTTGAGTCCCTGCCAAAAGAAGTTACATTGTTCCTGGTCATACATTTTGAGGAACCCAGAGTGCCCTACTGATGAAGATGGATGGAGTTCATAGAAGAGATAGCCCCATTGCAACCAATTTGGAACAAGCAAAGAAATAGTCGTAAGAGAAACTGGGTCATCAAATGTGCGAGGAATAGCATCTTCCACCATATTGTCCTTACCCTTCTGGTAAGTGGTCGCATAGTCATAACCCATGAGTTGGATAACCCATTTCAGGTGTGCTGGGGAGGAGACCCATTGTTCTAGGAAAGTTTCCAGACTCTGGAGATCAGTCTTGATGCAGAAATAATTCTCCAATAAGGATGGCTGCCACTTCTGTACTGTATGCAAAATAGCCATCATGTCCTGCTAAGATGTAGATGCGGCTAAATGCTTACCGGAAAGGTCTCATGAAGGCAGCAAGCCCACTGGTGCAACAAAGACACCTGCATATCTATCCAAGGAAGTAGTGGAGACCATTGGTGGGTGCATCTGAAGGGAATGGAGCTGAGCAATGACACCATGTGAATTCTTCTTAAGGATCTTTTCCAGGCAATGTGAACTGATGATGCGGAGAGACCCTGGTTGTAAGCCCATAATTTTGTGTTGTGTCCCATTGGCTGAAAACTGCATCCAAAGTTCAGCAAAATCCCATAAGATGAGGCCGAGTGTGCGTAACCATTGAACGCCCAAAACCACATCACATCCACCTAAGGACAAGGCAAACATGTCAAAGCATAGGTTATAATCTTCCATAGAGATACACACATTGTGACACTTCCCCTTGCAAGGTAAGGTGCCCCCATTGGCAACCATGACTTCAAAGTTGGAGCAAGGATGGACAAAACAATCATCATGTTTGGAAATTCGAGGGTCAATGAAGTTATGAGTGCTACCAAAATCAATGAATATGGTAAGAGGGAGCTTCTTGAAGTATCCCCCGACCCACATTGTTTGTGGGGTGGTGACACCGGTTACAGCATGGAGAGAGATCTCAGGTGGGTCGTCCTGAGATGAGGTGTCAACAGGCGGGTGTTGAATGTCGACCTGATCATCTACTGTATCGGTATGTAATGTCCCCATTCAAATAAGTGCATAGTAAGACAATCCCATCAATCCTACTAGTTTCCTAGGTTGGATGGGCACATGTGGGATGGTAATAAGGAAACTAATAAATGATATTTAGACATTAGAAAGGTTCAAGAATTTAATAAATATGATGAATAAATAAATTCAAGAGAAATTCTAGGTGGCAAGTGGTTTTGGAGACATATGGAGGTGGTGGGACCCACACTAGCTTGATTTTTCAATGACACATGGCAGCTCTCTCTTGCCAATTCGAATTCATGGGAAGGTGAACACTCTTGGGTGAGTTGGTAAGTCATAACACATGGCATTGAGCATATTAGGTCGAAATGGGAAGGAATAGTAACCTCCATGGGAGAGGAAGAGTCAAATTGGAGACTAGTGGACACATGGGCTAGATTCCCTAGTTTTATGACAACAATAATGAAGCATCTATGACATTTTATGACAAAATTCAGACCTGACTTCTTACACCTGACCATTATGACATGTCAGCCCCAAAAATAGGCTCAAGAAGGCGCTCATGGAGTTGGAGGAATCTAAAGAGACTCAAATTCAAATTTGGGAGAAGATGGAAGGTTGGAACTAGGAGACAAGTGGCAAATGAGGAATATTTTCTAAATGGAAAAATATTGAATCTATTGAGAGGATTTCGACCCCTTGAAGGCTAATGTTGGTTATAAAATGTAGAAATCAAGTATGAGAATGGCTTTTGATGATTTGAGAAAACTTGCATTTGTGAAGAGAGAGCTAGTGGATGACTAGTTTCTTGCCTTAGCCAATTTCGAGGGTGAAAGATTCCCATCCAAGTTGGTGTTTGGAGAGGCCACTCAGGTCTTTCATGGTGCTTTAATGGAGTTTGTATTTGCAGGTAGCAGCTACAGGAAGTTTCATGGTTTGGTTTAGTGCAGCACTTTCTCTCCATCGTTTCCAGTTTTGAAGGCATATTCGTGCTCCTTGAGGGAGGGCGTTTTTGGTGAGCTATTGTACTCTTTGGGGGAGCTTATAATGCCCCATTTCTTTTGTAATATGAATTAAATACTCTGTTCTTCATCTCCAAAAAGTTTCAGGTCGAAATTCCAAGTAGAAATGTATAAATCTCATTTTTAATGGAAGAACAATGCCATTTCCCCACTACCTTGTTGTGAGCCAATGTATTGATGATGATTTCGAATGTATGGATGATTCTCTGATATATTTGTGATAAATATATTGCCATGGATGTCTTCTACAAGTTTCATGTACTGTACTTGAGCATTTGAAGCATTTTTACTCAGTTTAGTTGTATTGGGAGGTGAAATAGTGCCATTTCCCCAAGGGTCGAAATGGGGGTTTTTGCTGTTGAATGTGAGAGAATTAGAACAGTATTAAAAATCAATTAATGGTGCATATGAGACCTTAATCACATACTTAACACATTATATACCTCTGTTCATAAATTTGTGGGAGTTTGGAGGCATTTGGAAGGCCATTTGCAGTGTTACCCGAGGGGGATTTGATGCACAAATTACTAGTCAAAATTACATATATTGATCAGAATACAAATCAAGTTTGCAGCAGTATTTGGAGGGCCATAAAACATCCATAAACCTTATATTCAAGTCTAAATACCATTCATACACTCCTACAGAATATTTGGGAGCATTTGGGTTGATTTGGAGGTCAAAACAGTAAAACTAGTCAAAGGTCGAAATTGGGAAAAAAAGTGGAAAATTGGGCATTTTAATAAAATTTGAAAAAGGGATATTACAAGTGGTATCAGAGCATGGTCTTGGCACCTGATGGTATTAACAAGAAGCCAAACAAATAAAACACCACCCTTTGAATCAGTAGTTGAAGAAGTTTTGGTTGAAGAAGAGATAGTAGCAGAAAAAGAGTTCTTTTCTAAAACAATGGGTAGAGAGGAGGAGGAAAAATTAAGACATAAGGAGGAATTTATTGAAGCCTTAAAACCATGTTTTGAAGGACTTACCATGTTTATGCTAGATATGAATAAACAAATGATGAAAGGTTTCGAATT
Organism: Larix kaempferi; assembly: GCA_027924585.1. NCBI lineage: Eukaryota > Viridiplantae > Streptophyta > Pinopsida > Pinales > Pinaceae > Larix > Larix kaempferi. The sequence goes on from BSBM01000904.1 coordinate 50,598,291, forward strand.
GTTGGGTAGCCAACTTTCAAGCAAAGGGATGATAGGAGATAATAGTGGTTCACACTCAGGGGAAAAGATGAAAGGGAATGAGCATATTTTCTCAAGTACAGGACCTCATAATAGACCTGATGAATTTCAAAGCACACAAAGGCATACTGCACCTAAATTTCTCACACCCAAAGAAGAACCCAATCTTGAATTGGATTACAAGAAACTAGTAAATGATTGGAATGATTTGAATGAAGAGTGTAAAAGAGGTGTACCACTCAGTGACTACATTGATGCTATGCAAAAGATTAAAATGAAGGGAGACAATAGGAGTCCATTCCAAAACAAAGAATTGAATAGTGCTATTGGAAAAATGTCACTTCCTACTTTTGATGGTTCTTCTCAAAATTCTGCTAACACTTGGGTGCAAAAATTGGATGTATATTTTCAGCTGAATCCTATGTTGGAAGAGGATGCATTAAAAATGGCCATTTTGCATTTGGAAGGAGATGCCAATGAATGGTGGTTTCATGGGCTGAAAACCTTGGGTCATAATCAGGTTAAAACATATGGAGAATTTGTTGACAGGGTACTAGAAAGATTTGAACAAAAAGATCCATAATTGCCTTTCAAAGAACTAGCTCAATTGAAGCAAACTGGGTCCCCTACCGAATATATGTTGGACTTTCAAAAATTATCAGTCAAGGTGGCTGATGTATCTATGGGAAGATTAGTATTGCTGTTCACTGAAGTTTTGGCTGAACCCTTAAGAGATTTGGTCAAAGCCCACAAGCCAACTACATTAAAAGATGCAATGAGCTTGACTAGAGATCTCCAAAATGTGCTTCCTAGAACGAGATTTCCTCCTAAGCCTAGCTATAAATTTGAAAAGAAACCTTGGCAAAGGGATGGATATGATAAGAAACCTTGGCAAAGAGATTCATTTGAGAGGAATAAAAAAGAGGGACTAAACAGGGATGAACTTAGAAAAAAGAAACTATGCTTCACATGCTTCCAACCATGGACACCGGGGCACAAATGTACCAAAGGAAAGGCTCAATACATAGAAGTATTTTCTGATAATGAGGGGTATGATGGGGGCATGGATGAAGATGGACATATTTCAGATCAAGAAGAGGCATATGAGACAGAAGTAGAAGAGGAAAGACAAGAAGAAAATCATCCTTCACCGGACAAAGCAAGAATGGCAGTGCTTTCAGCAGTACCTCGCTATCATACTATCCGATGCAAAGGTGTGGTACAAGGACAAAGAACTTCAGTTTTGGTAGATGGAGGAGCCACTCATAACTTCATTGATGCAGAGATGGTAGAGAAAAGAAAGATACCTATTGAACCATTTGATGGCTTCACAGTTGTCATTCCCGGTCACAACACAATGCAATGCAAAACATGGGTTCCAAAGCTGCAAGTCACCGTAGGTAACTATACTTTTGTTGATAGTTTTTATGTGGTTGATGTTGCTGATACTAATGTGGTTTTGGGAGTGCAATGGTTGTATTCAATAGGAGAGCATACAGTAAATTATCAAATTCCCGAAATGAAATTCCAAGATTCAAAAGGAGTACAAAGAGTTGTGAGAGGGCAACACACTTATCCAAATCAAGTAGTGACTTGCAATAGCATGAGATCTATATTGAGGCATGGGGATATAGAATGGGCTGCTGAATGTCATATTACATCTCCCAAGCCAACTATAAATATTGTCAAACACCCAAAGGAGATAGAGAGACTTTTGCAAAAATATGAAAAGGTTTTTAGAGACCTTCCACATGGTAGGCCACCAGATAGGGGGGTTGAGCACAGTATTGTTTTGGAGGAGGGTACTTCACCCATTCAAATACCACCTTATAGACATCCTAAAAGGTTTAGAGATGAGATTGAAAAAGCTATCCAAGAACTCCTAGAGTTGGGGCTCATTAGACCAAGCTCTAGCCCTTATGCTTCTTCAGTAGTGCTAGTGAAGAAAAAAGATGGAACATTGAGAATGTGCATAGATTTCAGAGCCTTGAACAAAAAGACTATCAAGAATAGGTATCCTATTCCTAGGATTGATGAGCTCATGGATGAGCTACATGGGGCCAAATACTTCTCAAAAATTGACCTTAGATCAGGGTATCACCAAATTCGAATGAAAGATGAAGATGTGCAAAAGACCGCTTTTCGATGTCATTTTGGCCACTTTGAATTTCTTGTCATGCCTTTTGGGTTAACTAATGCTCCAGCCACCTTTCAAGCATGTATGAATAGGATATTTTGCAATCAACTAAGAAGGTTTGTTTTGGTTTTCTTTGATGATATTCTCATTTACAGTAAAACATGGGAAGAGCATTTGCAACAGTTAGAGATTGTGTTGAAAATCTTGTAAGAAGAGTCCTTATTTGCTAAATTATCAAAATGTGAGTTTGGGATGAAAGAACTACTGTATCTTGGGCACATTATTGGGAAAGAAGGAGTGAAGGTACACATGGAAAAAATCAGGGCTATCTTGGAATGGCCATCACCAAAAAATATTACCGAATTGAGAGGCTTTATTGGCATATGCACCTACTACAGAAAATTTGTGAAAGGGTTCTCCAAGTTGACTTCTCCACTCACTGATTTGACTAAGAAGGATGCTTTCAAGTGGGATGAAGAGAATGAAAAAGCATTCCAAAAAAGGAAAGAGGTAATGAGTAGTTGTCCCATACTTGCACTTCCTGATTTTACTAAACCTTTTGTTGTGGAATGTGATGCTTCAGGTGGAGGAATAGGGGCTGTCCTAAAGCAAGGCCAACACCCCATAGCCTTTGAGAGCAGAAAGTTGCAGCCTCATGAAAAACTTTACTCCATCTATGATAAAGAAATGCTGGCCATTATGCATGCATTGGCCAAATTCAGACAATACTTGGTGGGCAGCAAGTTTGTGGTGAAAACTGACCATAATAGTCTAAGACACTTTCTCACCCAAAAGGATCTAAATGAAAGGCAACAAAAGTGGGTAAGCAAGATTCAAGCTTATGATTTTGATATTGAATATGTCAAAGGAAAGAATAATATAGTAGCAGATGCTTTTTCAAGAAGGCCTTCCTTTTCTCTCATGGATATTGCCAAGGATTGGAAAAACATGCTACTAGTTGAATATGCCAAAGACAAATTTGCTTGTGATGTGTTGGATGGAATCAAAGGGGATGATAATTATAGGATTTTGAATGGGCTGATATATTATAAGGGAAGAATTTATTTAGTTCATAACTCCAAGCTCAAGTACCGAATTTTGCAAGAAGCACATGATTCCCCACTAGCGGGCCATCCGGGGATCTTCAAAACTTATAGACAGTTGAGGCAAAGATTTTTTTGGAAGGGGCTGAAGGAAGATGTTCAGAAGTATGTGAATGAATGTAAAGCATGTCAACAAAACAAATCAGAACTTACATGTCCAGCCGGCCTATTACAACCATTGCCCATTCCGGAGCAAAAATGGGACAGTATTTCCATGGATTTCATCACCGGATTGCCTAAATCCTTAGGTAAGGATTGCATCTATGTGGTAGTTGATAGGTTGACAAAATTTGCTCATTTCTTTGCTGTTACATCATCTTTTAGTGCTGCACAAGTGGCTGATATTTTTTTCAAAGAAATCTTCAGATTGCATGGGCTCCCCAAGAGCATTGTCAGTGATAGAGATAGTAGATTCATGGGTGCTTTTTGGCAAGAACTTTTTAGATTGGTAGGCACTCAATTGACTCCAAGTACCAGCTATCATCCACAAACTGATGGACAAACAGAGAGGGTAAACCAATGGTTGGAAGGATACCTAAGAAACTATGTGGGAGGGCAGCAAAAAGCATGGGCAAAATGGCTACACTTGGGTGAGTTTTGCTACAACACCACTTATCATATGTCAATAGGAATGTCTCCTTTCAAAGCATTATATGGTTATGATGCACTTACATTTGCTGACATTATATTTGGTGATAGTAGAGCCCCAAAGGCTAAAGATTGGGTGGAAGAGAGCCAAGAAATTTTAAAGCTCTTGAAAGACAATTTGCAGGTTGCTCAAAATCAACAAAAACAATATGCTGATAGACATAGAGAAGAGAGAACCTTTCAAGTCAATGATTTAGTATATTTAAGGTTGCAGCCCTATAAACAAACATCTCTCAAAAAGAATGGAGCAGAAAAATTAAAACCAAGGTACTATGGGCCATACAAGGTAGTGCGGAAGGTTGGAGAAGTAGCATATGAACTAGAACTTCCGGAAGGGAGTAAAATCCATAATGTATTTCATGTTTCTTGTCTTAAGAAAGCTCTTGGTCAGAAAATCATCACTTCAGAAATACTTCCTCCTTTGGATGATGAAGGTCAGCTCACACTTGTTCCGGAAAAGATTTTGAAGACACGGGAAAGAAGGTTGAGGAGTAGAATCATCAAAGAATATTTAGTGCAATGGAAGGACTTACCAAATGAAGATGCCACATGGGAAGAGGAGAAGATTTTGCAGCATCCAAATTTGAAATTGCTTGAGGACAAGCAATCTTGGGTGGGGAGGACTGTAATGTCCCCATTCAAATAAGTGCATAGTAAGACAATCCCATCAATCCTACTAGTTTCCTAGGTTGGATGGGCACATGTGGGATGGTAATAAGGAAACTAATAAATGATATTTAGACATTAGAAAGGTTCAAGAATTTAATAAATATGATGAATAAATAAATTCAAGAGAAATTCTAGGTGGCAAGTGGTTTTGGAGACATATGGAGGTGGTGGGACCCACACTAGCTTGATTTTTCAATGACACATGGCAGCTCTCTCTTGCCAATTCGAATTCATGGGAAGGTGAACACTCTTGGGTGAGTTGGTAAGTCATAACACATGGCATTGAGCATATTAGGTCGAAATGGGAAGGAATAGTAACCTCCATGGGAGAGGAAGAGTCAAATTGGAGACTAGTGGACACATGGGCTAGATTCCCTAGTTTTATGACAACAATAATGAAGCATCTATTACATTTTATGACAAAATTCAGACCTGACTTCTTACACCTGACCATTATGACATGTCAGCCCCAAAAATAGGCTCAAGAAGGCGCTCATGGAGTTGGAGGAATCTAAAGAGACTCAAATTCAAATTTGGGAGAAGATGGAAGGTTGGAACTAGGAGACAAGTGGCAAATGAGGAATATTTTCTAAATGGAAAATTATTGAATCTATTGAGAGGATTTCGACCCCTTGAAGGCTAATGTTGGTTATAAAATGTAGAAATCAAGTATGAGAATGGCTTTTGATGATTTGAGAAAAATTGCATTTGTGAAGAGAGAGCTAGTGGATGACTAGTTTCTTGCCTTAGCCAATTTCGAGGGTGAAAGATTCCCATCCAAGTTGGTGTTTGGAGAGGCCACTCAGGTCTTTCATGGTGCTTTAATGGAGTTTGTATTTGCAGGTAGCAGCTACAGGAAGTTTCATGGTTTGGTTTAGTGCAGCACTTTCTCTCCACCGTTTCCAGTTTTGAAGGCATATTCGTGCTCCTTGAGGGAGGGCGTTTTTGGTGAGTTATTGTACTCTTTGGGGGAGCTTATAATGCCCCATTTCTTTTGTAATATGAAGTAAATACTCTGTTCTTCATCTCCAAAAAGTTTCAGGTCGAAATTCCAAGTAGAAATGTATAAATCTCATTTTTAATGGAAGAACAATGCCATTTCCCCACTACCTTGTTGTGAGCCAATGTATTGATGATGATTTCGAATGTATGGATGATTCTCTGATATATTTGTGATAAATATATTGCCATGGATGTTTTCTACAAGTTTCATGTACTGTACTTGAGCATTTGAAGCATTTTTACTCAGTTTAGTTGTATTGGGAGGTGAAATAGTGCCATTTCCCCAAGGGTCGAATTGGGGGTTTTTGCTGTTGAATGTGAGAGAATTAGAACAGTATTAAAAATCAATTAATGGTGCATATGAGACCTTAATCACATACTTAACACATTATATACCTCTGTTCATAAATTTGTGGGAGTTTGGAGGCATTTGGAAGGCCATTTGCAGTGTTACCCGAGGGGGATTTGATGCACAAATTACTAGTCAAAATTACATATATTGATCAGAATACAAATCAAGTTTGCAGCAGTATTTGGAGGGCCATAAAACATCCATAAACCTTATATTCAAGTCTAAATACCATTCATACACTCCTACAAAATATTTGGGAGCATTTGGGTTGATTTGGAGGTCAAAACAGTAAAACTAGTCAAAGGTCGAAATTGGGAAAAAAAGTGGAAAATTTGGCATTTTAATAAAATTTGAAAAAGGGATATTACACGGTAGCTTCTTCACCAAGTTTTGAGGCAGGCGGAGAATCCACATCCAAGAGATAGAGCTTTTGTTGAACACATTTATGTCCCCGAGTGAATTTCTCATCACAATTATAACAAAGCTCTTTTTCTCGGCGTGCCTGCATCTTTGTTTCAGAAAAATTCTTGATAGGAGTTGGTTGAGGAGCAAGCATGATGGGAGGTCGTTGGGAACCCATATTTCTGAAGGGAACAAAGGTGGGTTTGGAGCGTTGTTGAGCTGCGATCTTGTCCTCTGCCAACTTATCCAACCCTAGGACTTCCATCATTGTGTTGGGACAGAACATTTTGACCTCTGAGCGGATTTCATCCTTGAGACCACTGATAAAACAACTCCTGTAGAATTCATCAGACAATCCTTCTGTGTGATTGGCCAATTTCTCAAATTCTGCCTGATACTCTCTCGCTGTGCCCATTTGGTGAAGTTTAGTGAGTGCTCCTGTAAAGTCATCAAAATCACTAGGACCAAATCGTGGCAAAAGGAGTTGGCAAAAATCTGTCCAGTTTGGCTCGGGATGAGCTTTGATGTACCAATGGTACCATTGAAGGGCTTCCTGTTCCAAATGAAAGGATGCAAGTGGAACTTTTTGGACATCAAAAGTATTATGCAGACTGAAATATTGTTCTGCTCGGTATATCCATCCAGTCGGATCAGTACCATTGAAGCGAGGAAAATCAATGTTCGGCCCACGAAAATTGTTGGAAGAAGAGAACCCGGTGGCTGCAAAAGATTCTGGCTGTCGGTTATTGTTCATGGCTGAATGCTGAAGATGGAGGTTGAGAAATTTTTCATCCAGATCTTGGAGTTTGGTTTGGATGGCTGCAAGTGCTTCCTTCATGGTGTGTGCTCCTGCATGGGTGACAACCATAACCAGGGTTTTTTTTTTCTTTTCTTGGAATGGGTAGAAAAACACAAACAAAAGCTGATTTAGTAAAGGAAAATTTGGATTGGGGAAAAAATCTGATGGGTAATTGGGGTTTGACTAGATTTTGGACACTGTCGAAAGGACAAGAAAGCAAAAAGGGGGATTTCAGAAGTAGGGTGAAAGAATGAGAAAATTTGACAGAGAGGGACAAAGAAGCATAATTAGAAAAGGAACTCTGTGGGAAAATTTGAAGGTGATTGGGTGAAATCTGAGGAAGTTATGGCAAACCCTAAAAATAGACAAATGTGGGATTTCGAGCTTTGGGAAGTGGAATTGAGGATAAGGTCCTCATGAATGAAATATGCAGAATGGGATTACAGGGGTTCCCGGGAAGTTTCAAGGGAAACAGAGTGAAAACAAGGGAGATATGGAGAAAAAACTGGTTTTTTTTTTGTGTTCAGAATGGAGCGGCTACAGCTCGGAAGGGATTTGAAACAGATAGATTTGCAATGGCCCGGAAGTGAGAAGAAACAAAGGGATCTGAAACAGGGTCGAATGGATTGAAAACGGATGGATCTGGAACGGCTTGCAGAATGGATATGAACGGATGGATCTAAAACGGCGCAACAATGATCGACAACAGTTCAGCTGAAAATAGATATGGACCCCAGGTATGTGTGGCTTCCTAACAGTTCAGGGGTTTCACTCGGCCACCAATGTTGTCTGACGACTTGCGTATTGGGGTAGTACCCCTCACTCCATGGCTCAGGTAAAACTGATAACCACTTTGCCACAAACGACAGCTCTTGGTTTACCTCACGGGTGGGAACTACTCAATCAGGTAGGGGTCGTTGCCCTTTTCGCTGGTAGGTCCTCTCAATGGGCCATCTACTTCGGGGTTCCTGTGGTACTCCTCACAATAAGTTTTAGGGCTTATGCCCAAGTACTTCCCACAGTTAAGCAGATAAGGATTATTCCCAAATCCGAACCTGCAACATATGCGAAAAAAAAAATTGGCAGAAATTTCACCCAGCGAGCCCAAGAAAGTGCTCTGATACCAGATGTGATGAACCTGCAATAATTAATTAATGCAAATACACGAGATATCATAAATAATAGAACTCAGAATCACTTTTATATTGATCACGGGCCACTTCAAGGGGGCAACCTCCTTTGAGCAAGCTCAATACAATTAACTTCACGGTGCCTTCATAGGCCTCAACACACACTTATATACTAAGTCTAGGCGCCAATACCATGGGTCAATACTATGTGTCAATACAAACCATGGGCTAAGTCTAGGCGCCAATACTATGAGTCAAAACCATGGGCCAGTACAAACTATGGATCAACAAAACTATGGGCGACTTACAAAGCATATGCGCCAACAACAATAACACAAACTATGGATCAACAAATACTATGGGACGACTTACAAAGCATATGTGTCCAACAACAATATACTAGAAAGATGTATTGGGAGGGGGGCTCAACAAAAGGACCTTGGTAGGTATTTATTAATATCTAGTGAAATTAGGGGTATTCTTTAATATCCCTTGAACAAACGTGTTATGGAATGGTTTCATTGAGTGAAGACCTTGCAATTTTTTCCTCGCTAAAAAAATGAATGCCATGTTAAATGTACATCTAAAAGTTTTATTGTTCACATAATATTATGATGGGTGGTTGTAGAGGAATATGTTAGAACTATAACCGAAGGTAGTATTTGGTCTCGATTATAATACTAGGGCTAAATGCTAGTTGAAAGCACATGAGGTCACTAATATAGCCTCAATGATTATAGTATTGGATATTGGCTTTCTTGTAAATACTATCTAGGTTGAAACCACTTTTTGGTCTTGGAATATAAGTTACTTGAAATCGCATCTAATTAGATAAGATCATGTTTCTTTGTGTAACATATCCATCATTTCAAGATAGAATTAAAGACTTAAAAATTAAATTGTGAGATGGGATCTCATATATGTTCAGACATACTAGCATATTAGAAAGAGGCCTAAATTATTGCCCTTAAAGTATATTTAAAGAGATTCCATTTCATTTTAATAAGACGATATACATTAAATAAAATCATGATTTTAATTTCATTAAAAAAAAACCTGTACCATGAGTGACTATACATCTTTTCATATAAAAACTCACCAAAATGAAAGGATTGGTAATAGTTTTCTTAAACACATGGTTTGTGTAAAAGCTCAACCATATAAGTAAATATAAGATAAATTGTGCTCCTTGTTGGCTATGAATTGAAGGATCTAAATGAGTTCAATAAACTAACAATCAATAATTTATTTTATATCAAAATAGGGTTATTGCAACATATAATGCTAATCAAGATTTTGCGGATATGTGTGGCTTTACTAGATTACATACTTGATAGACTCAACATATCAACTATATTAATATGTTATCTTTTCATTTCATAAGAGAGAAGAGCAAATTCACAGTGAAATAAAAAGATATGAAGCCCTCCATGACATTATGAAGTCTTGAGGTTAATAGGTACACTTATATGACTGATCTCATGAAGCTCTACCTCTAGAAACAAACTGTTATTTTTATTTTCTTTTGTTTTTTTTGTTTTGATCAAATCTTTGGGCGGATCTTATTTTGAGAATCCTAGTTCTCCGGAGGATGGACCTGCTTTAGGGTTTGAAATGTTGAGATAAAAGCTTCTTAACATATATTTTCCACTTTATTCAAATCTCTCTCTATTTTGATCTAAATATGAATGTTGGTCAGCAATGAAATTTGAGGATCACATGCCTTATATTGGCATTCCTCAATTCTACTCCAACTTGTTCTCTACATGTTATTGGAGATAGGTTGAATCCCCATTCTCCCATCTTCAAGGTAAAATTGTACCACAATTGCTTGTTAGACTAGGAGGTATTGTAAAGACCTTGATTTATTTTCTCACAACAATTATAACTCATAATCTTGTCATGAGTGAACAAGAAAAGATATTCAGAAATATAGAGTATAATGAAACTCTCAAAATTACAAATGAAGCATCTCATATGAGTGATCACTTAAAAGAGCTATAAAGTCATTAGGATATATCCAAAGGCATGGAATGAGTGGGCTCACGTTGGTAGGGGTTTCAAGTACCTGGATATTCTAGAACGACCAACATGGGTACTTGGGTGATCCCTTAAGGGTGTGGTTATATCTCAATAAAAGCAAAGATATAAAAGAAAACACCTCAATGAACAAGGTTGCATAGCTAATGCAACACAATACCTATTGAGGTTAGAAACGTGTTAGAAAAAAAGAAACCACGTATAATATCACATAAAAGTTAACTGAATTATTTTTGCAATGTCGGCAACAAGAATGCACTAATATAGGACATTATTACTATTAACTATAACAATTATTAATAATATTACTTGGCCCAAGTAATATTATAGTTAATGCATAATTATACCACCATATACTAAGTTAATACGTATATATCATAATATTTTCATATGTATATATACAATATAACTTAAATTATATATTTAATATTTTGCACATCAATTTTTCCCAGTATAACCAGTTAGGTATAAATTAAGTTATAATATAGCTAAGTTGCATAATAGTAATTAATATCTCACCTGATATGGATGTCGATTGAATTGATGGTGACATCTCTTCTTGTTAATTTAAGACGTGAAGCTTAAGAATCGAGTAAGTCAACTGAAAAGGTTTCACCATGCTACAGACTCTCAGTAAGACAAAGAGAAAATGCAAGATTTCAATATCACTATAAGGAAAAGGCCTTGTAGCGGAGGTTTTTAGTGTTACAAGCTTGGTCAAAATGAAGACTATGATTTCAGACGATCTACACCAAGTAGAGGACCACCCACATCCAGGTACCATAATATTTTTCTTGGCTTGTGTTATTCTTGTAATAATTTTGTGCATAAGGCTATAAATTGTAGAGCCTATGGAAGGGTTAGAAACACATAGAATAGAAATGGTTATGAAAACTACAAAAATCATTATGAATGCAATTATATCAGAGAGCCTCATAAGCCTTTTAACAAAAGTTATAATAGATTTGGAGCCCTTAATTATGAAACGGAATGTTACAAATGTAACCATTTTGGAGACACGGCCAAAAATTGCGGAAGTGATTTGACAGTGTCTTCAAGGGGAACTAGACAGGTTCCGGAACAACAAAGAATTTGGAAAAAGAAGCAAGCAAACTTGCAGGTTGAGGAATGTGGGTTTTCCTTACAAGCCCATAATAGAATAAGTCAATGGTACATTGAGATTGGATGCTCAAAGCATATGGCAGGTGACAAAAACATACTTGTGTCATTAAGGAAAGAAAAGGAAGGCCCTGCCACGTTTGGTAATGACAACTCAACCAAAATTTTGGGAAAAGGCACAGTCAGTCTTGGAAACAAAGATGCTTTGGCAAAAAATGTCCTACTTGTTGAAAATATGAAGCATAATTTACTAAGTGTCAACCATATGTGTGACAGGGGACTCACACTCATATTCAATTAAAAAGAACGTGAAATAAGAAAAAAAGGGATCATGTAGACTAGTAGCAACAACAACAACAACAACCGGTCCAAATAACATATACATCTTGAATGAAATTGGGAAAGAAATTTGTTTGGGAGAGGAAGATGAAAGTTGGCTTTGGCACAAGAGAATGGGTCATATAAACTTTGAAAATCTTGTTAAGATCAACAAGAAGCAAGTTGTAAGATAAATGCCGGAAAATACAAAACCAATCAATACTTTGTGCAAGCACTATCAACATGGAAAACAAACAAAGGTTGAATTCAAGGCAAAGGAATACTCTGCAACAAAGCCACTAGAAATCGTGCACACTGATCTATGCGGGCCAATGAGGACAAAATGATTGGATGGTGAAAAATACTTCACGCTACTCATTGATGACTACACAAGAATGACATGGGTTTGCTTCCTCAAGAAGAATTCAGAAGCTTTTGAATATTTTAGGATATTCAAATAAATGGTTGAAAATGAAACTAATTTGAAAATCAAGAGATTGAGATCAGATAATGAAGGTGAGTTCACTTCAAATTAGTTCTAGGATTTTTGTGAAGAACATATAATAAAAAGGGAATCCTTAGTAGCTAGAACACCTCAGGAAAATGGAGTTGTTGAAAGGAAAAACAGAACTATACAGGAAGTGGCCAGAACTATGTTGAATGACTCCAAGCTAAGTGACATCTTTTGGGTACAAGTAGTACATAAAACAATTCATATATTAAACAAAGGACTACTCAGGAGTAACAATGATTAGACTCCATATGGGATTTGGAAAGGAAGACCGACCAATGTCAAACACTTCAGAGTGTTTAGAAGCAAATGCTACATAAAAAGGGAAGACAAAAAGATTGGAAAATTTGACTCACCAGTGGAAGAAGGCATATTTGTTGGGTACTCATGGAAAAGCAAACCATACAAATGCTATAATCTAAGACTCAACAAGATAGTGGAAAGCATCACTGTAAAAATTGATGAAACCAGCTTACTAAAGACCAATAAGGAAAGCATAAATTCAAACATCTTTGAAGAACATGAAAATGAAGAACTAAAGCAAGGAGAAGAGGAAGAAAAATAAGAACGTCAAGAAGAGGAACAACCAGAAGCATAATAATAAGAAAACAACCAACAAAATTTTTAGACACCCTCTAGAACACCTAACAACTAGGTTCAAAAGAATCATGCACAAGAACAAATCATTGGAGATAGAAGTGTTGGAGTAGTAACCAGAAGTAGATGGAAAGCATGGTCACCAGAACAAGGACACTTTTCTTTACTATCCATAGTTGAACCAATCAGTTTTGAAGAAGCCAGAAATGATGAACATTGGATCAAGGCTATGGAAGAAGAACCAAATCAGATAGAGAAGAATCAGACATGGAAATTGGTTCCAAGGCCGAAGAATAAAAATGTGATCGATACAAAATGGGTTTTCATAAACAAGCTTAATAAGATGGACATGTAACTAGAAACAAAGAAAGGCTTGTATGCAAAGAATATGCTTAGGTTGAAGGCATAGACTTTGAGGAAACTTTTTCTCATGTGGCTAGAATGGAAGCAATCAAAATGTTCTTGGCTTATGCATTCTCCAAAAGAATCAAAGTGTATCAAATGGATGTAAAATGAGCATTTTTAAATGGAGAATTAGAAGAAGTCTACATCAAGCAACCACAAGGGTTCCTACTTTCATAGGATGGAGACTATGTTTGTAGATTAAAAAAAGATCTGCATGGACCTAATAAATCTCCTAGAGTGTTGTACTCAAGATTGGACAGGTACATACATCAACAGGGATTCAGAAGGGGAAATACAGACAGTGACATCTACATAAAAGTGGATCAAGACAGTATGATTATTATTGAAGTGTACATTGATGACATTATCTTTGGAAGTGATGATGATAGGTTGAGTCAGAATTTTTCCAAGCATATGCAGAGTGAATTTGAAATGTCCTTACTTAGGGAGTTAACTTTAATCTTAGGACTCCAGATATCTCAGCTATACGATGACATTTTCATTTACCAAACCAAGTACATCAAGGAAATGTTGAAGAAGTTCAGAGTGGAAGACTGCAAACCTGTAAGTACTCCTATGGTCACATGTTGCAAGCTAAGAAAAGATGATGAATCTAAAGAAGTAGATCAATGATTGGCAACCTACTCTATGTCACATATTCAAGACCAGATGTAATGCAAGTTGTAAGATTTCAAGCAGCTCCAAAGGAAACTCATGTTCTAGCAATGAAAAGGATCTTCAAATATCTTAAAGGAACAACAGACTTTGAGCTATGGTATCCGAAAGGAAATGAGTTGGACATGGTCACATGCACAGATGCAGTTTGGGCAGGAAGTGTCGATGATAGAAGAAGTACAAGTGGAGCATCTTTCTACTTAGGTGACTACTTAGTGGCCTGGTTGAGCAAGAAGCGATATTGGGTATCTTTATCCATTGTAGAAGCATAATATATTGCAGCAGCAACATGTTGTACTCAGATTCTCTGGATGAAGCAAACTTTGCAAGACATACAGGTGAAATATGATGAGCCTATTCCAATGCTCTGTGACAACACCAGTGCTATAAACATCTCCAAGAATCCAGTGATGCATTCCAAGACAAAACATATTCCTATCAAGTTTCACTTTCTACAGGGAACAAGTCATAGAAAATAACATCAAGTTGGAGTATATTGGGATGAAGGAATAGATTGCAGATATCTTCATGAAGCATCTTCCTAGGGAGACATTTGAGTATCTCTAACAAAAACTGGGAATGGTTTCTGCTCCAAACTTATCAGCATAATCTTTAGCATAAAAGTAGTTGTGAGAAGTACAGCAAGAGCACAGGGGGAGAAATAATGTCAAGGGGAGTTACCCTTTGTCATTAATGTCAAAGGAAGAGAGAAATATTAGAAACATGAAGACAGGGGAAGCATGGTCCTAGGGGTAGTATGATGGTTTCCATCAATGACAAAGGGGGATATTTTTTAATAAAGTTGTCCTTGATGTCAAAATCCAAGCAAGAAGAATCCTATAGGTTGAGAAGCCATGAAGTCAAGTGAAGAATCACCTCAAAGAAACAAGGAAGTCCCTAAGAGTAATAAGGATCCCTCCACATGAAATTTTCCTAAAATCCTTGAACGATCCTTGGCATAAGTGTATATAACTCCAAAGTGGTCCCCTTATGGTGTAGTTGTTAAGCATGGCCCTCAAGGGATGAGATAACATGTGAATGCTTCCACATGCCCACTTTGAGTGGTACAAAAATGGAGCAAGCCCCTAAATTCACTGAAGATGCCCCCAAAGCAATGATGATGTGTCCACAAGACCATGATGATGATAAGTGTGAAGAACCCCCTAAAGTGATGATGACTTGCCCACATGACCATGTGAAGTGTAAATAATCCCCTAAAGAGATGAGGATGATGATGCTTCCACATTCCCACTTTGAGTGGTACACAAATGGAGCAAGCCCCTAAAGCCATTGAAGATGCCCCAAAATCATTGATGATGTGTCCACAAGACCATGATGATGAGAAGTGTGAAGAAGCCTCTAAAATGATGATGGTGTCCCCACATGACCATGTGAAGTGTAAATAAGCCCCTAAAGAGATGATGATGTGTCCACAAGACCATGATTATGAGAAGTGTGAAGAAGCCCCTAAAGTGATGATGATGTGTCCACATGACCATGTGAAGTGTAAAGAAGCCCCCTTGATGAATCCATGAAGTGGTCATTGACCCATTAAGAAGCCCCTAAAATGTGGAAGACAAAAATAATAATAAGTTAGGGCCGACCTACCCTAAAGTGATTTAAAAAGTAACTTGGAAAGGTAAAAATACAAGTTAGATCATTTCATTTTTATTATCCAATTTCTTCTTCTTTCATATGCACTTTCAAGAAGGAGTAGAGCGAAATTTAGAGGAGGATCTTATGAAGGGTTTGAAGGATGATCTAGTGTTTTTTCTCTTAATTCTTATCTTGAAGGAAACTTGCATAACTTTCTCATACAATAACGGAATCACGAACTTCTTAGCTCATTGGAAAGCTTGTTGCAAGGGATATGTGATGACATGATATAGGGTTTCTTTTGCTGAAGGACATGGTGCATGACGAGGGTTTCTCTCTTGTTTCTTCATCTTGTGATCTTAGAAAAGGTACGGATCTTGCATATTTATTAGGGTTTCTCTCTTGGTGAATCATGGTGATGATCTTGGCATAGATCATGGTGATATTTGCATAGATTATGGTGATGATCTTCACATATATCATGGTGATATTTACATAGATCAGATCATGGCGATATTGGCATAGATTATGGTGATGATCTTGTGATAGATCATGGTGATATTAGCATAGATTATGTTGAAGACATAGATTATGGTGATGTTATTTGTATGGAATATGGTGATTTTATTGTCATGATCTAGGGTTCCTCTCTTGGAATAACATAGGGTTTGAAGATGAGGTCTATGGATGATTACTTAATGAAGGTTATATTGCAGATTTAGAAGATATGTTTTGGTTCTCTTCATGAAGGTTTTATTGTAGATTTGGAGAATAGGCTTGAGGCATGTACATGTTGACACAGTGACAGTGACAGTGACTGTGATTGTTATTGTGATTGTGATAGTGGTAGTGACAGTGACAGTGATTGTTATAGTGACAGTGGCAGTGACAATTATTTTGACAATGATAGTGACAATGACAGTGATTGCGACAGTGGCAATGATTGTGACAGTGACAGTGAAGTGTGAAGACAGTAATAGTGTGAAGATAGTGACAGTGTCAGGTTGATACTCTTACTCATATCAGGGTGGTAGGACGAGGCAAGGACATGATATTGTTCTCTCCTTCAAGTTGGTGCCTGAGAAGTGTGAGTTGGTGCTCACAAGGGTGCCAATGCCTCCTTCTAGTTGGTGCTATAGAAATCGGTGTTGGTGCTCACAATGGAGTTGGTTCCTCCTTCTAGTTGGTGCAAGAAAATCAAGGAGTGGGTGCTTCCTTTTAGTGGGTGATGGTAAATCAATTGAATGTAATATTTGTATTATATAAGAAAAGCATTCCATGGTTTTCTCCGATTTGGGTTTCGACGTAAAATCTCTTGTGTACTGTGTATGGTTTATGTGATGATGAATGTCATTGTTAAAGGTTAATATTTACTTATTCTATTTGAAGTTTGAAATGTTAAAAAGTGCCTAATACAGATTCACCCCCCCTCTCAGTATTGGTGAATATTCCAACAATTATTGGTGAATGACGCTTATATCCCTCCAGCACGCTAGAGATACCCTACATGGATTGCATTTATTGGTACAAGGATGCATTCATGGTGTTATATAGCTTGAGAAGTTTCATGGGCTGTAGGTGTTTTTCATGACACTTGAACCTAAGGAGCTTCATTTAGCGCACAAAGGCCTTATTGTCCTCCCTTGAGCTTGGTTAGTCCTTGAGACCCTTCTTGGTTCACGACTAACCTAGTCATCATGCCCATACCCATAGGTCATATGTCTTGATTTGATGACTCATCTATGGTGCTTGAGTATGAGAAGCAAGGTTTAGGGTTGGTGGCTCTTGTTTTCCTCCCCAAATATGGTTAAGGATCCGTGACCCATCCATGATGCCTAGGGATTCATAATGGATCCCATATTCAATTAAGATGCCAAAGAATCCTTAAAGAAAGCTAGTGTCATGGTTTATAGTTATTGTTCATGGTACCTAAGATATAAAACTTTCAATTAGTGCTTAAGTCCGTTATTTCCCTCTAACCATGCTTATGCTTCAGCACCCATTTCCCATGCATAAAACCTACCCACAATGCATGTATGTCACTTGAAGGCCTACAAATAACCTCAATAAAGGACTTGTACGTTGGTTTGAGGACTCATTCAAGGCTCTTGAGCTTGAGAAGATTCAACAATATCTCAAGGAACTTATTTTCCTTCCTTGACCACGGTCAAGCCTCTATGACCAATATTTACTATACAAAAGCTCCTAATGGTGTTCATATCCAACTTTGATGTGAAACACCACCTATAGAGGGTATGTATTGTGGTTTGCTAGTGTTGTTCATAGCAATTAAGGCAAAGAAGCTACATTTAGGACCTAAGTCCCAAGTGCTTTCCTCTCTTAACCATGGTGTTGGAGCTCAAGAAGGTTCATTTAGGGTTTAAGCCCTTTGTTCTTCACTTGACCACGTTTAGGACTCAAGATAAAAAATAAAAAATAAATAAAAAAAATTACATAGAGGAACTCATGCGTGTTAATAACACGTGTGCACTTTTTTAAACATATAATCTACATGGAAGATGCATGGGTGTGCATGAAGGTTGAAGGTTCACAAGGGCTAATGCAATTCAAATAGGATTGCATGCATATTGCTAGAACATGTGTGCATTCTTGAAATTTTCAACGAGCATGTGTTCTCGTTGCAACAATTTCAAGTAGCAACATCATGCACCCACCCATAAGTCAAAGAACCCCCACTTAATTATTCTTGAAGAAATTACATCCCTTATTCTTTTTCTTTACATTATATCAAGATTTAAAACCTTAGCTAATGTAAACATCACTTAAACTAAGATCCCACCTAAACTTAATCTAAGAACATTACATTTTCTTATCTTTTTTCTTTACATCAAAATATAAGGTCTTCCCTAGAATACATTCAAATACATCGTAGCATTCTTTAATCCTTTGAGCTCACACAAAATCACATTAGAATAACATAAATTTTACATAAGACCTTCCTTATAATAGAGATTATTCAAATATATTATGGTATTCTTCAAATGAAGACCTTAGAGCGGCCACCAAGTGGCATGAGAATTAATATTTGTCATTTTCTTGGCATCATATTTTTACATAATTAGACTCAATTTTTTTAGTGTACTCATGAATTATATTAATTCTTTTTATTAATATTTATCATTTTCTTAATATCACATTTCACATTGCGATAAATGGGTATGGGTGTAGTGTTGCATGTGGTAGGAGCCTTACAAAAGGAAATATCACATTAACATTAGTGTTTTTAATTATACTAATATTTATTAAATGTTTTTAAAATTTACACATACATATAATTATGTTATTGTTTAGTTTATTTAATTATATTAATATTTATTAAATGATTTTAAAATTTATATACTAAATAAAATTTGTTTATTTATTTAATATTTATCTTGAAAATCATAAAGTTCCTATTAAAAAAAATTATATTTATTAGTATTTTTTTCAAAATTATCCATTTTATGAAATTATGATAATTTTTTTAATAGAAAACATTATAAGATTAAGTTTATATATAACTTCTATAATTGTCCATTGGTTGTTATATCTTGATTGGTTGGAAGGAATGATTGTTACTCTCCCATCAAGGTTAACTTGTAAGTGACATGATGCTTTTGTTGAACCTTATTGTAATGATTGTAATTTGGCCATACCATATCCTCAAATCATTTAAAAATATATATATAAAACTTTTATAATAATAATAAATATTTTTAAAATACAAAAATTAAATTATAAATGTATATTAAATTGATTGTTATCAATATTAAGTTAGCATCTAACTTTTCTCTGGAAAAAAAATAAGTTAGCATCTAACTTATTCTGTGCAAAAATATAAAAGTTCAGAGCAGTCACATATATCCATAAATTTACTAAAATTGTCATTTTCAAATATGAAGAAGCAGAACTTAAATATACAAACATAAACAAAACCTTTTTATAATAAAACCACCGGACCCTTTGCGTCCTGATATTTTATTCTACTGATTACAGATGCATTTAGAAACGAACTTATTTCACAACAATGTGAGTATGAGATGAGCAGAATGGATGTGACAGTCACGAGTAACCACACATCCCAAAACTGCATAGAATTCCGGGAGGACATGGATGGCTGCATCTTCCACAGTTGAGTATATCGTTTTCTGTGTCCACACAAATCCCGTTGCAGCACCTCCACCCAAACAAGCACTTGGCACCGCACTCGCCACAGTTATGCGGGTTCGATCCCACGTCCACACACTTGTGTTTACAGCATCTCAATATGCGTGCACGAGAAGGATTTCCGCCATGGCTGCCCTTTTCATGACATATCGCTGGATTCACCTTGCAGTTCCTGTGATGACTCCTCCTTGTAATTTCTTTGATCGGCAATGGGGATTGGGACTTTTCCCCAGCCAAGCTTTCGTTGTTTGCATGCCTCCCTCTATAATAATCTGCAAGAGGATGAGCGTTTGAGGCATCACTGGCATGGCAGCTGTGAACAAATAGCAAGAATAACCATACCAAGAAAGCCGAACTCAGAAATATCTTCCATGGCAGGAATATGGTTGTCATCTCCTCTGCAATTACAGCAGTTCCTGGTACAATTGCATCAAAAACCTGCATGATACCCATAATAATCTTTAGCCATGGCATTACTTTGAAATCCATAACATACAACACTGTTTATCTTCTATACCAAGTTTATCTATGACTTGCATACTAGTTCCAATCACTGTAGCAACTTGCACTATGCTTTAGCCATGTGATTGTTGAAAGAAGGACACAAATAAGTATTACTGTTGACAAATAGAAGTTCCGATCACTGTTACAACTCAACAAGCAGAGAAACTTCAACCCTAATAACACTTTAACAACACCCAACCATAATAACACTTTAACTGTAACAACAGCCAACTTTCATATACCCACAAGTCACCTTTAACAACTTTCCACTTTTTTTTTCTCTCAATGTATATGATATGGAAACCTGCAACAACTTCCCACTTTTTTTCTCTCAATGTATATGATATGGAAACCTGCAAAAGATGTATACATAGCTACTTCTTTTCCTATTGCCATCAATGAATCAGTGTTCAATATTGATTTCAAAGTTTTCAATGTATATGATATGGAAACCTGCAAAAGATGTATACATAGCTAACTTTCATATACCCACAAGTCACCTTTAACAACTTTCCACTTTTTTTCTCTCAATGTATATGATATGGAAACCTGCAAAAGATGTATACATAGCTACTTCTTTTCCTATTGCCATAAATGAATCATTGTTCAATAGTGATTTCAAAGTTTTCAATGTATATGATATGGAAACCTGCATAAGATGTATACATAGCTACTTCTTTTCCTATTGCCATCAATGAATCATTGTTCAATATTGATTTCAAAGTTTTCTAAACTGTAGATGACACAAGATTATTGAGGTTTTCTAAGTTATCAAAGTACTCAATTATACTTTTGGATTTTACTGGGTAATGGATTTGAAACCAGTAAATACCCTGCTCATCTTCAGGGCAGCAAATTAAAAGAAATTTATGAAGAAACCATCACATCTTCAGGGCAGCAAATTAAAAGAAGTTTATGAAGAAACCATCACAAGAAATTGAGCAGGGTATCTGGTCGAAACTTCCATTACACAGTAAAATCCATAAGTATCAATTACACAGTAAAATCCAAAAGTATCATGGAATATATTGTATAGAGTATGTAGATGACACTTTAACAACACCCAACTTTCAATTCATTGATTCTCAAGCCACCCTTAACATCTTTCTACTTTTCTCTTTTGATGCTGTGTATGATGAAAACCTACGAAATATGCATACATGCCTATTTCTGCTCCTATTGCACTCAATTTCATTCATCGCCCAGTACTAGTTTCACAGTTTGGAAACTGCAGGCAACAAATAAAACTGAACAACTCATACAAATGAATATAATTGTCCTAACGTGCAAATTAACTTACTATGTGTCTTGTGCATGCACGGAAAGAAATCCCGTTGCTACAATCAAACCGTTGGTGTTTACTAAGCAGGTGTCCAGTGCCTCAACTTTATACAAATTTGCAGAAGATGTAGGAGGAGAGAATCAGCAATATTCAGACGAGGGAACCATTTCCAGAAATCCAAATAGGGTACGCGGACAACAACATGGGGCTTGGGAACCAAAGAAGCGATGACACGCAAGTTGCAAACGAGTGACATCTGATGCCCGTGATCCCCTGCGAGTTTGTTGTAATGTAACGCATTCCTCCCTTCACGCCCATCGCCATGCAATGCGCAGTGCTTTCATGATTAATGTATTAATTGTTTCCAGAGTCAAGAGGAGATCTGTAACAGTTGTGGCATGGAGTCAACAAAGTGTGAAACAAGATAGAACCGTACGCGGATGCACCGGATCATGTGTTGAATTTTAGATTCACATTTTGATTTGTAGCTGGGGAGCGATGGGCTTGTTCAATTTTAGATTCACATTTTCATTTAAATCTGGGGAGTAATGGGCAAGAAATGTTGGGATCTCTATCCACATAACAAGTCTCTTGTGAACAATCTTAATGCATTTATTATACAAGGATCTTAATACATTTATTACAGAAGGAGTTGTTTATTTTTATAGTAAATATGTTTCATAATTTGAGTTTTATAGTTTCAAAATTTTGATAAAAATTGTGGTTTAGTAGATTTAACATTAAGTTACATTTAAGTATTTAGAATTCAGAGGGATTTGATTTGTTGAGGTGTAATAAACAAAAAATACCAGGTTTGAGAGTAGGAGCCAACAGTGGGGTTTGATGGTTGTCTCGACGGAAGTCCAGGTTCAAATCCATGCGGGAAGGGAGTGAACAAACCTCATCCTTAAAGGCCTCGTATGATTGCGATGGTGACCATACTCTCGTTGATTATGTCCTATCCAACATTAAGCATGGCCCCGGACCGTGAGTTTGGTATCCAGGTGGCACATTTTTGGCGAATAGACAAATTTTGGATGTTGTAGGTATTTCTCAAGAATGTTTACATTCGATTAAAATTAAAAACCTGAGTGCCTTGATCTTAAAAATGGACTTCGTGAAGGCCTATGACCAGGTCAATTGGGACTTTCTGAGATTGTTGTTATTGTAAATTGGTCTTCCTTTCAGTGTTACTAACTGGATCATGGCATAAATTTCTCTATGTTGGTTAATGAGACTCCTTCGGTGCTTTTTCGGAGCACAAGGGGTTTAAGACAGAGAAGTCCCCTATCTCCCCTTCTTTTCCTTCTTGTGATTGAGGGCCTTAGTTGGATGATTGGTGCAACAAAAAGTGAAGGCAAGCTTATGGGTATCAAAATTTCCCCAAAGTTGTGCATTACCCATCTGCTTTTTGTGGATGGCGTAGTGATTTTTGGTATTGGTTCAGTTGTAGAGTGGAGGATTTTTGCTCATATAGTTCATTAATTTTGCTATGCTTCTGGAATGGAAGTGAGTACTGAAAAAACAGTTTTTTAATGTAATAATGTAGACACTGTTATGGAGAATATATTCATAGATTTCCCCTTTATGAATTCTGATTTGAACTCTGGTTTCAAATATCTTGGCTATTTTATAAAGCCCAATGTATACGGTATAAAGGATTGGTTGTGGATGATTCGAAGGTTTGAAAAGAGGATAAATGTGTGGTCCTATAAATTTCTTTCCTTGGGAGGTAGACTAACTCTCCTGAAATTTGTTCTTACGGGGATGCCTGTTTATTGGTTTCTGATGGCGCAATTCCCACGGACTATACTTAAGAGATTAAAAAATCTTGTGTTCAGATTCTTATGGTCTGGGAATTCAGATGGGGGTTGTTATCATCTGGTCAGGTGGGAACGGATCTCTTTGCCAAAGAATCTGGGAAGCTAGAATATAAAAAACATCTTTTGGTTTAATTTTTCTCATGGTATGAAAAGTTTGTGGCGCGGGATCAACGATAAAGGTCTGCGGTCTGAAGTTTTGCACAGTAAATATAAAAAAAAGGTCTAATCAATTGGATAAGGAGACAATTATTCTTATAGAATTGCTTCTTATTTTTGGTGGGGTTTCATGACAACCTTTCCGTGGATAAAATCTCATCTTGCTTGGCAGGTGGGCAATGGGAAATGCATACGTGTTGGTATTGACCCATATATTGGGAATGAAACAGATTATGTTTTGTCATCTATTATTCGGGGTCATCTGGCTGCTTTTGGTTTCAATACTTTGGATAAAATCAAGAGACCACTCTGGCTACCAGGTTGTCCTTCCTATTGGTTAACTGCACGGGATTTGGGATTTGGCAGTGTATGGGCAAAGGAATGGAACATGTATATACAAAGGCTAAATGCTGCTAGTGTTCGACTCAACTCAGATGAGGATAAATTGGTTTGGTGCAAATATTTGACTTCCGAGCAGGGTACGGCGAAATCAGCATACAATTCCATTGTTAATTCTATTCAAGTTGGTCCTTCAAAATGGTGGTTTTTGTGTTTGTGGAAATGGAGATTACCGTTAAAAATAAAGTGCTTTACAAGGCTGGCTCTCGAGAATCTCCTGCGTAGGGGAAAAGTGGGGCCAAATATTCGTGCCATGTGTAAGGGTGATAGTGAATCAGTCAATCATATTTTTGTCTCATGCAATTTTGCAAAAGAAGCTTGGAATCAGATCTACTCATCTCTCAAGATTTTTGTTTGTTGGGATTCGTCCTGTTTTGACTCATCCTATCAAAGGTGGATACAACAAACTGGTAATTTTAAGAACCTTCCAGCGTTGGTTTCATGGGAAATATGGAAGATTCATAATAAGTGTATTTGTTAACAGACTTCTCCTTTGGTTTTGTTGGTGGTTAACAGAGCGTTAAACATGTTTGCTTGGTATAAGATGGATTATAAGAACTTAAAGACGCCCAGGATTTTCCAGAATCAAGATTTCATTTCAGAGAGTAGTGCTATTGTTTTTTTTATGGCGCCTCGGCGTCTGGTAGGTGTAGTGCAGGAATTATCTTACTTTTGAATAAGGATGTCTCCTTCAAGATGAGACTGGCATGTGTAGAAGGCACTAATACAAAATCTGATTTAATTGCTTTGTGGTGCCTAGTTAAGGTTGTAAATATGTTTGGAATTGATGTTCTTAGAGTCTTTAGTGACTCACAAGTAGTGGTACAATGGGTCAAAAAAGTTTATACTCTAAATATCATGAATCTATCTCATTGGTGTCGTAGAATTGAGAGGTTGATTTCCACATTTTACGATTTCTCTATTGATCATATGTATAGGGATATTAATGATGTTGCGGATGCCCTCTCAAAGGAGACTTTGGATGGGGAGGAAGGTTGGTTGCATTGGGAGGAATGGACAAATGATTTATTGATAGATGTGGGCACTTTCTTTTTGTTTGCAAATTAGGCATGGGATTGTTGTGTTTTTGATGTTTTGGATATGGTTATTTCATATTCTGGATCTAATATTTTTTTATGTTTTTTCCATGTACTGGGTTTTCTGGCTCCGGAATGTGACAGTTTTCTTTTGATTTTTGTAAGTACATATAGTATCTATGTACTGTGGGTATGTACTTTTTAATTCTCAGTAATAGCAAAAGTACATTTTTTTTCTTATTAAAAAAAATTGACAACAACTCCCCCATACTCGGGTGCTACTCTCAATGCAATCACAATAAAACTATACTTATTTCTAAAATATTTGTCATTTTTTCATCAAATTTGTACATAAAAAAATGATCCTTTTACTCATTGAAATTAATTTACTTTTTTAAATAACAATATCTCTTTATTCAAATTTGTACATAAAAAAATGATCCTTTTACTCATTGAAATTAATTTACTTTTTTAAATAACAATATCTCTTTATTGAATAGCCTTTAACTAAAACAAAAATACACTTTGAAATACAAGTCTTCATATAATGATTATTATCTATAATATTTAAAATGATACCATTCATTAGTATAGTATTTTTGTGTTTATAGTTTAAATTATGGAAATGTTCATACACAAATACTCAAAAATTATTATATTACAACGCCATTGAGAAATATGCAAAAAATTTCATGACACTAATTTATGGTTCCATTGACAAGAACACAAATGAGCACACTCTCATGGGTTAAGAAACCCTAGTTTGGTTTTGTCGATGACTACATGATTTCTCTCCTAGCCTTTGATTTGTTGACGACTACGTTCTCATGACTCAGTTAACAACTAGACAAGCACTTTCATATTCTCGTTGTTGTGCTACACAAATGCATTCCACGCTCTCATGACTGGTTTAACATGTAAGTTTTCTACTTAATTGCAAATAAATGATGGTGAGAGATGCTCTTCACTCTCATGGCCTACATTCTATCAATGACTACATTCTCGTGGCTCTATTGACAACTACATGAACATGTTTCACATTCTCATGGTTCATTTAACATCTAAGTTTTCTACTTAATTACAAACAAATGAGCATGGGGCTTTCCACTCTCATGGTATTTATTCTTTTGGCAACTACTATCTCATGGCTCTATCGATAATGACACAATTTATGTATTCTACACTTTTATGACTCGTTTAATGTCTAAATTTTCTATTTAATTAGAAATAAATGAGGTGAGGTGGGGATTTTCTTTTTGGCTTGTGTGTTGTTATCTATGCAATGTCCTAAGCCCCTAAGGGGGACAAAGGGGATCTCTTTGGTACTTGGCATGAAGGGGGCCCTCTTTGACTATCTTTCATATGGTTAAATGTGATATATCGACCCTTCAAGGGGTTGGGGTGTCCTCCTTGGCTTGTCATTTAGTTGGCATATATATGATGTGCTAATCCCTCAAGCGAGATGAAGGGGGGGCTCATTGACTATCTTTCTTGTGGTTGAATGTCATATCCTAACCCTTCAAGGGGGTTGGGGGTGTCATCTTTGGCTTCTCTTGTGATTGATTGTTATTTATGTGATGCCAGGACCTCGAGTTGTGGGTGTCCTCTTTGGCTTGTCTTATGGTTATCTATGTGGAGTTTTAAACCATTTAGGGGGATGTGAGGGCTTTCTTTTGATTGCCTTATTGTTGGTTTCTATGCGATATCCTAAAATCTTGAGGGCCATGAGGTGGCCATCATTGGTTTGTCTTGTAGTTGGTATATATGTGATGTCTTAACCTCACAAAGGGGACGAAGTGGTCCTCTTTGTCATGTACTATGGTCTGTATCTATGTGATGTTCTAGTTCCCTTAGGGGGTTCGAGTGTGACCCCTCTTTAGCTTATCTGTAGTTGTTATTTATGTGATGTTCTAACTTCTTAAGGGGGATAGGGGATACTCTCTTTGGTTTGTCTTAAGGTTGTTATCTATGTGATATCCTAACTTCGAAACTTAGAGAGGAAGGGTTTTTTTAGCTCATATAATGCCCTAATTATTAAAAGGAGATAAGGTAACCTTCTTTGACATGTGTTGTGATTGTTATCTATATGATATCTTAACCCTAAAAAAGATAAAATTTATTTAGCTTATCTTATGATTGCAACATCATATGAGTGAATAATAAACTTGTAACCTTCTTTGAATTGTCGTGTAATCATTATCTATATAATATCCCAATCCTAAAGAAAGATGAGATTTCTTTTACTTATCTTACGATTGCTATAAATGAATAGTAAACCTTCATAAAATTTCAAATCCTATTCAAACAAATCACCCATTTTAAAGGATTCAACTTTTAACATGAAAAGAGAGTAAACCTTACTCATAGAATGCTTATAAATTGTGTATTTTTTCCGTAAGGGCTTCACCTTGTTCAACAATATCTTATCACATGCATTCATAAAGGGAGGTTTTTATATTACAAAAAAAATAAGGTCAATATATTGTAGGTATTAAGCTTGGGGGGATGTAGGGTATGAGGGTTTATAGGTATCGAGGGGTATAAAAAGGGGTATATAGTAAAAATAGGGGATATCTAGTAAAAATAGTTTTTTTTAATGGGAAATATGTATTGGGAGGGGGGCTCAATAAAAGGACCTTGGTATGTATTTATTAATATCTAGTGAAATTATGGGTATTCTTTAATATCCCATGAACAGACGTGCTATGGCATGGTTTTACTGAGTGAAGACCCTGCGATTTTTTCCTCGCTAAAAAAAATGAATGCCATGATAAAGGCACATCTAAAATTTTTATTGTACAAATAATATTATGATGGGTGGTTGTAGAGGAATATGTTAGACCTGTAATCGAAGGTAATATTTGGTCTCAAGTATAAGACTAAGGCTAAATGCTACTTGAAAGCACATGAGCTTACTAATATAGCCTCAATGATAATAGTATTGGATATTGGCTTTCTTGTAAATACTATCTAGGTTGAAACCACTTTTTGGTCTTGGAATATAAGTTACCTAAAACTGCATCTAATTAAATAAGATCATGTTTTTTTCGTATAACATATCCATCATTTCACAATAAAATTAAAGACTTAAAAATTAAATTGTGAGATAAGATCTAATGTATGTTTAGACTAAACATACTAGCATATTAGAGAGAGACATAAATTATCGCCCTTAGAGTATCTTTAAAGAGATTCCATTTCATTTTAATAAGATGATATACATGAAATAAATTCATGATTTTAATTTCATTAAGAAAAAAACATGTAGTGTGATTAACTATACATCTTTTCATATAAAAACTCACCAAAATGAAATGATTAGTAAGAGTTTTCTTAAACACATGCTTTGTGTAAAAGCTCAACCATGTAAGTAAATATAAGATCAACTGTGTAAAAGCTCAACCATATAAGTAAATATAAGATAACCTATGCTCCTTGTTGGTTATGAATTGAAGTATCTAAACGAGTTCAAGAAAATAATAATCAATAATTGATTTCATATCAAAAGAGGGTTATTGCAACATATAAGGCTAATTAAGATTTTGCATATATGTGTGGCTTTACTAGATTATATACTTGATAGACTTAACATATCAACAATATTAATATGTTATCTTTTCATTTCATAAGAGAGGAGAGCAAATTCACAGTGAAATAAAAAGATATAAAGCCTTCCATGACATTGGGAATTGTTGAGGTTAATAGGCACACCTATATGACTAATCTCATGAAGCTCTACCTCTATAAACAAACCTTTTTTTTTAACTTTTTTTTAATCAAATATTTGGGCGGATCCTATTTTGAGAATCCTAGTTCTCTTGATGATAGGGTTCGAAACATCGAAATAAAAGCTTCTTAACATAGATTTTCCACTTTATTCAAATCTCTCTATTTTGATTTAAGTATGAATGTTGGTCAGCAATTAAATTTGGGGATCATATGCCTTATATTGGCATTCCTCAATTCTACTCCAACTCATTTTCTACATGTTATGGGAGATAGGTCGAATGAGTCCCCATTCTCTCATCATCAAGGTAAACTTGTACCACAATTGCCTGTTAGACTAGGAGGTATTGAAAAGACCTTGATTTATTTTCTCACGACAATTATAGCTTGTAATCTTGTCACGAGTGAACAATAAAAGATATTAAAAAAGGATGTATACTGAAACTCTCAAAATTACAGGTGAAGCATCTCATATGAGTGCTCACTTAAAAGAACTATGAAGTCATTATGATATATCCAAAGGCATGGAATGAGTGCGCTCATGTTGGGAGGGGTTTCAAATACCTGGATCTTCTAGAACGATCAACATGGATACTGGGTGATCCCTCGAGGGTGTGCCTATATCTCAATAAAAGCAAAGATATAAAAAAACACCTAAATGAACAAGGTTGCATAGCTAATGCAACGCAATACCTACCGAGGTTATAAACGTGTTAGAAAGAAAGAAACCACGTATAGTATCACATAAAATTTAACTGAATTATTTTTGCAATGTCAACAACAAGAATGCACTGATATAGGACATTATTACTATCAACTATAATAATTAATAATAATAATACTTTGCCCAATTAATATTATAGTTAATGCATAATTATACCATTTATACTAAGTTAATAAGTACATATATCATAATATTTTCATATGTATATATACAATATGAGTTTCTCTGACGAGACTACGTTGCTGAAGAATTCTTCTTCTCCACTTACCTTTATTTCTCTGGAGCTCTCGCTTATTCCGGTCATCGGAAGCATAGAGGTCGAGTTAAGAGATGTGATTGAGCCAGTAATAAGCTGTGAAGACGAGACATTGATTTGTGAAATGGATATCATCCCAAACTCCTCATTTTGAAAGCAGCAGTCGGAAGGAATCAAGATCTCTCTAGTTTCCTCTTCCATGGCGGGTAAGTCTCCTAAGCTATCCTTTGACTCTCCCTAGAAGCTTCTTTAGTGTCTTTCTGAAGATCTTGTTTCAATTGGTAGCCCTACTTTTTTGGCTAGCCCCGATGCTCCAAACTCCCTCAGAGGTCACAAAAGAATGATTAGAAATTGTGTCCCATGTATCCCTGCGAAAGATCCAAAGAAACGGTCTCCCCCACTTTGGACTGAACGAAACCCCTATGGGCTCCGCTCTAAAGGTGCTGTCAAGCCAGCAGATTTCTGACCCTATGTGGGACTTGGATTTATCACCCCTAAAAAAAAGAAACCTAGAAGTCGTCAAAGTGGTTTTAGGGCTACAAGGAAAGACCTTAAGCTTGGGCTCGTTTCCCCTCTAGTTTCCGATAGGGCGCTTAGAGGATTGCCCCTGAACTAGGGTCTCTCATGAAAGTGCTTTCTTTCAACTGTCGAGGGTTGGCCAACAACTAGCGCTTTTTAGGTTAGTGGGATTACATTCGTCGTATTTCTTGACGCTTCAGGAAACTATGGGAAATGGAGCATTATTGGTTGATTCTTTGAAACCTTTGTTTAAGGGGTGGGAGTTTACCTGGTTGGATGGCAGAGGTTTGTCGAGTGGCTTTATAACAGGTTGGAAAGAGGAGATGGTTTTTACAAAAAAAAAAATATTTGTAGTATTTATGTGTTAGCATTTACAACATATACAACATGATTCCGAATTGGAATAGTTGGTGGTTAGATATTAGTTTTGGGTGAATATCTATTTTACTTCATAATCAATTAATTAATTAATTAATGTAACTTTGGCATATTTGTAAGATATCCAAATTGGAATAATTGGTGCTTGAATGATTATAACCTAAAATATATTAGATTAAATGTATTTTTAAGTTGATAATATAACAATGAGCTAAATATTAGTTTTGTAATAATTGCATATTAATAAAAAAAGCATAGATCCATCTTAATGCTCTATCGAGCACCGAGACCAAGGTTCAAATCCCTTGAGGTTCAAACCCCTTTTAAGAGTCCTAAACTTTCTGAAGAGATTTGATCTCTATCGACCCTTGATAGAGGCAGAGTTAAGATGGATCTATGTTGGTATTTCATTCAATGCTTATCCATATATTATTCAATGCTCATTCAATGCTCGACATGGGCATTGAGCATTTCGCCATTGGCTCCGCAATAAGATTCCAAATATTTTATCCAATATCATGGAAGCTAAATATTTGAAAACTTAGGATAGTGGCACCACATAAAATCATGGATTTGGTAAGTTTGGTTAAAATGTAAAAAAGGAAGGAAAAGTAATAGGCGATAAACCCAAGTAATAGTCGGTCAACAATTTATCAAACACAAGGATACACTAACTATCGATAGGTATAATAAGTAGTAAACTATAGGTGATTGATATCATTCCCACCATCATTGCCATTTTATTAATTGTAATACAATACGATCTCAACACTTGATCCATATATCCTTGTTAAATGACCAAAATCTAATGTAAACCACCCTACACTTTCTTTAATTATAGGAAATTTGATCAAGAATTTATGCAATTTATCTACAAGATTAAGAACTTCCTTCTACATGATATTAATCCTACATCTTTTTGTATAACCTACATGAATTCAAATAAGTGATCTCCAACATAAATCTATGCATATAACTTATAGGAAATTCAGGTAAGCATACCATGTTTTCTAGTTGTAGGCATTCTGATGAAACTTCTCTCAAATTTATAGGTCTAAATTACAAGTTCAAATGCACCGAAGGTAAGTATTTCTTATATTTATCTAGATCATCCAAATCACAACTTTGTAAGTGCATATTCGATATCAAAAGCATTTCATACATTGCAATCATTGGTTTAAGACATAGGGTTAAGACATAGAACACATCGATAAGATTCACCCAAGCAAAAAAAAAATGTTGAAGTCTAACTCACATGTTTATGATTTCGTTACATTTACAACCATGACATATTAATGCTACAACAATTAGAAATGCGAAACTACAGTCATGCATGTTAAGTTTTGAAGCATAATTATGCTATCCATTTTGTTCAACAAGATCACCACATTCAAGAGGATTCAAGCAATCTTATGTCTAATAACAAATTTAAATTATTTCTCATCCAAAATAGTTTCATAACAAGGGAAAATGAAACTTATCTTATTTTTTCTTTTTCTTTTTTTAAATGTGTTCCAGTGCAATTGATTGTGGTGGGACTAATTTCCTCCCAACCATAGGCTAGTCTACTATAGAATTCCACCCTCGTGCTGGGCTATGAGACCGCTAGTGATAATATGGATGTCAAAGTTTCCAAGCCACTCTTTTCTTCATTAAAACTTGCAAAGCACCAACCAAGTGGTTGCCACTGAATCTTTATTCCATCTTTCAACTAGCACAACTCTTGGCACTCATTACCTTGCTCCATACAACAAAAGAAGTCATCCTTTATCTCATCTTCAATCCCTCAAGTATTCTCTTCCTCTCTATGCTCTTCAGTATGGTCAAGATGTGTCCCAAGTCACTGCCAACTTCCAAATTTCATTTCTAGCAATATGAAACTTCTTGGATAGATATTTTATGGTCCATTGGATAAGCTAACAAGCCATCAACCTTAAAAAATAGAAAGTGGTAATCGATATGTTCTGTAATGGTGTCTAATATCTCTCAACGCCCATTCCTTCATCCCTGGATGGATCATATTTTAGTTGGGTTGATTCCCCCCCCTAAAAATCTCTCTTTTTCTTCAAGAACCCTCTTTTTCTCAAGCTCTCTTCTCCCAATTCAAATCTTTGCATGAATGAATGAGGTGAGAGGGAGGAGTCTTTCCTCCACCCATTTCTTGATTCCCAAAAGGTAGAACGCAGTTAATTCAAACTAGGAGCTAGGCACTTTGTCATTGGATTACTAAGTTCTCAAATTCACATTTCCCCTCTCATTTAACTAGGTTCTTAATTCAAGTTTAACAGAAGATAAGGATAATAAGGAAAATAAATGAAGGAGGCGTATGTATAGGGTAAGAAATCATCATAAGGCTAGGTCATTCTTTCCATTGGAACCCCTTACCTTTCTCCATTGGTGGACTCATAGCCCCATTGGTATCCTTCTCCCAATCAACCTTGGAACCTTTTGTTTCTATTATTCAAAAGTAACCATGTTATAAGTTTTTTTTTCCAAATTTTCCATGGTAACTCTATCTCGTGGCATAGCACAAAACATATTTACAACATATACATAATCAAGATTAGAGCTTCCATAGGGTTAAAATTAGGGTATTACATTCCCCTCCCCCTTGAACTCAACACTGTGATCGTTGTTTTTTTCCTTTTCAGTAGTGTTTCATGTTTGGAATAGAAATGGATATGCCTCTTTCATGGCATCCTACATTTCTCATGTCGATTCATCTTGACAAAAATGCTTCCATTTCACATTTACTTGTGTGATGGCTCAGTTCTATAGTAGTGTTATTTTCTTGTCTAAGATACAAAGGGGCTTTGGTTGAAACTCTCCTTCTAGTTCCACACTGATTACAACCCAATCAATTACATCTTTATGATCATGTCACCATATTTCTTAAGAAATTGAACATAAAAAACATTATGTGCTTTAAATATTTTACTCTCCCTATCATATTTAGGATTTCAAATGGGCCATAGCATATAGGTGCAAGATTGATGTATTTTCCAATTTTTATGGAATTCTTTCTTGGTTTAAGTTTGAGGTAAACACATTCCCCAATTTTATATTCTGTGTGCGTTGTATTCTTGTCCGCATAACTCTTCTATCTATCTTGAATTGTCTTCAAATTTTTCTTGATAATAATAACTTCTTGTTCCATCTCTTTGAGGATGTTAGGTCCAAGCATCATTATATTTACTAGATTATCCCAGTTTACTGGAGTATTCCATATTCCACTATAAATAACCCTGAATATGCTTGATATCCATTGTTATAAGAAACTCTGCAAGACGTAAATATTCGTCCAAGTTAGTTGCTTTATTCATAACATACCTGTAAAGCATGTCTTCAAGTATCTGGTTAGTCCTCCCAGTTTGTCCATCGATTTATGGGTAATAAGCAGTACTAAAGTTTAACTTTGTACACAACTCTTCAAACAATCCCTTCAAAATATTGGAGGTAAACTTTGGATCTCTGCCTGCTATGATTGTGGTAGGCATAACATACAGTCTGAAAATTTATGCAATATTTGTTGCTTTATGTGTACTTTATAGGGATAAAATGGCATCATTTCTCAGTTTATAACTACAACCATAGTGGAATCATGTTGCTTAAGTATTTTAGGAAACTTGGTGATAAATTCCATATTGATCACTTCCCATTTCCGTGCTGGAAGTGGCAAAGGTTGCAACAAGCCAACTAAATGTTGATGTTCATCTTTTTATACTTGTCAGTATTCAAGGCACCTTGCAATATATTATGCAAAATCTCTTTTCATTCTAAGACATAAGTATTGCTTCGTTGTTGTATAAACCATATTTTGATAACTTGGATGCCTTGAATATGATTTCTTGTGCATTTATTCCATGATGAGTACTTTTGACTCTACTGAGTTTGGAATCTACAACTTGTTTTTGTAAACCAACAATCCATCTTAAGTTATTTGATAACTTGCATATTTATGTTCTTATTTATCTTGTTGCAAACCATTTCTTACTTGTATGAACCACCGGTAAGAGCTTCCTTCACTCTAAGTTTCAAAACATATTTGCAAGTGCTGATAGTTGACATATGTATCACTTGCATGCTTTTACTGAGTGCATCTGCTACCTTATTTTATTTCCTTTTTATTTTATCTCAAAATCATATTCACTCAAGAAGGCCAACCACCTAACATTCAAGTGTGGCTGATCAAACAAATGTTTCAACCCATTATGATCTACCATGAGCATAAATTTCCGTCCTATCAACTATTGGCACTACATTTTCAATGCATGGATTATAACAGCAAATTTTAGATCATGGGTAACATATTTCCTTTCATGGTCTTTGAATTTCATGGATTCATAGCATACCACATGATTGTCTTCCATAAGGAATACACCAAGTCCTTCTCCACATGCATATCTACACGCCACAAAGTCTCTATTTGGATTTTTTTTTTAGAATCGGAGCACTGGTAAGAAGATTTTTTAACCGCTAAAAAATCTCCTCACATTTTTCTAACCATACAAACTTTACCCCTTTCTTTTGCAACAAAGTTATTAGATATCCTAATTTGGATAATCCCTAAATGAATCTCCAATAATGGGCATACAAGGCCCATAAAGGATCTCATATCTATCTATTTTTTAGGGGTAGGCCACCTCATTATGGCCTCAATATTTCTAGATCAACAATTATCCTTTTTCTAAGATGATATGCCTGAAGTAATGGATATGCTTCTAATAAATTTCACACTTGTGAAACTTTGCAAATAATTTGTGCTCTCTTAAAATTTGCAAAACCAGTCTAAGATGTTCCTCATGCTCTTCTTCAAATTTTGAGTAAATAAGTATGTCATCAATGAAAACTGTACATTTTTTTCCAAATACTTACCGAAGATATTGTTCATAAGGCACATGAATGTGGTTGGTACATTGGTAAGACCAAATGGTATTACCACAAAATTATAATGATTGTACCTCATCTTGAAAGATGTCTTGTGTATGCCTTCATCTTTGATTTTGACTTGATGATATCTTGATCTCAAGTCAATCTTTGAGAACACCTTTCCCCCTCTTACTTGATGAAATAAGTAATCAATTTGAGGAAATGGGTATTTGTTCTTGATTGTAACCTTGCTCAATTATGTTCAGTCTATGCATAGTTTGAGAGTCCCATTTTCTTCTTCAC
Source organism: Larix kaempferi (assembly GCA_027924585.1). Lineage (NCBI taxonomy): Eukaryota > Viridiplantae > Streptophyta > Pinopsida > Pinales > Pinaceae > Larix > Larix kaempferi. Next base: position 50,633,955 of record BSBM01000904.1, read on the forward strand.
AAACAAAACTAGTGCTCCCCAAGGTGACACACTTGGCCTAACGTATCATTTCTCCGATAGTTCTTGCAATTGTATCTTCAACCCCATTATTTTAGGAGTATTCATTTAGTAAGGACCTTTAGATATAGGTGCAGTTCCAGTCATGGGATCAATGGAAAATTTGATATCCCTCTTGGTAGGTAGAATGGGTATCTCATCCAGAAACACATCTTTGAATTCTTGTAATATTGGATAGTATTCCAACTTTTGTCCCTTGCTTTTCATTGAACCCAACACATGAACTGCATACAACTGATATCCCTTTCTGAAAATATTCTTTAGCAATATGACTGAAATTTTTCTTATGGAAATAGCCTTGGGAATGCCTTTTATTATTCTTGAATTTCCATCCCCATCTATACAGTCAAAGGTTTTGTTGAAGCAATCTAATTTTTATGCTTCCAACCAATCCATACCAATCAAAACATCATATGAACCAAGCGATAAAATATTAAAAATTTTCCATGTGAAAAATCCATCCATTTCCAGTGGACATGCCTCCACCAACTCACTTACTTTTCTTTTTGTCCATGTGGCCAATTGCACTAACCATGATTTCTTATGCCTGCATTTTTTAAGAACACATGAGTCAGCAATTGTTGAACATATCATATCAAGTAAAGGAGATTGAAAGCAAAAGGTTGGTAAGCCAATGTTGGATTATGATAAGAGGCTGAAAATTTTAATGATCCATTTAACTTATAAAATCCAAGATGTTTAGCATAATGAGTGCTTACAGTGTAACATCCCTCCACTATTCTATTCCAAAATCCACACAAATTTTATTTTATGTATTAATATTTATTTGTTTATCCTTTTATTCACATAGGTTTATAAATATGTCCTTTAATGATTTCTCTCAAGTTAACCACCATTTTATAAGTTTGTATGACAAGAGGTGTTCTGGTTAGTTCAACAATCTACTTAATAATTGCAAGGATTTATATATCTTTATTCCCGACACCTTCGTTATGTGCTCCACTCTCAAATTGGAAGGATCCTCAATGATATCAAGATGGTTGATGACTCAAATTATTACATGGGCATCAAATTCTTTTCTCAAATACTAGTATTTTTCCACAACCCCCAAGTGCTCACATGCCTAAAATGTTACTTTTACTACCCTTTTGAAAACCCTATTTCACACATCTCTTTTTTCCACATGCAATCTTCTACTAGGTCATGCAATGCCATGTGGTAATATGTTATTTGGATCCTAATTGTCAAGGTCCTAGGTTTATTTTATCTAGTGCTTTGTTCCTTTAACGACCCTAACAAATTTAGCAATTCTAGTTAACACCAAGTAGTTGATGTTCGATATATCTAGATATTGCATAAGATATCAAATCCCTTTGATGATATGGACTCAAAATTATATTATATTGGAGATTATTCAGGAACTTGAGGTCTATCATGCAAATACCCTTACACCAAAATTCAACACCCACCATTTCTCGACCATGACCTTGACATACTTAAATCCTTATTTCATGTTTATTAAGTCTATGCATTTGGGATTCACCTTGCTAAACTATTGCACAACTTTAAGGTTGATCCACTTGATATTCTAGACTTGAAATACTTAATGTATCAAATTAATTCTAGTCATTTGATGTCTTCTCTACAACATTATAACATGAGCACTTGAATCCACCCAATACTTTGGACATGCACTACTACAATATGGGGCTGTAATTCATCAATCTACGTCATTATAGCCCCTAAAGTCTTTAGTTTTTTGGGGGGGGGTGGGCGTACATTGGCTTTTTGCATTGTTCATTTTGCAACTACTTTGTGTTGATTTTGTATTGTATTTGTGTCATAGCAATGAAGTTTAAAATTATAAAAAATATGCTATGTTTCCTTTGCATCATATTGCCGTCATTTTTGCATTGTATTGGCATTGACCGTGCATCACATAAAATGATCATGCATCTCTTGCATCATTTTGCATAATTTAAAGTCAATTTAGTGTCTTATGCATAACCATATAGCGTCATATTAGCATCTTCATAAAATCTGTGATAAAAATTTACATTTATAAAAAAAATCTCGTATTTGAACACAATTTCAACACCATTCTTCCATGGAGTTCTAACTGATCATTGGTAAAAGGAAAATCTACAAAACTTGATGTGAAAAATCATAAGGTAATTATGAAGGGAATGATAGAAGCTGACGTGAAGAATCATAAGTTCAGTATGAGAAGGTTGGGGGGGGTGAGTGATCTAGGTGGATATTGGTGGCCATCCATCTCTTCCACTAACTCAGAATGGTTCTCCATCTTGGGAGTTTTTCAAGTCCTAAAATTCTAGTGCATTTTTTAGGTCCTAAACAATGTTTTTTAGTCCTGCAATGAATTAGGTTTGCCAACGGATTGTCTAATCCTTAACCAAAATTTTCTTCTCACGGAGATCTTTCCAATGAGATATTATGCACCCCAAACAGAGTTTGTATTTGGAAGTTGCGGCCTTGAGAATTTGACGTATCAATAGACTCCTTAGGGCCCACTTTCCTTTTTCCATGCCATCTCCTAAGGTTAGGATTTTGAATCTTGAGGGTTTTTTCCTCTTATGATTTGGTACTTTACGTTAAAAATCCATTTGCGGCCTCTTGTAATGGTCTTCTTTCCAATGAGCATAGCCAAAGCCTCTCTGTTCAAAGATAAGCTGCCACCATCCATTTTGTATTTCTTTCATTTTACAACCTTTTCCCATTTCAATAATTAATAGAACTTTGGTTTCACTATATTATTGCATTCTCTACAATATTTATGTGTGTGTGCTTCCATTCATATTTCCTCCTTTCATTTCATTCTCTATATAAACCATATCATTAGTATCAAAGTAATCTACTCTTTGTTGTTTCTTGATGCATGTATTTGACAAGGTTATGGTATAGAGAGTTGGGTCTAGAATAATTTTTTCTTTGGGAATACCACTCTTACCGACCCACAAAACCTCCCATGGAAGATGAAATATATTATGTAGCATGAGATGCTATCAAATTATTTCTCGAGGAAGCCCTTGCATGAAAAAGGAACAACATGATGGAATTTTACCTAGATCCTTTGGCAACTGCCAAGGTGGTAGAGACACCATCAACAAACAACCATTTTAGAAGTGTGACACCCTTCAAGGTACAAGTTAATATTGACATTCCTTTATTTCAAATCTAGATAGATCTGTATGCTTTAGAGAAATGGTTAAATATGTTAAAGGGTTATTACTGTATGCAAAAAATATTGACATTGAAAAAATCAACTTCACATAGTCTCCTTAAGACCCCTCCCCATGTAAAATCTTGGTGGAAAAGTTACTGGGAGAGACATTTCAGAGATGAGTCTACAAAATTTAGGATGGATCCCAATTGGGAAACTTTTTTTTCTGCGCTCAAGGAGTAATTCTACCCTATTGGAAACTATGATGAATAGTACATGAGATGGACAACTCTATGTCGGGAGAGAGACTAGACGGTGTTGGCATGACTTTTTGTATCCACTTTCTTTCTGCAACCATCTAAGATGTGTATCCACACAATACATCCAAATGTTCTAAGTTGTCCAACTAACAATTTCCTTCCACTCCAATTCTCAACAAGAGTCAAATCATAGACAATTTTAGTCATAATAAATTTTAGCAAGTAGTTTGAACAATAGATAAATTCTATCCAAAAACTAGTCAACAAACCTTTGTCCTAAAGCAAACATCGTGCCATTTTGACCAAAGTCTAATGTTTCCTCTTTGCAACTCCATTATATTAAGGTGTGTGAGGTATAGATCTTTTCCAAGAGATACCATGTTGTGATAGGTAGTTTTCAAAAACTCTACTCACATACTCTCCACCATTATCTGATCTTAAACATTTCACAGGTCGACCACATTGCTTTTTAGTTAATTCCCTACATTCCTTGAATTTTCAAAGACACAATTCTTATTCTTCAAGAAATATACCCAGATGTACCTTGAAAAAATACCTTGCACTTGCTAGTGATGGTCTATCTAAGGAACACATATTACTATGGATAAGTTTCAGGTGAGTCTTCACTCTCCATGCATTCCCTATCTCAAAGGTAGCTTGGTGATGCTTGCAAGCACACACCCTTCACATACTCCATTATGGAGAGCAATTTTAGGTAGTCCGGTAACCATGTTATGTGACATTGTCAATTTCAAGCTTTGGAAATTTAGATGTTCGAATCACATGCCAAACACTGCTCCAGTCATTAGCCTAAGCTATGGGTGAAATTTGGTCCAAAAAAATTATTTGGAACATCATGGAACTTATATAATCTATCTTTCGAATCAAGAAACCCTCTAGTGATAACTTCCCAAGTGTTCACATCTTTCACAACAAACCAATTTGGTCATAATTCAACCTTTTTGCTAGTCTATGCAAGCTGACATACCAACAACAAATTAACACTTAGGCTAGGTACATGATACACATTAGTGATCACACCATTTTTGACATTCAATATCACCACATATAGTAATAGTAAGTGCATAATCATCTACTACAAATATTTTATTTTCTATAGCTTCACTTAAGGAAGAAAAAAAAGAAGCATCTTTAGCCATCTGATGTGTACAACCATAATAAACTATCCATTCACTATGTACAGTGTGAGCATACAAAGACTTAGAATTACTAATATAGAATGTATAGTTATATGATGTACCTTCTAGAAGTCATTGCTAAACATTGGTTAATCGTCTATTAGACACATCTGCTTCAAGGTTCTTGACTTCTCTTCCAAATATCTATTCTTCTTCAAAAAAACCTTCTCCATGCATCCCAATTTCCTGCAATAATACAAGTCTTCTTATTTCTACCTTTCTTAGTCAAAGTCTGCTTATCATGCTTCTTCTTCTCGTTCTAGTGGATACAATCCTAACTTTTCTTCGGGTTATGTTGCTAAACCCTTTCTTTGTTACATGTTGACCTTTGCCCTTCAATAGATGGGCATGTTGCTTGACTTCTAATTTTCCTTCATCAAGCAATTATCATGTACCTTAATCAACAATCCATAGAAAGAATCGAAGGTATAGCCTTCACCATCTTCTTTTTCTAGATGCCCATCTAGCACATAATGTTGCACATAATATATCATAGGGTGTCTTCAAGTTCATGAGGATCAATTCAATCAATTGACCATCATTCTTCAGAAAGTTCTTGCCACATTCACCCATATTCAATTCTAACTCTTTGACATGAGCAAAGTAGTCCAACTCAATCCTTTGAAAAGAGAGAGGATCCAAAGAGATCAATTCTTTCTCAATTTGCATAACCTAACTTTTGTCAATCTTATTAAGCATATTTTTTCATATTTTTCTAGACTTAATAAGGACAATCGATATCACTTATACGAAAGTGAATCTCTCTTGAAATGTAGGTGGTAATTACTCCTACAACCTCATGCTTCTTCTGATTAAGGACAAACTTCTATTGATAATCCTTTCAATCTAGGATCACAGTCTTCGTAAACTACCAAAGTGCCTTACTTTTGGGCAAGGTCTCCATATCTTGTGACCATATTCTATAAATGTGACCATTTAGAATCATTGCTTTTTGCTTGGAATCCATAATACTAATAGATCTAAACAATGATAGAGTCTACAAGTCGTTGTTAGAAAAAAGTATCCTAGAGTAATAAAAATAAAATAAATGCAAAAATAAAACATATAAGAGAACACTACAAGAGAGACACCAATATATGTGGTTCACCCAATATGGGCTACATCCAAAGAGAAACAACCAGTCCTTTCTTTTATTTCGTCTAGAAAAAATGAAGGGATACAACTCGCAACACATCCGTTGCAACCTCCTCTTCACTCTCTCATAGTATCTCTCATTCATCCCCAATGATCTTTCACAATACACAACCACAACATTAATCCCATCAAGCATAAAAGAGGGTTTCCTTCTAGGGAAAAAAACCACAACATAACTTCTACCGTAAGATCTGTGACCTAATGATGAACGATCCATATTGACTATGAATTTACAATATTTTACAAGGTGTTTTTCTAAAAAATATCCCCCCCAGACCTCCCCTTCGGAATTGGGATCCAAACATGGCTGAAACAAGACGTGTAAATAAGGAATATAATTAGGGTCCACAACCAAGAAGTCATAACCATGAGTTAATCAATAGATAGATTTGAATCAATAGAGTGAGTCTACATAACACCTTAAAAGACTTGTAGACAATAGGTTGTGACTCAAAACAATTATAGCTCCGATACCATGTTGGAGAATCAAGGAATTAAATATATCAAAGAGCTAATAATTCAAAGAAGAGGTGGTGTCCATAGATACCATTACAACACTTAATCCAAGTTAGCATAGCACAATATAAAATACTTCAAAATGCATTAAGGAGGCATATGCTATCACATAATTGCTTTTCACTTGTTTTTAGATCAACCCATAGGGCCATCCTTTTATAGCACCGAGATTTAACAAACTCCCTTGAAGTGAGGAAGACCATGTCCAAATACTTGGGTCATAACACACAATGGCCTCCATTATTTTTGCCATGTTCTATGCCATGGTCGACTTTTTTTTTCTAATGAATCGGCCAATCGAATTCTTAGTTGGTTATCTAGTTGATTGCCCAATCGATTCATCAATTGACCATCAAGTTGACTCCTATGGTCAACTATAAACCATCATGTTTATCTCTAGAAGATCCAGAGTTGTGATGAACTAACAAAGCATGTTGATCCAACACATCAAGCTAGAGACGACCCTAGAATATTTAGAGATTTGATAGAGAAGTTTACTTTCCTGAGAGTGACACTCATACATCTATACCCTAGATTGTTAAACTTAAAAAAACTGAAAATCTGATCAAAATAAAGACTTAACAACTTTTGAAAAGAACAAATCCCTTGAATTTTTTCTTAGCTATAGAACCCTCCTACAATAAAATAACTTCTTTAGAAAGGAGATTCACTCTTATATTGAATTCCCTATAAATGCAAGCAAAGGAAATTTCTTCAGAATTTTTTTTACCTCCAAGGGTTTCTCCATAAGTAATCTAAAGCCAAAATTGAGATTTGACACCTGCCATTAACCCAATCCATCATAATCTATGAGTCCCCTAACACCTGTAACTTGCTGATACCTTTTTCAACAACAATTTTGATTAGATTCCATAGGGCATAAAATTTTGTTCTAATGTTTGAGCCATGGTTTGCTCCATATTTCAGGAAAAAACAATGTGCACTATTTAAAAATATTATTGCTTTAGATCCAAACATACTTGGGGCACCTTGCCATGCACCATTGAAGAAACCCCAAGGATATGAATATTCAATGGTAGGCTCCTTTAACCTTATGGGATATTTATACTTAGGAAACTTCCAGCATTCCCCATGATGCAGGGGCATCTAGCTCGACAGGAATAGTCGAGGTGAACCGACTGAGGTTTCCTGGGAAACAGTCGATGGTTCCAAGAAAACGGCTAAAGAGGAGTCAATGGAGGATGAGTTGTGATGATAACCAATGGGTCGATGGCAGAAAAGGCAAAAAAAAATGGTCAAAGAGGATACTGATCGACAGATAATCCGAGAGTCAAGGTCAGAAGTTGAGTCGATCGACGACCAACGGGTTTAGATCGTCGAGGAACGACTGCAAAAGTAGTTGGAGAAGTTAATCCGCAATTATGGCAGTTGTTGCAAAATGCCAGATGGCAAAAGGAGCCGAGAAGAGTCTGATGGGCATTTAATGAAGGTTTACCATGGCTAGAAGCAGCGATAGACTTCTAGAAGAAGGTTTGAGTGAGATTTCCTTAAGAAGTACAAGTATTAATACCAGTCCGTGAAGAATAGAGGGGGAGTTTTTGGTTTTTGGCCTTTTATTGTTGTTGTGGAACACACAGAAACCCCTCACGAAATATTGAGCCTTGTATTATGTAATTGTAAGAACAGAGCATCGACTCTGCATGTAATAATCTAGTGTGATTCCTTTGATAAGAGAAGATTGATTAATTTAATTAAAGCCATACTTCTTGGTCATTGTTGTGTGTTTTCCATTGTGTGTTGCTTCGCTTTGTGCTCTGATATTGCAGCGCGGTCTAGATCTGGTACTATGCCACCACCTTCCATCACCCCACAAGGTAGTATAACTTTATGAGAAACCCAACTTGGATTGGTTGCCTTGCCTTGGAAGATCATCTTATTTCTAGTGAGCCATACTCCACATGGAACACAAAAGGGCAATGCTTTATAGGCATGAACAAATTTATCTAAAATCCAAGTTTGAAAACATTCCATAAGATATTTTTTGTCCCAACATGTTTTAACATTGATGGCCTACAAAAATTCCTTCCAAACAGATTTTGTAAATGATCAAGAAACAAATACGTGATCCACATATTCATTTGCATCCTTACAAAGAACACACCATCCAGGTCCTATCCAATTATGTTTTTGGCCATTACCTCAAGTTAGGATCTTGTTGGCTAAAGCTAGCCAAAGAAGATTCTAGTTTTGAGAGGGATTTCTAATTTCCACACCAATTTCCACCGCCAAACTCTATCTCCACCTATCTATTTTTCCATCTTAGTTTCATATCCTAACTTTGCAGTTAGAATTATCGTAGCTTTGTTTTTTACCACATTAATACATCATATTGATCATTAAAACTTATAGCAATATGTTCCAAGAGTAAGATATATTGAGTCCATTCTAAATCCTAGCCCTCCTATAGAATCAATTCCTTAACAAATTTCCAAACCTGGAGCCAACTTGGATGATCCTCTTGGTTTAAAGGATCCACTAACCATGTTATCCTCTTATCATGGAGCTCACCAATAAGAGGATAAGATAATATATGATTTCCACTACACCTAGTCCATAGACCATTACTTATTCTCAATCTATATCCTCAATTCCCCAATATTGGAAATTCTTTTACCAACTCTTTCCATACAATTGAAGCACCTTTAATCAATTTTATTTATAATATGATCCAGCCTTCCAAAGCCCCATCTTCCATATATTTAAACTTCATCACTTTTCCCCACAAACCATAATTAAACAAGAGTCTCCACAAGATTTTGGATACAAGAGCTTACATAAAATCATAAATGTTCTTTTGGCCCCAACCCCAAGTTGATCCTTGCACAAAAAAGACAAGATTACTTGGAATGCTTTTGTCTGCTTTCCTCCTTTTGGATTTGTTATCCTTACCATTTCACAAGTGGAATACCTTCAACTTGCCTCTTTCCATCCCAAGGAAAAGTAGAACGCCTTTTTTCTAATTTTATCCAAAATAGCCTTGGCAATGTGGGCAATTGATAACCAATAAACATGAATACTTTCCAACAAAGACTTAACCATCACAAATCTACCTACCCAAGCCAATCATCTATGGCACCAACATGTGATTTAAGCTTCAATCTTTTTAAACAAACGTAATCGATGTGCAAATTTGTATCATTGGGATTTAAGTGAAAACCCAACTATTTGACTCCATTTCCAATAGGTCCCGAGTTAATAAGAAACAACTGAGTGATTTTCCTTTCCAAGTCCTCATCCAAACCATTGAACAATAAACAAGAGTTGTTCATTAGACTTCCATCCCTCTAGATTTGCTGCAAATATCCAAAATTACCTTGTAATGGTTCATTTCCCTTAAAGAGCCTTTACCAAACAACATGTCATCCACAAATAATAAATGTCTAGCAACAATTGAGCCATTAATAGCTATACCTATGATGGATTGTAACACCCCATATACTGACTTTCGACAGATAAACTACATCATGGCTAATATCTTTTTATTTCATTACTTATTATTTGTTGAACTTAGTTAGACTAATAGAACTATATTTATGAGGACATGTGGACCTATCTATATGTAGAATTTATGTATGAGTTTTATTTTTTTATGTTATTAAGGATGACAATTATATGATTTCCTTTAAGCATGCAAGTTTAAAAGGTAATTTTTAGTACGCAGATACCAGTTTGATTTATATGTGAATGGATAATTGGTGTGATGCACTGGTGAATAAACATACTTGTTTACATTATGCGACAATTAACATTGCAATAACACGAAAATAGATACATGGTTATACATGATTTTGTGTTTTGGTAAAAAAACCTACAGGTTAATGGACTAAACGATAGCCAAATAATTGTAGCACCAAAGTAAAATTGATGTATTGGACATCGAAAGAGTAATGGTATGATATTAAGCATTTATTTGTGATTTAATTATTGGTTCCAAACATTGCTATGATATGTGGGCAAGTGCAGGGTTTAGAAGAAGCGTTGCTACCAAACTAGTTATTCGATGACGTAGCTCTAAAATAACAATGATGACATAGTGTGGTTGACGTAGGATGTTGAACCTAGTTCTATCAGGAGGGGTGAAGGTATTACCCATTGTTAGTCCTAAAGTTTGTAACTAGACTGCTAGGCCACAGAGTTTAGGCACCTCGGATATAAAAGTTGGTTTTGAAGATAAATTGGATAAAGTAATGAGGGACTGTACGTAATAGGAGGAAGAAATCAAGGCATCTGAAAACATCATGCTTTGAAGATACAAATATGTTGATAAAAATAGAAATAAAATATAATAAAAAACTCGGGCTTTACTTCTAATGATAAAAAATGGAACTCTTGTTCAACCACATGCAACATTTAAAGGTACTATGTTCAAAAACACATTTCAAACATAGATCATGAATATTCAATTACCAAATGAGCGTTCACAATGATAACATTAGTATGAAGGAATTCATCAAGCAATAATTTAAAATAAATCACGGAACATTCAAGTTTAAAGAAGGCTAAAACCCGGCTCAAAATATGATATTAATCTCAGCATAAAATACAGGTCTTTAAGATGAACAAAGAGTATGTCTTAAGCTCTTCAGAAAATCCTCACGACCCTCATATACATAAACCCTTCTACTGTTTAATTCTTTATATTTTATAGATATACAGAGCTCTAAAAGCATGTTTTATAGATCCATATACTAAGGATCGAATATACTCAAAATAGCTACAAATCGGCTAGATGATAAAAACATGAATTAACATTTAATATATGCTTTCAAGTCATCAAAATTTAAGCCTAAGGAAAATTGCTAGCTGTAACTTGAGACACCTGTTAACTTCCATGAGATGAACCAAGGCTTGAGAATCTTGATCCTTTGATGACTAGGCAGAATAAGTGGAGCTTTGATCAATCTTTCTTTGATTTTGTGGGCAAGTAGGTTCCTTGAATCTTGGAGGTTGAGTCACACACAGCGTGCTGCCTTAGCCAGCATAACTATTCCATCTAAAGCTTGTGATTTCCTCTGTAGACATGAACACTCCTTTTGCATGACATGCAACCTCTCCTGAAGCTCCTCATTTTTATTTGTGAGCTCTTTGTTCCTTTGTTGAGCCACCTTTCTTCTTCTAACTGCTTCTTCAGCTACTTGGACCAATTCTACATAGTTTGTATTTAGCTCCTATAGATACTTTCTTAACATTTGGTTTGCCTGCATCATGGTGTCATTGGATTTGTTCAAATGTGCATTTTGTATTTTATATTGTTGAAGCTCTTTCTGCATGCTTTCTATGTTTAATTATTATGTAGAACAACTTACATGTACATGTATTTCCATGGGAATATCCATCTTTTCCGTAAGACTCATCCAATTCTTGCCTTGTATTTGCACATTTTTCCTTGCTTTTAAATTCTACAGGGTCTAACTCTTTTTCATCCTCTAAACCTTCCATGACAACATTCCCTTTAACCAGATGATTTCCTTCTAAAAGGTTTGGATTTTCTTTGAGACCTTCATGAATTTTTTCCAAGATGCCAGTTAACATCTCTTCCACTTTCTTATTTTTTGGATCCTCCTCATCTAAGGAACCCCCAATACCAATCAAAGTGTCTCTTTTAAATTTAGGGTCGAGCATAGCCCTCATATTAAATCTCAGTTTATTGGTAGGCCTAGTTTTTGACCTCCATCTACTAGTTCCAGTATTCACAATAGAGCTATCAAAGATTTTAGGATCAGAGGAAGATTGCTTAGACATACCTGAATTTAACTTTCGGTTTGTTGATTCTTTTCCAGCTTCTTCATCTAATTTGAGAATACCAATGGTATCTTCTTCTTGCCCAATATCTTGAATGTGGCCCTCGGGAGTTGGATTTCACTAACTGTGAACAATTTATGGCAGATTGTCTTTTGGGTGAGCTCTCTCTTCATCAGTTTTAGCAGGTGTCTGCACATTTACTTCTTCCACTACAAATTTAGGCTCAGGATTGCATTGTTCCTCATGCTATGGACTTACCTCTTGTACATTTTCTCTACCCTGATCACTACCGAGAGACCGATTCAATGCTTCCTTTGAAATATGAGGTCACTTTCTCTTTTTATGTTCAACCCTACCCCTGTCATTCTCTAGAATTTCTAGCTCAAGCTTAAAACCTTACCAGAATAGGAAGTGTGACCACGATCTACCATGCTTCTTTATCTCTTCAACCACAAGCAACTTTACCAAGCCATGATGGAAGACACTATGACTTGTGTGTTCAGGGTGATTATGAACCCTAGTTGTTGTTTTAGAAAGACTTTTGAGAAAGTAATAAGGGAGATTTAACTTCTTGATACCTGTGATATGCACTAGGAACCGAAGATGATACATATACACTTTAGTGAATCTTCCCTCGCAGGTCACATAACGTTGAATAATACCCAAGACATCACGCCATTCAGCCCGCAAAAATCTCCTTTGGATCCCCTTTCTCCAATCGGGGTTTTTATATTGAGGCAACAGAAATTGGTTATAGTCTGTAGTAGTTGGGTGCTTCTTAAACCATCTTTCTCCTTCTGGAATTACACCAATTGCGGCTGCAATTGATTCTTCAGTCACCGGAAATTCAAAACCGTCGAAGTCAACCACTGAGCCTTTTAAATTCAAAGCGAAATGCTCTGTCACTTAGACGTTATGGTCCCAGATCCTTTCACACATGGCAAGCCAACCCACTCCTTTCAGTTTCTCAACATAATGTGGAAATTGTTTGGCCCACTTTATATCTTCGGGTTCAAATCTTGGCAGCTTCCCACTCGATCCACTTGCTCTTTTCATCTTTACAGGTGCTTTCTGAGGAAACTGGATCATATAATGTAGAGCCAAGCTCCTTTTAGATAGTTATTACCCTTCGAATTAGAGATTTGAATCCAAAATACAGATTGTGCCTTCTGGGAGTGACCTACAATCCTTCCACCAGAGCCACAATCTCACAGCCAGTCCAAGGTTAGCGCACAATAGAGCTATAATGAATTGCAAAGAAATGTACATAAAACCCATAACAAATCATTAATACACCATAAGAGCCATTAACTCAAATTACAAAACCATTTTTCAAGGCTCCTGTATGCAATCAGTACTTGGAATGCACCACAATTAACTCTGTCTATTATTCTTCATTCCAGCGGCGCACATGTGAAGAGAAATGATGTCTCGCGCTGCCGGAATGTGCCAAAACATGAAATGTCTTTTCAGTATTTAAAATTCGTTTCTTGGGCTAATTTTAAGCCTATGTAACTACTTAAGACATACATATATCCAAAAGAGATCATAAAATACTAAGAGCCAGGCTAACACTATCATTAAGACTTGAAATGCAATGTAATTTAAAACAAGAAACAATCTAGCATTAGGCAACTTAACTAAGTGAAAATAAGTTTAAAAAAAAACAAGATTGGGAAGAAAAAGTGAAGAAAATAGGATGACAGGTCTAGGACTAACACCCATCATGTATCCTTTGAAACCTAGAGTCATGGGAGGGTTGTGTCAACCCACACTCCCCTAGATATGTGATGGAAACTACTGGTTGCCTACTAGGAAAGTTAGGCCGGTATGGTCAACGCTTGCACCTACCAGTTATACGTGCAGTTAGGTCAATCCAGTCGATGCTCCAATATATTGTAGCAGAGGAAAGGATAGGATGTGAAATATAGGAGTAGGTTAAGAAGGGTGATTCAGATTTATTCAAGAATGTCGTTTGGGGATTAGTATAAGTGCCACTTTTATTTCCTTACTTGGTTCCAATCATTTAAGTGTGATGATTTGTTAGTAAAGATGATTGAAAGTTGCATTTACTTGATTTATTGTCGTGCATGCTTGGTTGTGAATATACATGATTTATGCATTATAGGTCGTGATTGTTTATCATTAGTACACGTGAAAGATATGTGTCTAGTTGCACATGCATACATTTCACATGTACACTAATACAATTACTTGATGCATTAGTTATTATATTTAATAATTATGGAAATTATATTGCATACATATAACTATCTATAAACATTAAATACCCTCCTTGACCTTGATTATTGGTTGGTATGATGAATTAACTGGGTATGGTGGGTTGCCATAATTATGGGGGGGGATGCCAAATTTAATTAATAAGCTAACATGAGAAGGAAGATTTGAATTATATTTTGGTAAATTAATTAATTTATCAAATTATTTTAATTAATTTTTCCTTAAAATCTAGAAGGTGAAGTTGATGGTCCATCCATGACGGTGTACGAGGAGACTTGGGGAAATGGGAATGGTAATTGATAAAGAGATAGGAGAAAATAGTGTTGAGGGGGTTATGAGGAGATTGTTTTGATTTTGGAAGAAAACCAATTCTTGAAAGAGAAAAGAGGACTCAGTTATTTTGGATCTATGGCATTGAACTATTGGAATGTTTGGATATTGGATTGTTGATTGTTCTTGTTCTTGTAGCAAGGGCATGGAGGGATAGGAAGTTGAAAGGCTTGCTAGAGATAGGTAGTCAAATAGGTTGCTCCTAGTTGTGGGAGGATTAAATCCAATTTGGTAAAGCAACAACAAGCAAAATTTGAAGGAGCTAGACTACCTGAATCAAACAGAACAATAGGTTTTTTTTCCTTATTTACTCCATCAAAAGTTTTCTATTAATTAGATGAATAAACAGTTGTAAGCAAACTTATTAGACAATTCATCAAGTAATTTCAAGATTAAATGCTTTAAGTTTGTTTTCCTAGCTAAAAATTAATAGTTGTAAATCATTCATGGTAGCTACAATAGAAAGCTTAGGGGAATTGGGTCTAGCTTGGGTGGTTGAGAGGAATGATTGTTATCCTCCCCACCCGGGTTCAAATCCCGTAAGTGACATGTTGAGATGTTAATTAGCATATTATTGTAATTGCAAGCCCTATGTTGACAAAGCCTCAAGCTTCTACAAAATTCGGTTTACCCTGGGTACCATCCTTGAAATGAGGGGAAGTACCCGGTGGGTTTCCCCAAGATATGTATTCGAAGGGGAAAAAAATAGAAAGCTTAGTTCTTGGTGTAAATTTAAGTTTAACAATAGAGAAAAGAATCAAGAATATGTATTATGTGAATGAGTACTATAGGACCATTGCAGTAATTTGTTTATTTAAAAAAAGACAGAATAAAGTAGAAAGCTAGGTAGATAGAATATGTAATTTATAGTACCCATTAAAGGGATAGTACCTTGAAGGGTGCTACATGGATCCTTCTCTTTTTTCATTTGTTATCCACCTGCTTAAACTCCAAGCTACCAGTAGAAAAAAAAAGGGGATAATAGACAACCTTGTTTAAGTCCTCTTGAAGCATTAAAGAAACCTAATGGGCACCCATTTATGACGACAATAAAGGAATTTGATTCTAGACAAGCCGTAATCCAATTTCTTGAATGTAGCTTCATTCTTGATTGCAAAAGAACCAGCCTTAGATACAACCAGTTTACTTTATCATATGCATTTGCAATGCCAATTTTCATCACCATTGCAAATTTTTTCCTGACCTTTATTGAATGAAGACCTTCTTGTGCAGTCACCACAACATCTCGAATCTATCTATTAAATAGAAAACCATTTTTTTCATCCAATGTGACCTTTGACAAAGTGATCTTCGATCTATTTATAATAATGCTTGAGATAATCTTGTAAATTAGGTTGCACAGGGATATAGGGATGTAATATTTAAATGAAGGAAGATCATTTTTGGGATGAGAGCAATGAATGCAGAACTAAGAGCAACTAAAACCCTACAAGAGGATCAAGACTTATAAAACACTCTCAAAATCTCATCTTCCAATGGCTCATAAAAACCCAAATATAATTTAACAGTCCAACCATCATGCCTGGGAATTTTTGGATTTTTGGAAATATTGTGGAACCTCCTTTAATTCTTCCTTGGAACCCTTTGCTTCCAATTTTTCATTCATCCTATCATCAAAAAATCTACGAAAAATACTTATTTTTTCTTGCCCCCGCAATATCTTTAAAAAATATTACCTTGAAGCCATCACGGACTTAAATTTCCTAGATAGTATTTATACTTCCTCTATAGTTTGCATAACTACGAGAAAAAATCGGCATTATTGTCCCCTTCTAAAAACTAAGTTGCTCTACTCTTGAGCCTCCACTCAGTCTCCTTCATCAATAAGAAATCCTTCTATTTGTCTTATAGAGCTCTTAGAGCCACAAATTCCTCATCTAAGAATAGTCCACTAGCATTATGTTCATAAAGATTTGCAATATCAACCTCTACTTCCTTCAAATCCTTTTTTATTTTATTTTTCCTACTCCCTAACCCATGTTGTAGCCATATTTTTAATCGTTTGAGATTATTTTAAAAAACTGAGCATGGCCAAGTCTATGAAAGAAGCATCATATTTAATCCAAGACCTATACTTAGATTTATGAATTCCTCCTCTAACTAGGCATGATTGAATTTAAAGGGACTGTGTGGTTTTTTATTCTCCTTCTCTATTTGAAATAAAATTAAAAGATAGTAAGAAAATCGTCCATACCCAACTCATGATTTGAATCCAATAGTATCCTCCAAAATCTTTCCAACCATCAAATACTTGTCCAATCTTTTTGACATCCTAGCTCTACCTCTTCTTGAATTTCTCAAATTGGGGACAACCTACACATGCTCAACATCTACCAATTTGAAATCTTCAAAAAGATTAGAGAAATAGTTAGCTAGAAGGTCATGCCTCACCAACTCACCCCAAATTTTCCTTAACTTAAAGTCAAATTGAGGTCTCCCCAAACTACAACATTAAGTCCTATTAGAGATTCACGATCCTTAATTAGGAGGTCACATAATGTTTTTTTATCCCCATAAGGCCCGTAAAGGTTAACCATCTCGAAGACACTATTTAATTCCTTAGCTCCACCTTCTTTAACAATACCGATAGATAAACAATGAGTAGAAAGGGCATTGATGCTAGCATTCCACCTAGTCACAAGACCCCCAAATAAAATTTCAAATCAATGGAGCAAAACTTCCAACTCTTCACCAAATAAGATAGTATTTCAATGGATTTGGAACTTGAACACATAGTTTCTTTAAACATTACTACAGCAAGCTTATATATAGAGTACAACCTTTTGAGGGCTAGTTGTTTTGGGGCACCTCCAACCCCTCTTACATTAAGGGAAAGAATGGCAATGGAGGAACAAGATTATAGGATTTTCTTGCTCTAGGAACCCCATTGATGTTTAGTTGCTTGCCTTCTTGAATTTCCTTGTAGGATTTTTTTTTTGGTAATGGGCATATGATATTTACTCCCAATAGGATTGGGCTCGCCTACTTCCATGGCTAACCCTCCCTTTATTTCATAGACATCTTCTATCGGAATAGACGTCCTAGTATTGAAACTGTAGGAGGATTTCATATAAGACTTATAAAATTTGGATCTACATTCAACTGAAGAGCATCTCAAATCTACAAACACCCCCGCTATCGATATTCGAGGCTCAATAGACCCCAAGGAATGGTCATGGGAAGCCAAAGCAACATGCAAGTCCTTAGGAATAATACAGGACACGACCTCCTTATAAATTGAAATCTCAAGACTAGGAACAACTAAAAGAGAATGTAGATTGTCTACTTCCAAAGGATTTGGTGTAGGAACATAACTTAACATACCTTGACAACATTGTGTACCATCCTTTTAACAAATTGGGGACTCATTATTGGAAAGTGAAAGACCAGTGAGCGTATCCTGTTGAGGACTCAAAATCACCATTGTTGGAACATCCCAAGACTTAGCTCTTACTTCCTTATATACTTCCGCATTTCTGGTAATTGATGATGATGACATCAACTCCTTTTCAACGCAATTTTTTTTTCTCGAAATTGCAGTTATTCTTAGGGGCTTTACAATCCATCCAAAGGTGTTATCTATCATCATAGATTGAACAACAAAAGGTTAATTTCCAATAATCTAGTCTTTACTTAATAAACCATTCCCTCCCATTCAATATTGACTAAGATGGGAGCCCTTCAGTGTTATTTAATTCTACTAGAACCCTAGCCATCATTTTATTCAATTTGGTAGAGTAATCCTCCTCCAATAAAATAAATCTTTCTATCAAAGTGCCAATAGAAATCAACATCTCATCATTCCAACTTTCAAGGGGTAAACCCGACAACAAAGCCCAAACATGTTGAATGTGCACGGGTTCCCATACGGGGATCAAAACCGGGTTTCCAATGCTTTAGCACTAATCTGGAAGGGACCCAAAGCAAATCTCGACAAAGAATAAAATCAACATCCTTTTCACATATCAACTCAAAACATATCCAACTTCTTACTAGTAAGTGGAACCAAGGAATATATCCCAAAACCTTACTCCATCCAACTTCCAACCAATACTTCATACCCCTCCTTTAGCCACCTTAACCATGAAAATGACCTACTAGTGCCAACTTCATAAAACCCTCGACCTTCTCTAGATTAGTCCTAATGCAATTCTTCTTTTGATCTTTTTTTACAAAGGCACTACTACTCTAGATATTCAAAGTATCACACTGCAATGAAGGAGGAACCTTAGCCTTTATAACTAAAGGGGTTGTAGGCTCAAAGGAAAGGGTCTTCCCAATGTTCAATACATCCCTATGGAATGCCACCTCCATCCTTGCTTACTTGGATAAAAGTGCCTTATTGGACCCATTGTTAGCCTCTAGAACAATCTAGCTTAGATATGAACCTTCCTCTACTCTGTAAGCTCCTCTTGGTGAGTGAGATCTAAGGCTCTGTAAAAGTCAAATATCTTTGTGCAATTTATTAAAAGCCCTATTGTTGTTTTATACCTCCAATAGATCATCCCTTGATTTGAATATTGAAGAGGGAATATATCATCCCTCCCCATTGTCAACTTGATCTAGATCGAGATCTATAACCTTGATAACCAACTCATTGAGGGGGGCCTTGCTCCATAGACAAGACAATCACAAAATACCAAGCATGTGGTAACCCTAGAAAATTCTTCATCTTGCAGTATATTTTCCACCAAATTGTCTGTTGCCACCAAACTCTTATTTGGGCATAACTGGATTGATTTTTAATTGCCAAAAAATATTGTTTTTGAAAGGGACAATTAGTCTTGAGTACTTGTCGATTTAGCCTTTGGTCCATGATAAAAACCAAGCTAACCAAATAGATTGCTTTCCATCCCAAGACTAATGGGAAAATGGAGGTAGTCAACAAGATGATTATATGGATCCTTAAAATTCAGAACTTCAAACATCCATGTACATGGAGATGAAATCCTTCCTTATTAGCACACCTATAACAAAACTATTTGTAGTTCTATTACCCAAAACCTTTTCATGTGTGCTTGGGGTTCCATCCATTAACCCCAATTGATGTATCCCTACCCTTTACATCAACACATGAATATTCCTTCCATGCTCAAGAGGAGGCATACAAAGTTGCCAAATTTATTGAATGAATCTAGTACACCTAGGAACAAGTGCACATAATTTTGCAAAAATAATGACAACTATAAGCAATGCCATCAATGTTAGGTTCCACACTAGTACAAGGCCAACAATAAATTGTTATTGTAGTTATAGAAGGAGAAACTTACAATCCCTAAGAGAAAATTCATACCACTTCACTACAAGCCTTACACCATCACCAAGGTAATGGGTGAGAATATTTTTTAACTGAACCAACTAGCTCACCTTGGTTTACAACCAGTTTTCAATGTGGTGTTGCTTTGATCATACTTCCACCTTTATTAGATACATCGTAAGTAGTAAAGAAATTGACCACTGTAGAGATAAACAAAATTGCATAAAAAAAATTCCATAGCCAACAAGATCATGAACACCAAAATGAAAGGCACTCACCAACAAAACATACAACTCTATTGGGTTTTCAAAACATGGTAGTGTCTCTCACTAGAGCAAGTGGTTCATTGGAAGCAGTATATAGTAGAAGTTTCCCCATTTCATATAGGATCTTGACACAATGGGGACCATTGTTTCTGAAGAGGGGACGAAAAATCCACGAGGAAAGAGTCAATGCAAAAAATGTTCCAAGTCTATCAATGTTTTAAAAGTGGTCTTGAATATTTTCAATTTGCAATTCCTAAACTTCTGCTGCATTTTCAAGTCTTTTCCACGCATTTTTGGCATTTCAAAGGGTTGGTCCCATAAAATGGGCATGCACCACCAAACTCATAAGCTTAGAAAAGCACTTTCTAGTTGTCCAAAGGGTGCCCTAAACAAAGTTTATATGCTAAAGTTATGGTATTGGGAGGTTGATGTTCCAACTAGACTCCTCAAGGTCTGCTTTCTTTCACTACCTCAACTCTTAGGGTTTAGTGTTTTTGACATTATGATAAATGTGATGTTTTCCTCGGCTTCCTAGCAATCAATCCTTGTTATATTATGGGGAGAGGAAGCAAGTGGATTGAAGAGAGGGGTCGCGTCCTAGGTGAGTTGATAGAGGAGCAATATGGTTCCTTCCTTATTTGAGAAGCGGGTCATTGTCCAAGTTAGTGTGTTGTTTCAGTTTCCACAAAACCCTAAGAACATCGAAAAAATATTTTTATTAGTTTCATCTCCATGTGGGCAAGGAGAAACACTTCAAGGATTGTATTGCTTATGCCATCACTATGCGGATCAACAAGAGACAGAGTTAAAACTTTCATCTACCCATCCAATCCTTTATGCTTGTGGGGGTCTATCTCCACATATATTTTAATAACACTATTAACAACGTGCCAAAACCATGATATAGTCTTTGTGGTCATCGATCCGTTCTCAAAGATAGCAATCTTAGTGCATTGCAAAAAGTTCGACTTAGTATAAGACATTTTGAAATAATTTTTTGTGCATCTCTAGGTCAATTTTGGGTTACTCACATTTATTCTATCTTAGATGATTCTTAGTTTCATCTCCAACTTTTAGAAATAGCTATAGAACATGCAGAACACAAGGTTATAAATGTCCACAACCTTGCATCCACATGGAGACATATAGCCCCAGGACAAGGAACACAATTATTGCTCATCCACCGCACACATATAATCATTACCACACCTAGACATAGGATGGAAATATTGTATTCATTTAACATATATACAACATCACTCAACATGATTCTACTCAACACATTATATTGAACATTGATAAAGCTTTTTACTTGCGATTCCCATTGACATGGCTTATCTAGTACAATCAACTATAGTTACTTATGTATTAGTCCAAAAATAAGTTGATCCATGTACTTCATAAAGCAAATTCAAAATCTCCAACAAGTAAATCACATCTTGCAATAAATGTAAAACAAATACACACAATACCATCATAAACATAACTAATCTAAATTCTATCATCAAGCAATAGATTCAAACTTAATCTACTATATAATATACACCATATATGAGAATGCATACAATTTTACATCATACACATAATCCACCACCTTTCTTTAATGTAGCATTGCACACCATCACCCTCTAATTACACATTATACCAAGTTGAGCACCATTGCAATTTGGCTGCATCATTGGCAACCCAACTTGCCACACTCACAAGGCGCTCTCTCAATTCTCTTCTCCATCTTCTTTTGAGAAGTAATTCCCAAGAGAAACTTGATGTTCCGTCATTTCCACTCCGTCAGTAGACGTAGACGGGAAGCGATGTGTTTATCGTATATATAAACTTAAGACCAGCGGGACAGCTTGGGAGAAAGATGGAGCTTCTTATCAAATCTTCTTCATTTTTTAGGACAACGTTGCTGGTCACCTCCCAGGCGTCCTTGGTTCCAATCCCGCGAAGGGCAAGGGCAAGGTTTGTGACCCTTGCAGCGAATAAAACTCCCGGAAGCGATGACTCCGTTGCCAAATTCGGGGGTGTGCGCGTCCGCTTCGCCCCTTCCCCCACCGGAAATCTTCACGTCGGAGGCGCCAGGACTGCCCTCTTCAACTATTTATTTGCCAGGTAAGGTAATCACATCCTACCCCTAAAATTCTATTTAAGACTAAAAAACTTTCTGTTGATTTGCCATTGACGTTAAATGTCAACTGTCTCTCTTCTCTTCCCCCCCCTTGAACGTTTTCTGCACTGGATTCTGCCTATATAACAGTAAATTTTGGGCCTTTTCGCATATAAACTATTTCCAAAACATTCTTAAAGTGATATCATTATCGTGAACAGTTCTGCATAGGCATTTATGTAGAGAAATATGGTTTTGTGTTAGTGTGAACTTCTGCAGAGTATATAATTGTGAATGATAATTTGGGAAGGCCAGAAAAAGAAAGAAAACTAGATGGTTTTGAAAGCATTGCTTAAATCAATTTTGAAATGAGTGATAAACATACATGAGATATCGGA